>CM016727.1:26726177-27326177 GCA_005771605.1 Scutellaria baicalensis
ATATTATTTTATATTATATTAAGTCTATCTGAACAACAAAAATTGAAAATTTCCACTGTCAAAAAATGAGCGAAAATTCATACTTATACAATTTAGGGCTTTTTATGAATCGTGAGTAGTTTTTGGGGGCTTAAATGGTTAAAGATTTTAATTTCCTTTCATACATATTATTTTCACCTAATATCAAGTCTATCTGAACAATAAAAATTGAAAATCTCCACTGTCAAAAAATGAGCGAAAATTCATACATATACAATTTAGGGCTTTTTATGAATCGTGAGCAGTTTTTCGGGGCTTAAATAGTTAAAGATTTTAATTTCCCTTCATACATATTATTTTTACATCATATTAAGTCTATCTGAACAACAAAAATTGAAAATTTCACAGTCAAAAAATGAGCGAAAATTCATACTTATACAATTTAAGGTTTTTTATGAATCGTGAGCAGTTTTTCAGGGCTTAAATGGTTAAAGATTTTAATTTCCCTTCATACATATTATTTTTACCTCATATTAAGTCTATCTGAACAACAAAAATTGAAAATTTCCACTATCAAAAAATGAGCGAAAATACATACTTATACAATTTGGGGCTTTTTATGAATCGTGAGCAGTTTTTCGGGGCTTAAATAGTTAAAGATTTTAATTTCCCTTCATACATATTATTTTTACATCATATTAAGTCTATCTGAACAACAAAAATTGAAAATTTCACTGTCAAAAAATGAGCGAAAATTCATACTTATACAATTTAAGGCTTTTTATGAATCGTGAGTAGTTTTTCAGGGCTTAAATGGTTAAAGATTTTAATTTCCCTTCATACATATTAATTTTACCTCATATTAAGTCTATCTGAACAGAAAAAATTGAAAATTTCCACTGTCAAAAAATGAGCGAAAATTCATACTTATACAATTTAAGGTTTTTTATGAATCGTGAGCAGTTTTTCGGGACTTAAATGGTTAAAGATTTTAATTTCCCTTCATACATATTATTTTTACATCATACTAAGTCTATCTGAACAACAAAAATTGAAAATTTCCACTGTCAAAGAATCAGCGAAAATTCATACTTATACAATCTAGGGCTTTTTATGAATCGTGAGCAGTTTTTCGGGGCTTAAATGGTTAAAGATTTTAATTTCCCTTCGTACATATTATTTTTACATCATATTAAGTCTATCTGAACAACAAAAATTGAAAATTTCCACTGTCAAAAAATTAGCGAAAATTCATACTTATACAATTTAGGGCTTTCTATGAATTGTGAGCAGTTTTTAGGGGCTTAAATGATTAAAGATTTTAATTTCCCTTCATATATATTGTTTTTACATCATATTAAATCTATCTAAACAACAAAAATTGAAAATTTCCACTGTAAAAAAATGAGCGAAAATTTATACTTATACAATTTAGGGCTTTTTATGAATCGTGAGCAGTTTTTCAGGGCTTAAATGGTTAAAGATTTTAATTTCCATTCATACATACTATTTTTACATCATATTAAGTCTATCTGAACAACAAAAATTGAAAATTTTCACTTTAATAAAAGGAGCGAAAATTAATACTTATACAATTTAGGGCTTTTTATGAATAGTGAGCAGTTTTTCGGGGCTTAAATTGTTAAAGATTTTAATTTCCCATCATACATATTATTTTTACCTCATATTAAGTCTATCTGAACAACAAAAATTGAAAATTTCCACTGTCAAAAAATGAGCGAAAATTCATACTTATACAATTTAGGGCTTTTTATGAATCGTGAGCAGTTTTTAGGGGCTTGAATGGTTAAAGATTTTAATTTCCCTTCATATATATATTATTTTTACATCATATTAAGTCTACCTGAACAACAAAGATTCAAAATTTCCACTGTCAAAAAATGAATGAAAATTCATACTTATACAATTTAAGGCTTTTTATGAATCGTGAGCAGTTTTTCGGGGCTTAAATGGTTATGATTTTAATTTCCCTTAATACATATTATTTTTACATCATATTAAGTCTATCTGAACAACAAAAATTGAAAATTTCCACTGTCAAAATATGAGCGAAAATTCATACTTATACAATTTAAAGCTTTTTATGAATCGTGAGCAGTTTTTCAGGGCTTAAATGGTTAAAGATTTTAATTTCCCTTCATACATATTATTTTTACATCATATTAAGAATATCTGAACAACAAAAATTGAAAATTTCCACTGTCAAAAAATGAGCGAAACCCCTTTGTGTTTTTGGAGAATTTTCGTCCGGGCGAACTTTGGCCGATTTCACTACAAACCAACTCAACGTGATGTGAAAACAGTAAATATGGGAGAAATCGGGCCTAATGTTGTCCTTAAGGCCCCGAAATCAGTTACCCAAGAGCCCCAAAACCACCCCATAAAACCCCCAGTAGAAAGTTAAAGCCACTTTTCGGCCAATTCCGCTCCGATTTGAAGCATTGACCCTTATTGTTTCTTGTAGCTCGTTGAGTTGGCTTTGCAACGCATCAGAAATGACGTAATTCGGGCGTCCGGTGTGGAAGTTACACTCATTTTACGAAAGCTGCGCGTGGATCCCTGAAAAAACCGCCTAGGGAAGTTTTTTCGAGAAGTTTCAACGGTGGAATTTCCACCACCCTCCTCAATGGATCGGCTTAATAAAATGTCTAGACAATATCTATAAGAAAAAACCAGCCTGAACTGGCCTATAAGGCTCCAAAAACAAGGATTTAAAATTTTGGAAAAACCCCCTAGGGGTACCCCTTTGGGTTTTTGGAGAATTTTCGTCCGGGCGAACTTTGGCCAATTTCACTACAAACCAACTCAACATGATATGAAACTGTAAATATGGGATAAATCGGTTCTAATGTTGTCCTTAAGGCCCCGAAATCAGTTACCCAAGAGCCCCAAAACCACTCCGTAAAACCCCTAATTGAAATTTAAAGCCACTTTTCGGCCAATTCAGCTCCGATTTGAGGAATTGACCCTGAATGTTTCTTGTAGCTCGTTGAGTTGACTTTGCAACGCATCAGAAATTACGTAATTCGGACGTCCGGTGTGGAAGTTACACCCATTTTACGAAAGCTGCGCGTGGATCCCCGAAAAATCACCTAGGGAAGTTTTTTCGAGAAGTTTCAACGGTGGAATTTCCACCACCCTCCTCAATGGATCGACTTAATTAAATGTCTAGAAAATATCTATAAGAAAAAAACCAGCCTGAACTGGCCTGTAAGGCTCCAAAAACAAGGCTTTCAAATTTGGGAAAAACCCCTAGGGGTACCCTTTTGGGTTTTTGGAGAATTTTCGTCCGGGTGAACTTTGGCCGATTTCACTACAAACCAACTCAACATGATGTGAAAACAGTAAATATGGGAGAAATAAGGCCTAATGTTGTCCTTAAAATGCCTCCAATAGAAAGTTAAAGCCACTTTTCAGCCAATTTAGTTCCGATTTGAAGGATTGACCCTACATGTTTCTTGTAGCTCGTTGAGTTGGCTTTGCAACGCATCAGAAATGACGTAATTCGGACGTCCGGTGTGGAAGTTACACCCATATTCCGAAAGCTGCGCGTGGATCCCTGAAAGACGGCCTAGGGAAGTTTTTTCGAGAAGTTTCAACGGTGGAATTTCCACTACCCTCCTCAATGGATAGACTTAATAAAATGTCTAGACAATATCTATAATAAAAAACCAGCCTGAACTGGCCTGTAAGGCTCCAAAAACAAGGATTTCAAATTTCGGAAAAACCCCCTAGGTGTACCCCTTTGGGTTTTTGGAGAATTTTCGTCTGGGTGAACTTTGGCCGATTTCACTACAAACCAACTCAACATAATGTGAAAACAGTAAATATGGGAGAAATCGGGCCTAATGTTGTCTTTAAGGGCCCAAAATCAGTTACCCAAGAGCCCCAAAACCACCCCGAAAAGTCCCCAATAGAAAGTTAAAGCCACTTTTTGGCCAATTCGGCTCCGATTTGAAGGATTAACCCTGCATGTTTCTTGTAGCTTGTTGAGTTGGCTTTGCAACGCATCAGAAATGACGTAATTCGGACGTCCGGTGTGGAAGTTACACCCATTTTACGAAAGCTGCGCGTGGATCCCCGAAAAACCGCCTAGGGAAGTTTTTTCGAGAAGTTTCAACGGTGGAATTTCCACCACCCTCCTCAATGGATCGATTTAATAAAATGTCTAGACAATATCTATAAGAAAAAACCAGCCTGAACTGGCCTGTAAGGCTCAAAAAACAAGGATTTCAAATTTCGGAAAAACCCCCTAGGGGTACCCCTTTGGGTTTTTGGAGAATTTTCGTCCGGGCGAACTTTGGCCGATTTCACTACAAACCAACTCAACATGATGTGAAAACAGTAAAAATGGGAGAATTCGGGCCTAATGTTGTCCTTAAGGCCCCGAAATCAGTTACCCAAGAGCCCCAAAACCACCCCAAAAAGCCCCCAATAGAAAGTTAAAGCCACTTTTCGGCCAATTCAGCTCTGATTTGAAGTATTGACCCTACATATTTCTTGTAGCTCGTTGAGTTAGCTTTGCAACGCATCAGAAATGATGTAATTCGGACTTCCGGTGTGGAAGTTACACCCATTTTACGAAAGCTGCGCGTAGATCCCCGAAAAACCGCCTAATGATGTTTTTTTGAGAAGTTTCAACGGTGGAATTTCCACCACCCTCCTCAATGGATAGACTTAATAAAATGTCTAGACAATATCTATAAGAAAAAACCAGCCTGAACTGGCCTGTAAGGCTCCAAAAACAAGGCTTTCAAATTTCGGAAAAACCCCTAGGGGTACCCCTTTGGGTTTTTGGAGAATTTTCGTCTGGGCGAACTTTGGCCGATTTCACTACAAACCAACTCAACATGATGTGGAAACAGTAAATATGGGAGAAATCGGGCCTAATGTTGTCCTTAAGGCCCCGAAATCAGTTACCCAAGAGCCCCAAACACATAATTTCTAAATAAA
The DNA here is from genome assembly GCA_005771605.1 of Scutellaria baicalensis. Lineage (NCBI taxonomy): Eukaryota > Viridiplantae > Streptophyta > Magnoliopsida > Lamiales > Lamiaceae > Scutellaria > Scutellaria baicalensis. Next base: position 26,731,131 of record CM016727.1, read on the forward strand.
ATTCAGAACACTGGAGAATTTTATGATAAATTTAAATTCAGAACACATAATCCCTAAGTATGCAGAATTTATGATAAATGTAAATAGCAAACACTTAAACATGCATATTTATATCAAATTCAGAACACTTAAACATGTATGAAAACATGCATATTTATATCAAATTTAGAACACATAATTCCTAAATTTGAGAAACCCTAATTCCTAAATCAGAAACCCTAATTCACAAATTATTGATCAGAAACCCTAATTCCCAAATCAGAAACCCTAATTCCCAGATTCAAGAAGCCCTAAAACCACAAACCCTAATTCCCTAAATCAGAATGCATAATCCCCAAATTCACACCTCCCTAAACCCGCAAACCCTAATTCCCTATATCACAAACCCTATTCCCACATTCATGAAACACTAAACCCGCAATCCTTAATTCATGAAACCTATAAACACTATTCTTAAAATTACAAAATTTAACACCAACTACATTATTATAAAAGGTTGTGTTCAAGCAAGTGTAAAACAAAAAAATAAAAAAATCGTATAGGAAGACAAGAAAAATCGAAAAATCGAAAAAATCAAAAAATCATAACCCATAACCTGTCAACCCATAACCTAAACATACTTTCAATCTAAAAACTAAAAATAAAAAAAACAATCCAGCCCAGAAATCATATTTTTGCTATTTCACGATTTTCACGAAACCTACCTTTTCATCAAATATCAACATAACACACTCAGAAGGCTTTGACGCACACTACAAACTAACGAAGTAAGGGTATTTGGTTGGATTCATGGGGAGATTTGGTCGGAAAAGGGTGGGTCAACCTTTCGAGCCCTAACCTATTGCTCTCTCTTTTCTTTGTCTACATTCGGATTGACGACGACTCTTCTATTGGGTATATCAGGCGCAAAACGGGCAATGATGGGGCAAAAATTGACACCGTAAGCAACAGTTAGTAAATGTGGGACGTGTGTCTATTTTCTGGAATCCCACATGTTTACTGTGCATTTTTCGTCTTATAGGGGGGTCGGACGCCGAATTTTAATAGCACAAGGGGGTCTCACCCAATAAACCATTTATTTATATACAATATATCTCACAATTATAAAAGATATATTAAAATTTCACTTAATTTTAAAATTGGTAATAAGAATAATTTTAAACATTAAGTAATTAAAGTTTAAAAAAAGATAAAAAAAATTTGAAAGCTTACATTCTAATTGTTTCTATATATTTTTTTGTTAAATTTTTTTAATGGCTCGATAAAGTTAATGAGCTTTTGAATTGGTTAAAAGTGACCAAATGACAATATAATTTTTGAAATATTTGTTTTCATACAACATATCTCATCTTTACAAAAAAACATATTAAAATTTCTTTAACTTTAAATTTGATATGAGAGTAAAATTGTAGACATTAAAAAGTTAATAAAATTTAAAAAATAATTAAATTATTGTTCAACAATGAACAACAGTCTCAACAACAACAAATAATAATTCGTAGTCTTAGTAATTTATTTTTAATAATTCTAAATATAATTATATTTTTAATAATTCTAAATATAAATATAAACATTGAAAAGACCGGTCTAAATAACTCGATCATTTTTATTGACAAAACTATTAATTTTTGAAATTCTTCCATCAACGAAAACATTGATATGTCATTTTTAGGAGTGAAAGTGACAAAATTGTACCAACTTTACTCTTTTTATATATAGATATATTTGAATATTAATTGATACATAAAATAAAACTTATAACTTCTTTACATACAACATTAATTAGTACATAAATATAATTAAAAATAAAATGGATATATAAATAAAAACAAAAAAATAATACTAATAGTTGACGAATAAACAAATTTATAACTTATTTATTATGACTATAAAATTTTCACTGAATTTATACCGTCCACTAATAAGTTAGGAAATTGAAGAGTTGCAATAAATATGTACACAAGATTTATATTTCAAACTCTTTAAAATAAGCTTTGTTGTATTAATTTACTGCATTTTTGAAATTTCATTTTTTTTTTATAGTTCAATAACTTGTATCCACAAATTCTAATTAATTAATTAAATGTTTTGATCTAAAAAATGAAAATAAAATAAATTTCTATTAATAGAAATGTTGAAATTATTCATTGAAATTTTTATGTTGTTTGTAATTTATAATTTAAAGAATTTAGTTGATTTGTTAGTTTTCATATATATTTTTTCCTAATTAACATAATATCTGAATGAGTTTGAATTTTATTTTTTTAATTCTATATTCTTAGATTTAATCGTGTGATTTTATTTTACATATATATATATATATATATATATGAGATTCTTATAAAATTTCTCAACTTTTCATTTTTTGAATATTTTTTGTGTTCTTTTAATATAATTTAATCACTATATTTCCTAAAATTTTATATAATGTTCCAAATGGATGAATTTTATAATTTCAAGTTTTCAAACATACTAATTAGATTTATTATTCTCTAAAATTTGATCAATTATTCTTTGTCATTGTAATAAAATCTGATCAATTAATATGGCCCAAAAAAATTAATATGGCCCAAAAAATATAAATAACTCAAATGCCCAATTGAATTCCTTCTAAAACCCATTATTAAAGTTCATTATTATAACAATAGACTTTGGAAGGGAAAGTGACACTTTTGTAAATTCTCTCAACTATCTTGCTTTTATGTAAGTATAGATATAAATTTTAACCTTAAATAATAATCTTTAATAGAGACTTATAAGTTAATCCATATTTTATAAGAAACATTTATACTTTTATATAGATAGTAGATATGAATATTAAAAATATTAAACATTTCATGTTAAAATAATATATACATAATACAATCAAAAGTATACTTTATTCAATGTTTATAAAATATTTATAGTTATTAAATGTTAAATAACAAACCGTGCAACGCATGAGGAAAAAAATATTAGTTTAAATTCAAACTAGAAACATAACAATCCATGCAATGCATGGGTGAAGTACTAGTTAAACTAATAAAATATCGAATTAGTATAGAATTGGGAGCAAAATCCTTCCATCACCAGTTTGTAAACAATCTGGAAGCTTAAAATGGCCATGTCTCTGATATAATTTTAGACATCAGATTTCAAACGTTAAGTTGGCGTTCTTACAAGCAAAATTCATACATTGTACAAGTGAAATATACATATTTAAGATAAAAATGAAAAACCAATTTTGAGTGGAGTACATGAAAGAACATATTTAAACAAATGTTTTGAAAGAAGAATAGCATGTTCGACCATAAACACATTGTTGATGACAACAGATATATTGAAATCAAAACATTCTTCCAAACCCAAATCAAGAGAAAGAGGGATATGGACTCATCATATGTTCATCAGCAGATTAGAATTAAAAAGGCCAAAAAGGAACATAAACATAGTTACCATTAAGTTAAACATTTAAACGCCCGCTCAATCTTAAGGATCTGACTTCGCATCGAGTGCTCTGTCACGGAGGAATTCCCAGTACTTTACGAGCATGTGATCAACTGGCCTTACACGTTCCCACTTTCCAGTACAGAATATTGCATATGCATCTGCTGCATACCTGATACCAATCGATAGTAGCAATGTACCAACTGATTTTGATTAGCACAAGATAACATTATGCAATCATATCAGAAACTGCATGTTGAGGTGATTCAAGGGGATAATTCAGCTGTGACCATGCAAGACTGATTTGTTAAAAAAACAAAATTAGTTATAAAGTTATCCAGCTTACAACTTCATCAACTTCCATAGACAAGTAAAAACAAACTTACTTGCCAACACCGGTCAGTTCGGTTACATGAGTCCAGCTTTCATCCAGGTACTCTTGAGATAAACGTTGAATACCAGCTCCTCTCTTGTTGTATAAACCTAGACTGCGTGTTACCTCTTCGATCTTCTCTGTATCAACCTCTGTAGCAGCCTTGGCATCTGGACAAAGTTGAAAAAAATTCGGCAACACTTTCCCAGCCTACATGTAGTTCATATCCAAGTTGTTATATAATGTTCGAGCAAGATAGGCAGACACCTATCCTACAATTTCTTATTCTAAAAAGGAGATGAAAAAGCTTCTAAGAGTGAATTTTAAGTGCAGAAGACAACTTCTTTAAACACATGGCCTCTTTACCAATTGAGTCATTGATTTTATGGGAAAGATCAAGAATTGTTTTGAAGCATTGGGAATTTCAGCTAGACTATGAGAAATAATAGAATGTTGGTTAACTATCTAAGGAGATTCTTGGCTTGAAGACTTTTTAAATGAGATGCACCTGAGAAAACAATGGTCTTCTGCAGGAGCATATTTATAACATGAAACAACAATGCATGGAGATGTTTTCAACAATATCAAGAGATCTCACAATCATACAATCAGGATCATATATAAGGAATAATGTAACAAGATAGGGCAGGAAATGAAATAAATTAGTTGACAATCAGTTAAGGGATATTATTAACCTGTTTACCACCAGTTAGGTTAAGAAGCATACATATCACCAAAACTCTCCAAGGATCAAAAAAATGATCTTCTTGGAGAAGATTAAATGGTGACCGAGGAGGTATCCAAGTGTTATCTGGGGCTTTTCTCAGGTAAGCCTCATCTCTCTTCCGTGCAGCCGTGAGAACAGGTGAGCATTGCTTAGGTTTTTTAGCCTTTCGAGTTTGGTTTGTAGAGTTGGCTGTGTTTTTATTCTCTTCCTCTTTCTTTGTGCTGGAAAAGTAAGGAGAGATCTTCCTCACATGCAATTTCTTTGATTCAGTTTTTCTTTGCTTTGTTGTGGTCTTCACTTTAGTAACTGCATTTCCAAAATAAGGTGAAACAACTCTAACTTCTTTCCTGGCTCCTTCTGCGCTCGTCCTAGTTTTCGTGAGGGCAGCACATTCCATATCACTTCTCAGACCCTTCTTCACATTCTGACAACTGTTATGGGGACTAATTGCATTATCACTTCCAACAGGATCAGCTGTACACAAGGGAGCATTGTCCTCAACCACCAAGTCATCCTTCACAGTTTTCATGTTTCCCTCTTCCATCTTGTCCATCCCACCTCTCTCTGTCTTCTTAAATTTGGTTGAAAAATTATATGATTTGCCACCTGTGTATACAAATCGCGAGAATAGATCATCCAAGGAAACCTTTTCCATTTCACGTGCACCACCACTGCCATGATTGGCTGAAGTCAAAACTTCAAGCTCCGCCTCCTTGAGTTGTCCATCTGAAAAATGCACTTCTTCATTACTTGAGTAACTATCTCCATTTATTCTCCAATTCTGTTTCTTGCTGTTACTGTTTATCTTATCTTTGTCTTCCAAAACTCTTGCAGAATCCATTCCAGTACTCTCCTCAAATTCAGAAATTCCTTTCTCATCCTTCACATATTTCTTCACAAAAAAAAGAGAAACAATGGTTTCTTCTCTTTCCATCTTTTTTCCATCATAATTAGACAATAGCCTACTTACATGTGGACAATGTTCCACCATATTGCTTTCTGCATCTTTTCTCCTGTGTTTTAGCTTACTATCAAGACTCTCATCCACATCTCCTGTGACAACAGCCAAATCGACTCCCATATTCCTTTCAAATTGAGAATGCCTATTCTTCGTAAAATAAGGGGAAACGACAATTTCTTCTGTTTTCTTCTTCTTCCTTTTTCTCTTCTTGGCATGACCATTAAGCAAATGTTTGATTCCACAACTCAACTCTTCCTTCCTAATGCTTTCTACATCTGTTCTACTTTTAAGACTCTCATCAGTGTCTCCAACAACAGTAACTCCCATATTCTTTTCAAACTGAGAGTGCCTATTCTTCGTAAAATAAGGGGAAACAACAATTTCTTCTGTTTTCTTCTTCTTCCTTTTTCTCTTCTTGTCATGACCATCAAGCAAATGTTTGATTCCACAACTCAACTCTTCCTTCCTAATGCTTTCTATATCTGTTCTACTTTTAAGACTCTCATCAGTGTCTCCAACAACAGTAACTCCCATATTCTTTTCAAATTGAGAGTGCTTAACCTTCATAAAATAAGGGGAAACAATGATTTCTTCTTTCTTTTTCCACAAATGTTTATTTTCATACCTCAACTCTTCCTTCCTATTGCTTTCTACATCATTTTTACTGTGAAGACTCTCATCAGCAGCGTCAACTCCCATGATGTTCTTTTCAAGTTGAGAATCAGTATTCTTTTTCATAAAATAAGGAGAAACAACAATTTTTTCTTTTTTCTTCTTCTTCCGCCGCCTCTTCTTGCCATGACCATCAACAAGCAGATGGTTGATTTCATACCTCAACTCTTCTTTCCCATTGCTTTCTGCAACTTTTTTACTGTTAAGACTCTCACAAGTATCCCCGGCCGGATCAACTCCCATATTCTTTTCCAATTGAGAATACTTAAATTCTTCTTTCTCCTCCTTTTCTCTCACTTCGCCATTCCTAATTCTCCTCTTCTTTCTTCGCTTACTCTTCAGGCCCTCTTCAAATCTATTCGTAAAAGAAGAGGAAACACAGCAACAACTTGCAGAATCAGTGCATACCTTGGGGAATTTGGACTCCATACGATGATCTTCACTATGGGGAGTCGAGATACACAAAATACCGCCATTAAATGATGAATCAACGGAACCGTCCTTCGCCATTCTCAACGCAGCATTGATTACGCTTAGGGTTTCGCGGGATCCACTCTTCCTCTTCCCTCCTTACCATTTACCGCTTCTTTTTCTCTTTTCTCTTTTATTTCAGAAATAAGCTCTGTGATTTTCCTTCGTTAATAGGCTAAAACTAGCATAGGTCCTAATAGGGATGGCAGTGGGGTGGGGATTTACCTTCACCGTGGGGACCCGACGCGATTGAAGTGGGGATTACCCGAAATATATTCTTGTGGAATAGGGATGGGGAGAATTCTATTCCTGACTGGCGAGGTGGGGACGGGATGGTATTACCCGTCCCACGGGGATCCCCACCCGTTTCCCGTTAGGACCCACAAAATATATATTTATATATATTTAGGAATATATATATATACATTAATATATAATATAAAATGTTATTTACTTTTTCTTTCCTTAGTTTTGGTCTAGGAGTAAGTCTCTTGTGCATCAGGTGCATGGATCTTAGATCCATGCAGATCCATACACCCGGGTCGGATCCGGGTAATCCAACCCGCTTTTTTTCTTTTTTTTTCATGCTAGCTTTTTTTTCAATTTTAGTCATGACTTTTAGTTATGTTAAGAATATCTTTATGTAATGTATAAGAATACCTTTAGGTTACGTTAAGGATACCTTTATGCCCAGATTTCATACATTTACGTTAAGTTAGACATACCTTTAGGTTATGTTAAGAATACCTTTAGGTAATGTATAGAGATACCTTTAGGTTATGTTAAGGATATCTTTATGCCCAAATTTCATACATTTAATTTACGTCAGGTATACCTTTAGGTTATGTTAAGGATACTTTTATGTTATGTTAGAGATACCTTATCCATAAGGTAGTTGTGTTACACATTTTGTACACAAAGGTATCTCTAACATAACATAAAAGTATTCTTAACATAACCTAAAGGTATCCTTAATATAACATAAATGTATGTGACCTGGAGCGAATTCTAAGGGTATCAAATTAGGATTTCAAAGGAACCTAGAATCACGATTTCAAAGGTATCTTTAACATCACCTAAAGGTATTCTTAACATAACCTAAAAGTATGTTTAATATAATCAAAAGGTATTCTTAAAATAACTAAAGGTATCCTTAACATAACCTAAAGGTATGCTTAACATAACTAAAAGGTATTCTTAACATAACATGGTATGTAACCTGGAATCACATTTCAAAGGTATCCTTAACATCACCTAAAGGTATTCTTAACATAACCTAAATGTATGCTTAATATAACCAAAATGTATTCTTAACATAACTAAAGGTATCCTTAACATAACCTAAAGGTATGCTTAACATAACAAAAAAGTATTCTTAACATAACGTGGCATGTAACCTGGAATCAGGATTTCAAAGGTATTCTTAATATAACTGAAAGGTATCCTTACCATAACTTAAAGGTATCCTTAACATAACTGAAAGGTATCCTTAACGAGCGAATTTGAGCGCATCCGCTCAGGCGCGTGGGAGCGCGTGAGGGCGCGTCAGACGCGCGTACACGCGAGGGTCGGGTCGGGTGCATGGATCTGGGATCCTGATGCATAAAAGTTTTTGTCTTGGTCTAGAGAGCATCTGTTGCCCTAGAGTCACTCGGTCTCCCTCAATCACAAATCTGCTGCCGACTTGCTGTCCCCCGCCGCCGCCGACCTGCTGTCGCCCGCCGCCGCCGACCTGCTACTCTTTGCATCCCTAAAGAGGTATGCAGCTTTTACACTTTTTTTTTAGTTTAATTAGTGATTTTTAAGGTTTTGATTTTGATTTTTACAATGTTGTTACATGTGATTATAATGGAAATAGGAATGGATTTTATTTGTTTCCAAATATATATATACTCATACGGCAAAAATTTATGTACCCCTGGGGCACATAGGGTCACGGATTCAGGTGTTATATATACGTTATTCAGGTGTTATATATATACTCTATAGGTGTTATGTTTTTTGATGTAATAAATATATTCTACAGGTATCATATGTATATAAGAGTATATATGTGATACCTGAAGAGAATACACATAATATATGTAGAGTATATATTTAACACCATATGATAATTAATTTGGGAACACTGTGCCCCTGGAGCACACAAGTGTCACTCTACTCATACACGTACATCAAAATTTATTTACATTATTAAGAGTACTTGGAAAGAAAAGACAAAAACTTTTATGCATCAGGTGCATGGATCCTAGATCCATGCACCCGACCCGACCCGCGCTTCCACGCGCGTCTGACGTGTCCTCACGAGCTCCCACGTGCCTGGGCGGATGCGCTCAAATTCGCTCGTTAGGGATACCTTTTAGTTATGTTAAGAATATCTTTCAGTTATGTTAAGGATACCTTTTAGTTATGTTAAGGATACCTTTGAAATCCTGATTCCAGGTTATATACCACGTTATGTTAAGAATACCTTTTAGTTATGTTAAGCATACCTTTAGGTTATGTTAAAGATACCTTTAGCTATGTTAAGAATACTTTTTGATTATATTAAGCATATCTTTAGGTTATGTTAAGAATACCTTTAGGTGATGTTAAGGATACCTTTGAAATCCTGATTCCAGGTTACTTACCATGTTATGTTAAGAATATCTTTTAGTTATGTTAAACATACCTTTAGGTTATGTTAAGGATACCTTTAGTTATGTTAAGAATACCTTTTGATTATATTAAGCATACTTTTAGGTTATGTTAAGAATATCTTTAGGTGATGTTAAAGATACCTTTGAAATCGTGATTTTAGGTTCCTTTGAAATCCTGATTTGATACCCTTAGAATTCGCTCCAGGTCACATACATTTACGTTATATTAAGGATACCTTTAGGTTATGTTAAGAATACTTTTATGTTATGTTAGAGATACCTTTGTGTACAAAATGTGTAACACAACTACCTTATGGATAAGGTATCTCTAACATAACATAAAAGTATCCTTAACATAACCTAAAGGTATGTCTGACGTAAATTAAATGTATGAAATTTGGGCATAAAGGTATCCTTAACATAACCTAAAGGTATCCCTATACATTACCTAAAGGTATTCTTAACATAACCTAAAAGTATGTCTAACTTAACGTAAATGTATGAAATCTGGGCATAAATGTATCTTTAACGTAACCTAAAGGTATTCTTACACATTACATAAAGGTATTCTTAATATAACTAAAAGTCATGACTAAAATTGAAAAAAAAGTTAGCGCGAAAAAAAAAAAAAAAAAGTGGGTCGGATTACCCTGATCTGACCCGGTTGTATGGATCTAAGATCCATGCACCTGATGCACAAGAGACTTACTCGGAAGAAAAAAGAGTTTTTGTTTCTCTCTCTGCAGAATTCCCCCAACAAAAAAAGTCATACATATTTCTTCTTAATTCCTTTCAATTTTCCTAGCAGCTTGCTCTACAAACAAACAGTAAGAACTGATTTGCTTGTTTGTTTTATATATTTCATATTCAACTTTTATCTAGACATTCAATTACATGATAATATATTTGTAAATAAATAAAGTTAATTAGTTTTGGTTAATATTGAAGGAATCATAGTGGAGTGGTTAGATCTTCCTGAAGAGCTTGTTGAAGTCATATTATGTTTATGTTTTGTGTTTGATATGTAAATGCAGATGAATGGATGTAATGAGCTGTATATAAACTGCTTGTATACAAGGTGTTTGATATTTGGTCTCAATGAATCGTATTATAGGACCCAAAATCATTTCAGATTAATGTTTGCTTCTCATTTTGCATTTTCACTTATCTTATTATAAGATTCTTGATTTATGCTAATAGGTGAAATATGGCATCCTCCGGCCCTCCAACTCTAGACTTCATATTTCATCCTTCACCAATGAATAGCTCTCTACCAAGTGATCACACTATTCCTGGAGATGATTTGAATCCAACACCAACAAATACAAATAAAGTACAATACATAGATGAAAGTGAAGAAGTTCTAACATTGGGCAGTAAAAGGGGCTTAAAATCAGAAGTGTGGAATCATTACAAGAGGTGAAGAAGGTGCAAAGAGGGAAATTCAGAAAATTCAAGAGCTTTGTTCTAACTTGGTTGTTGAATACTCATCCAAATTGAAAATGAGTGCATATGGTGGTTTCTCTTGTCAATCTTCTTCTACGAGCTATTCAAATGCTCATTCCCATTCACCGAATTATGAGGAGACGGATCCAATGAGTGATTACGATAAATTTGTTGCCTCAAATTGTAAGAATGACAATGCTAAGTCCGAGATTGATCTTTATTTGGAGGAGCGTGTGCTACCAAGAAAAGTTGATTTTGATATCTTAAGTTGGTGGAAGAATGCACATAAGTATCCTACTCTTCAATTGATTGCTAGAGATGTTTCGTCGATTCCTATTTCGACTATGGCTTCAGAGTCCGCTTTTAGTACAAGTGGAAGGTTTGTTAGCCCACATCGCAGTAGACTTCATCATGATACGTTAGAAGCTTTGATGTGTGCTCAAGATTGGTTATGGGCTGAAATTCATGGTAATATCATTTAATAATTTACATATAATTACATTATACTTTCAACTTTAAATTAAATTATGTTTTATTTGCAGATACTTGTGCGCCTACCCATTCCAGATATTGTACATTTTATGAAGACATTGATGAAGATGAAAATGTAAGTACTTCATGTATTTGTAAAATATTGAATTTTGATATGTATTTATTTCTAGATACAAGAAATAATAATATCATATTTTTACATATTTATAACTTTGCAAAGTATTCACTTTATTGAACGTTTTGTATGATTTTTAAGGATGATATTACTTGCATGGACAAATCGCATGAGGATTGAAGATGTGGGGTGGATTGAAGATTGAAGTGTCGAAGAATGATGTGGGGGGTGGATTGAAGTGTTGAAGAATGTAATAGGATAATTAATTTTTACCTAGTTGAACAAAATTATGTTTTCATATTTTATTTGAATTATGAATTATATTTCATGTTTTTATTGATATTTGATTTTATGGACAATTGATGTGCATTATTTTGTGAAGAAAAAAAAGGTGGGTTGGGGATTCCCCGCGGTGGTGGGTGGTGGGGATCCCCGCGGGGCGGGGACGGGGACATTTTTTTCCCCGTTTCGCTGGGCGGGGCCGGGGACGGGGAATCCCCGCGAACGTGAGGACGGGGATGGGGATTGCTCCCCCGACCTCCCCCGCCCCGTTGCCATTCCTAGGTCCTATGCACGAGTGTATAGATTTTATTATTTATATATTATAATATGAAAATATTTAATATAAAAAATAATAAATTATATTAGCAATTTCGAGTAATTTGATGTATCATCATAATATTTAAATATTAAGTATACGTGAAAAATATTAAGTTGTGAAAAAAATAATGTTTCCAAGAAAATTTTAATCACAATTGGTACCATGTGATAGATGCGTAAATAAATTTCAAATATTAGTAGTTTTTCGAAATAAAAATGTTCATCATTAAAACAATATAATTTTCAAGGTTATTTTAATTTTATTTAACACATATAATTTATCACTTTTAAATATTTATTATTTTCATTACATTATCCAACTACATTAGTAATAGCATTCGTCACAACTGGTCTAGAAAAAACTTATGTAAATATCTATATATATATATATATATATATATAAACTCAAACATTACCTAAAAGAGTAAGTCTTGTGTGAGACCGTCTCACGGATCTTTTCTCATGAGACGGGTCAAACCATAACCCACACTTAGAAATTCATATGAAAGTTTGTGGATATGGATTCAATTCATGGGTAATAAGAATCCGTCTCACGGAAACTATCCGTGAGACCGTCTCATATGAGTTTTTGCGTACCTAAAAAAGCAATGTAAAAAATTTTCCACCTAACGTTGCATTATATTTCTAGAAAGAAAAATTTATGTATCAAGGTTAATTTAAATGAATTTCTAAATGGGTGTAAATATGAAATCTTGCTTAATGTGTAAGAAAATTATTATTGAAAAATCAATTAATTAACTTAAATCGTGAAATCTTTTTTGGGAAAGAAGTTATTCTTTGTATAAAACTAGAAAAATAAATTAATGTGATTATTAGCATTACCATCTAATATGATTTTTTTTCTTCAAAATGAAATATATATACATGTTTTCTTTTCCATTCACAAGACGTGTCTCTTATAAAAGGAAAGTTTATATTATGGAAATGAAGATTTAAATTGATTCCTTATTAATCATTATATATATAAATTAAATTTGATGATAATAAATATAAAAATTGATTTAAATTAATTTCATTCGATGATAATATAAATATTTATATATGATTTAATATGCATGTAAAACTATATACAATTGTATACGACAAAAACTTTTATGCATCAGGTGCATCCATGCACCTGACCCAACCAGCGCGTTCACGTGTCTGCACGCGCCCCCACGCACTAAGAACTCGCGCTGAAGCTCACCCAACAGTACAAGAGAAAAGCTCATAGACTATGGTTAAAAGCTCTTGTCATAGCCTGATTCAACCCTTGTCGTAGGTGGTGTTGTCGTAGGGTCTGAAAATTTTCACTCATAGACAACGGTTTTTAACCGTTGTCGTAGACCTCTACGACATCGACGTGACAATGGTTAAAAACCGTTGTCGTAGGTGGGTAGTCTTAAGTTATGCGCTCATAGACAACAGTTTTAACTGTTGTCGTAGACACTTACGACAACGGTTAAACACCGTTGTCCAGCCGTTGTCTTTGACTCTACCACAATTTTTAAACTTTGTCGTAGACACTTACGACAACGGTTGAAAACCATTGTCCCGCCGTTGTCTTTGACGCTACCATAACAGTTTTTAACCGTTGTCGTAGATATTTAAGACAACATTTTAATTTAGTCACAACCGTTGTCTTTTTAGCGTTTCTTTTACTTTTGCATTTTACAATTATTATATATTGGTTGATATTCTAAATATACAAAAATTAGAATTCAACAAAATATACAAAATCAAAATATAGTCATATCAAATTAAAATATTCATCTAATAGTTCATACAACAAATATTCATTGTAAATCCATTATCACATGGTAAAGTCAAAAGTAAATTCAAAGCATCCTAATTTCACATGGATTACAAAAGAGTCATGAATCCATCATGCTTCATCTTTTCTCACAAATGAAATTTCAACAGCCATGGCTACAAATATGATCTCCAAGAATCACGGAAGATCCCCAACAAATCAAATCTTACAATGCTTTTCTCTCCACTGTTATCTGTACATCATATTCATGAAAAACCACCAATCTAGTCACAAAATAGAATCATTTGAAACAAAGCAAATCATCAGATGACCAACAATTGAAGCAACATAGTCAAATCATGAACTTAGACAAAGTGCCTGTAAAGGCAGAATTAGCCAAGTAATGATAATCATGCTCTGAACTTATACTCTGAAATTGTAAGACATGCATGCAAAAAAAAAACATTTGCACATCCTAATATATAATAAATATAGCATGACTTGGCCAAATATTTATCCTAACTGGTATGAAAAGCTTCATAGAGACACTAGAAACAATAATTATAATATAATGGCACATCAAGCCATCATAAAAGCAAAGAGCAGTCTTATTTACATGAATTATACTATTTAAGTGATAATTATTAAGATAAGAATGGGCCTGAAGTTTGAAAATGCATGTGCATAGCAACTGCTCACTATTATTTCGAGCATTACTCCATTATACACATTTCCACGCTTTTTACATTCATCGAAGACAATAAAATCAATTAACCAATGCATAAATTCAATTCTCACAGTGAAAGAGGAGGACCAAGTAACTGCAAAAGTCTCCAGGTTGAATCCATTTAAGCAACACAAAGCCTAGGAAATAGAAAAACGACTGATTTGTCCTTACTTCTATCTTCAATCTTTCCAATATCGATTGGAATTCTTCGATGCCGATTGGAATTCTCCGATTTAAAAGACCTGCAAAAAACAAAGAAACACCGGGGGTTTTTCCCGGTGAAGAGACTCCGACGCTCAAGTCAGTAATCTGGAAAAAACTTTACTATTGCTCTTTTGCTCAATAATTTTTGTGTATAATTTCGTGTGTGTGTGTGTGAATAGAAAGATAAGGGTTATAAATACTCCCTGAAAAACGTGGCAGTTAGATTTTCTCCTTAAAAAGTGGGAAGTGGGCGAAATACTCGCGATCGTGGCGGTTGTTTCAAATTTGAATTAGTTCGTTCCAGATTTAGTTCGACATTTCAGCGTGCAAGTCTAATTAGTTCGCTCATGTCTCTTTACAGAGTGCGAACTTACTTGTTCACCCACACGTTCTACCTACTTCTCTGTTTTGTTCGCATCGATTAGTCTTCAAGTCGGTCAGTTTTTCGGAGCAGTTCGAATGTGGTCAGTTCGACCACATCAGTACTCCCCCCCTTTCGTAGTGCGTGTGTTCACGCACTGATGCAGTTCGCATTCGCGTCCCATCAATCATCCGCCTGCGACGCCTTCCTCCATCCCGAGGTGCCTTTTCGTCTTCACCGTTAGATCGAACTGCATCCAACGATTGAGATTCGACTTGTCAGTTTTCACCATCCCGAGGCGCCTCTTCGTCTTCACCGTTGGATCGAACTGCATCCAACGGCTGAGATCCGTGACCTTTCGTCTTCACCGTTGGATCGGACTGCATCCAACGGCCAAGATCTCGTGACTTTTCACCTTTTTTCCCCCTAAACCAAGAAGCTTCTCCTTTCTCTATATATACCCCCTCTTCTCCTCCTTAAAACTCTTCTGCGAAAAACTACTCTTCACTCATAAGCAAGAATTCTTCTCCTGTGATTTCCAAAGTTCCTCAAACAGATCCAGGTACCCTTTCATTCCCTTCTTTCTCTTCGTTCGTATTTTTCAAATGGCTTCCCCTTCTTTGATCAACCTAAGGGACGAGAGCGAATCTGAGGAGGGTTTCGAGGAATTCCCCTTGCGGCCTATCTCTGATTCGCCAGTTCCAAAGCCTTCCACCTCTGGCCGTCAAACCCTTTCTTCCCCCCCAAAACGATCTCGCAAGAAAACTATAGATAATGTTTTTTCTGCCACAAAAACCACCCAAACTCATATCGTTCTTTTGAGCTCGCTCATGGCAGCGGCGGGCTGTTATTATTCCTAGCCCTGATGATCGTCCTCATCGGGCTCCAACCGGATGCCAAACATGGTTCTTGAAACATGTTACCTTAGGTTTAGTTCCTCCTATTCATCCCTTTTTTCTGGAGGTCGGTTCGGCTTTTGGGGTGTGTCCGAACCAATTGCACCCAAATTCTATAAGCTACATTGTAGCTTTTTACATGGTGTGCAAATGGATGGGAGTCGAGCCGACCTCTGACCGATTCCGTTCTTGCTTCGTGCTTAAACACACTTACCCCTTCCGCTTCTATTTGAGCCCTCGTAGCGGAGGCAAACGAGCTCAATTTTTATCCTCAGGAGATGATAAAATCAGCTCCTGGGAAAAATACTATTGTTTCGTTCGTGCTCCAGCGAATCGCCCTCTCCGAACTATTCCCTGGGCCGAGAGTTCGAACCGAGTTGAGCCTGCTCCGTCCAGGGATTTTGAACTTGCGTCATTGGACATGCTCTTCCGGAGGGGGTCGTTCGGCATAGTTCGCATGAGTTCATGCGAACAATTGTTGTCTTTCTGGGGTTTTTACCCGAACAGTCGAGTTCCCCGCAAGTTCGATCTAGGTTGCTTTAAATTTTCTTTATCACTTCTCTCATTATCTCTTTTCACACTTATACTGTACCATATTGACCACTTGTCTTACTGTATTGCAGATAAAGCGATAAATAAATTTTTCATCTTCGATGAGGCAATCCCTGAGGCCCAGAAGACGGTTTTTCTCCTGCGGACGAAGTAGTGAATTCCAGGCAGGCTGCGGCCTTCCGCGAGGAAGAGGAAAGACGCCTGGTCGAACTGGCTTCCAAAACTGCCCCGAGCTCGACTGAGGGAGGCAGTGCTTCTGTTGTTCGCGCTTCCTCTCCGCCACTGGCTGCCCAAGCTTCGGATCCGACCGAAGCGATGAATGAAGAAACAGCCGAAGCTGCAACTTCTCTCCGTAGGAAGAAGAAAGGGCCCTCTAGTTCGCAGAAGTCTTCCAAAAAATAGCGGACTGAGGGAGGGGTGCAGGCCGGTTCTGAGCGAGCTGAGGCAGAGCTCGCGGTTCAGGAGGGGGCAATTGTTCCGGGCAAGAAGGCTGCAGAAGAGGAGGAGGACAGCGAGGTGAAAGAGTTTAAGGTGAACTTGTCTCGGGTGACGAACTTCGCCAAATACTTCGAATTCATGGGCAAAAGGGCCCTTCATCGCCGAGATCGTCTGAGGGATGCGCTGGAGGAGAAGAAGACGTTGGAGAGCGATCTGACCATTAATGCCGGCAAAGCCGAGAACTTATCCGCTAAGTTGGAAGAGCGGGAAATGGAGCTGGCGCTTGCTCGCTCGGAGGTGGCCAGGAGGGAGGAGTTGCTGCTGGCCAAGGAGAAGTTTACCCAGGAAAGACAGTCTGCTTTTCTCAACGCAGAGGCTGAAATTCCGAGGCTGAATGAAGAGCTGGAGGAGGAGAAGAGCACACGAGCGGACTTCGGAAAAGCCATGTGGAATGAGGGCTTTTACCACTTCGCTCGGAGTTCGGAGATGGAATTAGTATCGGAGTCTTTCCGAGAAAGACTCTTATCTCGTTGCTGGAATTCCATCCTCTTCCTATCAAAAGCTGCTCCTATGGCCGAGGCGTACTTCCGAGAAGGGGTTCGGCTTTGCCAGGAGGAAGCTGGACAAGCGTTGTAGTTTAACGTAAACGCTCTGGGCAAGAAGCTGCAACAAACATTTCCCATTCCTCCTGGCTGGCACTGGAATCCGGATGAGGATATAGATGCGCGCTGGTGGTCGGGCTGTTTGGAAGAAGCACTCAAAGAAGTTCTTCCTGACGACCAGTTCGACAAGCCTGGTCCCAGTTCTTCTCTCCAAGCACCTGTCGAGCTTCATTCCAGCCCGACCGTAGACTTGCCAGAGGATATGTTCGATCCCATGCTTCCAGCTCTAGTCCAACAATCGACTCCAGAATCGACTCCATCTCCCAATCATGCTTAATCGCTTTTGTTGTAATACTTGCATCTCTTCTTTAAAAAAATTTTACTTGTATTTTTTTATGAATCAATCGGAATGAAGCAGTTCGTGTACTTCAGTCTTTTCCAATTCATTTAATTGCAGAGCTTTGAATGAACTTCCTCTAATCACTTAGCCACAAAATTTCAACAAATTCTTCAACTTACTTAACCATTGAACTCCGAAGAGGTTTCTTCACTTCACTTAATCATTGAGTTTGATGGAACTTCTTCAATTCGCTTTAATCGTTAAGTTCTGAAGGAACTTCTTCTACTTGCTTAATCAACGAGTTCCGAGGGAACTCCTGTAATTCGCTCAATCGTTAAGTTCCGAAGGAACTTCTTCAATGTGCTTAATCAGCGAGTTCCGAGGGAAGTCTTGCAATTTGCTTAATCGTTAAGTTCCGAAGGAACTTCTTCAATGTGCTTAATCAGCGAGTTCCGAGGGAACTCTTGCAATTTGCTTAATCGTTAAGTTCTGAAG
Organism: Scutellaria baicalensis; assembly: GCA_005771605.1. Taxonomy (NCBI): domain Eukaryota; kingdom Viridiplantae; phylum Streptophyta; class Magnoliopsida; order Lamiales; family Lamiaceae; genus Scutellaria; species Scutellaria baicalensis. Next base: position 26,749,421 of record CM016727.1, read on the forward strand.
GAACTTATTCAATGTGCTTAATCAGTGAGTTCCGAGGGAATTTAAGTTCGCTAAACAATATAGTTCGAACAGATATGTACGTATATATATGTAGATCAACAAAGAAAGACTTAGGGATTTAACGTGGTTCGGTCAAATCGACCTACATCCACGGAGCGTAAAAATATCTCTTATTCATTAAAGCAACAACAACTTAAAAAAGAAGTAAAAAGCAACATACTGGCATCCGATACTTCAAGTATAAAATTTCTTCAAGTTATTGACATGCCAAGGTCTAGGCAGCTCCTTTCCTTGTTCATCAGCGAGCTCGTAAGATCCACCTGGCAGAACTCTTGTAACAGTATACGGTCCTTCCCAAATGGCATCCAATTTCCCGATCTCCAACAAGGCATCAGATTGCCTTAAAACCATATCCCCTACCTGGAATTTTCTCTTTCGAACTTTCCTGTTGAAAGCTGCTTGAATACGTCTTTTGTATAATTCATGGCGAACTCTGGCTTCATCTCTGATTTCCTCCAGAAATAACAAATCTGTTCGCATCAACTCTTCATTTTGTTGGGGATCAAAGTTAGTAATTCGTAGAGCTTCGCCTTGGATTTCAGCTGGGACTACTGCTTCCATTCCAAATGCCAAACTGAAAGGAGTTTCTCCCGTAGTTGATCTGGATGAAGTTCGATATGCCCACAAAACTGATGGTAGTTCATCCACCCAGTTCGATTTCTCGAATTCAAGTCATTTCTTAAGTCTGTCCAGTATGATTCGATTAACCACTTCGACTTGCCCTTTTGCCTAAGGATGAGCCACTGGAGTAAACACTTGTAAAATTTTCATTTCTTTACACCATCCCATGATCTTTTTGCCTTTGAATTGAGCTCCATTATCTGATACCAAAATCCTGGGTAAGCCGAATCTGCAACAAATACTTTTCCATATAAAATGGATCATGTCGGATTCGGCGATCTTAACCAAAGGTTCCGCCTCGACCCATTTAGTAAAGTAGTCCACGGCCACCACCAAGAACTGTTTATTTCCTCTGGTTTTAACGAGTGGACCAACTATATCAATACCCCATCTAGCAAAAGGGCAAGGCGAACATACCGTAAGCATATCTGTTGCTGGAGTGTGAATTCTCCATCCATGTTCTGACAGGAGTTACACTTCCGAACTAATTCGTCAACATCATTCTTCATTGTAGGCCAATAGAAACTAGCTCGCGCTACCTTTCGCGCGAGTGCCCGAGCTCCCGCATGTTCGGCACATCCCCCTTCATGCACTTCTTTTAAAACCTTGATTCCTTCTTCTTGGGATAAGCACCTTGCATCTGTCGGTAGAAAAGTTTTTCGATACAACACTCCATCAAGAATGTAGTAGAATCGAGCTTGTTTCTCCAATTTCTCGAGGTCTTTTGCCTGTCCTTCTCTTACTCCTCCTAAAAAGTTCAAAAAAGGAGTTCTCCAGTCATGCTCGGCCAGGTCGACATTCATCACCTCATTTTCCTTTCCTACTCCCATAACAGTAATACTTCTCTTCGAACAGTCCTGTAACGAACTCCCGATCCGTGCCAGATAATCTGCTTTCTAATTCTCATTCCAAGGTATCTGTTCGATCTGAAGTTTTTCAAATCGTTTCTCCATCTCTCTTATTTTCTGTACATAAGATATCATACGATCTTCCTTAACTTCGCATTGGTTTCGGAGTTGTTGTGTCACCAATTGTGAATCTGATTTAACTATCAGATCTCGAGCTCCAGCCTGTTCGGCTATTTTCAATCCCTGCAAAAAAGCTTCATATTCTGCCTCATTGTTAGACGCCTTAAATTGAAATTTTATGGCAAATTCTAACTCATCTTTCTCGGGGCTGATCAATAAGATCCCCGCTCCTGCACCCTGGCGGAACGACGATCCATCTACGAATACTTCCCATTCTCTCTTGTCTTGTATTCTGGTGGTTTCCTGAATGAAATCTGCCAATGCTTGACCTTTTATTACTGTTCGTGGTTCATACTTCAAATCGAATTGTCCCAGTTCGACTGCCCATTTTACTAGCCTTCCTGATGCGTCCGGTTTTCCCAACACTACACTCAGCGGATGGTTAGTTCGTACCGTGATCTCATAGCCCAAAAAATATGGTCTCAACCTTCTTGCCGTAGTGACTAAGGCGTAAGCTACCTTTTCTACCTCGGTGTAGCGGATTTCTGCCCCATGAAGAACTTTACTAACGAATACAGGGAACTGATCTCTGCCTTCTTCACGGATGAGAACTGAACTGACTGATTCCTCTCTGACTGCTAAGTACACAATCATCACACTTCCTTCAACAGGCTGTTTCAACAAAGGGAGTGAGAGGAGAAACACCTTTAGATCTTCGAATGCCTTCTGACAATCCGCATCCCAACTAAACCGACCATTCTTTCTCAGAATTTTGAAGAAGGGTAAACCCCTGTCTGCCAACCTGGATATAAATCTGCTTAAAGCAACGATGCGGCCAGTTAGTGTTTGTACCTCTTTGATGGTTCGAGGAGGCGTCATTCCTTGTATAGCTCGGACTTTGCCGGGGTTGACTTCTATGCCTCTGTTCGTCACCATATATCCCAAAAATTTCCCTGCTCTTACCCCGAACGAACACTTGGCTGGATTTAATCGCATCCCATGCTTTCGGATTGTCGCCATTGTTTCTCTTAAGTCCTCCGCATGTGTGTTCGCCTGTATGCTTTTCACTAGCATATCATCGACATATGCTTCCATATTGCGGCCCAATTGGTGTTTAAACACCTCGTCCACCATTCGTTGATAAGTAGCTCCTGCATTTTTTAGTCCAAATGGCATAACCGTATAGCAATATGTACCTGAAGAAGTAATAAAGGCTACATTAGGTTTATCTTCTGGATGCAACATGATTTGGTGATATCCTTGCGCTGCATCCATCATACTCAGCAGTTCGCATCCTGCGGTGGAATCTACTAGCTTATCGATCAGCGGGAGAGGATAGTGATCCTTGGGGCAAGCTTTATTCAAATCCCGGAAATCGATACACATCCGCCACTTGTTCCCCAGCTTTGGGACTAACACAACATTGGCCAGCCATCTAGGATATTGGATCTCTTCGATATGCCCAATCTCTAGCAGTTTCTCAACCTCTTTCTTGATGATTTCATTCTGTTGATCCCCAAAATGTCTCAGTTTCTGTTTAATTGGTCGAACATCAGACTTGATATTCAACTTATGGACTGCTACTTCCGGATTTATACCCTTCATGTCTTCAGGTTTCCATGCGAACAGATCCACATTATCTTGGAGAACGGTGACAATTCCTCCCTTAAACTGTTCCGACAATTGACTCCCGAGCCGAGCTGAATGCCCTGGCAGTTCGGGGATTAACTCCACACTCATCAGTTCGCCTTCTTCAAATTCTGCAGTCTTTGTTTCATCACCCCTCTTCAGACTCTTATCCCTTCCTCGATCAACATCATCCCTCTGTTCGCTATGGCGTTTGCGAGACTCAGATTGTCGAACTGCAGCTATATAACGTCGGGCAGTTTGCTGGTCGCCATGAACAACTCCTACTCCCACTACTCGCCCTTCTTCATTTTCAACAGGGAACTTCATCATTAAATGTGCAGGCAAAATGACTGCAGCATACGAACTTAGAGAAGGACGACCTAGGATCACATTGTATTGAAAGGGTGCATCCACTATGAGAAAAGTCATTGTCTTGTTTTGCCTCCATTCCCCGTCTCCTAGCACCATAGGAAGTTGGACTTTGTCGTACACTGTCACAGATTCTCCTGTAAAACCGTAAAGTGAAGTTTCTACAGATTTTACCTCCACTGTTGATCTCATCTTCTTGAAGCAATCCATGAACATAATGTCCACTGAACTTCCCGTATCCACGAATACCCGCTCGACATTAAAGCCTCCTATTTCAGCGACGATGACCATGGCATCGAACTGGGGACTTTGAGTAGCAACACGATCGCGAACTCCAAACTCGATCGCCACCTCCTCGAAAATCGAGTGAACCGTATTCTGTTCTCGCTTGACAGAATTAAGCCTCACCTTTCGAGCCCTATTGGAATCTCCATCTGTTGGCCCACCCATGATCATGTGAATAGTGGGTCTCTCCTCCCGTTAGGTCTAGCTCGCGTTGGGGGAGATGGAGGAGGAGGTAGTTCTTGCTGCTCTTGCCTTCTTTCTCGTCTCGGCTCTTCTTGATTGTTCCTCTGTTCACGATTCGATCGAGTTCACCAGACGAAATGAGCTAATTTTTTTTCTCTGATTAATATTTCCAATTCATATCGTAAATGCAAACATTCGTCAGTTCCATGCCCATATTCATTATGAAATCGACACAGTTTACCGTTACCGAAGGTAGATGGCTTCTTCGGATTTGGACTCCAGGTCGACGGCCATTTTAGTTGGGGCAGGTTCCATATCTCCATCAACACCTGTTCGGGTGGCATAGTCATGGGCATGTATTGTTCATACCTCCGTCTTGTCTGATTCTCTCTCAAGGGGGGTGGAGTGAATCTTGCTCGCTGTTCTCCTCCATCTCTCTTTCTCGCTCCTTGATGCTCTTATTGTGGCCTACTCATTCGACTCGAACTTTCGCCTTTCTTCATTCGAACTGCCTCCTCTAAGTTAATGTATTTGGTAGACCTCTGTAACAATCCATCAAAATTGCTGGGTGTTTTCTTAACCAGCGAAGTATGGAGATCACCTTCTTTCAGACCCTGGATGAAAGCGCTAACGACCAAATCATCCGAAGCTTCAGGAGCTTCTAAAGTAGCAGTTGTAAATCTTTTGACATAGTTCCGCAAGGTCTCATCCCCTTTCTGTTTCACGCCGAACAAGGTTTGAGTAGATCGCCTCTGCCTCCTCGAACTGGCGAACTGGTGCAAAAACAACTCTGATAGTTTTTCGAAGTTGTGAATCATCCCATCATTCAGCTGGCTGAACCATGTTTGAGCAGCCTTAGTAAGGGTAGTTGCGAACACTCTACACTTAATGCCATCCGAATACCGATGTAGCAGAGCGGTATTCTCAAATCTACATAGATGATCCCATGGATCAGTGGTACCATCATAATCAAAATTCACAGGCCGAAAGGAGGCCGGCAGTTCATCCTCCATAACCTATTTAGAAAAAGGATTTCCCCTGGAACTTCGGGGAATCCTTCGAACAGTCTTTTGGACCTCTCGCAACTCCTTCCTTAGATCGTCCACTTTCTCGAATAATTCTGCATGCCCTCGTTTCTGGCCGCGAGGGTGATCGGACTGACTCTCCTGTTCATCCATTCGAGATTTGTCACCTTCTTGCTCCTTTTGGGCATGAATATCAGTATTGCCTTGTTGTGACTCGGCCCTTTGTTTGCCTAGGGCCTTCTGGACAGCTGCCTCTATCAAAGTCGAAAGTTCCTCCGGCGTTAGAGTGACAGTGCCGGGAGGATTCACCGGTGCAGAACTCTGGTCCCCATCTTGTCGCACGGATTGTGCTCCTTCTTCCAACCTCCTTCGAGATCCTCTGGTATTCACCATTTTCACGATTTCTCAACGTCTTGATAATTCAAGGTTACGAAAGAAAATATTTCCCACAGACAGCGCCAATTGATTTGTCCTTACTTCTATCTTCAATCTTTCTGATATCGGTTGGAATTCTCCAATGCCGATTGGAATTCTCCGATTTAAAAGACCTGCAAAAAAACAAAGAAACATCGGGGGTTTTTCCCGGTGAAGAGACTCCGACGCTCAAGTCAGTAATCTGGAAAAAACTTTGCTATTGCTCTTTTGCTCAATAATTTTTGTGTATAATTTCGTGTGTGTGTGTGAATAGAAAGATAAGGGTTATAAATACTCCCTGAAAAACGTGGCAGTTAGATTTTCTCCTAAAAAAGTGGGAAGTGGGCGAAATACTCGTGATCGTGGCGATTGTTTCAAATTTGAATTAGTTCGTTCCGGATTTAGTTCGACATTTCAGCGTGCAAGTCTAATTAGTTCGCTCATGTCTCTTTACAGAGTGCGAACTTACTTGTTCGCCCACACGTTCTACCTACTTCTCTATTTTGTTCGCATCGATTAGCTTTTAAGTCGGTCGGTTTTTCGGAGCAGTTCGAATGTGGTCAGTTCGACCACATCAACGAGCACACCAGAAGCTCCATGAGCAACAATGATATATGCCCATGTACCAACATAGAAGGAAAAATTAGGGGGAAAAAAGGGAAGGGGAGGAGAGAGAAAGAGGCAAATATGTTGTAACAGAAAATAAAGATGTACAAGTTAGATTTGAATGTGTATGCAGATCCAATGCCCTAATCCAAATTTGAGCTATCTATAATAACTTCAAAGAAAAATAAATCGGGAAAAGAATAGATTAATTTATCCTAATTATTTATGAGTAAGATGATACCTCTCACATCCTTCTGGAGTTGAAGATGTAACCTCAGGGGAAAGACTGAATACAGCCCTAAAGAGCTGCAACTCAGAAATGTAAGTCATAAAACATATCAGCTTTCTTGATTTCCTTCTCAGATTTCTTTATGCTTGTAGAGTAAGGTCCCAATTCCTAAAACATATCATTCCATGAAACATCAACATAAGCAAATCATCTACAACATTTCACCAGCGTCTAAGTATATAACCCAAAAATCGCTTCTGATGCTACAGTGAAGTAAGCAACACAAAGTATTGATGCTACAGTGAAAATAATCAACACAAGATGCACAAAAATGAATGGAGATAGTCTTTGTTTGCTAAAGAAGAAAGATAGAATGTATTTCCTTGATTGAAAAAATGGTGAACTCCCTTTACAACACATAATTTCTCTTATTTATACTATTCTTTTACAAAGAGGGGTATTTCTGCCATTTCCCATTGATCTTTCCTTGTTGCCTAAGCCATCCCAAATACTCCTTTTTCAAGGTACTTCTTTTACTGCTCCAAGTACACCTCCCCTCCTCTAGAATCTTCCATTTTCTGTTATATGGGAAGATATTTTCCTTCGTCCTTTGTGGCCACGTCAGCAAAACCTTAGAGCATGCTTGTCATCCTTGCTTCTGAGCTATTATCCTCTACTCCGAGCGCACAGAATCCGTTCGTCTGCAATTCAACATCTCTGCGTCACATCAGCCATAGAGTTAAGTGCCTAGAGCTTCTCAGCGGATCCCTTGACCAACACCCAAGAGATCTTTACCAGTTCTGCAATTATGCGGTTACACGGCGCTTCTCGTCTGCAATTCGATATATCTTCGCCACTTCTGCGATTTTATGGTCACGCGGAGCATCCCGTCTGCAGTTCGACGTATCTTTGCCACTTCTGCCACCACGTCTGCCTATGCAAAAGCAGTTCTGCAAGATCACTATTTTACGATTTTGTTTTATTAGAGGCAAGGTATCCAAATGACGCAAGGCCCTTTTATATTCTTTTTCTTCCCACATCAGCTACTCCCCCTGGTGCAATCGAGCAGATCTGGTTTGGCAGAGCTGGTCGGCTGCAGCACTTCTTGTATTTTCTTCTCTCGGTCAGAGAGCTAATTTTCCCCTTAGCTACTCCCCCTGGTGCAGTCGAGCAGATATGGTTTGGCATAGCTGGTCGGCTGCAGCACTTCTTGTATTTTCTTCTCTCGGTCAGAGACCTAATTTTCCCCTTAGCTACTCCCCCTGGTGCAGTCGAGCAGATCTGGTTTGGCAGAGCTGGTCGGCTGCAGCACTTCTTGTATTTTCTTCTCTCGGTCCGAGAGCTAATTTTCCCCTTAGCTACTCCCCCTGGTGCGGTAGAACAAATCTGGTTTAGCAGAGCTGGTCGGCTGCAGTACTTCTTGTATTTTCTTCTCTCGGTCAGAGAGCTAATTTTCCCCTTAGCTACTCCCCCTGGTGCAGTCGAGCAGATATGGTTTGGCAGAGCTGATCGGCTGCAGCACTTCTTGTATTTTTTTCTCTCGGTCAGAGAGCTAATTTTCCCCTTAGCTACTCCCCCTGATGCAGTCGAGCAGATCTGGTTTGGTAGAGCTGATCGGCTGCAGCATTTCTTGTTCTTCTCTCGGTCAGAGTTTATTGGTTTTAAATCTGTGTTCCTCATGCGCCAATCCTCTCTTTCTTAATGTGTCAGATATTGTGACAGTAAATGTCCTTTCATTCTACTTTTAAGACGTCATGCCTGAGGTGCCTAATCCGGTTCCTACACGTGTCAGCCATCCAGCGGCGTTATGTGAAACGTCGCGCCACTTCCCAATGCAATATATTCAAAAAAAATTTGCCCTAATTCTTACTTTCTCTCTTTTCACTCTCACCTCTTCATTCCCTTGCGATTTTTCCTTCTTCTCCGGTGATTCTGGTGTAAAAGACTGCTTAGAGATTCTTTTTCGGTGAACCTTCTTCTCCTTCTTCTTCCTTTGTGTTCGTTTTACCATGGCGAGAAGAGGTAATTTTTAACCTTTGGTTCTTTTGTTTGTTTGTGGTCTATGTGCAGTGGCTGTGAACTGGGTATTTTTACTCTAAATCTTGGAATCTTGTGGCCATTTTTGTTGGATATCTGGTTTGTTATTTTGGGATTTTCCGGTGCTTTCTTGGAGTAATTTTTCCATTTGTCTACTTCTTTCTTCTCCATGGCCTCCTCCGACTAGGAAACCGATTCTTCTACTTTCCAAGCCCTTGAGCGAAACTCCCCTTCTATTCTTCCTGTTCCTAGCAAGCAGTCCACTTCCTCTTCCTCTACTAGGGCTTCTCCTCCTATAGAGGAGGAGACTTCTGCCGCCAGCGTCGACCCCATAAGTTATAGCGCCTCAGACCCAAATTTTGACTATGTTAGCCATCGAACTTCCTTTACCTCTGATCGCGTTGACACCCTTCGTCTAGCTTTTGACATTCCTCAAAGCTTTTGTATATATTGTCCTGCTAGGCATCATAGGCCCAACTTCCTTTCTGGGCGTAAGCTAGCCTTCTGGACTGCACAATTGAGGGCTGGAGTCAGATTCCCAGTGACCTCATATCTCTGTAAATTATCTTTCTTTTATCAAGTTCCTTTAAATCAGTTTACACCCTCCGCCATTCGTCTGATGCTCGGCTTCTTCATAATTTTGAAAGGCAACGGTGGGAATCCTACCGCTAAACTCTTTTTTTCCAACTTCCCTCTTAAATTCAAGCCGCCCTTCTTCTACGTTACTACCGATCCCAGAGGCTTAATCCATTTTTTGGGCAAACCCCAGAGCCGAGACAAGCACTGGAAAGAAGATTATTTTTTCATTTCTGGTGCTGAAACATGGGATTTCCAACGGGTCCTTGGGTGTACACCAAGCCCTTAGTGAAGAAAGAATTTTACATCAGCTGTCCTCCGTCTGATCGAGCAATAATTGAGGAGCTGAATTCTTCTGTAAATACCATAGGTCCTTTTGACGTAGTTAGTTTAGTTGAACAACCTTCTATTTTATCTTACTTTGGCCTCTGTTCTGGAGAGACTTCTTACCCTTCTGATCTTGGTATTCTTCTCTTTTCGTCACTCTTTTGTGTGCTTATTTTCTTTTTGTCAGTTCTGTTTATGTTGTGTATTATTTTGGTATCGCAGAGCACACATGGAAAAGGGCTCTACCCCGTCGAGAACCGAGCTCTTCTCCTCACTCTCGGCCAGGCGGCACGTCTGCTATCGAACCTCGCTTTTCCACGGTGGCTCCTACCGCTACTCGGGGTGACAGGGGAAAGCACCCTCAGAGTTCTACAGAGCTGCCTCCAGAAGCTCGCCGCCAACGCCTCCAATCTCCAACTAGGGGCAGACTTGAACTGGCTCAGCCACCGAAAGACCGCTCCCGATCAAGCCGGGTGAGGGCTTCTGCCAGCGATGTTTTTACCCTAGAACTTCCCAAGTCTCTGTTTGAGCTTTCTGCAGAGGAATCTCGTCAATTCCTCCAACTCTGTTTGACTCCTGCTAACACTTATACCCTTAGCCGGCTCTCTCAGGAGAATGAGCTCTGCATGGGGGCAAATCATATTTTGAAGGTATCTTCTAATTAATTCTTAAATTCACTTTAGTGTTAGGTAGGCCTTTTTTTTCATTCCCTCGTGTTCATGTTATAGGGGCTGATTCACTTCAGCAGGCTCCAGTCAAAAGCCATGTCTGCAATTGATCCGACCCCTATTCTCTCAGAGAAGGAGAGTGAGATTTCTGCGCTGAAGTTCAAGTTGACGGAACAGGAGAATGAGCTGAAGGAGGCGAAGCAGGAGGTAGAGTTCTGGAAAAAGAGAGCTTCTGAGGAAAAGGCTCGCAGTCGAGAATATGGGCTTCGGAAGTTCTCGGAGGGGATAGATGCTTGCAAACGGAATCTCCACATGACGGCTGCAGGGCAGAGCTTCTTTGAGGAGGTAATAACAGGCTTGAAGGAGGCCTACCTCAAGAGTACGAGCTCTTTGGCTGACTTCTGCCCGCACATTGGTTATTATTATGGCTTTGGCTTTGATGCGGCGCAGAAGCAGGCCCAGGATCAGGGTTTCGAGGGCACATTCGACTTTAATGGGCCCTTGGATGAAATGCCGGCTTCCCCCTATTTTGAGGGGGATCCTTCAGAGAACCCTGACTCCTCCTGGTGGTTACCTATTATCCAGAAGGCATATGCTAGGTTGTGCTCTGCTCCAACCGAGGCGTTCACGCCTGTGGACCCTTCTTCATACAAGTTCCCACTTCTGCCTGCACCAGCTCTGCCCGCACCCACTGTTGCCGTCTCCCAGCCTGATTCAGTGGACTTGATAGTCTTGAGTGGGGATTTTTCCGAGGTAGTAACTGTTGCTAACGCACCTCCTGAACGCTCTTCAGATGAGCCAACAGAACTTCCCCCTGCAGATCTCCAAATCAGGCTTGACTCCGCTGGCGATGATCTTTCCACACAGGACCCTCCTGCTGCTGCTTAACCAACTTCCTATTTGACCCATGTTGATACTGTTTAATTTAATTCTGCCAAAACAATGCTTTTTTATTTCTGTATTTGCCTAAGTGACTCATTCTATGATATGCTGACTCTGATGTTATTCGTCATATTTGCATATGTCTTGCATATTTATTTTCTCTTATGTCATTAAATTTAGATATTGTAATCAATTATCACAACGTATATAAACAAGGACAATAATAGATGTAAACAATGTCGACTAAAAAGGAAATGCTCATAGAATAGGTTAATTTTTCATAAGACACTTCACTCTTCCCCTTTTTACATCAATATCTGCAATTCTAAGAGCTCCACTCGTTTTCCCCTTTCGCCTTAGCTTTTGCCAGCCTTTCCTTTCGTCCCCTTCCTGTATAAAAAATGCAAACCACATTTGTTAATATTAATGAAGTTATCCGGACTTCCCATTGAATCAATTCAATCTTGGCCCTACCGACCCTAGTTAGAGGTGCACCAGCTCAGAAGGTCGACCTCTGCCAGGGTGGCTGCTTTCTAAGGCACAATTAGTTTTTGGCCCCACCAGCCCTAGTCAGAGGTGTGCCAGACCCGGAGGTCTACTTCTGCTAGGGCGGCTGCTTTCTAGGGCAAGTTTTCTTGCTGGCCCCACCGACCCTAGTCAGAGGTGTGCCAGACCCTGAGGTCTACCTCTGCTAGGGTGGCTGCTTTCTAGGGCAGGTTTTCTTGTTGGCCCCACCGACCCTAGTCAGAGGTGTGCCAGACCCGGAGGTCTGCCTCTGCTAGGGTGGCTGCTTCTAGGGCAGGTTTTCTTGTTGGCCCCACCGACCCTAGTCAGAGGTGTGCCAGACCCGGAGGTCTGCCTCTGCTGGGGTGGCTGCTTTCTAGGGCAGGTTTTGCTTTTTGGCCCCACCAGCCCTAGTCAGAGGTGTGCCAGACCTGGAGGTCTACCTCTACCAGGGTGGCTGTTTTCTAGGGCAGGCTTTTAAGATTTAGGGAGCGTTTCTTACTTGTTTCTTTAAGCGTAGTATTTCTTGAGGTTGCAGATATTCCAGGGTCTAGCCACCTCTTTCCCTTCTTCTGTCATCAGTCGATATGCCCCTCCTTTTAACACCTCCGATATAATGTAAGGGCCTTCTCAGTTTGGCTCTAATTTCCCCTTAGGCTTCAGGGCATCAGCTCTTCTGAGGACTAAGTCCCCTTTGTCCAGACGTCGCACCCGTACTTTTTTATCATATACTGCCTTGACTCGGCTCTTAAATTTCTCAATCCTCAGCCGTGCCATTTCCCTTTCCTCCTCTAGTAGATCTAGGTTCTCTTTCATCAGCTCCTCGTTCTGCACCTCGTCAAATGTCATCACTCTATGGGTTTCCATCCCAACTTCTGACGGGATCACGACATTGGCCCCATATACAAGGTTAAAAGGAGTCATATCAGTGGCCACTCTCGGTGTTGTTCTGTAAGCCCATAGGACTGAATCTTGTTCTTCTGGCCAACTGCTTTTAAAGGTTTCTACCCTTGTCTTTAACCCGTTAATTATGGTCCTGTTGGTTACTTCCACCTGACCGTTTGCTTGAGGGTGTGCCACCGTCACGAACCTTTGAGTAATCTTTATCTCTGCACACCAGGCCTTTATCTTCTTTCCGCAGAACTGCATGCCGTTGTCCGAAATTAAAACTCGAGGGACCCCATACCGGCAACAGATCTGTTTCCATAGGAATTTTATGACATTCTGCTCATCTATTTTCCCCAGTGGTTCTGCTTCTACCCACTTCATGAAATAATTATTGCAACTATCAAGAATTTCTTCTGCCCCTTAGACAGTGGCAATGGTCCGACCAAGTCTATCCCCCACTGAGCGAAAGGACATGGGGAGTGCATCCTTCCTAATTCTTCTGCTGGGCTGTGTATCAGAGGACCATGGACCTGGCAGCTGTGGCACTTCTGTACTAACTCTCTTGCATCTGTGCCCATCGTAGGCCAGAAGTACCCTGCGCGTAAGACCTTTCGTACCAATGTCCTTGACCCCACGTGGTCGCCCCCGCATCCTTCATGCGCTTCTCGCACCATGTATAGTCCTTCTTCTCTGTTCAGACATCGCAGGTATGCTTGCGAAAAAGAACGCCGAAAGAGCTGCTCTCCAATGATGCAAAATTTTAGCGTTTCCTTTGTCCAACCCGGGCTTGTTAATGCCCCCGCTTTTTTCAATTCATTGATGATGGGGGTTCTCCAATCATCCAGTTCTTCTACTTCTGCGACCTCTGCCCCCCCCCCCCCCCCCCCCCCCCCCCCGCCTTGTTTCTCCGCTACTAGTAGGGTTATTTTTCTCGGTTGCAAAAGCGGATACGAGCTAGCAATTTTTGCTAAATAATCTGCTTGGACGTTCTCTGCCCTCGGGATCTGTCTCAGCTCGAATTTTTCAAAGGACAGCTTGATCTTGGCAATCTCCTTCAGATATCCAGATAATGACTCTTTTTTCACCTCATATGACCCTCCATCCTGTTGAAACACTAGCTGCGAATCAGTATGGGCTACCCAAGGATGAAAATATCACGAAATATCGCGGATATATCGCGGATACGGATATTGCGATACGGATATTGGGTGTTAATGTTTTTTTTCCTGGGTATCGTGGATATTTCGCAAAATATCGCAAAATATCGATATCGATATCGATATCGGTTCAGTGTAGTATAAAATTGGATGAAAATTGGGAAATATCGCGGATATATCGCAAAATATCGCATGTATATCAAAATGAGCGATTTTGATTCACAAAATTGAACTATGTGATTTTTTTTCCTTACTTTGTATTATGTATTGTGTTTGATATTGAAAGTAATATATTCTCCTCACATCAATCTTTCATTTACGGATATAGCCATATTTTGTGGCTTTTTTAAATTTCCATTCCTTTAACCAATTATTACTTTATTTACTTCTTTTTTTTTCTAATTTTTTTGCATGATATATTTCTCTCTCTCTCTCTCTCTCTCTCTATATATATATATATATATATATATATATATGTTGAAGGCAAGTGAACATTTTCTATCATACAATTTAAGGTTCAAGGTATGATATTCTCTCATATCAATAACTCTCTCCCAAGATTTTTGATTAAATTAATTTCAATTATTTACTTTATAGATTATGATATATATATATATATATATATGTTGAAGGCAAGTGAACATTTTCTATCATACAATTTAAGGTTCAAGGTATGATATTCTCTCATATCAATAACTCTCTCCCAAGATTTTTGATTAAATTAATTTCAATTATTTACTTTATAGATTATGACTATTTTAATGTATCTAATTTATTTATTTTTTTTGGATATAGGGCATTGACATTGGAGAGGAAATACTTGCACCACTATATATATCACTCAATTGTCATTTTGAAGAACTACGAATTGGTATGTAAATTTAATCTTTTTTTTTTCATTTTAGTTGATAAAACTAGCATTTTATTGGTATATTGTAAATTGCTATGTTTAATTGTGCTAATTATGTATATGTTAGGTGAAGCATTTAGTTAACTTATAGGACTTTATTATAAAATCATAATTTTAAAATTAATTATTTTATAGTGAAGCTAGCACGTAAAATGTAATGTTGTAATTGTGTATTTACAATTAATTGTTATAATTAGTTTTAGTAAAAATTTAATAGTGCTAATTATGTATATGTTGGTATATTGTAAATTGCTATGTTTAATTGTTGGTATATTGTAAATTGATGTGTTTAATTGTGCTAATTATGTATATGTTAGGTGAAGTATTTAGTTAACTTATAGAACTTTATTATAAAATCATAATTTTACAATTAATTATTTTATAGTGAAGCTAGCACGTAAAATGTAATGTTGTAATTGTGTATTTACAATTAATTGTTATAATTAGTTTTAGTAAAATTTTAATAGTGCTAATTATGTATATGTTGGTATCAGTACTGTTTGGATCAAGATGACATTCCATCTACTATGTTTGAACCTCATAGGTCATCCTTTTGGTACTAGTGTATTGTATGATGTAATTTTAGTAATTTTGTCTTATATTATGTAATATATTATCATTTTTCATTCGAAAAACAGTATTTATAATGCTTATTATCTATATGTTAGTTTTAAATATATTATTTTAATGTGATTTTGAGTGGAATATATGTGTAATGAAGTGTAAAAATAATCCCTAAAATTTCATATTAAATTTCCAAAATTTTAATAAGATTTCCGTTGTTTTTTCAAATTTTTTGCGATATCGATATGCGATATCGATATCGACATCGATATATCCGTAAAATCAAAGTTGCGATACGACATGCGATATCGATATTTTCATCCTTGGGGCTACCAGGTCGCTTCCTCCGGCCTCTTTCACAATATTCATACCCCGTATCAAGGCCTCGTATTCCGCCTCATTATTGGATACTGAGTAATTCAATTTGATAGCGTACTGCATGCTTTGCCCATCCGGACATTCCACTAAAACTCCTACGCCACAGCCGTCTTTGGTTGCCGATCCATCTACAAAAATCTTCCAAATCCTTTCCTCCTCTGGCAGAGCTCGTGACTCTTGCAGGAAATCTGCTAGAGTCTATGCCTTAATAGCTTTCCGAGGTTCGAATTCCACGTCGTATGCCCCTAGCTCTACTGCCCATTTCACCATCCTTCCAGAGGTGTCAGCTCTGCCCATGGTCTGGGCTAATGGATAATTTGTGCGCGTGATGACCTTGTGCGAGAGGAAGTATGGACGGAGTCTCCTAGCCGTAATGATAACGGCCAGCCCTGTCTTTTCAATCTCTGCATATCGGACTTCTGGGCCCTGCAACATGTGGCTTACGTAATATACCGGCATTTGTTGATGTCCCATTTCTTTTATCAAAATCGTGCTGACCGCCACCTCTCCTACTGAAATATACATGAACAATGTTTCATCCTTCTCTGGTTTAGAGAGTTGGGGTAAGCTAGCCAAGTACTCTTTCAATTCTTTGAAGGCTCGATTGCACTCCTCCGTCCATTGGAACTTACACCCTTTCCTCAAGATTTTAAAGAATGGGTGACTCTTGTCGGCTGATTTGGAGACAAACCTACTCAATGCGGTTATTCTCCCCAACAACCTCTGCACCTCTTTTACATTCTTAGGCGGTGTCATATCCATCACAGCCTTTACTTTCTCTGGATTGACCTTTATTCCCTCTTTGGTAACCATGAATCCCAGAAACTTTCCCGACGTTACCCCGAAGCTACATTTTTCTGGGTTCAGCTTCATCCCGCTACTTCGTATGGCTGCGAAGGCTTTCTCCAAGTCCGCGATGTGCTGTTCTGCCTCCCTGCTTTTCACCAACATGTCATCCACGTAGAGCTCCATATTATGCCCTATCATGGACTTGAACAACTTATCCACCATACGTTGGTATGTGGCCCCTGCGTTTTTCAATCCGAAGGGCATCCGTACATACCCATACGTGCCTGCAGCTGTGATGAAACAAACTTCCTTAACACCTGCCGGATCCAACTGAATATGATGGTACCCCTGGTAGGCATCCATTAGGGACAAACGTGCGCACCCAAATGTAGAGTCCACCAACTAGTCAATGCGGGGTAGCAGATAGTGATCCTTGGGGCAAGCTTTGTTCAGGTCACAGAAATCGATGCACATGCGCCACTTCTTATTTGGTTTTGGCACTAAGACGGCATTGGACAACCACTCAGGGAATTGGACAGGCACGACATGTCCTGAATCTAACAGCTTTTGCACCTCCGTCTGTATGATTTTATCTTTTTCAGACCCAAAGTTTCGCAATCTTTGCTTAACAGGCCGAACGTCTGGACAGATGTTCAAACAATGCACCGCCACCTCTGGGTTAATACCCTTCATATCTGCTGCCTGAAAGGTAAATAAATCGGCATTTTTCCTAAGGCATTCAATCAGTTCTACCTACTCTGCTGCCGGAATTCCTGCACCAATATTTGTACAAAACCCCTCCTTTCCAGGATATAATTCTACCAACAAGAGCTCTTCTTCCACTACCATCTTCCCATGTTCTTCCTCCCCCTCCTCCACCTTCTGCCGTTTCACTCCTGTATCCTCTTCTGCCACTCTGCTTGCGACTGGCAAAGCCCACTTGTGTGCCACTCTTCTGGACTCGACATAGCATTTTCTGGAGTGGATTTGGTTTGCCTTCAATTCCCCGATTCCAGCAGAAGTGGGGAACTTAACCTTCATGTAGTAGGTGGAGACCACCGCCTTGAGTTCATTCAATATTGGGCGCCCAAAGATGACGTTATATACAGACGGCGCATCTACTATTAAGAAGTCCATCATCAACCGCTTCTGGCGTGGCCACTCTCCCACTAGGACATGTAGGGTCACCACTCCCAAGGGGTGAACTGCTCCCCCAGTAAAGCCGTATAACGCTGTATTCACCGGACGGATCTGAGTCTTAATATCCATTCTCTCAAAGCAATCATTGTATATGATGTCGGTAGAACTGCCGGTGTCTACAAACACTCTCGCCACGTCGTACCCGGCTATTTCTGCTGTTACTACCAAGGAATCATTGTGTGGCTTCAACATTGGAGTCTCATCTGCTGCGCTAAACACGATATCAGGAGAGGGTTGAACTTCAGACACCTCCATGTGCTGATCGTGCCAGCCTTGCCCATATCTTAGAGCTGACTTCCTAGCCCTATTTGAGTCTCCTCCATGGGGTCCACCCGCAATCATATTAATGAAACCTTTCTTCGGTGGTGGAGGCAGATCCCTCTCTTCTTCTTTTCTTTCCTTGCTTTGGGCGGCCTCTCTCTCATCTGCCCTTTCGTTTCTCTTTCCATAATTTCCTGCATAACCCCCACTTTTGTCCTCAAAGCCCTTCAGCACTCCTGCTCTGACCAGCCGTTCTATCTCATTCTTCAGGTGTCTGCATTCATTTGTGTCATGACCGTACTCATTGTGGAACAAGCAGAAGTATCGCCCCTTTGGTTGTGTTGGGGCCTGAGCCCTGTTTGGGGGAAATCTGAACGGGGCTGTTTTCTCAGAGAGTTGAAACACCCTAGCCAGAGGAGCTTTCAGCGGGGTATACTTGGTATAGTCTCCTCTGCCAAGATCCTCTTCACGCCTTCTGCCTTCAGGTCGAGGCTCTATCGGTCTTCGTGCATTGGTGTCCCTGGGATTTGGCCTTTCCGCCCTTTTGGCCCGGCTCACATCCTCCAGGTTGATGAATTTATCTGCTCGAGCAAGGACTTCTTCGAATGTATTAGCTGGCCTTTTCGCCAGGGAACGAAACAAATCTCCCTCTCGCAGCCCTTGGACCACAGCGCTAATCTTCACCTCTGCCATGGCGGAAGGAACTTCTAAAGCGGCTGTGCTGAAGCGCTTAATGAATGCCCTCAAAGATTCTTCGGCCCCCTGTTTCAGGGTAAACAAGGATTGGGAGGTCCTTCTCTGGCGTCTTGCGCTGGTGAATTGATGGAGAAACGCAGAGCTGAAGTCATGAAATGAATGAATGCTATCTTCTGCCAATTGCCCGAACCACCTCTGAGCTGCTTGTGTGAGGGTGGTTAAAAACACCCGGCATTTGACTCCGTCTGTATATTGATGAAGAAGGGCCACATTATCGAAACGTAAAAGGTGGTCATACAGGTCAGTGGTTCCATCGTATTCAAAAGTTAGAGGCTTAAAACTGGCTGGCAGTTCATCCATTCGCACTGCCATTGTGAATGGGCTTCCTCCTGGCACCTGGATCTGGCTTGCAGCGCCTATCCTTTGTCGTAGCAGCTGTATTTCCCGTTGCATTTCCTCCATCTGTTTCTGCACTTTTCGATCCTGTGTGCGGTGCGTAGGGGTGTCCACAGATGAGGCCCCGGGTGCCTGGTATTTCCATTGCGGCGGATGACTGTCTGCGCTGTGTTTGAGAACCGTCTCCGGACGGCATGAATGAAATCCTTGGGTGGAAATCTTTGTGTCTCTCACTTCCGCTGTCTTATGCCTCTCTCCTCCGCCTCATTCTTTATCCCTCTCCTCAGCGGCTTTCCCTAAAGCTTTCTGCACAGCTGAATGGATGAAGCTGTCCAGTTGCTCAGGAGTGAAGGTCCACACTCCTGGAACAATCGGCTTCCTTCTCTCCTCCGATCTCCCCCTCACTCTTCCTTCCCCCCAATCTCTTACTCCCCCTTGGTCTCTTCCCTTTAATTCTCCTCCTCCCACTACTCCTGACGTTTCCGGCCCTGCCACCTCCTGAAACTCCCCCCAGATCTCGAATCAACCGATTCGCCATCAACTTTACTAACTCGATCCGATCTTTCTAGCTCTCCACAAGAACAGATGTGCAAAGCAGGGAAATATCTTCTATGCGATAAACAGAAGCAATGTAAAACAAGTAGGAAAAGAAGGAGACTCACTTCCTTTACCTAGTTTCCCACAGACGGCGCCATTGATGCTACAGTGAAGTAAGCAACACAAAGTATTGATGCTACAGTGAAAATAATCAACACAAGATGCACAAAAATGAATGGAGATAGTCTTTGTTTGCTAAAGAAGAAAGATAGAATGTATTTCCTTGATTGAAAAAATGGTGAACTCCCTTTACAACACATAATTTCTCTTATTTATACTATTCTTTTACAAAGAGGGGTATTTCTGCCATTTCCCATTGATCTTTCCTTGTTGCCTAAGCCATCCCAAATACTCCTTTTTCAAGGTACTTCTTTTACTGCTCCAAGTACACCTCCCCTCCTCTAGAATCTTCCATTTTCTGTTATATAGGAAGATATTTTACTTCGTCCTTTGTGGCCACGTCAGCAAAACCTTAGAGAATGCTTGTCATCCTTGCTTTTGAGCTATTATCCTCTACTCCGAGCACACAGAATCCGTTCGTCTGCAATTCAACATCTCTGCGTCGCATCAGCCATAGAGTTAAGCGCCTAGAGCTTCTCAGCGGATCCCTTGACCAACACCCAAGGTTATGCGGTTACGCGGCGCTTCTCGTCTGCAGTTCGATATATCTTCGCCACTTCTGTGATTTTGTGGTCACGCGGAGCATCTCGTCTGCAGTTCAACGTATCTTTGCCACTTCTGCCACCACGTCTGCCTATGCAAAAGCAGTTCTGCAAGATCACTATTTTACGATTTTGTTTTATTAGAGACAAGGTATCCAAATGACGCAAGGCCCTTTTATATTCTCCTTCTTCCCACATCAGCTTCTATTTCATTGATAAAGCATATGCCCCTAAAAATTGGAATTAACACTAGGCACAAGTCATACAGTGGCAAAAAGACTTCTGCATAACACCAAATAAAATCAAAGACTAAATTTTCAGATACAGACAAACAGTAGTATTTTTTTCTAACTTACGAGCACATACGCGTACTATCCAATCCACATAATCTGCCTTCCGCTGAAATAGCCTGTTTGATGTCTCTTCATACTGCATATTTGGCTGACTATGTATGGAGTTTAATATTTGTCTGATAAATACAAACACAATATTAGAAATCAATTGCTTTTCTGCCATTTTTTTTTTCCTTTTTCTTTATCCTGGAGAGTAGGATAATTGAGTAAGAAGTAACATAAATTTAAAATTATATTTAATATAGCATACATCAATAAAGGGACGATAGGGATCTAGAATGTAACATGCAAGAACAACAATAGCTACCTCTCGGTATGCCAATCTCAGTTTTAACTCTTCAAGGACTTCAGTACTATCCTCCTGACCGGTTTCAAACGTGCCTTGTTGCTGCAGTATTAGTGATGATATGAGCATGCAATATGTAAATCCAAGTCAAAACACCAACAGAAAAGAAATGCATTTCTAGGAAGTTTAAAAAACTCACCCGCTTCAGGGCATCAAGAAGTTCTTCCCGTCCTATGTGGTCTAAGTCCTTCCTAGCAGTTAAAATTCCAGCTTCATTCCTGTTATGGTGATCTCATCAGCTGCTCTTTATGCAGGAAAATTAAATTTTAAAAAGAGCTGAAGTATTTTTTACAGTATATTTTGCAATTCTGCTCCAGTAAAATCTTCTATACAGTCTGCAATTTCCTGAAGTATAGTGTCTTTCTCCTTCTCTGAACGAAAATATTTATTTCGAGCATGCACCTATTTTCTTTGTGTGAGAAATTCCTTACAGAGGTATAAATCTGACAAGATGCTTGAGTACTGAATATCTAAGTACATAGAAAAACAGAGCATACCTTAAATATGGAAATCTACATCATTTGATGGTAATCCAGCACGAATAATCTTGTCAAAACGACCTTTTCTTAGAAGAGCATGATCAAGAAGCAATTTCCCTATTTTCGCATTAATTAATAATCATAGAAAACGGATAATGCAACCACATTAAAACTATAAGCACTTGAAAAAATGGGAGAGAATAAGGACAACAGAAAATCCGAAGGTTTTTGCAAGAAAATGCGCAATTCTGTTTGCCCTTTAGGATCAAGAATTCGACATGTTTCAACCTCCAATGATAAAAAACAAGCAGAGCAGATTATGCACCAAACTAGCCTAAACAAAATGAAGTCCATGTGACAACATTTCTTTTCGACAAATTATCGAACACCTTTCGAGCACTTCCCATCACCCCACATTTCCCATACACATTAACAAGAAATGTCATGAGGAACAACTCTTCACAAAACCCACTCTTTATAATGTGAGCATGTATCGATTCAACCCCCAAAACCAATTTCTTCTCCAAACATTCTTGCAATAGTGGGACAGGGCAATTTAAAGTAAAGAACTTCAGAATTTCTTCAGTAACATATACTTTTGTAAGACAGAGTGCTACAAGCAACTCACAAGTTGATATGCCAAGAGGCAAACCACAAGAACGCCCTGTTTGTTGATGTGTGTTAGCAATCACACATCGACTTTGTCCATAATAATCAAAATATGCACACAACAAACTTGATTCTTACCTCTTAACCTCTAAATTCAACTATAGCCTTTTAACCTTCCTCAATTCTTATATCATTAGCATCATTGTTCTTTAAATCAAACAATACTCTAAACTGTACATGGTTTCCCTTGAATTTAAGCCCAGCACTCTACTCACGCAATGCACAAATCTTATCATATCATCATTGATCGATTTGCTATTAAACCCCAATTCATGTACATTCTCCGGACCATCAAAGTCCAGAATGGAGTAAAACACTCACCAGTAATCTTGTGAAAGAGCACTATGCCTACTTCTTTCACCCATAATAATGAAACTATGGAAATTAGCATCTTCATCATGTAGCCAATCAATTGAATTGTGCATACACAATTTCACAAACATAGAAAAGAAAAACATAATTACAACTAATCCAAAAAGGAAAGGCAATCACATCCTCTTTATCTCATAATCACAACCAAAACCCTTAGCTAAATAATATAAATTCAAAATATTCAATTTCACACAACATATTGCAATATTGATGAAATCAAACTCAGAAACATTCGAATTTCATCAACTCGTAAATAAACCTTTAAACTTATTACCAGGAAGACTAATTCTATATATATATATATATATATTCATAACCCTATTATAATAAGTTGCAGATTAATCTTAATTAATACGAGTAAATTAATAACCAGATTTAAGATTAACGAATATATAGATAGATAGATAGATAGATAGATAGATAGATAGATAGATAGATAGATACATAGCTCCAGTATTTGATCAAATAAACAAAAACAAAAAACTTAAAAACCATATATATATGCATCTGTAGATGAAGGTTTGTAGTTAATGAAAAAACCTAGGATTAATTAAGGATCAACCAGGACAAAACATGGTGGGTTATACAAAATACTATGCAATAATAATCAAAATCGAAACATGGATAACAGAAAATCTAGAGAAAAAAAGGAGGAAAAGGAAATCTGTCTGTAGATATTGTTCTCTATCCTCTTTAGTTACTCCTTTCCTCTTCCCCAAATTGAATGGCAATGGCAGCGGGAACGGGCCAGCGGCTACAAGGGGGAGGATCCTGAAACTTAGAAGTTGATCCTCCAAGTGGCAGTCGAACACCCTCCTTGTGAATCCTCACTCATTGGCAGCGGCGGCATGGGACACTTGGGGGGGAACAACGTCGACTTCCAATTAATTGGTGCTACGGCGGATGGACGCTGAGCAATAGTTGGCGACTGGTCGATGGACGGAGGCGGGGCCAGTGGCATTGATGGACGGAGACGGCGCTGCGGCGGCGACGATGACGGTTGCAAAGACGTGGGAAGGAGGGAGGGATTTTAAGGTTTATAATTCGGGGATTGAATTAAGGGTTTCAAAATTTAGCCTTAGTAATTTTTAGATTTTTACATGTAATATATATGTAATAAAAGAAATTCAATTTAATTTAGTTTACAACAACGCTATTATGATATTACGACAACACAAAAAAAAGTTATCGTTGTCTTAGGGTATAATCTCTACGACAACCTAGTATCATAAGCGTTGTCTTAGGGCACAATAACTACGTCTCTACGACAACCTAATATTATAAGTGTTGTCTTAGGGCTCAATTTTAACCTAAGACTACGCCTCTACGACAACCCCAAGTCACCACCGTTGTCTTAGGGCTCAATTTTACGCTACGACTACGCCTCTACGACAACGCCAACAAAAAACTCTTGTCTATGAGAGCATTTTTGTACTCTATGACTTCTGTTTTGTCTACGACAACACCAATATTGGCTACGACAAGGGTTTTTTGACAAAACACATGTCTTAGGGGTGTAGTCTATGAGAGAATTTCTTATAATGCAAGTATGCTCAGATAGTCCTACTTTTATGTATAGTTAGACCTACATTTGTGTTATGTTAGACCTACCTATTGTAGGTAGGTCTAACATAACACAAAGGTAGGTCTAACTATACATAAAAGTATGTCTAATACAACGTAATGGTACATGTGGGCAATCTAGGGTTCTTTTAAAAAAAAAATTAAAGTATGAAATTTGGGCAGAAATGTAGGCTTAACATAAAATAAAGGTAGGTCTAACATAACGTAAATGTATGTCTAACATAACGTAGTGATAGGTGCCAAAATTAAAAAATCAAGGTCAAAAAAGAAAAGGTATGAAATCTGGGCAGATAGGTAGGTTTAACATAGCGTAAATGTATGTCTAACATAACGTCAAGATAGGTCTAACATAACCTATTTGTAGGTGCAAAATTTAAAAAACAATGCGCGAAAAAAAAAAAAAAGAAAAGCGCGCCCCTGACCTGGATCCGACCTCAGATCCATGCACCTGATTCATAGGAGACCTACTCATTATATACATGATACATCTTACCATTATAAAATAACTAGTTTTGTACCCGTACAATGCACGGGATAAAATTTTATAAAATATAATTATAATATTTTTATTTGAGATTTGGGAAAAAAGTATATACAAATGTAATATAATAAAATTAAGTGACTTATATATTATATATTTTAAATATTTAATTGATGGAGATTATCTTTAGATACAGTAATAAAATAAGATATTATAATTTTAAACTCAGTTTATAAGTTCGAAAACCTAATAATATATAATTGAAAGTAACAATAATTTTAAAAAATCAATCAAACTTATCATATAAAAATTTGCAACACTTCTTTCTATTTAGCATTTCTCATGATGTTTCTTTCATCAACCTTTTTGTCACATATTAAGAAAGATAAAATCAATTAAAAAAAAACTCACCAAACATCCATGGAGCATATATGATAAAGAAAAAGAGGTGTGGTCAAGCCAACATACATGAAGTCAAATTTTATAGGATTCTCATACTTTTTATTTCTTAAAATCAATTTTCAGTTTCTTTTTCAAAACCTTGTTTTCCTAACACTTTCACAATGTCATCACTTTCAGTAGACAGGGCATGGGGTAGACATTATTTTGTTAAAAGATCAAACCTTAAAATAATTTAAATTTATTTATCATTAGGAAAATTAATCATTATAATGAACAAACAAAATAATTCTTGAAAGATGGAAAAAGAAAACAAATTTAACCTTTCATGTCATTTTCATATATATACAGATTGTTTCAATTTTGATAACAGTTCAGATTTTTGATTATCCAAAACAGTAACACAATTTTATGCAATAATACATCTTGATCATCTTCAACTTAAAAAAAAAATTAAGATACTTTATTTACATTATTCAGAATAATTTCTTTTGGAAACCACTTTACACAAAACCATATTTTCAATCAAGCTTTAATTAAAGGAATTTCATGCAATTTTATAAGCATTAAAATTATTATTATTATTATTATTATTATTATTATTAATCAAAAAATAAAAACTATTTCCCTAAAAAAGCAAACAATTATTTAAATAATCAAACATACACAGATCATTGTCCCTCAATTCAAAAATTGTTTATTTGAATTTTCTTAAAGATATTAATTTTTCTATTGAATACACAATTTATTTTCGTAATATTTTTCATTATCGTTCAATATAAATCAATTTTAATTTACAAATACTATGTACAATTATAAATTATGAAGTTAATTTAATATAACAGTCTTGCTACCCGATCATGTGCGAACATTAATATGTGCACCACTAATGTCACTATAAGAAAAACGCACAAAGACAATTATTTGTTGTCTTTGTCAGAAAAAAAGGGTTGTTGTTGGAGGGGTTGTTAAAGATACACGCTCAAAGACAACGGTACAAAAAGCGTCGTCTTTTTGAAAAAGACAACGGTTTTTACCTGTTGCAGAAAAGCGTTGTTTTTCTGAAATTCTCGCTCATTGACAACGCTTTACTACCGTTGCAAGAATGCGTTGTCTTTTATGATAAAGACAACGGTTTTTTTTTTGCATTGTCTTTAAGCGTATATTTTTAACAAACCCTTCAACAACCACCCTCCTTTTTTTATAAAGACAACGCTTACTACCGTTGTCTTTGGGCGTGTTCCCACACTTTTAACAATACTTTTTTTTATGTTGTCTTTTTGAATCACATTTTGTAATAATATTTATAATTTTATCCTGAATTTTTTTTATAATAATATATAAACAAAAAATACATTAATCTCCAATATAATATCATTAATATCAAAGACATCAAATCCTCTATAATATATCAATCCATAACACTTCAGAATATAAAATATCGACAAGTATACATGACTAGGCCATTGTCAGCTGCACGCGTGCACGAGGCTAGTCTTGATGATTTGAGGCAAGCACATCTCTATGTTCTTACAAATGACATTGAGATTGAGCTGTATATAAGGTGATCTCTCTAACCCATGATTCTTTATATTTTACGGTTCATATACTAATCTAATTACAAATTTGTAGTCAACACATGGCTCACCTGAAGTCCACTTTTAGACGAAAGACAGAGAAACAACTATTGGATGAACATAACAAAATGGATTCATGATCAAGTAAGTATTTTAAACCCAATCTTTCATCTTGAAGTCTAGAATTCTAAATAAATATATTAACTCCAACGTGTTGAATTATAGGTTTTAAATGAAATTAATCATTCAACTGACCAAGTATCAGAGAAGTTAAAGTGTATTACACGTGGTCCCGACCAAAATGTTTTAAGGTACTCTAGTTACATGGTTGCTGGAGTTACCTATCATACGAGGGAACATGATAGTGTACGAGCTGTTCAAAACTCTGGTGTCAGTTTAGTTGCAAAAACTATGCAAGTGGCTAGTGCAAAGGATAAAAATCCAGTTGTGTCTGACATGGTATATTATGGAGTGATTGAAGAAATATGGGAGCTTGATTACCTCAATTTTCGGATTCCAATGTTCAAATGTACTTGGGTTGAGAACAAGAGTGGAATTAAAGTAGATGGTCTTGGTTTTACAACAGTGAACCTTAACAAAATTGGACTCAAATCTGATCGGTTCATTTTAGCTAGTCAAGCTAAACAAGTCTTCTACATAGAAGACTCTCTGGATCCTGCATGTCATGTTGTACTTTCACCTCCTAGCAGGGAGTATTTTGATAATATTGACGGTGATGATGTAGAAGAATCTAACATTAACTGTAAGAATATATTTAAGTATGTTTTGATGAGACAAAACCATAGAATAGTAACCCTCATTCTATAAGCATAACCTATCTTATAAAGGTTACTGCAACGAGGTTACTGCAGAAAGATAAGACAGAGAAAGCTTCAGAAGAAGGATACTGAAGAGAAATGGTGAAAAAATCTGGTTGACTAAAAAGGATACTGCTTACTGCAGGAAGCTACCTGAAAGAGACTATGCCTAAGCATATTGCAAAGCAGCAAGCTACCGAAGACTCAAGCTACCTGATAGGAAGCTACCTGGAAGAGACCATGCCGAAGCATACTGCGAAGGAGCAAGCTATAAAAGCCTCAAAGCCACCTAAGAGCAAGTCTAGGAAGAGAGCTACAAAACAAGCATGGAAGGAAGTTAGAAGTTACCGATAGAGAGAAGAAGAATGAAGCCAATCAGATGAAGACACGTGGAAAACAAAAAGCTGGCGTGTATGAGAAGGAGTGTGGCACATTTAATGATAGAAACCTACCCACCTTCAACGAGTAGATTTCCTATTCTATAAATAGAAGAAGATTGAAGACTGAGAAATAGGACAAGAGGCGAGCACAATAGAGCGTAGAGAAAAGCTCACAGAGAGAAGAGAAGAGCGCAAAAGAGAGCTCAGAAGAGAAAGCGCAGAAAAGAGGGGAAATGACATATAGAAAAGAAGAAGAGAGAAATGAGTGTATAAGAAGATAAAAAGAAGAGGAGAAAGCTCAATCACTCTTTGCCCCAGAAACGCATACTCAGTCACTCAGTCCAGGCAACAAGCTACAGCAGATCAACTTGCAAAAGAAGCCTAAGCTTGCTGCATCCAGTTGAAGAAGAAGAAGACAAACCTTTTAAGGACTGTCTCGGAGTGCTTAGTCAGGACTAGGATCATGATAAGTTGTTCATTTTTTAAAGGAGAGAGCAAGGATCCTGAGGATTAGAGAGGATCTTGTGTGGGTCAGTTAGGAGAGTAGGCAAGCAGCTGTGAGCAGCTATGTATAGGTTTGCTACTTACTTGTTAAGTCAGTGTTGTAATAGATAGTGCTATGTAATTCAACAAGCTTCACAAATGTTCTATCTTGAGAAGAGACAGAGAGGATGTAGAAGAGTTACTCCACCTTTGAACCTCTGTATATCTATGCATTTATCTATGCTTTCTATTTTATCTACATATCTTATGTTAGATGTATGTCTTCCATATTTGGTCTTTTAATGAGAGGAAGCTTTCGCAATATAACTCTGATAAGTAAACTCCCAAAAGGCTACTGTCTCTCAACCTAAGCCTCCTGGAAATAAGAAAATTTTGAAAAATTGAGTAGGCTTATTCACCCCCCCCCCCCTCTAAGCCTACTACCTCTTGGGACCAACATTAACTATCATTGTTTTACAATGGAAATGCCTCCATTGGAAATTGATGGTATAGATGAAAACGAAGCATCATGTCTAGGTGAATATTGTGATGGGATTTGGGTTGACAATTGCACTTCGTAGTTCTATAGTTACGTTTTTGGTATATCTATTGAGCTTATTATTTTTATTTCATGTTATTCAACTTGTCACCCCTACATATTGTTTCTTGCATATTTGCTAACTAACTTAATCTTATTTGTTCAATAGGTTTGAATCATGGTGTCTACAAGAAAGGCTTTAATCAAGGCAAAAGAGACTGATCTTGAGTTGAGAAGTGAGGACGATGAAGCCCACTATTTTTTCTAGAGAGAATGATTTAGTACATTTGACAAGAACACTGAGAGGACCTACAGTTCTGCATAATCTTGCGATAAAAAGAGCTCAGTGCTTCAAAAAGAAAGTGTTGTTCAATCGCAAAGGTCAGCCCATTGGACCTTTTGGCGTAGAAATGCAGAGTTTCATTGGAATGATGGCTCGTGAAAAGGTCAGAATAACATATGATGATTGGAGGGACGTGCTGACTGATGTCAAGAAGTCCATATGGGAGTCCGTTAATGTAAGTAGACCGTATTGTAACATTTTTTGTCTTTTTCGATTCCATGAAGATATATTGACTAGTACTACAAGAAATTCGCTAATAGACAACACTGAATAGACAACAGATTTTGTCTAAATTGTTGTCTTTCTAATTTTTACAATTGATATTGAGAAAATTGTTGTCTTTTAGCGTGTTTTTGTGCTAATAGACAACAGTTTCTATGCACAGTTGTCTATTTCCGTGTTTTTACTGGAATAGACATTAATTTTAACAACAATTTTTTTTATCTGTTGTCTATAACTGTACATTGGTAGAAATTAACAACACTATGACAACAGTTTTGTGATCTGCTGTCTATAAGCATGCAATGTAATAATATACGACTGATAATATATGTTGTTAAAATGTGATGTCTTTTCAAATTTACTTGTGGTTAATTAAAATTAAATTAGAAATATAAAATAATAAGTAATAAATTACAAATAGTTAAGTATTCTTAACTTTTGAAATTATGCATATTTTCACTTAGTATGAGCATTTAACATGTACAATTAGATCTTCTATCTTGATAATTTTTATATTTGTATGTATATATATATATATATATATTCTGGTAATTTAATGAATATTTGTATTCTTATATTTTTTTATTCTTCAAATGTGAAAATATATAACACGCACATAGTTGACTCAAATTGGCCAATGAAACTTAAATCTGAGGCTATTCATCCCAATTTCTTGATTTAATTAAGGCTCTCAATTTGATCATTCTGATTACCTTTTAATGATCTTATTTTCCATTTTAGTTTTTTTTAATATTCTTGTAGTACCTTAAATGGTTTGAAGTCAAATTTAAATTTGAAGTTGAAATTGGTCAAAAAATTTAAAATTTCGAAAATTAAAGGATTAACAATTTCGAAAAGTTAATGACTGGAATTGCTCAGTAAAATATTATACTATGATCATATTTAGGATTCCTATTCTTCATTTTTTTTCTCAATTGTTATTCGAGAAACACAATAAATTTATTGTTTCAACATTTCTCAAATATATATGAAATATATAATTTTAGTTTTACACGATTCCACCACACTCAATATATGATGAGGGCTTGGGTGCCCCGGGGCACGGATCTTAGATTCGTGCCCCCAACCCGACCCGGATCTTATGTAAATATATATTTTTTTCTTTTTTTTTCTTTCCAAAACTGTTTCTTTATCTTTCTTCATCTGCACAGTCGCGCTCTCTTAACTCCATCACCATCGACGCCTTCCGCCGCGCTGACCTCCCTCATCTCCCATTGGTTAATCTCTCTTTCTCCCCTTTCTCTCTCTACCTTCCTGGAACCCTCCATCTCCGACGAACCAATTCGTTTGTTTTTTCTCCACATTCAATCAATTCATACGTAAGAAATGTTGAGTTCAAGTAGTAGTTCTCAAAGAATCGTCACTACGAACAACAGCAGCGGACTGGACGACACCGTATGGGATTGCGTGATCCCGTACGTGACGGACGTGGGTGACTGGGATGCGCTGTCGCTCATGTGCAAGCGGTGGTTCGAGATTAAGGGTTCGTTGTTTTCCAGCAGGGCTTCATCTCCTGCGCATCATCAGAGCCACCACGCCTCTTCTTCTTCCACGCCGCCGCTCCCTCACCACCATACCTTCTTTGAAATGATCATGGAGGATGACATGAGCTACGCCGAGGATGTGATAATGAGATGGGATGTTGGTGCCCATAAACATGAGAAATTATCTTCCCTGTTTGTGGATGATAGAAAAGAGGCCAAGAGGTTTCTTGAAGCCGTAAGTGGCTTGTAAAAGTCAATGCACCATTTTGTTAGGCTGAGTTCCAGCTCCGACAAACTCATGAGATCTCAGAATTTGATGCAAGTTGCGATCAAGAGATTGGAGAAGGAGTTCTACCTCATTTTGTCTGCTAATAGAAAAAATCTTGACTCTGAATCAAATATGATTTTGATATTCTCAAGTGAAGAAGATAATTAAAATGTTGTTATTGTGGGTGTTGTAAGTTACCTCTATAGGTATTGCATATTTGTTCTATTCGTATTGTAAAAGAATTACTCTGTATTCAAAAAAGGATATTAAGGTATTAATATCGTGTTGTGATTGTGGGTGTTGTAAGTTCCCTCCATAGGTATTGCATATTGGTTCTATTGGTATTGTAAAAGAATCACTCTGTATTCCAAAAAAGATATTTTAATGTATAACTATTGTGTTGTTATTGTGGGTGTTGTAAGTTACCTTTATAGATATTGCATATTTGTTCTATTGGTATTGTAAAAGAATCACTCTGTATTCAAAAAAAAATATTCTAATGTATACCTATTGTTTTATTGTTTAGAAATATTAAACTCACCATACAGTAATGTAATACCTATAGAGTAAATATGTAAAACCTATAGAGTACACATGTGATACCTATAGAACAAAAATTCGAACAAATAATTTATACCTTAATTGAGTTAGTTTGTAATACCTATAGAGTATACATGTAATACCTATAGAGTAAACATGTGATACCTACACAAAAGTAAAAACAAATAATTCATACCTTTATTGAATGAACACATGATACCTAAGAGTATACATGTAATACCTTAAGAGTATACATGTAAATACCTATAGAACAAAAAATCAATACCTTAATTGAGTAAGTTTGTAATACCTATAGAGTGTACATGTAATCTATATATATATAAAAGCAGAACATTCTACCAAAAATAACTGTAATAAATTATCTACCTATAAAATAATTACTATTTTAAGAGACCTATTAATTGCTTTCATATTGTATTTATTGTAAGAAACTCAATACAAATAAATATATTTATTATATTTTAAGAGACTCAATACAAATAAAAATAAATAAACTTATTTATTGTATTTTAAGAAATTCAATACAAATAAATAAATATTTAATTTAAGAAATCAGTTATGATACTCAATATAGTATTTATTGTATAGAAATTTCAAATAAAATAAATAAATAGATAAATAAGATGAAATAAGGGATTATATGTTTATTATCTCTCATCTTATTTTTAAGTATCTATTTTAAAGGGTAAATTACAAAAAGCAACTCCACCTATCGACTTTTTTCAAATTGCAACCTAATCTTTTTCTATTTTTTTTCAGATTGCCACCCAGTCTTTTTGTGGTTTTGTCGATTGCAAATTTTCCTACGAAATGGAGATTAATTTGTTCACTTTGCAACCTAAACTTTTTTTTTATCTAATTGTAAGCTGAACTTTGTGTTTTTATTATATTGCAACCAATAATGAAAATTTCGATTCCGGTGGAAATATAGGTAACTTAAATTCACGGAAATATCGTGAAAATATCGATATCGATGGAAATATGGGTATATATATTTATTGTTATTTTTCCCATATTTACCAATATATTCCAATATTTTCTCGATATTTATTAATATTTCATCGATTTTTTACCGATGTTACATATATTTCATCAATTTTGACCAATATTTCCTTGATATTTATTTTATGAATATCAATCACACTTATATAACATAAATGTCACACTCATATATATAACATAAAGGTATCAGTGTGAAGCGAAAAAAAATCATGATTTGCAATTGGACAAAAAAATTAAAGTTTGGGTCGCAAAGTGAAAAAAATTAATTCATTTGCTGGAAAAATGACTGGAAATTTTGTAATCGGCAAAACCACAGAAAGACTGGACGGCAATCTTAAAAAAAAAAAAACAGATTAGGTTGCAATTTTAAAAAAGTCGATAGCTGGGGTTGTTTTTTGTAATTTACCATATTTTAAATCAAGTTTAAATATATAATATATAAAATCAATCATAATTTAATGATCTTAAATTTAATATTCATATATAATTTATCAAACTTAAATATGGAAATGTATGTGTGTGGGCTTCAATGATTTTTCATTTTTAAACTTTTTTATAATATATAGTATTAATTTATTGTAAATTGATATTAAAATGTAGAAATAAAAAAATATTATAGGTGTACGGTATACCTAATAGATTACACATATAAAATATATCAAATAGAAAAAGATAGATTAAAATTATTATTGCAAGTTAACCAACTTATTCATTTGAAATATACAAATGTTTTATTTTATCTTTCTTATTTTATATTTATTTGTTGTCAAATTTTATTTATATTATATTCTAATTAATTAAGGTGGCATAAGAGATTGGACAGAGGTAATTTTTCTGTTTTTTCACAAATTAAAATTTCATCATTCTTAGTCCCTGATATATTGACTTATCAATCTTATAATTATTATTTATAATTTTTTTATTCAAAATGTGTAGATTAAGTTCAATTTTGAATTGTTTCATTTAAATAGATAACAAGAGAGATTTTCATGTATTTGATAAGCTGAATTTTTTTTATTTGATTTAAAATAAATGAGTTATATGTGGTGTTGAACCAAAAAAAATATATTAAAATACGTGTGTATTTATAGTTATAAATGTCAATAAAATATAAATTTATTTATCTCAATACTTAAATCATAACGTTTCTAATATATATAATTTATTTTTAGATATTAAATTTATTTTTTAAAATTTCACTACCCATGTAATGTTCTGACACAAATTTGTTTTATTTGTTTGTTTAATCCATAGATTAATATATTACTTTATATATTTCAAATTTCTAATATTTTTGAATATAATTATTTATAATGACATAAATTTAAAGTTAAAATACCTAGCTTTATACTATTACAAATTAAAAAAGTATCAATATATTTTTGTTAAAATAATAATCATTACATTTTATATGTTATTATATTTTTTTAATAATTATATATATAATACACTGTGCAACGCATGGGTACACTACTAAATATTATAAATAAGTGTAACACTGTTAAAGATGTGTATATATATTTATATGTATATATATAATGTATTTAGTGTGAAATTATATGTTATTCTAAGTATTTTTTAAATTAATATTTGTAAGTGTCCCATCAACAAATTTTTTTATTTTGCATTTTTACTATTTAATCCATTTGATACAATGTTAAGCGATATTAATAAAAAAAATTATAATTCAATTTATTTTGAAATGAAATGTTGAAAATACATAATTGACAGTGCTTGCATCATGTTCTTATGTAAAATTTCTAATTTTATTGTGTAATGTTTTTATATATACATACTCACACACACATGTATTTAATTTAAATAATTGAATTTGATTTTTAATTCATAATTTTTTTAGTTTTTTTAGTATATTTAATTTAAGTGACTGAAGATATTAGTTTGTAACACAGATGATAAAAAAACAATGTTTCGACTATAATTGTTGTGTATATATAAAGAAGTTTTTAAAAAACTTACAAACTTTACAGGTACAATTTCCAATTTTGATTTGAAGATCATGATATTGATACTTTTGTTTTTAGTATTAATCATAGATTAGTGAATTGGATGTGTATAATATAAATATATTGTTTTGAATTGAATTATCTTAAGCAAATTTATACTTTCTTAGTTATTAAATATTATATTGTCTTTTATATACTGAAATTACTTACACTATATTATGAAATAATTAATATTTACCAACATTATATCACAAAACGCGCATCGCGCGGGTGTGAGTACTAGTACCTATAAAGTAAACACATAATACCTATCATTAAATCTCAAGAAATATAAGTGTAATACCTATAGGGTATACATGTAATACTCATCACTGAATCATCAACTAGGTAATCAGGTGTGTGTGGGCGCACACTAGATTTGCTATGGGCGCACGTGGCGGCGCGTGGGCGCGCGTGGAGGCTACCCACACGCCGGGTCGGATCTGGGGGCACGGATCTAAGATCTATACCCGGGGTACACAAGTTTTAGTGATATATGATATTAATATAAAAAAATTCCATAATCATATTGCAAACAAATCCTTATTAAGAAAGAGATTACCATAGTACAAAAGAAAGGCAGATTATATTTTATTTCAAAGAAATGAGTAGATTAAGTTTGAATATTAAATTTACATGATAGATTGAATGAAAAATAAATAAATAAAAATGTAGAGCAACCTCTTTTTTTGTTAATTAACGAGTTTTATCATATGTGGACTTGACATAATGTTTATTTGTTTTTACCAAAGTTTAGATATGTGAAAAGAAGTTCAATTGGATACATAATTTTTTTCAAGGAAATTCTACACACACCCCAACTAATACGAAACACACCCCATTAATTTAATGTGAAATAAAAATAATTATAAAAAGACTCATATACCCTTATTAATCATTTAAAAATATATATATTATAAAAATTACATTTTCTAATATACACCCACACCCTATAACTAGTAAACACACCCCATTATATAAAGTACACAATACATATAACAATCTTCTTCCTCACCACACATATATTACATACAACTCCATTACAAACTTTGAAGAAATCCTCCAACAATCATACACTTATTGAAGTTGAAGAAAACGTAGAAGAACTTCTCATTATGGACAATGTAAGTTGTAAAGTTCGTTTCTACCGATTTATTTTACTCTAAAAGTAGCTTAAAGTTGATTAAAATTCTGAAAATCACAACTTCCGATCAACAAGTACAGGCTGAAAGTCTTATAGTCGGCTCGGCCAGTACTGGCCGAAAGTATTGTAGAGCTTTCATCCAGTACTAGTCGAAAGTATAGTAGAGCTTTCATCCAGTACTAGCCGAAGGGCTTTAACAAAATTCGGCCAGTTGTGGTCGAAGGTTATAGGAAAACTTCGGCCAGAATCAGCCGAAAGTTGTGATGATTTTTCGGTTGGTTTTGGCCTAACAGATCCAAGTTTTGTTCCTACGTATTTTTTTTGACCTTCTTATGACCAAGGATGAAAATATCGCAAAATATCGCGGATATATCACGGATACGAATATTGCGATACGGATATTGGGTGTTAATGTTTTTTTTCTAGGTATCGCGGATATGTCGCAAAATATCGCAAAATATTGATATCGATTTCGATATCAGTTCAGTGTAGTACAAAATTGGATGAAAATTGGGAAATATCGTGGATATATCGCAAAATATCGCATGTATATCAAAATGAGCGATTTTGATTCAAAAAATTAAATTATGTGATTTTTTTTACTTTGTATTGTGTATTTTGTGGCTTTTTGAAATTTCCATTCCTTTAACTAATTATTACTTCATTTACTTTTTTTTTCTAATTTTTTTGCATGATATATTTCTCTATATAAGAGGATAAATGCAAGTGAACATTCTATCATATAATCTAAGTTTCAAAGTATGATATCACTAACTCTCTTCCAACATTTTTGATTAAATTAATTTCAATTATTTACT
The DNA here is from genome assembly GCA_005771605.1 of Scutellaria baicalensis. Taxonomy (NCBI): domain Eukaryota; kingdom Viridiplantae; phylum Streptophyta; class Magnoliopsida; order Lamiales; family Lamiaceae; genus Scutellaria; species Scutellaria baicalensis. Next base: position 26,785,647 of record CM016727.1, read on the forward strand.
TTATAAATTATGACTATTTTAATGTATCTAATTTATTTAGTTTTTTGGATAAAGGACATTGACATTGGAGAGGAAATACTTGCACAACTATATATATCACTCAATTGTCATTTTGAAGAACTACGAATTTGTATGTAAATTTAATCTCTTTATTTTGTTTTTCATTTTAGTTGATAAAAATAGCATTTTGTTGGTATATTGTAAATGGCTATGTTTAATTGTGCTAATTATGTGTATATTAGGTGAAGCATTTAGTTAACTTATAGAAGTTTATTATAAAATCATAATTTTACAATTAATTATGTTATAGTGAAGCACTGGTATGTAAAATGTAATGTTGTAATTGTGTATTTACAATTAATTGTTATAATTAGTTTTAGTAAAATTTTATGTATTTACATATTTTGGTTGTATGACTTTGAATATTTATAACTTTTATTACTTTGAATATTTATAACTTTTATTACTTTGAAATTATTAACTTCAGTTGAACTTATTGATTTTTTGTTTTGATAATATATTTAGTAATTTTGTCTTGTATTATGTAATATATTATCAGTTTTCATTCGAAAAACAGTATTTATAATGCTTATTATCTATATGTTAGTTTTTATATATTATATTTTAATGTGATTTTGAGTGGAATATATGTGTAATGAAGTGTAAAAATAATCCCTTAAATTTCACATTAAATTTCCAGAATTTTAATAAGATTTTCGTTGTTTTTTCAATTTTTTTGCGATATCGATATGCGATATCGATATATCCGTAAAATCAAAGTTGCGATACGACATGCGATATCGATATTTTCATCGTTGCTTATGACACACATGTTTTTTATTTGAATTGATATATTCAGCAAAGTATATTTATGTTGTGGTTCTTTTGCATATTAATAGGAAAACAAATCAAATGGGGCGGAAATGAGGATTATTAATCAACCTTAAGAGTCGAATGATAATTCAATGTATTAATTTATCGATTTCTCGGAGGAGTTCCTCACGACTGAAATTTTTGAGAGTCGTGAGGAAATGGTTAGTTGGGCGTACAAGGTTAGAATATGTCTAAACATGGTTGTCCTTATTAGACGCTCTGATAGTAGTGAAAGTGGCAGACGCGCTAGAGTGTTTTTGGGATGTGAGCGAGGTGGTAAGTATCGCCCACCAAAGAAGAGATTGGCCTCAAATAGTTCGGACTCCGTTGAACAGAAGCCTGTAAAGGAACGAAACATCGACACTAAAAAATGTGACTGCCCTTTCATGCTAAAAGGAGTGCAAGTGAATGAGCTCGGACATTGGAGCTTAGAGGTGAATGAGCTTAGAGTGGTTGAAACAGTTGATTTGGATGATTTGTAGTCGATTTATCTAACAGATTGTTGTAATTTCACATATTAACACTTGTGACTTGCGTTTTGTGTGGTTTAAAACATTTTCCCATTTGTGATTGCACTAGGTTTGCCACTGTTCGATCATAACTTCGTTTAAAAAAAAAACAGTGATGTTTCTTACTCTTCAATGCCTTTTTTCATGCATAAATAGAGTTGCTCTTCGAATTCGTTATACCAGCTATGATAAGTATCGAACAAGAAATGAAGACGAGAATCTATAAAACCTATGATCCAATCACAATTGAAAAAGTGCACAATTCAAGTCTACAAGTAGAAATAAATAAAAAAGCACACAAACCACAAAGAGTATCAAGTAGTCACAATGAGTCTTTCAAACAAGATAACACAAAATGTATAAATCTACCTACGTGAGCGACGAGGTTGACGAGCAGATGCCCTAGCAGAGGACTCTAGTGCTCAATCCCAAATTCCACTCAAGCGTCGGAACTATATCATCAGGAATTTGAGTGGGTGTCTCCTCCTCTTCAAATGCTCGACGCCTTCTATTAGAGGCGGCCGGTCTCACCCTCGTATAAGTTTGGCCTGCAATATTCATCATCAATTGACGATTAAGAACATACGAACACTTGTTGAACACATAATATGTTAAAACTTTAAAACTTAAAGGAACCTTCGACCACTTCTGATTGAGGCTGCTTCACAGCCTTCGACCAGTTGTGGTCGAGTCTCTTCACAGCCTTTCGACCACTTCTGGTTGAAACCACTTCACAGCCTTCAGACAGTTGTGGTCGACGCCCTTCTCATCCCTTCGACCACTTCTGGTCGAATCTCTTTACAACCCTTCGACCAGTTGTGGTCGAAATTACCTGAAGACTAGCAAAAAACCAGGGTCGAACCCTGGACGATTTTCAGTTCATTTTTCACTCGATTTTCAACAAATTTATGAATTATTTGTTAGGATGTATACTATAAGCCTAGCTTTTGTATAAACATCTTTATGATATGAGATTCATTATGATCAAATGTTTGCATTTTATATTATTGTTGTTGTCCAGATTAGTCTATACTGCAGATAACATGGTGTGTGGTGTCACACAGAAGATCATGCTATCAGTACCTTATAGATTATAAATAATAGCTCGCAACCAAGATGGATTTGGACAAACCATTGGAACGGTTGTAGTGTAATTTGGTATTAGTCTATCTTGACTATAAAGTTACACTAGTACATTTTGTATGTATTGAGCAGGACCATATGAGGTTGTTCGATTTGTACTGACTATAAATAAAAGAACAAGACCTCTGTTATTATGGATGTACATCTTCTTAATCCCGACATAATAACGGGCACGTGTACTCAGTGTTTGTTTCTTTAATTTACCAATGGGTGAGATTTATTAATAAATCAATAGGCTCGATGAATTGGGAGATAGCACTGTTTATATGGTGTGCTGTTGATTATAGAAGGAATCCATGTCCTAATTATTTAGGATGATGATGTCCCCTTGAGGAGCTCATAAGGATTATCATGTGAACCCTGCAGGTGGATTTAATCCGACATGATAATAAAGATGAGTGGTACTACTCTTGGAATTAGATGTAAATTAATTAAGTTGTCAGTAACTTATTTAATTTATGGACATTCGATATCTTAAACGCGGGGAAATAAATGTACATATAATAAAGGAGCCTATATTGTAATATGGGATTAGGACGGTAGTTCAATTCTAACTCTTTAGTGGACCGAGTTATAATTGATAGGCTTAAGCGAGATGTTCGGGCCGAACACGGGACGCCTAAGCCCATCAGGAGGCCCAACCTAATTCTTCCTCAGGGTCCCTATTGTAGCCTATAAATAACCCTAACATCAGCGCCTCCTAGATTACGTTTTCTCAATCTCACGCAAAATAAAAACAGATTCGCTTGAGAGAACTAAGGAGGCGAGTTTACTGAGTCTTTTGGAAGATCGTCGCCCACACGACGTCCAAAAGAGAGGGATAGGAATACGGCAGAAGATCGTGGGGTCAAAGATTCGAAGATCGTTCGGTAGTTCTGACCTAAGAACTGTTTCGGCCTCACCTTTTACGGTGAAAAGGTATAATTCTTTTTCCGCTGCATGTTTATTATACTTTGGATCCCGAATTAGATAATTACATAGAGTCGGCGATCCGGTGGTTCCAACATTATTTACACGTATTTTAGCCTAATCTATATGAAATTCAACTCCTAAACTCATCTACACTTAAAGAATACAAGAACTTAAACTTATAAAACTAAACTAAGAATATTAATAAACTTATGACTATCACCCACTGACCATGTGTGTTATCCATACTTCGATTAAAAGCCGTCAGGATGTTGGACGATGAGGAGTGGTCGAAATTTATCGAATTTCAGTGGTCAAATTTGTCTTCGATCTTCAATGATCGAATTTTTACATTCAAAGAAGAAGAAGTTGAGAGAGAGAGAGAAAGAGGAGAAGATAGGTTTGGGTTTGGGTTTGGGGTGGGGTGTGTTTAGAATAATATATATATTATATATATTTTTTAATTAAAGGGTAAAATTGTAAAGTTAAGGAGTGTGTTTAGAAATATTTGAGTTTTAAATATTTAATTGAGAGTGTGTTTAGTAATTGGGGTGTGTTTAGTATTGCTTGGGTATGTATAAAATTACTCTTTTTTTCATAAGTAAATTTTTTTTTGAAATTTGAAAAAAAAAATTGAAGTTAAAAATCATATTGCGAATCTCAAACCCAATTTCAGGGTTTTAGGGATTCTAGACTGCACGATCGTCCATCCCAAACTAAAGAGGAAGAGGAATGCTATTAAATAAAAGAAGAATAAGAACTGCGAATTTGTTATCAGATACTACAGGAGTGAACGGCGAATTTTTTCTCTGAGGAGGAGGCTTCGTTGTCCCACTCCTCAGAGAATTGGAGTTTGCAATTTCATTGGAGTTACATAGTTTGATCAGAGGAGGCTTTACATTTCGATTTAGGGTGTCTGATTTGGGGGTAAGTTGTTCTATTTCACAGCTTATTTGATTTTGATTTTTATTAAGTTTGTTTGGTGGCCGCATTTGAATATGGTAATACATTACAATTTCGTATTCCAGTTCGCATTTTTTTATAATCATGCATTTGGGTTTGCATAAATCTGGAAATGAATTAGTTCAAATTCAACTGCATTTCGGAAAAAAAAATCATTTCTTCTGTTTGTTTATGAATTAATGAAAACAATTAGATGAGCAAAGAAACAATTAATGGAAACCTGATTCAAGCTTAACTAGTGTTTTCGATTACCTTAGGCTCTGTTTTTGCCTTTCGATTCCTCAGTTTGCTATATGGAATGTTGAGAAGTCTTGGTTGAAAGTGAATGTCAAATTTAGAGTAACATTTCCCCTGTAGCTAATTAATGGATTCTTCAACTCTGAATCAATATATTTTTGTATATCTTCTTTGCAGTTTGAGTGATTATTTGGCTTTTGTTGTTGGTTTGGGAACAGGGGAGCCCTTATTTTGAAGGTATGTGTTTCATTTTTCATATATACACACACACACATATATATATGGTTACTGTAGTTATGATTTTTCTGTTGTAATTTATTCATTATGTATATGTTGTTACATTGATGATGGGATTTCTGAAACTGTTCTGTATTTGTTTCTATATAATGATAATTAAGTTGATGGTATGGATTTCAGTCAAAATTTAGGAAAAAAAAATAATTACTTCCATTCAAAGTTTTGAAGCAGCATGGTTGATTCACTACATACTTAACTTTGCTGCCTTATATCAATTTTACTCTCTCCCTCCACATGATAGTTGAGATTGGTTGGTTCAGTCCACACTTTTGCTTTTCTTTTAATCATTAATTCTAACGTACACCCCATATCTCTGCAACTTCCTCTTACACCACCATCCACTTCACTTTTGCATCTAACATTCATCTAATACAATGATATGTCTCTTTTCATCCATGAATGCTAATTATGCTTATATTATCAGCAATATAAAATGATCTACATTTAGTTATATCACATCTTTGATTCACTAAAGTGACTCCAATCAAAATATGTTTGTGACTTGTTTTCAATTGGAACTAAAAAAGATAATAAACTTAGGTGATCAAACTAGTTTTGGTCTCATTTTTTGTTTGCTTAATTAGTTTCTTGTCTGATCTTGACGCTCAACTTTGAGACCAATATGATTTTCTTATTTTATTTTTTATAATTTAGAAAAAAATTATGATAATTAAGTTGATGGTTACGTTTTTTTCTTATTTTATCCTTCCCATATTACTTCTTTGGTTTTCTTGTGTAAATTCGAAGTACATTCATGTCATATAGGTATCTAAAATACATATTTGTTTCTCAATGATGTGTTCTTACTTAATAAAAGAGGATCGATTCATATATTTATGAAGGAATTAAGAGAATTGGACTTCTTATGTATAGCTGATAAGCATCCACTTTCTTCCTTGATTTTTACTTTGCCCATACGCTCATTTTTCCCTTTTGATTCTAGTGTTGATTTTACAATACATTATAGTTTATTATTTGCATTTACATGCAGCCAATTATAATGATTCTTTCCTGCTTTTCTGCATGTGTAGATTGAGATTGTGTCCAAAGAGAATAATATTGATTCAAATTATATACCTTCAGTTGTGATTATTAATAGTATATTGTATTATTGAAAGAAATTATATAGCTTCAGTTGTGCATTATTAATAGTATATTCAAGTGAACTCCCTAGGTGAAGATAAGAAGACAAAACTCATGGAAAAAAGTGCACGTGTTCTTGCAATTAGGCTGTGTCATGCGAAGCCTAATCAATTGGTCTTGGTGTCTTGCAATATAGGGTGAGTAAGAGAATTATGAATATGTTTAAAGTTTACAAACTGCAGTTTGACTATGCTAATGCATATAGCTATTATAACATGCCCGTGAACATTGGATTCTTACTATAATTGATCCACACAAGGAGATTGTATATATCCTAGATTCTTTTGGTCCTCGCATCCGAGATCTCGATTGGAAACATATTATGAGTATGTAAGTTGTAAGAAATAGCTCATTGTTGATATTATTTGTCTTAGTCATATAGTAATTCATCTAAATTTATATCCATGTATGCATGGCAATAACATTTTTTAACGTTAGCAAGCAAAAGAGAGTTAAAAAGAATCCAATGTGGGAACTACTAAAGGTAAATCTACTTGTGATTGACTACTTCTTTCATGATATCTTCTTTTCATTACATTTAGTTTCTAATATAGGGTCCTCGCCAACCTGATGCACTGCAATGTGGTTATTATATAATGCGCTCAATGAGAGAGATAACTGAAAAGGTTTAAACGTTTGATCAGACTTCACTACGATCTATAGTAATCTTCTAACTTTTCCTTATTTTCAAGTTTATTTTCTGATTATCTCTTTGTTAGCATGATTACATGAGTATGTGAGACTTGACTTGTGGTTATTCACAGTTCACACAAAAAGAATACACTGAAGAATAAATCGATGAAGTGCGATCTGAGTGGGCGGAATGCGTGCAAAATTTTATATAAGGGATAAGGTGAGAACTTCATATGTTTTTCATAAAAATGAATTTATTGGAAAAACAAGTTGTGAGATTATTATAATTATACATTTTGAATAATGCAGGTATAGGTGACTACATTGTACAGATGTTGACTCTTTTTGATGTGTAGGATGTGAAGTATATTTTAGTTAGCGTGAGATGTAGATGTTTTAACTATCAACTAAATAGTATTACAACTAGTTTTGATGTAAATGATATTAGTATGCACCTTTGATGCTTTGAATCATTTAGTTTACTACATTTTGCGTACTTTAAGTAGACAATTCAGTGTATATACGTTTAATTTGATGGGAAATTAATTGAAATGCCTATGCTTTTTTTGCCTTGTTGACATTTTCATTATAAGTATTAAAGATTTCTAATAGTATATATGCAGCAAATTAGACATCAATGTATTGGGAAAAGAAAACAGATTTAACTTCTTGTCATTTACACTAAAGACAATAGATTTTCACTGTTGCATACTTGTTGTTTTTACATATGACAACAGTTAAACTCTGTTATCTTCGGAGAATTTACAAAACTCTAGAAACAATAACAACAATTAATATCAGTTGTCCTCAAACAAAACAACATATTTTATCTGTTGTCAATCTGTTGTTGTTTCTGTAAACAACAACAGATAACATATGTTGTCTATGAGCGACTTTTTACAACACCGACATAGACATAAGATATTTTACGCATTACACAACTGATTATGTCTGTTGTCTATTAGCATATTTCTTGCAGTTACGATACTACTTTCTAGGCATTGTTTGATGTTCCTCCCTCATGGGAAAATGAGTATTTGTCTTCAGCAAACCATAAGTGGCGTCAGTACAAGACAAGACTCACCAATAAATATGTTGTTACGAGAATCAGTGAGCTTGCAAAGTTGAACACTCCACCACTTAAGTCTGGTATTCCACAAGATGATTGTAGTAATTTTGTGATTACTCGTTTGTTACAGGACTTTAGGGTAATATTTAACTTATGATGATTAACATATATATATATATTCTTCAGTATGTTATGATTGCTAATGAAATGTAGACAAAGAGTGAGGAACAAAAGAAGCGAAGAAGTCAATTGCAATACCCTCACAAGCTTGCTCGTACAGGATATTTGATTGGCAGAAGAGATTGTAAGTATTTGATTCGCTTAATTATTTTTATCATCATACTCATATTCTAACTTACAAAGTTGATTTGTAGGCTGATGAATTGTGTGATGATGATGAGATCAATAGAGCAATTCTATGGATGAAAGCAAGAGTGCCTAAAGAAGGGAAAGTTGAAGGGAGTTTGAAAAAAACAATTACAAAGATTGTCAGTTTTTTATCCTTTTATAAGCTAACACTTATTCGAGCTCTCTAAATTATTTTGTAGTGCTTATTCTATTTTTTACATGAAATAAATTTACGTATTAGTTTGTTCATACTTGTGTTAATGTCGTCACCATGTAGGATGAGTTCATAAAGCAAAAAAAAAAAAAAGATGGTAAGTTCAAAGTTGAAGGAAAAAGAGATGGCATCCTGGCAAAAACACTTAATTCAAAAGAACACATTGGACGTATGAGGGGTACTGGAGGTCATGTTACTCCAATGACATATTATCATGTTTTATCCAGCAATACTGTGGTTAAAGATTTTCTTTTGGAGGAGCAAAAGAAGATAAATTCACAGCTCTATGCACGAGTAAAGAAACTTGAGGCGATGATCTTGAAGAATGCATCTGGAGATTGCATTGACAAAGAAGAGAAGTGTAATTGCTTGGTTAAAATTGCATATAAGTTCAAGATGGAGCCTGAGGGAGAAAATGATGATGTACCACAGGATCTTGAAAACCTCCAACAAAATGAAAACTTGGATGACGAACTTATAGTTGTTGATAATTGGCTACCAAAGGTAAATTGAACAAATAATAATTCATTATTGTATTTAATTTTTTTTTTGACATTTCATGTATTGTAGGGTGAACCTGTTGAATTAACTTTGGAATCACGAGCAGATGTTGCTGCTTAGTGTCTCCATTGATCAAGCATTAGATCATGATGCTCCTTTACCGATTCCATGAGAGTGCAATAGTATCGGTGAGGTGGTTGGTAGTCATGTTGTTTGGCCATCACATTTGATAAGACCAAAAGGGAAGGTAATATTTTTTTATATTATCTTATGCTAAAACAATTTACAATAATTGTGTAAATATAACATTCGTACTTATACAATTTTTAGAAGTTTGGGAAGAAGAAAATCATTCACAAAGAATTGCCTACTATTGATGCATCAAGTGTGCCGAAGCCGTTGCATATGTTATATTGCTATACTAAGCTTGTCATTCAAAATGGAGGCAATGTAGAGATAGAGTTTGATCATGATGTATTTGGTCGCGATTTCAAAATCTTTGTGAACATTGAAGATATGGTTCCATTTTGTCGCTTGGAGCCAATCTCATATGTAGATATGGTTGTTTATATGTGGTAAGTCCTTATTCATATTATTATTATGATTATTATTATTAGTATTATTATGTCCTATTTGTTATCATTATTATTGTTATTATGTGGTTGTTTATATGTGCTAGGCATCTTTAGAAAAGGTTGGTAAGGGAAAAGAAGCTTCAAAATTATAGATTTGTGGATCCATATGAAATTGGACATTTTCCGTCAACCAAATGTGATCAAAATTTTCTTGAAAATGAGATGGAACGAAGGGCACTTGCTCTAGCAAAAAGGTTGAGTGGTACATTGCCTAGCCAATTAGTTTTGGCACCTTGTAATGTAGGGTAAGTTATGATTTACTATAATATATTTTATATTATGTTAGCTTGACATTTTATTCTCATTGTTTGATTATTTAGCTTTCTTTGGATCCTAACTGTCATTAATCCCCATAAAGACACTGTTCATTTGTTGGACCCACTTTATCATCGCTTGCATGATACCACATGGAAAAAAGTTGTTGATTTGTAAGTCTTAATTTCATAATTTTAGTACATTGTTACTATATTTTATGTTGGAGGTATGATATTTGTGTATATTAATTATCAAATTTTTATATCATGAAGGGCTCTGCGAATGATTAACATGGAAAATGGAAGGAATATGAAAAAACAGCCTACATGGGAAGTAGTTAAGACATGTATATTTGGGATGTAAATTTGTTATTGATATCATAAATTGTGTTTCTTAACATTCTTATATTATTAGGCACTTCATAGGGTATGGACGAGTATAGTTGGAGAAGATATTATATCTTATATTCAGCTTTTAGGCATTAATTAACTTAAATAAAAATGATTTGATTTGTATTGATAAAGAATGAACTTAAATGTGGGATCTCGAGCGTTAGATATTTTATCATTGTTGTGTCTGTCGGCCCCACTTCAACTTGATAGTGCACAATGTGGTTTTTTCGTGTTGCGATACATGAGACAACTTCTTGATGCGGGTGCTACTGCCGATATGACTTCATTCCTGTCGATTGTAAGTAAACAAACCTCTTCATAATTTTCTTACATATTTTGTAATTCACCAAGTTAAATAAAGTTGATTTCTCTTATATATTTACTTTTTCACAGTTCGGGAAGCTTAAGTGGACTAGAGCGAATATTGATGAAATGCGTGTTGAATGGGCTGAATGTGTTCAAGAACATATAAATGGGTAGAATAAGGTGATAGTTAGCCTCAAAATGATATATTATTGTTTAGTTTTAATGACCATGTTCTAATATTTATACTTCATGAATTTCGTATTGGTGGTACATTTGACAGATTGTGGTGAAATATGGAGCGAATGTGAAGTGCATGATGAATTTTTGTGAAAACTAGGTGATCTAACTTTTGTAAACATTTGCTAGTAGTTAAAGTATTGCAGACGTAAAATTTTATATTTTGAAGTGTTATGGATTGATATATTATGGAGGATTACTTATAAAAAAATTCAGGATAAAATTATAAATATTATTACAAAATGTGATTCAAAAAGACAACATATAAAAAGACAACATATAAAAAGACAACATAAAAAAAGTGTTGTTAAAAGTGTGAGAACAAGCCCAAAGACAACGGTAGTAAGCGTTGTCTTTATAAAAAAAGGAGGGTTATTTTTGAAGGGGTTATTAAAAATATACGCTCAAAGACAATGCAAAAAAAACCGTTTTCTTTATCATAAAAGCCACCGCATTCTTGCAACAGTAGTAAAGTGTTGTCAATGAGCGAGAATTTCAGAAAAACAACGCTTTTCTGCAACGGGTAAAAACCGTTGTCTTTTTCAAAAAGACGACGCTTTTTGTACTGTTGTCTTTGAGTGTGTATCTTTAACAACCCCTCCAACAACAACCCTTTTTTTCTGACAAAGACAACGGATAATATCTATTGTCTTTGTGCGTTTTTCTTGTAGTGTATATGTGTTAAAATATATAGTTTTCTTTTAAGATCTATGGATACTACATTTTTCACGTTTTCTTCTCGCTTGACAAGACTAAATCTTCTCTTCTTTTTTTTAGCTTCCTTATACTCAGTTTAATAAACAACAAAACTTATATGCACATGGGGCATGGTCCTAGATCCGTGCCCTTGACCCGACCCGGCGCGTGGGCCGCACTCACGCGCACCCACGTGCACCCCCACCTGATCTGGTGTGCGCCCACGCACACCAGATTTCACACTATGTGATTCAGTGATATGTGTTATATATGTACTCTATATGTGTTATATATGTACTCTGTAGGTGTTATAGTTATATTATATGATTCAGTGATAGGTGTTATAGTTATACTCTATAGGTGTTATATATATACTCCTTAGGTGTTACATCTATGTTCTTGAGGTATCACATATATAGAAGATTTCATATTATGTGATTCAGTGATAGGTGTTATATGTATACTCTATATGAGTCATACATATACTCTTTATATGTTATATGTATGTTCTTGAAGTATCACATATAAATAAGATTTCATATTATGTGATTGAATGATAGGTGTCATATATATACTCCATAGGTGTATATGTATGTTCTTTAGGTGTTATAATATTTTCATAACACCTGAAGAAACTGTGTTTATTATATATCATAGATGTATGTAATTTTATATCACCTATAGAGTATCTTTGTAATACCTTTAAAATATTTTCATAACATCTGAAGGAATTGTATTTATTATATCTTGTAAATGCATGTGATCTTATATCACCTCACGAAAACTCTTGAAATCATAGTTTTCGTGTAACCCTTGCGTTGAGGTTACACGAAAAGTCCCAAATTTTCGTGATCAAAATTTGAACATATAGGGTTTTCGTGTAACCCCTAAAATATGGGTTACACGAATACATATATACACGTGGCATAACCCCATGTCCTAACTACTCATGTGTAATAGAGGAAGTTAGCGTACAAATCAATATGTCAGAGTGTCAAATCATGTCTATTTTTGACTTTGAAAAAGTGGGTAATTTGGGCCACTTTTAACAAAAGTGGGTATATTTGGGTGAAGTATATAATGAAGGTTATTTTTTGGCCCATTTTTTAAGAAAATGGGTAATTAGGGTCATTTCCTCAAATGAGAATTGTAGGTATTGTTGATCTTAACTTTTTAGTAACTTCTGAATTGATTTAATATCATCATGTGTGGAATCCTATATATATATATATGTGTGTATTTATTTATTTACTTATAGTACATATTTGTTTATGTATTATAATTTATTATCTCATAATATTTGATCTTGATTGAATTAGTTCTAGTTTCACTACAAGAAATTCTCTCATAAACTACACCTCTAAGACATGTGTGTTGTTAAAAAACCCTTGTCGTAGCTGATAGGTAGAAAATATATGCATTTAATTGTTGACTTAATTGGATTCTTATCATCTTTTATTTGATTTGATGCATTATTTTCGTACCTATATGCCTTTTGAACTCGAGATACTTCATATTTTATTTTCTCGATTATTGTAGGAATTTTTGAAGTATTTTGGAGTTCATTGGACCGAGGCCCAAATGTAATGAAGATCAAAGAAAAGGCCCAACAACTGAAAAGCCCAAAAGTTTAAAGGAAGGCCCAAATCACTTTGAAAAGGAAAGTTTTACCAATTTAATCCCTAAGCCACCAAGCAAGAGGACAGAGACGGCAGTGGGAGAGAGAGTTTAGGAGAGAGATTGAGTCACACATATTTTTGCTTTATTCCTATTTTCTTTGATGGAATTATTCAACTTTTATGGATTCGATTTCAAGGATGCTTGGATAATTCTTCAATTCCGGTTAGCAGGTATGTTTGAACCCATATATTTATTTTTGTTTTGATTAATTCGGTTTCCCCTTCTCGATGTTTGATTGAATTGATTATGCTATCTGTGTTGAATGATTTCGATTATTGATGCTTGATTTAGATTGATCACCTAGGTTAAGTGTTTGATAATTGATTGCTAGAATCTTAAATCATGAATCCTAATTGTTGTGGTTTAATTTTCATTAGTAGTAAACTAGAGGTCGTGCATCTCTAGGGTAGCATAATCCTAGATTATCAAATCGAGCTTATGTATTTGGAGTCTAGTTCATCCTATCGTCTTGGTGATTAATGCATTTGATTAATTAAATCTAGAGAGCTTATTCTAGGTTGTTCAATTGAATAGGGTTAATTAGTGATCTTATCCTAATTTAACTAATCTTAAGAAACGATTCAGTTTAACAGAGCTTGTTGTTAGACTAGGGGTGATAATTCCATGATAATCTGAGAGAGGGGGTAACATTGATTAAGGCGTAATTGATATTGGGGGATAACTGAACTGTTGACTGGAATGTTTTCTTATCAATTGATCTCCGTTTAATTTGTTTTCTAGATCTTTAGTAATTTTTAGTTTAGTTACCAATCAATCTAAAACCCCCATCTTTTCTCTTTCTTGAATTGAACATAATTGATATAATTAAATCTTCACTCCTCGTGGGATCGACTCCGACTTGCCCTATCTACTAGTTGGTTAGGTTAGGAAGGATTTTTATTTAATTTTATTGCGTCACGACAGCGCGGTCAGTAGCCAAAATTGGCGTTGTTGTAGACCGAAGTCGTAGAGTACAAAAATGCTCTCATAGATAAGGATTTTTTTATTGGCGTTGTCGTAGAGGCGTACTCGTAGGGTAAAATTGAGCCCTAAGACAACTGTGGTGACTTGAGGTTATCGTAGAGGCTTAGTCTTAGGTTAAAATTGAGCCCTAAGACAACACTTATGATACGAGATTATCGTAGAGACATAGTGATTGTACCCTAAGACAACGGTAACTTTATAACGTTGTCTAATATCATAATAACGTTGTTGTAGACAAAGTTAAATTGAATTTCTTATGTATACACTTACATTACAAGTAAAAATCTAAAAATGACTAAGGATAACTCAATCCCCAAATTGAAAACCCTTAAATCCCTCCCTCCTCCCCACGCCTCCGCAGCCGTCATCGTCGCCGCCGCAGCACCGCCTCTGTCCATCGACGCCGCTGCCATCCGCTGACGCCGCTGGACGCCGGACGCCACCTTCGTCACTGGACGCCGCTGGCTGCTGTCATCTGCTGCCTCTTGCCCAGCGTCCATCCGCCATAGCTGCTGTCAGGATCGCTCATATGTGCATGTCGGGTATTTCTGTTAGGATTAGAAAACAGTGTCGTTTTGGGTTAGTATCCTAATAAGTCGAACGGCGTCGTTTAGGTTAAGTCGATACGTCGTCATTTATGTTTTGTGTTTGTTATAAGAGTGTTGTACATGCTTCTTCTCCATTTATGAAATAACTGATTTTCAAATACTTCTCTCTCCTCTCTCAAACTCTTCTTCAACCTTCGAACGAGCTTCCATGCTCAACACTCATTTGTAATCGTAACAATTGGTATTCGGAGCCTTGCGCTATGGCTGTGAAAAATCATGGCCAACGGATTGATTCATTGGAGCAACAAGTAGCTGAGTTGTTGATTGGGCAAACTGCAGTAGAAACTCGATTGGAGTCGATGCTGGAAAGTATTGGAGAAATGTTACGATCGTAAATTTTGAGCGCTTTGAAGGATCAACAATGTCATTCAGCTGAGAAAGGTAAGGATACTGCTGATCCTCCTTCTTCTCCACCGATTATTTTTGGATTTACTTCTTCGGGTAATGTTGGGATGAGTACGGATAGAAATGAGGCAGGAATTTTATCTCCCGCTCCTGTAAATCATTTTGGAAATAATCAAGCACCGATTCATTCTAAGATGCTCAAATTAGATTTTCCTAGATTCAATGGGGATAATCCTAGATCATGGATTAGGAAGTGTTATAGATACTTCTCATACAATCATATGAGTGACTATGATAAGATTAGTTTGGTGGCTATGAATCTAGAAGGAGCTGCAGACAATTGGTTTGTGGATTACATGGATAAGATAACCAATTTGACTTGGGAGGAATTTACTAGATCAGTTCTAGATAGATTTATGAATCCTTCAGGGGGAAGCTTAGTGGTTCAATACAATAAGTTGAGGTAAACTGGATCAGTTCAGACTTATATTCATGAGTTTGAAGAGCTGGCAGCATTGATGAAGGAACATAACAGGGCTTTATCACATGATTACTTTATAGAGAGCTTCATTGGTAGACTTAAGGAAGAGATTGGTAAACTTGTGGCTATACAAAAACCTAGCACATTGCTGAGTGCTACATAATTGGCTTTGCAACATGAACATATTGTGCATTTGCTAACCAAACAACAGAAACCTATTCCTAAGTTCACTCCAACTTCAATAGGAATGCCTAATAAATCTGAGGGGTTTAAAGCAAAATTGCCACCAATCAAAAGACTAACTCCTGAAGAAATGAAAGCTAGGAGGGAAAAGAATCTTTGTTTTAATTGTGATGAGATCTTTCATCTTGGTCACAAATGCAAGAAGCTGTACTTGATTTTAGTGGAAGAGAATGAGAATGATTCTGTAGAAACTTTAACATTTGAAGGAGTGGAAGATAGTCAAAAAGAAGTGCAAGTGTCCCTAAATGTTGTTGCAGGACCATTACATGCTGATACAATCAAGTTACTTGGCAAAGCAGCTAATCAGGAGTTTGTTATATTGCTTGATTCTGGAAGCACTCATAGTTTCCTTGATCCTTTGGCTGCCGAGAGGTTGGGATGCCTTATTGAATATACTAGCCCCTTGAAGGTGACTGTGGCTGATGGGAATAAGATAGAGTGTAACTCTAAATGTCCACATTTTGAATGGGAGATGGGAAGTTGTAAATTCAGCACTTCAGTGAGATTGCTGAAGTTAGGAGGATGTGATATGGTGATTGGAGTGGATCTCTTAAGCCAATTTGGTCAAATCCTGCTGGATTTCAAAGAGCATACAGTTCAATTTACTATCAAAGGGAGGAAGGTGAAACTGCAGGGAATTCAGCCCCAATTTAGAATGAATATGATATCAGTGGAGCAATTGGGAAAAGAGGTGTATAAGGACAAGTCTCCTGTGGAGGCTTACCTATGTTTGATTTCCAGCCAAGAAGAGAAAGAGAGGAAGCCTAATCATCAGTTATTTGATTCCTTGGTTAAGGAATATGAACATATTTTTGAAGTTCCTAGAGATTTGCCACATAAGAGAGGAATGGACCACAAAATCCCTATCAAAGAAGGAGCAGAGCCTGCCAAGCAACATGCTTACAGATATCCTTTGGTGCAGAGACAAGAGATTGAAAAATTAGTGAAGGAGATGCTTCAAACAGGAGTGATAAGGCCTAGCAGCAGTCCATACTCTTCCCCTGTGCTACTGGTAAAGAAGAAGGATGGGAGTTGGAGGTTTTGTGTAGACTACAGGAGGTTGAATGATATCACAGTCAAAGACAGCTATCCTATTCCCTTGATTGATGACTTATTGGATGAATTGGGGGGAGCTCAGGTATTCTCAAAGATAGATTTGAGGACTGGCTATCATCAAATTAGAGTACATGAGCAAGACATTCACAAGACTGCATTTGTGACTGCTTCAGGATTATATGAGTTTGTGGTTATGCCTTTTGGGCTAACCAATGCACCTGCTACATTTCAAGCTGTGATGAACAAGGTGTTTTGTGATTATTTGAAGGATTTTGTCTTGGTCTTCTTTGATGACATATTGATTTACAGCATAAACTTTGAAGAGCACCTGCAACATTTGAGAAAGGTATTTGAAACTCTTACTCAGCATAACCTATATGCTAAGATGTCTAAATGCACATTTGGGCAAGATAAAGTGGAGTATTTAGGACATGTGATTACTTTAAGGGGTGTTAAGGTTGATCCAGAAAAGATTAAGATGATGGTGACTTGGCCAACACCTGCATCTGTGAATGCACTTAGAGGGTTTTTAGGTTTGACTGGATACTACAGGAAATTCATCAAAAATTATGGTACCATAGCTAAATCTCTCACTGAACTTACAAAGAAAGGAAAATTTTTATGGAGTCCAGAAGCTGAGAAGGCTTTTCTTGCTTTGAAGGAGTCTATGACTTCTGCTCCAGTCTTAGCTCTGCCAGACTTTCATAAAACCTTTGTTCTTGAAACCGATGCTTGCTATAGTGGAATTGGTGTTGTCCTTATGCAAGAGAATCATCCCTTAGCATTTCTCAGCAAAGCCTTGGGAGTTAAGAATTTGGGCCTCTCTATCTATGAGAAGGAGTTCCTTGCCATACTTCTAGCTGTGGAAAAGTGGAGGGCCTATTTGTTACATGCTCCTTTTGTGATTAGGACAGATCAAAGAAGCCTCAAATACTTGCTGGAACAAAAGATATCCACACCCTTACAACACAAATACTTAACTAAATTACTGGGATTTGATTATACTATTGAGTATAAGAAGGGTGTTGATAATAAGGTGGCTGATGCTTTGTCAAGGAGGGATATAAATGAGGGGAGTTGCCAGGTGATCACAATCCTCAGGCCTACTTGGATGGAAGAGGTGATTAGGAGCTATCAAAATGATCCTAATATTCAATCCATAATTGCTGAATGTGTTACTACTCCTCAGAACATGTCTTTCTATAGCTATTCTAATGGGTTGGTTAGATATAAAGGCAAGATAATGATTGGAAATGATCCTCAGTTGCAGCAGCAGATCATTACTTCTATGCATGGCTCAAGTTTGGGAGGGCATTCTGGAATTACAGGCACTTATCAAAGAGTTTTCACTACTTTTTGGTGGATTGGGCTGAGGCAACAGGTGCAGCAGTTTGTGATGGCTTGCCATATTTGTCAGAACAACAAACATGAGAATGTGAGAAGTCCAGGTCTGCTACAGCCCCTTCCTGTACCAGATCAAGCTTGGTCTCACATCTCCATGGACTTTATTGAGCAATTACCCCTCTCTGCTCATAATGACACAATTTGGGTAATTGTGGATAGGCTAACTAAGTATGGGCATTTCATTCCCCTTGTTCATCCATTCTCAGCTTCTCAATTGGCTAAGGTGTTCCTTGATTCTATATATAAATTGCATGGGCTACCAAGGTGTATTATGTCTGATAGAGATAGAATCTTCACAAGTCATTTTTGGCAACATCTCCTCAAACTTATTGGAATTGAGCAACACATGAGTACAACTTATCACCCTCAAACCGATGGTCAAACTGAGAGGGTTAATCAGTGTCTTGAAACTTATCTCAGATGCATGTGCAGCAATAATCCTAAGCAATGGATGACTTGGTTACCTTTGGCTGAATTTTGGTACAATACCACCTATCACTCTTCTCTTAAGATCAGCCCATTTGAAGCATTATATGGATACAAGCCTATGCCTTTGGGTGGAGGACCTTTTATGCACATCACTGTGGAGGGAGTTGTACACTTGCTTAAGGATATTCAGACAGCTCAGCAAGTTCTTAAGGATTCCTTGAGGAGGGCTAAAGAGAGGATGAAGCTTCAGGCTGATAAAGGAAGGGTGGCAAGAGAGTTTCAGGTGGAAGATTGGGTCTACTTGAAGTTAAAACCCTACAGGCAGAAGACATTACATAAGAGTCCTATGTGGAAATTAAGTCCTAAATTTGCAGGCCCTTTCCAAGTACTTTCTAGGGTGGGTTTAGCAGCTTACAGGTTGGATCTTCCTTCCACTGCCAAACTTCATCCCGTCTTCCATGTATCTCTTCTCAAGAGGAAGATTGGCCCAGTTTCAGAGGTGGTGGATAATCTCCCTGAATTTGATAGTGATGGCAAGGTACTCTTAAAGCCCCTCAAGATTCTTGCTCGAGGACTGGTGAAGCGTGGCAACTTTCCTGCCACCCAGGTTCTTGTTCGATGGTCTCATCTTCTAGATGTGGAGGCTACTTGGGAATTTTTTGACGACATCACTGCTCATTTTCCGGCTTTGATGGCTTGAGGACAAGCCATTGTGTGAGGAGGGGGCAATGTCAGGATCACGCATATGTGCATGGCTGTGCATGTCGGGTATTTCTGTTAGGATTAGGAAACGGTGTCGTTTTGGGTTAGTATCCTAATAAGTCGAACGACGTCATTTAGGTTAAGTCGATACGTCATCGTTTATGTTTTGTGTTTGTTATAAAAGCATTGTACACGTTTCTTCTCCATTTATGCAATAACTAATTTTCGAATACTTCTCTCTCCTCTCTCAAACTCTTCTTCAACCTTCGAACGAGCTTCCATGCTCAACACTCGTTTGCAATCGTAACAGCTGCCCCATCTCTGTCCACGGCGTTTGGAGCTCTCTACGAGCAGAGATCCGAGCTTCCATTTCTCGCGCTACTCGCTTTCTGTTTTCCGTTTTAGGTAAACCCCATTTCCATTTTTTGCTCTTCCATAATTTTTTTTCACATTTAAAGAAAACAATCGCATCAGCAGAAATGATGAACGTGGAAAAAGAGGTGGGTCAACTCCGAGAAGAGATCAAACGACTCGGTAAACCCCAACCTGATGGCTCCTACAAGGTCATTTCTTCTCACCTCCCCTTTTCATTTTGGATCCAAATCAAAGTTCCCCCTTTTCTTTTTTTTTTTTAAATCGTCAAAGATTTGATCAGATTCAACACCATGTTGATTCCGCAGAGCTAGTTAGTGTTGTTGATTATAAATTTAGAACATGCTTCTTGGTTCAATGTGGTTGAGTGTGAAGTTTGTTAATAATCCTTATAAAAACAAGCAATTTTTTGTGATGCAATCTCTCTCATCTTCATTTGGTGCAGGTCACGTTTGGGGTGCTATTCAATGATGACAGGTGCGCTAACATCTTTGAAGCTCTAGTTGGGACTCTTCAAGCAGCAAAGAAACGTAAAGTGGTAACATATGATGGTGAACTGCTTTTGCAAGGAGTACATGACAATGTTGACATTACTCTCACACCAGATGCTGCAGCAGCAGCTACTAGTGATGCTTCTTAAACATATATCTGCTGCTGCCCCCATCCATCATCTTTTCCAATTTTCACTCTCTTGCAACATGCACTTCACACATTCGGCACCGATCCCAAACCAGTACGAGCTCCTCTTCTACGCAAAATTTATCCATTTTCATGAATAGATGCATTGATATACATATACATATACAATTTTGAAGTTTCTAACTGGATTTATTTCTTAGTTTGCAGAGAGCAAAGAATGAGCAAAGGCACGGCAGCTGCGGGGCCGAGGGCCGAAAGACGGGAAGAAGAAGGGAGTGAGCTTCGTTATCGATTGCTCGAAGCCGGTGGAGGATAAGATCATGGAAATTGCTTCTCTGGAGAAGTTTTTGCAGGAGAGAATCAAGGTCGGAGGGAAAGCCGGTGCTCTAGGTGATTTTGTTACTGTTTCTCTTGAGAAAAATAAGATCACTGTTACGGCCGATTCTACCTTTTCCAAAAGGTAACGTGATTCGGGGCTTTTGGAATAAGTTTGTAGTTTTGTTCTTACATTCTCAAGTTTATGGATATTTTTGCTCCGAATTGTGCCTGTTTTGATGTTTTATTAAAATGTTAAACTGTCCATTATTTAGTTGTGTGTTGAAATTATAGGATTTAGTTGCCTTTTGTGTGAAATGTGATTTGAACATGAATTAGTCAGCATATGATATGAGATAAAGGGTTGTTATCCATTTTAGTGTTTTTGAGCTAAATGGAATTGCAAAATGAAATGTGAGCTGCCCATGGATGCCATGTCATGGAATCTACTGATATTACAAGATCAGATTTGCTCTAGACTAGTATGCACTCTTGCTTAAATTAATTGTATTTGACAAAGAAGTACTTGAAGAAGCATAACGTGAGAGATTGGCTTAGGATGATTGCTTCCAACAAAGAAAGAAACATGTATGAATTGCGCTACTTCAACATTGTTGAGCAAGAAGGAGAGGAAGAAGACTAAATATATAGATCTGGTTAGACTAATTTCATGAAGTGTGTCTCAATCTTCTGCCAAATTTTTGTTTGACTGATTGTTGCACTTTCAGTTAAGGCTTTTATCACACAAATGTATTTTGCAAATTTCATAATGTATATTCAAAGTTAGAAATTCCATTTAATTATGCATCTTCCGTTCTTTACTTGTATTAATTTTTATTTAGTATTACAAAAAATTGAACAGTTCTATCTTTGCTGAGGGACATCATATGATTGCAAATAGTTCTTAGTTTTCATAATTTGTTTTTAGAGTTTCTTTCTCTATATATGGAGAACATCGTATAGCTAGCCTTGATTTCATTTTGAAAGTAAACAATCTTTTACATCCTAAAAGCTTGTGATTGATGTTTAAATATTGTATTAATCTTTGTTTGGACTATCTGAAGAGTGAAAAACATTTTATTACATGGTTTAAATTGCATTTCACTCAAGATTGTCATTTACTTCCTAAATTAATATTTCTTTGTTGCCCACAGAATGATATGATGCAGCTGAGAAGGGAGAATACTCCTGAGGAACTATCAGATAAGAAAATCTTGGAGAAGGTTCTTGGACGACAATCAGTCCGTTTAGTTGGTTGGGGGCGAGATCCTGTCACTGGTGAAACAAATACTAATAGCAGGTCGAGTCGTCCTACATATAATCAATTGCTTGATGAGTTGGATTTGAAGAAAATTTTCTAAAGATGCAACAATGCTTGATTGAGAAGGATATAATGCCCTCCTCGTTTCCACACATTACATCAGACCAGTCTTCAGGACCATCCCATGCACACAACTACAATCGCTCTTGCAACTCCACTGGCGACATCGATGAGTACAACTCGGAATTTGATGATGATCTTTGCTGAATTGTCTAAGATATTGTTGAATTCTCTAAGATAATTGACTTATGGTTCTTTAAATATTTTCCAGATTATATGTTTTCTGTAGGAACAAGATACTTGATTTCTAGTACTTTACTCTTATATGAACTTTATTAAACTGTTTATAAAATTGCATTTTGAAGTTATTTTATAGTGGTAGTAACTAGTTAGATACCTTTTTTGAATTTTTTATATTATATCCATAATTTAAATATAATCATAAGTGAGTTGAAAATTTTATATTAACCACAGAACATAACTTTAGCATAAATATATTGATATTTGCCTACACATAAAATATTCTTTACCCACACATATAATTACCCACTTACATTTTTGAAAAATCGATTAGTTAATTACTTACACAAATTTGAGCATTTAACCACACATATAAGTGTGGGTAAAAGTGTTGATCTTTACCCACACATTTCCATAAGTGTGGCTAAAAGCATTTCTTTAGCGACACATTCAAACATTTTTTTTATATGTGGCATTTTAGCCGCACATTAGTTATTTTTACCCACACTTCCAATGTGTGGGTAAAACATCAAAATCATGTAGTGTTATTAAATTAACGTGGTTCGACTAAATCAACATCCTATATCCACATAACAACAATCACTAGTATTATTGCTCAACTTCTACATCGAATTACAAACCTTATTCACACAAACTTACAGATTCAACAATGACTAACTGACAATTTTTCTCTCTCAAGAACTCTCTCAACTCTCAATGAAATTGTGTGTAAAAACCCTATCTAAACACCCTTATATATTGGGTTTACAATGGAGAATAAATCAAGAAAAATGATCAAGAAACGAGAGAGAAAACCAACTCTGAAATTTGTTGCTCAATACCCTGTTTTCAAGCTTATCCATAAGGTTGCTGCTTCCAACGGTAATAACTGTTAACCTTTCCACGCGGCAGCATGCTATTCGTCGAAAGATAAAACACAAACTCCTTTCTGACACTTCTTTAAGTAAGAAATGTGATTTAACTCTACAGCCTTCGGATAAAATGCTTATAAGTCACACACGACTTTTCCTTACTTTATTTATAAACGTGCACTCGCGCTTTTCTTCTCTTTCCCATTACGATTTAGTCATGCCTTAGAAGAATTCAGAACCCATTCCTTGGCTAACTTTGCATGCATTGAGTCTTAGCCATATTTTTTCCACAAAAGGCTCAACTTAGAGTTCTAACAAACTATTCTTTTGTGAAGAAGTTATCTATATATGTTACTCGAAACATTTCTCTAACACTTTTATATTGAGCTAGAATTAATCTATATATATAATAGTAAGGTTGTGGACTCTCAAGCTTTCGACACATCAGCATTTTAAATGATTCTATTGCTGACATGTGTCATCCTAATTTAATAATTAAAAAAAATTGAGATGTTAATGTCATCAATCGGTTACCATGGTGTCTATCCCTCTTCCTCTTCATTCAGAATTTCAATGGTTCCAATCTCAATGAGTAGTGGTTGAGGGAAATTAATATATGTTTGACATGATCCTATAAATATGTGGAGGTTTTCTCAGTGGAAGACACATGTAATAGGAAGCCAAACAACTTTGGGAGAGAATACTTAAGAGAAGCAAGGTCTAAACAAGTGGCGCACAGATCTTGAAGAAGAATATGAAGAGTAGGAGGGCAACATTTACTACGCTGGGGCTTGATCAAATTCACTTTGGATTGTCTCATGCATGGGTTCTGTGGTATAATGTTGATAAGCAGAACAAGAATTTCTTTTGATCTATATATCGGAATCAGTCATTTCCCGGATCAACGACCCTGAATACTTGTCTGAGAGGCTATGATGTTGTTTGCTTAGTCGATATTAATTTTATATTGTGTTAGCATGAATATCAAAGACTTAGCTGCTTTAATGCTTTTGGCCAGAAAAATTGAATGTAGACTATCAAAGGTTACTGAGGAAGGACACGTCAAGTGAGTGCATCATAGCATTTTCTACATGAGATTTATATATGGATTCCTCCATATAACGGGATAAATGAGAATTCTATCTTATGTGTGTTTTTATCTTATGTTTGTGTTTTTTTATTTATTTATTTTACATTTATGAATGAGTTTTGGAATTTCATAATCTGCTTACTTTGCATGAATTTGGTGTGGGTACAACAATTTTACCCGAATTAAATATAATTATTGACCAACATGTTGTTGGAAGGTTACTTTAAAAAGTGTAGGCATTATTATTTACATTAATGTACGTGGGTTAATATTACTTGGTTAGATTCGGTTTAGTGTTTTTCTTTGTCAATCTTACACTTATAAATTTCCATTTGTTATATTTGGATATTTGAACTAAACATTATTATAGGATTAATTAAGTTTGAGAACGATATGTTTTGCTTTATAATGTAGAGAGCTTGCAAATAGAGTTGCAATTTCAAGTTTCTCAATAGTAGTTCCTAATTATTTTCTTATGAAATGATTTGAGAATGTTGTTTTGGTTTGTCTATTTGACAAAATGCTAAGAGCTCTCTTTGCAATGGAGACAAATTCATATCCCAAGATGCATTAATATCTAGATTAATTTTATTGCAATTGAAATAGATTTATATCTACTTATTTGATTAGATCTCAATTAATCTAAGAACATTGTGCAATAATATTCAGCTATGGAATTTCAAAATGGTCTAAAAACAATAATCCATAAGTGTTATGCTTAATGTTGTGTAGTAGATATAGTAGTATATACTTGCTTTTACAATCATTAAGGAAAAACAACAACTAATTTGCTTACTTCAACTACTTAATTGTTTTATATTGATTGCATGTTCAGTTAGTAATGCATCTAATACTGTAATTGAAATTTACTTATAAATCAGAAATATCAAATTTTATTTCATAAAAAGGCCATTGATGATATTTGTATTCATATGAATTCGAAATTCACCACTTTAATTTTGGATTGTTTGAATGAACACTCGAACTTCAATACATTTACAATATATGTATTTTTCCATAACTCATAAGCACAAAATTCAAATATATATAAAAGTATAATTTGCATGATCAACAAAGATATATTTAACTATAAATAAAGAGAAAATACATAAGAATTATAAGACGATACCATACATCGCATGGCCTACTCTAGTATAAATAAAGAATTATTACATGTCGGGAAATGAAAATGGATGCTAATAATGGGGTTATACCCTTTGATTTTGAAATAACTTGTTTACAATTAATTTTACTATTCGTTTACAATTATAAATGAATGAAATCGTGGTCGTTGGTCATTTATAATATCAAAAAAAGTTAATTGAAAATTCTTAAAATCTTTCGACGACGGCAAAAACTTATATACCCCTAGGGCATATAGGGGCATAGATCTATGTGTTATATGCATGCTCTTCAAGTGTTATATATATACTCTACAGGTGTTATGGTTCTTGGTGTTATAAATATACTCTACAGATATCATATATATATATATATATGAGTATACATGTGATACCTGAAGAATATATATATAATACCTGTAAAGTATATATTTAACATTATATGATAATTAATTTGGGACCCGTGCGACACACAAGTGTCACTGTTCGACGACAATTAGATATGTATGTGTATTTTAGAGAGTTGACCAAGATTAGCTTGGAAATTGAAGTTCAAAGTCAAGAAATCTACACATCCAGGAAGCTTTGGGGATTCTATATCTTTTCCAATTCAATTCAGATCCTCGTGTTTTTCTTGGATTAGCTGCAATGGCGGGGAAGGGGAGGCAGAGACCGCGTAAAACGTCGTTGTCGACGATGGCCCTGTACGGTCTGATAATGTTGTCCTTGCTGGTTGTGATCCTTTTGGCAACCGGAATTTTCTCCATTTCCAGCAGCACTGCTTCTAAGCGCAAAGCCAATGATCTCAGCGTCATTGCTCACAATTCATTACACTCGTAAATCAACTTCCTTCAATTCTGAGTTTTTGTTTAAGGATGGATTTTTAATTATGGTTTTCGGTAATTTGATTTTTCAGAAGTGATGGAGATGAGGAGAGCAGGGATCAATGGGTTGAAGTTATTTCTTGGGAGCCGAGAGCCTCCGTTTATCATAACTTCTTGGTAATTATCATTGGGGTTTTTTTGGTTTTAATACTTCATTCAGATGATGTTGTTTTGGATCTGTCTTTGTTAGCCTATATTTTGCAATTTCAGATACTGTGTAGATCTGAATTGATGGTTGGAGTCCTAATTCCATGTCATTTAGCATATAGTTTGAACAAATAGTAATAGCTTTGGGTAAAAAAAATTATGAAAAGCACAACTTGTTACTAACAAAATGCAGTTATTGAGTTTCTATATATGAGTAATTCATTGATCATGAAAAGGAATCAGATATAGGAGCAAATGGCATGATTTATGCAATTCATGCCACCCCCGAGTGAACGCTTTCCGGCTTTATTGTTGTCAAACTCCTTAGTCTAGGCATGGTCTGTTTGTTTCAATCTTTCCATCTTTTGTTGCAGTCAAAAGAGGAATGTGATTATCTTATCAGTATTGCTCAGCCTCACATGGAGAAGTCAACTGTTGTTGATAGTGAAACCGGACAGAGTAAAGATAGCAGGTATGACTATTTATTCCTTCCTTCAATGTTCAAGTTGAACTCAATGAATCACAGCATCTTTCTGCTAGGCTTCAATTCTACCTTCTTTTGAACACATTAGCCCTATCCTATCTCTGAAGTTAATTAGCAATTTTTGTATCTTTGTTGATATTCACTGCTCTATAACTCATGTTGCTTTCTCATTGATAAGTCTACCGTTGATATTCAATAGTGGTTCCTTCAATTTTTTTAGGTAGCATGTCTTTGTATGGTAATACAATTTGAAATGATCCTTCCAAAAATCCTTGTACTAACATTACCGCAACTGAGTTTCTACTTAGATATTAAATATCATGCTTTTGCCACATATACTTCTTAACACTCTATTTCCCCATTTGATTGTATTCTGTTTTCTCCAAATATCCACCTTACATTTATTTCTCACTTTTTTAAAACTCTTTCCCCTAATTTTTAATTGTATATAGCATAATAATAGGTCTCAATACTGTCCTACATTTGCTTTATACCATTTAACAGTGTAAGATCTCAAAGCTGATCCTCCACTTAACCCACCCAGCTTTAAGCCTCTGTTTCACATAGTCTCAAAACTATTTTAGTCTGTGCAAGGGAGACAACATTGTTTGAGGCCTCACATTTTATGTTTTTATTCACCTCCAGCTGATTATAATAACATTTGGAGTCTTGATGCGGTGATTTTAATTTCCTTTTTTTTTTTTTCAAATTATACTCTCAAAAGTTCAAATAATTCAATATTGGTTTTTCATTTGAGTCATTTATGTTCACTCTCCTAATTCTCTTCAGTAATTATTCAGCACATCATGTGGATGTTTCATTTAATACAAGTACAACTATCTGGCTTTTACACTTACCGTGTCTTTGAGCAACATGCATGATGTTTATCTAAATATTCCTTTTAGCTTGTAATACATAATCACCTTGCAGAGTACGTACCAGTTCTGGAACATTTCTTCCTAGAGGACGTGATAAAATTGTTCAGAAGATTGAGAAAAGAATTGCTGATTTTACCTTCATTCCTGTAGGTATGCTTTCTAATGCTACTGGATGTCAGCACTGATTTCTAAGAGGGAATAATTTGTTAAAAGTGTCTTTCTATTAAGAGATTAAGCTTTTATTTTCATAGGAAAAGTTGCCTAAGTCTTCTCAATTGTAATCACAAGCGCATTTTTCTGTAGGCATGGTATGGAGATTATTTTCATTAAAAGTTACATGAACTGTTTCACATATTGTGTGCTTATGAATTTTTCTGTATGTAGAGCACTAAAAGACAGTTTTATTTCTTCAGTGCTATGATTCTACCTCAATTCCGTATTTAATCTTTGCTTTATCCTTCAATCTTGTTATTGTTGGATAATTGACCTTGTAGAGAAGATCTTCTGTGACTTGATCTATGCAACATGTTATTTGTATTTTGTACTCTCTGTAAATTCCTATTGTGATCTACAGAGCATGGCGAAGGCCTTCAAATCCTTCATTATGAAGTGGGGCAAAAGTATGAGCCTCATTATGACTATTTTCTGGATGAATTTAACACTCAGAATGGTGGTCAACGCATTGCTACTGTTCTCATGTACTTGTAAGTGTTCTCTATTTCAATACCACAGTATACTTCTGTTCTACACCTCTAATGTGAATTACAGATCAGATGTTGAAGAAGGGGGTGAAACTGTATTCCCTGCAGCAAAAGGAAATTATAGTTCGGTGCCCTGGTGGAATGAGCTATCGGAGTGTGGGAAAGGAGGACTTTCAGTTAAACCAAAAAGGGGTGATGCACTACTTTTCTGGAGCATGAAGCCTGACGCAACTTTAGATCCATCAAGTTTGCATGGTTAGTCGTGGGTTGAGCCTTCTGATACGTCCTCAGGCAGCAGAATTCCTTACTGTTTCTCCATTTAAAAATACTATGCTGCTGCATTATATAAATATGGGAAACTTGCACTAGTTTCTACTACCTATATTCTCTGTTTTATAGCTCAAATAAACCAACATGCATTTATGATCTTATTTAGGTGGCTGTGCTGTTATAAAAGGAAACAAGTGGTCATCTACAAAATGGATGCGCGTCCATGAGTACAAGGCCTGATTCACCATGCCACCGGTGAGTTCCAATATCTGGATGCATATGATTTTGAACCATATTCCAGTAAAGTTGATGGGCATCTCTTAATGTGGCACAATGTTTATCTGCAATGGTGACAGAGTTCTTAAACTTGTTTTAATATCTATTTGACTGTTAACCCTGGATTTACGCTACCCAATTCATGTTGTAGCACAATTACTCTGAAATCTCTTTATTTCAGACATTGAGTGTTTCACTGTCTGAGGATAAGAACACTGATAGTCATATTATATATGTGCGTGAGTGCATCTGGGTGTGTATGTTCATTATTTTGTATAGGTATGTATGTACATACGTATTTGTGTGTTTAAATTGGCTCATCCCTTTCTATTAATTATCTATCCATTCCGGGAGCCATTTCACAGAGTGGACTAGGAGAATGAAGAAGTTGGATTCTTTCTTTAAATTATTTCATGTACCCAATTCAGTAATTCATATAGGTAAATTGCATCTGATAATCAACATAGTATTCTACAAATGAGTTTTGATTTTGTTTTAAAGAGGAAACACTACTTGTTTTACCTTGTACCCAATCCCACTCCTACTCTTTGTCAATTTATCAAATCACCTTGTACTCTATAGATTCATATAAATGAACTGATTAATTTTTTTAATGTACCCAGGTATATATATTTTCAGTTCTTGTACCTGACAACTTGATTATTGAAAGCTTATGCCAAATTATTAATTTAATAATAATATATATTCCTAGACCAAATAGGCAAATCCCTAAGAAAAATAATTTTCAACTTAAAGGTAGACTGAATGAGATGAGATTATCCAAAAGATTGTCTGTCTGTAAGCCAAAATCCCAACTGAAGTTGTGATGAGAAAAGGCTAAGCATGAATTAGCTGACTAATATAAACTTAACTACCATGTTAAGATGTGCTAACAGTGTTGGTCATCAATTTTTAGTTGGTTATTTTTTTAAAGTATAAATGAGCAACATTATAGAATTCTGAGGGCTAACTTTTAGCAATATAATCTCTATATTTAGGAAATGTGTAATTCCCTTATTAGCTAAAAGCTCAAAATTTTACATTTACTGATATATATTAAACAACGGGAAATTTTACAGAGCTAAGGTCCTGAAACTAAACTTTGTCTTCACCTGCTAACAGAATTACGATCCAATTACATAGTAACATCTCTGGAGTTTAACATATTCCAATATATATCATCTTAAGTTTATACGAATGAATTAATGATATTCCTTTGATATTTTAGATGGGTGTATTCACCGTATCTTTTGTGGATGAGAGCGGGAGAGAGATCCTGTGATCGTAACTTGTAATTGATTTCAGTATCATCTGTGTATTGTGTGCGCTATTTGATCCTAAACCTTGGTGACCATGAGATTTAGCCCATCAAATAGTTTGATCTTCTGTATTTAATGAAGTGACTAAGGTCTACTTTAAATCTGATCAACTATCATTACAATATGAGAGTGGCAGTTATTTTTGTCTCATAATTGGTCTGTTTCGATTTAAATAGTTAGTGTAGCCCCATACATAATGCAATTGTATGATGCAGTTATCTCATGCCGTAACTGAATATCAGAAACTATTACGATTCAATCTAGCTTAGATATAAAAATGTCTTTTGCTGACTAGCTTTCAAGATGATACTTGATTCGATATTCGACTTTGTTGCAGGACCAACAACGCGATATATATCATCAGGATTTCAACTGCAATTTTTGCTTTGGAGCAACAAATCGATGGTCCAGTGTTATACTTAATTCAGTGTTATACTTAATTTACTCTGTCAAAAGCTAACCCTCTTTTTCTTGGGGATACCATTTGTAGGATTATTTTAGAGAACAATTTTTTTTTTTTGGGAGGGTGGGGGTTTTTGAGGTGGTGGTGATGATTTTCATATGGAGATGAAAGAATTGAAAACTTTTGAGGATTGATTTCTGAGGATGTGCAGAGTTTGTTATGTAAAATGAGGGATGGAATTGGTCGATACACAACTTATACCTGAACGTTGCTTTACTTTGCTCACTGTGTATGACCTTTTCTTTTTAATTTTGAATCATTACCCATTTTTCTTCTTCACAATGTTTTGTTTCAAGTTTTTCAGTATTGGCTAAAAATGAACAAACGACATTTGAACTTGTGGTTTCAACAGTACATTAAGTTCCACTGAATTTAATGATTTAAACAAATGTGCCAGGAGTGTTTCTACTCAATACATGTAACACACAAAACGAAAAAATATCACTTTGTATAACAGTCTATATAACAAAATTTGAGACTATTCCTTAAACTTAAGTTGTTGTATTTCAGTTGAGTGTTCACGTATTCAGATTAGGAAACTCATATTAGATCTTGAAATTCGAGTTGGATCAAGATGGTCCAGTATTAGTCATTAGATCAATTAAGATGTTGTAGATTAGATCATGAAACTCGAGTTGGATCACAATAATAAGATCAATAAAGGTACTCTAAGTTAGATCATGAAGCATATAAGATTGTAATAATTGTGTTATATCATTGTGGCTCTAAGGCTATATAAATACAAGTTACAAATATAAGGTAATAAGATCACAAGAGAGATGCTAAGATACAACAAGAAATAAAGCATACATATAAGGTCACGGAACTCATTAATCTCAAGACAAAATTAGTTAGGTAGTGATAGATCATGAAGGTATCAGAAATTAGATCACGAAGCTTATGTGTTAGATTAAGGATTTAAGAAGCTAAGGAGCATGATTGACAGTTACTCCGGATGATTTGAACAAACTGCACAATACACAATGAAGATTTCTCCTATAAGCATCTCCAACAGTGCGCCATCACAATTTGATGGCGCCTGTTTTCATCTTCAACAATAAATTTTTTCTCTGCGCCATCTCATATTAATCGTTGGTTTTACGCCAACTATCCACAGGTCAAACCTTGTGCCATCTTTTTTTTTTTTCTTTTCTTATTTATTTATTTATTTTGTTCATTTTATTTTTTTATTTTATTTTATTTTTAATTTCTTTTTCTATATTCTTACTTTGTATTCATTTTTTTCTTATCATTATTTATTATTTATTTTATTCTTTTTATTTTCTTATTTTATTTTGTTTTTAAGTTCTTTTTTATTATTTTTTACTTTGTATTTCATTTTTTCCTCATTTTTTATATTAAGTGCTCTTATAATCATTCCGATTTTGGGAAAAAAAAAAAAAAAAAACAATACAACATACAACATACATTTTCATGGTTTGATTCCGCCCTACAATTGGATCTTGTGTAATATCTAAATAAATACGAAACAAATGTCGATCTTCAATTGCCTTGTGGTCAAATCTTCAATTGTCTTGTAACTTTGACCACGAGATATATACATTACAAAGAATATGTATAAAAAGAAATTAGGAGTGCAAATGAATGTATGATCTATGACCTATATATAGATATTAGGTAAGTAATTGATAAAGATTTATTAATAATAGGATTGCTACAAATTTATTGATATTATTGAGGATGAGTATATATATGAACTAGATTTAAGAAAATATTTGTAAAATATTCATATTTAATATTATAGAACTTATTAAGGATATAAGAATATATCTGAACTAGATTTACGAAAATATTTGTAAAATATCCATATTGACTATTATTATAAATATTATTAAGGATGAAGATATATCTGAACTAGATTTACGAAAATAATAAAGATGAAAAATAGATTATTTAACAATAATAACGAATATTTATAATAAATAAAATGTTAAATTAATTAATTAATAAAGAATATTATGGAATATTCTTTTTTGGTGCAGAGAATAATGTAAACTGTTGGAGATCATTGGCAGTTATTACATAAAAATTGTGTAAGATTAACAGGAAAATCCTGTGCACTGTTGGAGATGATCTAAAACAAAGCAGGATGATTGACAGTTACTCCCAATGCTCCTCATTCACAAAACAAGCTTTCTATTTAATGGAAGGAAGGAAGCATTTATAGAAATAACTATTTTTTTCCTGATATGCATTTGTGTATGGATATTGAGATAATATGACCACTGCAGATACAAAGTATAATCGAGAGGGAGGTGTAGTCGATCGCATCTTAGTTTGATTTGCCTATATCTTCTGGTTTGAATCCTGATAATGAAGCAAGTTCGGATAACTGCTTCTCTCCTTCCAAGACCTGCAAGAGGAGTCATCTTAGCAACATCTTAGTTGGATCATTCTATCCACTTGGTTTTTGTTTTTGAATGGACATTCTTTAATTAAAACAAAAAAAGCAGGGTCTAGGACTCTTGGTAAGGCAACCATGTCAAGGACAAACTTCTTCTATAAATGTGATACAGGACAGAGTTTCTTGACCAAGATAATTCTTGATACAAAGGGATGTCGTAAAGCCACTTCAAACTGCTAGTGAAAAGACACCATACCTGACCGTTTATTGTCCAGGTTGGGAACCCTTCAAGTTTAGCATCTAAACAAGCCTGAGCCATTTTAGTTCCTTTGCTGACTCCATCAGGGAAGCACTCCTCATAGTCCAATATTCTAGTTGCTTCCCTCCCAAAAATCTGTTCAAGCATAAACCAAAACAGAATTTAGTACGCAAACTGTAAAGTTCATGTTCTCTATTTAATGATATTGGTCTAAGAAAATAAGTAGCTAGCCCAAGCAAGTAAATGGAAAATAGATTTCCTCCAGGCAACTTAATTAGAATTAAAAGCATCAGTCATATCTAACAGCACATCTTGCTAAAGCCTAGGTGCAACCTCTCTGGCTGGGTAGCCAGCTAAAATCTCAGGCATTAATTTCAATTTCACTTCATCTTGGAGCTACTTTAGAAAGTTACAACTTTGGTGATTGCAGAAAATATGAACAGCTTTCAGATGGATGCACCACATGCATAGAGGAGCTCCATACAACAGCTAGTTTTAATTAATGCATGCACAACCAGCATTCATCCTAGACAAAATTTCCTATTATATTATTCTGACTTCACCATGCAGTTTCCAAAGAAACCCAGCAAGCCTAACCCTTGTTTTCACGTTATTGTCAGGGCAGTTCATTTAGTTCAAAAAATCTATCTCGGTGCTATTTGTGAGCAAATACCAGGGTGTTGGGATTGCATGAGCTCCAAAGATATTCTCTATCATCCAAAAGCCCCCAATACTGGATGCTGCTTCTAGAATGAAAGAATATCAACATCTAAAACCCCAACACTGGGAATTAGAAGGTTTCATTTTCCAAAGGGCACGCTCATCCCCTGGTTATAAAACACATTTATTTTGGGAGAGATATACTCCTCCAGACATCCCCAGATTTTTGTATTTATTTTTCCAAAACTCATATCCCATCTCGATATAACTTTCAATTATTACATCACTAAAAATGTGTATATGACCATATGTGGAAATATATATATATATTATATATATATTTATTTTTTCAGATAATACATTAAACAAAATTATACGTAAACTACCAACATTAATATGATGTGACACTACTAACAAGAGAAGAAAAACACTACATATTGTCATTCCAGGAATGATCTATTCAATAAGATTATGCTGCAAACACATTCTCATTCCCCGCATATCAACCATGCCCAACATAGAAAACCACTTTCCTGGAAACTTTCTATTGCAATATAAAATAATACTAAGCATAGTGAAAATTATTTATAATAAGGTATATCTTGGGCACTCCGATGAGAGTAATCAATCGGTCTGTGGTCTTCACAAGTCTTTTCCTTCTTACAACGGAAAAAGTGAAAATAAAGTTGAAATATGCTAAACAACAACTACACTAATCTTTAGAAGTTACAAGATATGATAATTCAAAGCTGGAATTTACAAATTTGTACTGCATAAAATCTTTGAAATTTAGTAAATGAACAGCCAAGTGTTAAACAAAAATTGGCGATTCCCAGAAAAATTACCAAAGAGAACTCTATTTTGTTAATTCACCTCCCAAATTCATAATTTTGTCTGGAATGTCCTCTAACTAATATTTCAGATTATTTTTTTGAAATCTTCATTCTCTTCTTGAAAATAGCTATGGCTTGGGCAAACTGCATATTGTAATCTGTGAGTTTATTTTTTTTGAATTATAATTTATTGTTATAATCCATTTACTCCATGAAATGATGTGAAGTATTTATGGGAGATGTTCTTTTTTAGATGTGTTGTTGGTGCTGTTTTTAGTAGGAGAGAGTTTACCTGTTCATGTCTTAACTCTAGTTAATAATATTTTCCCAGAGTTTAAGGAGTTATAAAAATAGGCATCAAATATTTTAAATACTGTGATGAATAACTGAGATTTTTGAATAAGGAAACTACAGTTCCTGAAAACTATAAGAAACAAATGCATTTTCGTATTGGGGGAAAGAAAATACAAAAATAAAATGAATTCAAACATAGAATTAATTCTCCAAATAACCTATATGAAATGGAGAGAAATCAACTGAAAGCAAGGTACCTCTTTCTGTTCTAGACAATGCGAACACCAGAAAGCACCATATAATCTGGCTCCAATTGAATGCAAATGTTTTGCAAGAGCAATGGCAAAAGGACTTGACTCTTTTGTGATCTCGGTTTCAAAATATGGTATTTCAGTCACTGTCATGCTGCTGCACATAGTATAAACACCTTATACCAAAAATGTAGAAGTTGTCTTTGAGAAAAAGGTCATAAACAGCATGGATTACAACTTATTCTGAAACTCCTAAATGAAGTCTTTAGCAATACTCCATACACAAAAAGCCAACATGCATTAAATGCAAAAAGAATATCTAACAAGTGCTCACTGTTCTCTGGTGTGGATACATTTAAAACAATTGCATAAAATTAACAGCAATTTGGACATGCTAGAGGGCCAAATCTTCAAATAGTTGAACTTACTAGATCATTCATGATTCAACATCACATTACAGTTTTTATAGTTAATTATACTTATAGAAGGATGCTGAGAGTCAAAGGGCATCATACAAGATGTGGACTGCTGATATATTTTGTTATCAGTTAGAAAAGGAATAAAAACTTCAATGTGCTAGGCTTCCAATGAATGTCCATTAGCTCTCTATATTTTCTCAATCCAAAGATCTCATACTTGCTACAGCCCCCACATACCTAAATTTCTTATATGAGTGTATCACCTAAAATCAGAGGAATTAAAAGAACCTGAAGCCAACATTTCAAAAATGTAGTATTATTTTGTTCCATACGAGGCTAGCTTGATTAAGAGATTGTGTCTGGACTCTGGGAAAGCAACATTTTGTAAATCACTTCATGCAAGCAGTAATCAAAGTGATAAAAGCAAATTGGAATATACTTTTAGGACATCAACTAAATTAATAAAAACATCAACTCAGCTGAACTCAAAAATCTAAACCAAGGGTTCTCACTTATCCTATATATATATATATATAGACACACACACACACACATATATAAGCATCATTCAATAAATGTACAATTTATATAAAAAATGTGTGAAGGTAAGTTCTGGCCAGAAAAACAATCCAACCTATACATGAAGATGCTTGTAAATGATATTATGTCATTCATGGTTTCTCTTCACATTGTATAAGCTTCACTCTTCAGGCATCCTTTCAAATACATTAGCTTAATCTTGTTGAGGATCATTAGTGAATCAGAAAAAGATTCTGTTAAAGAGCAAAACTTTGTCACTCCTCACAAGATGAAAACAGTACACCTCAACTTACAAATATTAAGTTGAACATTGCTAAAGGTAATATAACTAATTGGTTACCTTGAGGATACAGATTGGGCATTGTTATGAGATGAAGTCAATGCAATAACCACCAAAGTAGCTATGGATAGCTGTACGCCCAATATTTTTTGAAGTTCGTGTAATCCAAATCTCTGCAAATTGAACCCGACACTCTTGTGATCACTAAAGTACTAAGCAGCAACATGTCATAAAAAAGACTAAACACTTGCCAAGGACAAACCTTTAGAGTGATGAAGAATAAGCTGAAGGATAATATCGCTGATGTCAAACAATATAAACACAATTCGCCAGCAAACGTAGTATTCAGAATGTACAAGAAGTATGCACTAGCAACTGCCATTGAGGTAGTTGTTCCAATTAAGATAATCTCGCCATCAGATTTTCCAACATCAATTGTCCTTTCCTTGGTACCCAATTGTAAGCCAAGGCTTGCAACTAAACCATATGCAAGCATGCCAAACAGTGGCAAAGGAACACCTGACAATGGAGAAATCGGAAAATTATTTCCTTTTCCCTAAAGAGAGTTGCTCACAATGGTAGTGGCAGAATGATAAATTACTAAAGAATGTTCCTAATAAGGGGGCACCCTAAGTACTGAGAAAGTAGGAACAATACTACCAAATGAAATGGACATAGAAAATAAAGTGAGATGAAATGTGAAAATATCTGTTCAGCAGAGAATGGTCAAGTGGATAACTGAAGAGCAAAGGTGGTGAAAAATATAACCACCCCCAAGCCCCTAGTCTTCTACATGTTAGCAGCTCATTTCAAAAGAGAAGCAAGTGAATTCCATCCAATCAATCACACTAACAGAAAAGTCATAAAATAAAAGTCCTAGACTGCTCAAATACATAGATTCATATACGTAGCTACTTTCTCCTGAACTAAAGAAGAGGTAAAAGAGTACCCAAAACAGAGGAGTAATCACTGGTGAGGATGGTAGTGCAAGAGCCCCCTCCCATGGGGCAGAAGGCATCTGAATTGGTGAGTTTAAGGTAAGTGAGATATGACGTCTCCAAGAATCCGATCCCTCCAAGAGCTGCACACCATCTGTATGCTGAAATGCCCGAGTCATCATCGCCACCAACAATTGCAGAAGAAGACGAAGGTTCCGACGAGGAAGTCGTTTCAGACTCGGGTTCTGCGATCTGTTTATCGCGTTCCGACAAGCACCTTACTTGAACAACAAGATGCCTATTTCTCCAAACTCCTTTCTACCATCGCAATTAATTACAGACATCAATAAATTGAATTGCGCACTACATATGGATACTTGATGCATATATATATATATATATGGATATTAGAGAGAGGGAGAGAGGGAGGATTAGAATTTAGAGGTGTCACCTTGAAATGTGAAAGTGTAGGAACGTAACAAGAATGAGAAGAAGAATTTAGAAAAGTTGAACGGAAGTTCGGAGAAGAGGAGAATATACTGAAGAAGGTAGTAGTCGCCGTCGCCGTCGCCGCCGCCATCAGCTGGTGCTGTGTGTTTTCTACGGCGGTGGAAATGGGAATGGAGAATTCAGGGCAAAATTACTTGTTTTCAAGGCTTAAGAAAATAACTCCATTATTAATCATTTCTTAATATGGAGTTTTAAGTTTTGGCTCCTCCGTTTTTCCGTACCAAGCTGCTTGTTGGACCTAATCCAACGCTTAGCTTGTAGATGATTGAGGATACACAACTATTTCTATACACCAAGTGTATGGGTTATCATTCATGCTATTTGGGTCATATGATCAAAAGGTGAAAATCACACTCAAAATGCGGTGGAACGCGCCCCTACGTACTGGCAGGTGCCCCCAAATCGTGCTGAAATTCTAATTTCGCTCTATGATCTTTTAATTATTTCGTCTAACATTTTAGTTATGCTCGTCTAACTTTTTTGTTATGTTCACATAACCTTTATGGTATATCCGCATAACTTTTATATCCTAGTATATTAATATTTGAGTGACACTTGTGTGCCCCGGGGCACGGTGCCCCCAAATTAATCATCATATTGGTGTTAAATACATACTCTACAGGTATCACATGTATATTCTTCATGTGTCACATGTATACTCTTATGTAAATATGATACATGTAGAGTATATGTATAACACCAAAAAACATAACACCTATAGAGTATATATATAACACCTGAAGAACACATATATAACACCTAAATATGTGTCTCTATGTGCCCCAGGGGTATATAAGTTTTTGCCTTAATATTTTATAGAGTAAGATAAATATATTACCTTTTAAACATTTATGTTATAATAACTTAACTTTAACGTTATAATAATTTAACTTTTACATTATAATAATATAACTTTTATATTTTTCAATTGTTAAAATAGTTGTATATAAATGTTATATCAATATAACATAAAGGTTAAGTTATAACAATATAAAAGTTTTCAGTTATATTACATGATTGAAATAATTCTAAGTATATAATTTTAAGGTTTTAATACATTTTAAACATTTAAGTTATAATAATGTAACATTTACGCATAATAATATTAACATTTATGTTATATTAACACAACTTTTATGTTATTCTTTAAGTACATAAAGGTTATGATATTCATATATAAAAGTTACGTCAACATAACATAAATGGTAGATTATCATAACGTAAAGGTTTTCAGCTATATTAACTTACATTTTATATTGAAAAAAGTTTAAGTATATAACTTAAATGTTATGATATTTGTACAAAAAGGTTATACTTGTATAACATAAAGGTTATACTCGTATAACATAAAGGTTATCGAATAAATTAAAAAATGAAAACAAACTTGGGCGCGGATCCCAGTCGGAACCGACCCGACTGGACCCGCGGATGCCCAGTTGCATGGATTTAGATCCATGCAACTGGTGCATAAGAACAATACTCTTGAGGATATAATCATCCACAAATTTATTAGAGAATATTTAATTTCAATAGATTTATTAGAGAATGTTTAATGAGAAGGTCTCATGTGTAACTGGTGTATAGATCTTGTTGACGTCGGAATATGTATGGAACAAACCCGTCGGTCTAACTCCCAAATTAATCGAATCAGATTTGGATAAAACCGAATTAAAGCAAAAGAACAAAAAGAGGACACTAAGCCCGGAGTCTACCCGGGTAGATTGCTCTAGACTAAGTCTAGCCGACCTGTTGGTAGGTCGGTAGAGAGTCTATATTCTGAATGTGAGAGTAAAATCTCCATTTTGTTTTAGCATAATTGAGTGAAAAAATAACTTGGATTCAGATCTGTTTGAAATCCAAATTGCTTCCTAGAGAGTGTTCCTCGTAGAGAGAGAACCCCCCCTGTTCTTTAAGGCCCTATTTATAGAGGTACATGGGGATATGACCATCGGGCATCAAGAAAAAATCTCATGATCTAGGGGATATACATGGAAAGAAATCAAAAACACATCTCTCTTAGGAAGATACGATCCGATCTTCAGCATGTTGCCTTGCTTAAAGCCTTCGGTCGTGTAGCTCGGATTGTCCGTTCAGGCCGGCCTCTTGTAGCTCGTCCTATCAAGCTCAGGTTATCCGCTACTCGGACCAGTCTACGCACAGCTCGGTACAAATTAGCTCAATTTTTATGGAAGACCCAAATAATATTCTAGGGTGTAACATTAGCCCCTTAGGTTATGTCGAAATGGCATAAATTTTGGCGAAAACTAACTCATTCGAGTCGTCCTTTCTTTACACGTGTCGGCATCCTGCTCCTCCGGAAGTTGAAGCTACGTGGGTCGGGTCGTGTGCCACATTGTCTCCTCACCCTTCTGTACCTCGTCTTCAACCTCCGACCTTCGCCTTTCTTCTCTCTCGAAAAAGCTCAAGTACTCCCTTTTCTCTAGTCACGTCTTCTTTCGATTCTGGTCAAATCCGAGACTAAATTCAAATGAACTTGCATCCAAAAATACCATAAATCCTATATATAAAAGTGTGGTTTGGACCCTCCAGCAGCTGACATTTAGCACTCTAAAATCATGTCACATAAGCATCTACTTTACTCTACAACACTGACATCTGTCTTCTCTAGCATTTGACACGTGTGTGTCTTTTTTAATGTTCCCTCTCTCTCAGCTCCCACAGTCAGAAAGAAACGGAACGATAGTTCTCTCTCCACCTCTTAACTCTTTACCTTCACCTGAAATGAAATTCACAAATTATGGATGCTTTGGATTTTGTTTTCGATCCATTGAGAGATTTCGCCAAGGATAGTCCTCTGTCACCATCTCATTTATCTCAGCTAAAGCCCTACGCCTCATCGTATCCTCTTCATCTCTCCGAATTCTGAATTTTCGACGCCTTAATGAAGACGACGCCACCGCTCTAGGGGACGAAGGCGATGAGGCGGTTGAGGAGGATATCCGGTGGCGGAGGGGAATGAGGAGTAAGATCCATACGAAGAATGAATAGATTAACAGAAGAGATTTTCGAAACGAATCGTAGGAGAGGATTGACTGATGTAGGTTTCTGAAGACCGGAATTATGCGGCCGCTCGCACCGGACGTGAGCTCCTCCATCGGCAACGCCGCAGCCACTTCCATTTTCTGTTGGCTCTTTTGTGGTAAAATGTGTGCGATTGTCTTCTCTGTATTTTTGGATTGCAGTGAGAAAATTGATTGTGTAGGTCTAGAGAGAGAAAATGATGGTGGAATGTAAACGCGTGATCGGATGAATACTATATAGATGAAGTTGAAGGTGCGAAGATGTGCTTCTTAAATTCTGGCTTTTGCTTGGTACAAGAACCTCACAGACGTCCAAAAGCAGGGAAGAATGCAGTTTTGATGATTAGTTAGTCTATTTTTTTTCAAAATTTTGTATGACTTTTCTCTATAATAGTTGACGGTGGTTCTTATTTTTACTTTGTTGATTATTCACCTTCAAGCTCCTTAATTTACATCATCTATTTGTCTGTAAAAAAAAAAAACTCTTCACCTTCACCTTCTCCTCTTTTCCGGTGAAGCCCTTCATTTCCTTCATCTCTTATCTGGTGAAGCCCTTTATTCCGGTGGCCCGTGAAGTCCTCCAGGCCCGAGACACTCTCTAAGACTATGTTTGGGCCCTCATCCACCACATTCCAATTTGGACTTGTAGGTAATGGTATCGCAGTAATCTTTCATATCCTTTTATATGCACAATCAGTTGATAGATACTTTCTGATGTTTTTAGTTATTAAGGAGAATTTTGTTTTATTTTGTTCTTCATGGTTTATGAATTAGGTGCTATGTCACGATCAGCATTATTTGGTGGTGTATTGCTTGCTTTAATTGAGGGAGCTGGGATAATGTTAAATAAAGTTATGAGTGCACTATAGAACTTACCTATGGATGACCCTCTGCCGAATGTGGCTGGTGTTCCTGGATATCCAATGGGGCAAATCCCTGGTCAAGCTCCAGTAAATGTTGAGAGCATGGATGCAGGATCGTCATCTTCTTCATCGTTGTCTTCCTCTTCTTCATGGTTTGGAGGTCTTTTTGGTGGTAAGGAGGAGGCTTTATCTATATACATATACAGGAGATAACAGAGATGAAGAGATAGGATATCTCATATAATTACATGAATTAATGTGGCATGATTTGATTTAGATAGATAAACATGATATCTCATATAATTACATTGATTTAACGTGACATGATTTGAAATTAGAGCACCCAATTACAAATTAAAGACTATTCTAATGATGATTATAATAATGTCCAATTCATCATATCTTACTAAGCAATTTTTTGATTAAATGTAGATATTTTTTTTGAATTCAAATTGCATATTGCTTTTGAATATAGGTTTTTAATTTGTGTAATTAGGTTATTATTAGGGTAATTTATGACTCTAATTCAAAGTTAGGATTATATATAGCTACATTCTAATCATATTTCTTCACAAACTTTTATTTGACCAAGTTATTACTTTGTGATGAAAACTATATCATTTGACAAAGTAGACCTTAAATGTGGTCAATGTTGTCTTAGGGGTCGTCTTCTGCGTAAATGGGAGGCTCCAAACTTGAAACGAGATCGAGAGCTAATGAGTTTTGATTTCCTGCTCTTGGATGATAAGATAACATCTATTTCCCCTTCTCCATTTCCCTTTCATGTATATGGATGCACATTGCTCTTTTTAATCGATTTCAAATTCTTAGTTTCTTTGGAATCTGTTATAATTTTGTCTAAAATACCAGTACTGCTTTTGTTACTTATTGGCATTCTTATGTTTTATGTTGTTGTTTTATGTTGTGACAGGACAACATTATTCAAGGATCAATTCATCATCAACGAATTCCCCAATTCAAAGAGAGCATAATTGAAGGAGCAGTGTTCGACATCACCAACTTTGACGTTGCTAAATGCAGCGATAGATTCAGGCTTACTAACCACAACTATATGATTCGATTTACGAATCGAACTTCTATAGTTAAAGTTGATGACGTCAATACGCATATTGCACAGGAAAAGTTCTGATTTCACAACTACAATGAATTCATGAAGTTGGCTGATCGAAACGAACAATTACCAGGTTTATATTTTATATTTTCAGTGTTTCTGGACTCAAAATATTTTAGGATATAAAATGAATATCTTTATTTTTCACTTTCATAATTGCAGATGTAATTGGAATAATTTCCAAAGTTGAAATACCACCCACTGCAACTGAAATCGCCTCAAGG
Source organism: Scutellaria baicalensis (assembly GCA_005771605.1). NCBI lineage: Eukaryota > Viridiplantae > Streptophyta > Magnoliopsida > Lamiales > Lamiaceae > Scutellaria > Scutellaria baicalensis. The sequence goes on from CM016727.1 coordinate 26,828,940, forward strand.
AGAGTTGTGCTGCATTTGATATTGGAAGAGTAAGTTTTATAAGAATGTGTTCTCGCCTTTCGAAAGTGATTCCTTATAATTTTTTATAGTTTTCTATAGATCCTACAACTTATATATGCTTTAATGTTTTATATGTAGGAGGGTAAAAGTCCGAGTTACTATATAGGAAGACAAAGTGGATATGTTTTGGGAAGAATACCAAAATCCAAGGTCATCCAACAATGTGGTTATTGTAACCAATATCAATCCAAAAAAATTTGGATGTAAGCAAAATTCCCCTTTGTTATTTATTCCAATAAGCATACTCGAATGACATTCATAGTTCTAATTTCAATTCAGCCAATCTCTATCTCAACACAACATCAGCAACAAAGTTCTACGTCAATCCAACATTTGATGTCATTCAGGAATTTAGCAGCAGGTATATACATATTTAATATTACTTTGCGTGTTTTAATGATTGTTTTAAAAAACTTCTTTAATTTGACAATTGAAAATTGACTCCGTGTTGCAGCATAAATTTAGAAGACACTGTGGCTGAAATCTCAAAGGGATCTAAGAGCAACACTGCAAACTTCCAAACCTTTTCAATTTCAAAAATAGAAGACTACCTCTTCAATGAAGATGAACAGGTAATGTGTATTTTAAGTTCAATTACTACAATTCAGAAGTTTGATCATGGTTTGAGTTATCATTTTTGTTCACCCTCTTAGGAAAAAGAAATCATTTGCGAAGCCAAGGTAGCAAGTATAGGACTTCAAAATGGATGGAACTATATATCAGTTCAAAATGTGCCAAGAAATTAATAAAGACCGAGAATACGCTTTCCTGCAATACATGTACCACCTCGCAGGCAATTAATGGAGTATTAAGGTCGATCTGACTCTAATGTATGAGTTTATGCAAAACCTAGAAATAATAACCTCATTTAACATGATAATTATTCTGTACAGGTTCCGCATTGAGCTTGATGTTGAAGAGGGAGATGACCAGGCAACTATTGTACTGTTTGATAAAGAAGCTCAAAAACTAATAAACGAAACGGCACAAGAAATTGTGTCTGATGATGTAAGTTTTAGAATTATTAACAACATAAATACTCAAAACCTAATCTAATTAATTTGCAGATTGTTGAAGTTGGAGAAACAGTCCCAAAATGCATACAATCAATTGTTGGCAGAACACTCAAAGTCCAAGTAAAAATCAATGTATATAATTTGAGAACAAAGAAGCCAAGCTTCAGTATTATGCGAATCTTGGACAACGTCGACAATGAAGCCCCCATAAAATCAGCAACAGAGGTATATCAAATGCCTACGAAGATGCATTATTCTTCATACTTTTTGTATACATAGATTAAAAACCTTTAATTTTCAGCTAGAGTGTAGAGAAGAAGAAAAAAACTTGAGGAACATTGAGACAAACAACAATGAAAATGAGAAGAATGACTTGATAGCACAAGACCTCCCTAAGGATCTAATGAACGAGGTACACAATTCTGTAGTTTCATTTAAGAAATCAAGCTAATCAAAAAAGCTCTACAAAATATTTCAAATATTATATTAATATACGATTCAAGAGAATTTGTAGGTTGCTTTGGAGGGAGGAGCGAAAACACAAACAAGTAGCAACATTTGCCAGAAGGAAAAGAACAATTATGACATAAGTGCTGAAAACGACCATAACAATTCAATAGAAAATGAAGTATTGAACAATCTCATTCCTTTCGAAAATCAATAAGTTTAGATGAGACATTTAACATATTAAACAACTTTTGTCCTATAGATTGATGTTGCTGGCAAATGTGGTGGGAAATTCAATGCAAATCTTAAAGAAATCAAGAAAGAAGATAGTAATAATGACAACATTTATGCTGGCCTAGACATTGTCGATTCAAAACGGCGCAAGCTTCAGTAGATTTGAAAGAAGGATACATTCAATCATCATGCATTGATAATAGTTGTTCTTTAATAATTCCTGAATTTCAATTAGTTTGTGAAGTGAATTTCAATTGTATTGGAATAATGTTGTGTGGACAAAGTGTTTGGTGAGTTTTTATTATCCAATAAACTATGACAAAGTGTTTGGTGTAAAGTGTTGTTATATACACTTTTGGGCAATGTTATAATTATGTGATTTTTCAGGTCCTTCTCTCCTTTCTCATTTGTTGTGGATTTTAGCTCACATTGCTATGATTTAGAAACAAAGAAACAAGTAAATAGGCCATGATATTTATTATAGCTTGAATGTGGGTACACATAATTTCTGAATTCAAAGTGGCGATAATCTTTATTATAAAGCCAAACAATGACAATAAATTCTTGAATCATGATCAATACATATATAGAATATGATCGTTAGAGTTAATTAAGGGACTCTATTCGATGAGATTGCTGAGAGATAACCCCAGCCGTTGATGGGCTTTGCTCCAACACAACTTCATAGCCATCACTCCAATCTTGCATGCCCAAAGTCATTACTGCCAAAACAAAGCACCCCTACATGGCCCTCCACTTCTTGCACAGCTATAAACACTATTGAATATCTATCCCAAAGACACTATTTAGATTCTTTACTATACAAGAAACAAGGATTTCTTACTATTCGTCAACCTCCTACCACTCCACCGTTTCATTTCTTTCAGAAGAAACGACAAAGAAACGGAAGCAGAAGTTAATTCTTTTATGATGCAATGAATGCCCGCCCATCTCTCCGACTCCATTTTTCTTCGATTTGGAGGCAAGCAAAGCAATTTTGCAAGAATCAATGGAGGAGAAAAGCTACAAACGACGCCATTTTTCTTCAATTTGGAGGCAAGCAAAGCAATTTTGCAAGAATCAATGGAGGAGAAAAACTACAAACAAGAGAACCAAGTCGGGGTTCTGGAAATGGGCAATAGCTTCATTTACTGTTAATTGTTCATAAACTTATTTTGGTGTTTAAGTTACCATCTCTTTATTTTGTCAAATTATTCATAGTTTATGTGTTTCTACTCTCTAGCCCTCTCGCTTCCATGCACATCCCACACCTAAGCATTTTATCTGTGGTTTTTTATTTGTATCTCACTTTTAATCCCTTGATTAATTTTGCTTATTTCTAATTTTAGATCTAAAGTTCAATAGATTTCTAAACATTTTGGCAATAAGAAATGCTCTTATATATGCCTGCAATAAGAATAAAAGACCACAAAATTATGATTGACGCATGCAGATCATTTTTATTGTATTGTCTTTCATGCTCTATTAATCACTTAATCAAAAAGGATAATCATAATAGTTGTGACATACGATATATATGATCAGCGAGGGGCAAAAATAATTCCTTATGACAAGATATATATGATCAGTGAGGGGCAGAAATAATTCTACAACTCATCAGTGCAATTATAATTTCAAAATATCAAGTAAGCCAAGCCATATTAAAAAAGCTCAAAAGACTTCTAAATAGATTACACAGATATTTTGATAATTTCTAACAATTGCTCATTTTAATCTGTACCGGCATCCAGTAACAGTAAAGATTGCATCTTGGTAAAGATTTCCACTAACACAAGAAGAAGCTATCATCAATCTTCCTAGGATCATCAGCGGCTCGAGCCACAGAGGTAGACACAACTTTACCGTATCGAGAGAAGCTTCGCTACAACGAGCCACTGCGTTTGAGGAAAGATGAAGTGCTGTCAGAAAATGGTACTTCAAATTCAATTATTCTCTCTACAATTGCAGCAAGTTATCATGCAAGAAAATTGTAATGAATTAAACTAAAATACAACTGAAACGACATGTTTATATTCGTAATCAATTTATCCCCAATTCAAAATTCAAAATTATAACACTGTCTTAAATCTTAGACATGGATATTAATTATTGGAAAAAGAGTTGTTGCACATTTAAGTCCAAATATGTAGATGTAATACAACAATGTTTCTTCTTCAAATGCCTTCTACTTTACCAAACAATGTTACATCAAATAAAAAGTCCTTCTACAACAACAAACATGGAGATAGAAAGGACCATCACTCAGAGTCAAAAACTTTTAACGTCAGAATCGATGAGAGGTCAGTGAATAAACACCTTAACAAGTTTGAGGCACAAAAACATATGAATCAAATTCAAGCCTTAGTATAAACTTACACATATTTGTGTATTCCATGATAGAATTATAGATAAACATTTCTTTGCACATCAGATGACACAAGAAAATTAAAATTTGCAATATAGTTGAACCTAACATAAAAAAACAATATTGAATTTCAGAAAGGACAGCAACAACTCAATCTAAAGGAGCAAGGAACAAAAGACAGATACTACTGAAGCATAGACGATCAGGTATCATTTTATGTGAATGTATTCAATTCATAAGATAACAAGCGTAAGAGAAGTGAAAGTATGACAAAATAATATTTATATATCCATTGATATTCTGGTTTGGTTTATAATAGATGCAATGAGGGATATAAATGTGAAGAGTGACACAAATCAGATTGTTGGACAACAGACACAAGCAACGGATGCAAGACAGCTTGCCAAACAAATGCCTCTTCAAAATCACAAGCAAGCGAGAGATGACAGACGGGAAACTCTTAAAAGGAAACGAGCTAGCGCCTTACAAAAAGGTACAGTCTCAAAATAATTTAAATAAATGAGAATTTACACTAAAATTTTATTCATTTTCAGCATTAGTTTTAAAATGGTAAATAAGTATAAAGCTACCCGAAAAACCTAGATAAGACCTTGAGCACTAAGAAACTGAGGCCTAATGAAGAAGCAACTGTATTTCCATAACATTAATTTTATAATACACAAAACTTTGAGGACCAGAAAGTAATAAACAAATAACATACACTCATTGGATCATATGCCTTAGTTTTCTAACAGTACAAACATAAAGAATTAATTTATTTGTACCTCTATTTGAAGTACAGACGATCAAGTATTATTTTATGCGAACTTATTCAATTCATAGGATAACAAGCCTAAGAAAAATAAAAATATGATAAAATAATATTTATATATCCATTGATATTCTATTTTGATTTATAATAGGTGCAATGAGAGATATAAATGTGAAGAGTGACACAAATCAGATTGTTGGACAACACAGCCAAGATGCCAAACAAATGCCTCTTGAGAATTGCAAGCAAGTAAGAGATGACAGACGGGAAACTCTTAAAAGGAAACGAGCCAGCGCCTTACAAAAAGGTACAGTCTCAAAACAATTTAAATAAATGAGAATTTACACTAAAGTTTTATTCATTTTCAGCAACACATGAAGGGCAAAGCTCTGATACAATGTCTTCCTTAGCCACTGATCACATCAATATGCCAACACAAGGTAGGTAAAAAAAATTGAACATGATTGTTACCTGTCAAATAATCTAAAATTGAGAGATCTTGACACATGGCAGATTCAAAATCAAGAGAAAGTACCGATAAAAGGACAGCCCCCACCGAGAAAGATATCAAGCGCCTAAAAAACAAAGGTTAGTCAACTTCAAGATATAAGATACCACAATAACTAACAAACATAAACTAACAGTTTCCGTTTTCTTGCAGGAGCTAATAATGACAGAAACAACCTCAAAACATCAAAAGAGAACAGCTTAATTAAATGTCCATTTTGTGATGCATTAGTTTGGACGGTAGAGGGAGCCAAAAGGGATACAAGGAACGGAAATGTGGTATTCACAATATGTTGCCAAAAAGGACGTGTAGATCTCCCAAAAAGAAAAAAGGCCCCAGGTTTTCTACAAAATCTAATCGCAGAATCAGCATCCTTTCGAAGAAACATAAGGTCTTACAATTCAATCCTAGCATTTACATCTATGGGAGCTAAGACGGACAATTCTGTTGACACTACAAATGGTCCATATGCATTTAGAGTTCATGGATAGAATCACCATATGATTGGATCATTACTTCCAATAGAAGGACAGAAGCCACGTTTTGCACAACTATACATATATGACACCCAAAATGAAGTGAGGAACCGGATACAGACACTTCCATGAAAACAAGGTGCGGACAAACTAGATGAAATTATAGTACGTGGACTGATTGACATGATGAACACCAATAACGAACTGGCAAAGATATTTAGAATGGCAAAAGATAGATACGAATCGGAAGAGGTGGAAGAATTTTCAATAAAACTGATGGCGCAAAAAGATAAAGGAAGACAATATGACTTACCGAGCATGAATGAGCTTGCAGGCTTGATTGTGAGAGATATATCTTTAACAACAGGAGAAAGAGACATCATTGTTCAGCAACAAACAACGCGTCTACAGAGAATAAGTGACTTACACCCATTATACATGGCATTGCAATATCCAATATTATTCCCATACGGTGAAAGTGGATTCCATGAACATATTCTATACAGATATTCCCCTATAAGGAGATCATGTGTAACTATGCGTGAATTCTATGCATATCAAATTCAGACAAGACTATCTGAGGGAACGACACTTATTCGGTCAGGATGTCTGTTACATCAATATGCAGTGGATGCATACACTACGATTGAACAACAACGTTTGCGTTGGATTAGAAACAACCCAAAAACATTAGGAGCAGATGTTTATAATAATGTTCGTGATGCAGTTGCAAGAGGCGACAATGATGCAAAGATGATGGGAAAAAGAATGCTTCTACCGGCTACATTCACTGGGAGCCCAAGATATATGGTAGAAAATTATCATGATGCAATGGCAATATGCAGATGGTATGGAAACCCAGAGCTTTTCCTTACCATAACAGCAAATCCCAATTGGCAAGAAATAACAGATCATCTACAACAATCAGGAAACAACACCTCAAACAACAGACCAGACATTGAATGTCGCGTGTTCAAAATGAAACTTGAGGAATTGTTTTCAGATATTCAAGAAGGATTCTTTGGAGGTGCACCCCGAGCAGGTAAAAGAACAATTTTCTTTTAAATTTTTAAATATCTTTCGAAACAAAATAAATGCATAAGAATAAGGAAAAAGATAGCAAAATACCAAAACAGATAATGATATAGTGATAGGAAGAAAATTTCTTTAACTTTCAATTAATCATCACAATTTATTTGTGGATACAGTTGTATACACTATCGAATTCCAAAAAAGAGGTCTCCCCCATGCACATATACTCTTATGGCTAGAGGATACAGAGCCTACTCCAACAATAATAGACACTTTCATATCGGCGGAGATACCTAACAGGTGCATTGATGAAGAATGATACAAATTAGTTGAACAGTTTATGATGAACGGTCCATGTGGAATAAATAGACCACGATCACCGTGCATGGATAATGGACAATGCACAAAAAAGTTTCCAAAGGCATACAATGAAAGAACAATTGTTGATGAAAATGGATGCATAAGATATCGTCGAAGAAGGGATGAAAGAAAGTTTATCATGAAGGGCAACACTAAACTTGACAACAGCTTCGTCATCCCACACAATCTCGATTTACTGAGAAAATATAGAGCACATATAAATGTCGAATTGTACAATAGGTCGGTGGCAATAAAATATCTATTCAAATATATTACAAAATGAGTGGACAAAACAACAATGATAGTGGACAGATCTACAACAGGAAGAGAGCAGAAAATATGCAAAAAGGGGTAGATGAAATTAACAATTATCTTGAATGTCGTTATCTGTCTGCATGTGAAGCAATGTGGAGAATTTTTGCATTCGACATTCATTACCGAAAGCCTGTTATACAACGATTAACGCTGCACCTACCTAACCAAAACAATCTCATATACAGTGAACTGGACAATCTACAGAATGTACTATCACAAGAAAATGCTCAGAGGTCCATGTTCACAAAATGGATGGAGACAAACAAACGAGACAATGAGGCAAGGAAACTAACATATGTGCAATTTCCCCAGAATTATGTTTGGAATGAAAGAACAAAAATGTGGACCAAACGCAAACAAGGACGCACAATTGCATGAATAGTCAACATTCATCTAACAGCGGGAGAACTCTACTATCTCAAGAGGCTGATCAATGTAATAAAAGGGGCAACATGCTTTGAAGATATTCTAACGGTTGGGGATGTGGTCTACAAAACATTCAAAGAAGCTTGTTATGCAAGAGGTTTGCTAGATGGAGATAAAGAATGACACGATGTAATGGATGAAGCATCACAATGGGCTTCCCCCAATCAACTACGCCACCTCTTTGCAACATTATTGATTCATTGTGAAGTTGGAAGCCCAATCGCTCTATGGAATCACTGTTGGAGGTCTCATGCCGAAGACATTCCATACAAACAAAGACATTCAGTCTCACAGAGATGATTTTCACTGATGATGAGATTAGAAACTACACTTTGATAGAAGTGGAGAAAATATTGATCGAGAATGACAAATCACTGGCAAACTTCCTTGACATGCCAATACCTGACAGGAAACTACTCAAAGAATTAACAAATTCATTTATAAGAGAGGAAACAAGCTACAACATCGACGAACAATAACAAGAACATGACAGGCTACTCAACAATTTGAATGAAGAACAACAAAATGTGTTCAACCAAGTGATCAACTAAGTCCAACGTGGGGACGGGAAACTATTCTTCCTATATGGTCCTGGAGGAACGGGAAAAACATACCTATACAAAACGATTGTATCAAAATTAAGGGCTGAAAAAAGAATAGTTATTTCAGTGGCATCCTCAGGGATCACAACCTTGCTACTTCCAGGAGGAAGGACAGCTCACTCACGCTTTAAAATTCCAATAAATATACACGAAAACTCTATGTGTGACATCAAACCAGGATCTAACTTAACAGAGCTTCTAATGCAAACAGAGTTAATAATATGGGATGAAGCCCCAATGGCAAATCGTCATACATTCGAAGCATTAGATCGAACTATGAGAGATTTACTATCTACAAAAGACAATGAAGCAGAGGCAAAGCCATTCGGTGCAAAGACAATTCTACTTGGTGGGGATTTTAGACAGATACTACCAGTGATACCCAATGGAAGCAGACAAGACACAGTATTGGCAACAATCAACCGCTCATACCTATGGAATTTATGTTGCGTGCTCAACCTCACTAAAAATATGCGTCTTCAACAATCAGAACATGAATTCTCTAAATGGGTGCTACAAGTTGGAGATGAAAAATCACATAAGCACAATCGATAAAGGGATATATGTGATAAAGAAGAAATTATTGACATCAATGAGAGTTTGATACTAAGAAGCAACGGAAAACCAGTGGAGGAAATAGCAAACCACACATATTCCAGTTTCCAACTAACACAGGACATTCGGAGATATCTCACAGAAAGAGCAATCCTAACACCAAGAAATGAAACTGTAGATGAAATAAATGATTACCTACTCTCGATTGCACAAGGAAAAATGGAGGAATACTACAGCTCAGATAGTGTTGAAGATGAAGCAGAAGATAAAGAGAGACAACAAATATTATATCCAACAGAATTCTTAAACACCCTCAAATTCCCAGGACTACCGAACCACCACTTGCAACTTAAGCCAAATACTCCAATAATGCTTCTCAGAAATCTCAACCAAAGAGAAGGACTTTGTAATGGTACAAGATTGCTTATCACACGTTTAGGACACAGAGTGATTGAAGCTGAGATACTAACATGAACACATATAGGAAACAAAGTGTTCATTCCAAGAATCATCCTATCACCTACAGATACAAAATGGCCCTTCAAGTTAAGAAGACGTCAGTTTCCAATAAGAGGTTGTTATGCGATGACAATTAACAAGAGTCAGGGACAGAGCTTAAAGAAAGTTGGACTATATCTTCCAAAATCAGTTTTCAATCATGGTCAGCTCTACGTCGCCCTTTCTAGAGTAACATCAAAAGTCCGAGTCACTATATGAAAACACAAAGTTGATATGTTTTGGGAAGAATACCGAGATCCAAGACCATCCAACAATGTGATTATTGTAACTAATATCAATCCAAAGAATTTCGGATGAAAGCAAATTTATCTTTTGTAATTTATTCCAATAAGCATGCTCCAATGATATTCATAGTTCTAATTTCAATTCAGCCAATCTATCTCAATACAACATCAGCAACAAAGTTCTACGTCAATCAAACATTTGATGTCGTTCAAGAATTTAACAGTAGGTATACACATATTTAATATTACTTTGCATGTGTTAGTGATATTGTTTTAAAAACCTTACGTGATATAAGATCATATACAATGCTTGTATCAGTTATATATTTACTGGATATTTGATGTCGGCCTACATAATTTTGAATTCTTTAATTTAACAATTGAAAATTGACTCCGTGCTTCAAAATAAATTCCGAACACACAGTGGCGGAAATCTCAAAGGGATCTTAATTAGAGCAACACTGCGAACTTTCAAACCTTTTCAATTTTGGAAATAAAAAACTACCTCTCCAATGAAGATGAACAGGTAATGTATATTTTAAGTTCAATTGCTATATTTGAGTTATCACTTTTGTTCACCCTCTTACGAAAAAGAAATCATCTACAGAGTCAAGGTAGCAAGTATAGAGCTTCAAAATGGATGGAACTATATATCATGTTCAAAATGTGCCAAGAAATTAATAAAGACCGAGAGTACTCTTTCTTGCAATACATGTACCACCTCACAGGCAATTGGAGTATTAAGGTCGATCTAACTTGCTTTTTTTTCTAATGTATGAGTTTATGCAAAACCTAGAAATAATAACATCAAATTTAACATGATATTCTGTACCGGTGGCTAGAGTATGAACTAATTTTAGTTGAATTATTCTTTGATTTAAAATAGTTTCATATTTTTCTATCATTTCTCACGTATGAGCTAGGAAAAGGAAAGTATGTAGAAACAACCATGATGTATCACTTACCTTAAAAAGCTCCACGGGATTGCATCTAGGTGTTTCATGTAAGCTTTCTGGCCTGAAAATTGTTTTTACAGTTTGCATGGTGAAAACACATACACAATTAACATCTTCTAGACAAGAACTTATATAATACTTCTTAAAGAAGAGTTACAAAGTATGATAATCATCACATTGACTCAGATAATAATAACTTTTGTTGCATACAATAAATACATCATTTGATAGCAGCGTGTTTTTGCAGGATTCATAATTCTGTTTTTCTATATCTGTTACTGGATTTTATCAGTTTTGAGTCTTTTATGTTAGGAGTCTTTGGGGTCTTTCAAAAACATGTCGGAATCTGTTAGTAGGAATCTGTTACTGGATTTTATCATTTTTTTTCACATGACTATCCTATGTGAGCAATTTGATTAAAGTCCCAGACCAGAGAGTATCAGAATATAAGAAAAATAAGAGGAAAAACACTGAAAATCAACATTCTAAAGTTGTACATGTGCAGTACTTTCTCTTTGTGGCATCCAAGAAGACAGATTCCTCCACATATTTTCAGAAAGTAATCCACTATAGATCAAAACAATAACAACAAGTATATCAGATCTAGAATGAAAGATAAATTCAAAAGACATGCAAATAGATAGAATCTACCAATTAATAGAACATGCAGCCATGCCGGATCTACCTTGAAGTGGTGTTTTGACTCATATAAGTGGGGATATGGGCAGAAGGATTGCTGTCTGTGCACACTATAAATTTAAGTCTCCTTACACAAGTAGACTGCACCAGAAAATGATGAGTTTTAAAGTGGAGGATGCACATGCAACTGATGCAAGATCACCAAACAATAATTACGCAAAGGTAGGGATGTGCACATGAACAATAACATAGGTAATGCATTCAAACTCATCTTCCCAGAACTGATTCAGAGAAATCCATGGATAGAAATGTTTAATTTTTTAGTCTTCTAAGTGAACAAAATTGTTGAATAATCACATCATCTAAAGGCTAAAGCTGTTAGAAAGGAGCACTATTTAAACATTTAATTAACTATGGTGCAGTTAATTTCTAAGTACACTTACAAGCTAGGAGGATGACTCGATGGATGAATAGACTGATGGCCCTTTTTTATGTACAACAAGCGGATTGATCCCATAATTCTTTCCAGCTTAGAGCCCATGGGAACCAATGCCATCATGTTAAAGAGAACATGTAGTAAAGAACCATGAAAAATGATAGAAGTGAAAGCCCTGTAAACTGCAGAAGAAGTGGAAAAAATAAAGACGAGTGAATACATTAACGGAAATACTATTAGCAGAAATTTCCTTATAAAGCAAAAGGAATTATCATTAAGTATAATTCACAAGAGTCAAATATGGGGAAGTCAAACTAAAGATAAATCACGATTAGCTGGGAGCTGATTTTCCTGTCATGATTCACTAATATCAGCATTTTAAACCAAAGATCGATCTTTTCCCATACCAAAACATAGATTTATTATTAAGTTGTTCACACTAACAACTCCCACCTTTAGAGGAAACAAGTGTATTTACCAATATTAAAAGGTGATTTCAGAGAACACTTGTCATCATTCGCGAATAAAACTTCATCTCCTTATCATTCAGATAAATACTCAACTTACAAATACAAGAAGTGAAATCAATAACCAAATAGAAGAAATATCTAGAAACATGAAAGACGAAGTGAGCTAAAACTAAAGAAAAAAATCAATAACCTTTGAGCTGATTAAACTTAATGCTTCGATCAAGCACTCCAACTGAACCTGATCTTTGAGAAAAATACCTGTGTTCCGAATCATATAAAAATCCCTCACCTTCATCCATTCACAAAAATTGATTAAATTAAAAAAATATATATAAAAACTATCAAATGCAACATCAAGCAAAACCAATTCTCTACTACAATTAAGTTAGAGAGAGAGAGAGAGATTACAAGAATTGGGGATTCATTTCTAAACTTTGATGAGTTGCCATCTCTCCCACTCTTTGCTCGCCCGCTCAATGAATCCTCTCTATCAAAATCACTGTTCCGGGAGCTTTTCTTGTCACCTATCATGCCACCCCGGCCCCGGGATGATTTACCTCTTTGCCTGATTTACCTCTTTGCCTATCATTCTCATAGCTTAGGTCATCATCGGAATCTAAAAAAGATCCTCTGAAAGTGGATCTTCCTCCTCTTCCACGATCCATTCCATTAGTGCCCCTTCGATTTCCTCTATTTTTGGATCTGATCAATTCATCATCAGACCCAGAGCTGATGTCAAAGTCATCATCTGAACCATACATCATAGCATCTCTACCTCGAGTTTGCTGTTTTGGGTTAGCGACATGACTTGATTTCCAGTTCGGGTGAATTGGAAGATCATACCATCCTTCATTATTAATTAATATAATTATACCCACACCCTTATTCATTTATATAACTTTATCTTAATATATGAATATTTAATCACTTCAATCTAATAAATTACAAAGCAAGCTATTGTTCATCAATAAGGCAACAACTATAACATCATATCCCAATTGTATTTAAACCATGAATTCATAATAAAGACATCAACAAATATAACTGTTAGGTGGTGGACTATTAACAACCTCTTTTTTTTTTATATTCTTTACGAATACAACCCTTTAATTGTTTAGACAAAATATAATTTCACAAAAATACTAATATGTTATATAAATTGATAAATTATACATAATCATTATTATCTTAATTATATTTTGATTTAAATTCTCATCCTATGTAAAGCCTAATTCTTTTTTCGCTTAAAAAATTATTTTATAGAATTAAAAATATTTTTAATTGAATATATTTCAGAAATTACATAGAAAAAGGAACTCATGCGAAATCAAACGAAAAATTTCTTAATGTGATATATATATATATATATATATAATACTTAAATTCTATTTTATGTGAGGATGATGAGATTACAAATTTCCAAGTAAACTTATATATTCATTATTAATATCCACATGTTCATATATTCAAAATAAAAAAATATTGTGAAATTTTTAATAATTGTTTTACCCAATATTTAAATTTGAAAAAAAAAGAGTAAATAACAATATGATATAAACCTCTATGAAATGAAATTTTCATAACAAAAAAGCATAATTTGAATAACAATTACGCTAAAAAAATATAAGTTATTAATGCTTCCTAATTTTGTATTGTCTTTTTCTAAATGAAATCTTCGGTTCCAAAACTGTATTATTGTTTTCATCTAACATGTCAAAAGAAAAAAAAAAAACAACGTCACATAATCATCTATAAAATGAAATTTCACAAAAAAGACAATATTACTAATAAAATTAACAAAAAATGGGTGGTAAAAAACATTATGATATGTTTGGGTTGAGACATAAGTAGATTTTGCAAGTTTGAAAGTATTCATAAGGATGAAAAATGAGATAAATATTAATTAAATAAAACCCGTGCATCACACAGGTTCAAACCTAGTTAAGTTTAGAAGACAAGGGGCGGGGGACGGCAGTGATGGACGGAGGGGGCGCAGGCTGTTGCTGCTGCTGTTTTTTCATAGCTACGAGATCTACTTTCGTGAATCGAGCAGTGAACTCATTATCATATATCGATATTTTACCCGGATCGGAGAGAACGGCCCAATAATCGCCTACTAGCCGGAAAGCGAAGTCGGAAAATGGAAATTTGCTCTTATCTGGGTGAAGAAGGAGGGCGAGGCGGCGGTACTGCTTCTTAATAAGCTAAAAATCGCCGGTGCGTTGAGGGAGTTGGAGAATGGTATACCAATCAGGCTGATTGTTGCCAAGCTGTTTGTTGCCGACGGCTAAAAGAATCTCAACTACAGCTAAGATCTGTTCGGAGCCTTCCAGTAGCGGACAGAGGTGGGGGCAGTAGCGGAGAGGAAGCAACGGCTGGGGCAGCGGCAACAACAACGACGACAATAAGAGAGAGTAGGTGAAACGACGTTATGGTGGAGGAGAGAAAACTAGGGTTTTCAAATAGATTTAGAATTGAGGATTTAATTTTACACTTGGTCATTTTTTATCACGTAATAATACTATAATAAAAAATATTTAACTTAACTTAGTCTACAACAACGCTACAATTAGGTTACGACAACGCTAAAAAGTTACCGTTGTCTCATGGTCCAATGACTACGTCTCTACGACAACCTCATATCATAATCATTGTCTTAGAAATCAATGACTATGTATCTACGACAACCTCATATCATAAGCGTTGTCTTAAGATTCATTTTAACCTAAGACTACGCCTATACGACAACCTCAAGTCGACTACAAGAAAACTTCCTGACAGCGATGGATTTTAGTGATGAAAATATTCTGTCAAAAAGTAATTACAGAATAGTGACAGATTATTGACAAAAATGCATTTTAAATATTAGAAATGAGCCGTAGAGATAGAAGAAAAAGTTTGAAAAGAAGGTAGGCTTATTCACCCCCCTCTAAGCCTACCTACAACAGTTTTGGGACCAACAAGTGGTATCAGAGCAGGTTGGACCATCCATCAGCTGATCTATCTGATACCAACAAGTGGTATCAGAGCCGGTGGATTATTCATCCTTGCTCAATGGTCAATCTGATACCAACAAGTGGTATCAGAACAGATGGATGAAACAAAAGATCTAATTGATCTATTCAGATCCCATCTGTGAAAAAGCCTCTCTCTCTCAAATCTCTCTCTCTCTCTCTCACCCTCACATCAAAGATAATTTCAATGTCTTTTGCTCTAAAAGGATTTGATTGATGTGAAGACAACAAACAACTAAAAGATAGAAAAACAAGCTGTATTGAAAAAAAAAATTGTTCTTGAGGGGGAACAGCAAGCTACCGAAGGAAGGACTGCGAAGAAGGAAGCCATACACAAGGAGCAAAGTCCCTACTCATTATAGAGAAGACCAACATGGAGTTGATCAACAAAGAAGACATGCTGCTAAGCATAAAGAGGAAAGCTAACACGAAGCTGAGCTAGGAGGTACAAATCACACTAAAGCTTCAAGACTACAGCAAAGGACAAACAAACAACCATGGAGAAAATGATGAGAATGTCAAGCAAGGAAGAAAAGAAGAAAAGAGGACCTACTCAACAACGATCAGGTACCTCGTTCTAATCTTACTTCTCTAAAATTCGATCTAAGTTATTTCTTGAATGAGAAGGAAGCCTGCATGTTTATTTCCATATTATAATGCTTCACCTTCTCATGAAAACCTCAAAGTAACCTGAAATAGTACTGTTAGTGACCCCACATCTTAAAAGAGAATACCATAAAGTAAGGGGGAACTTCCAGTACAAATCAAGGAAACTTTGAAGGTAAAAAGGTTAAAATCCTTGGAGAAACCCAAATATGGGTATGCTGTAAATAATCTGCAACAAATTGATCATCAAGCAGAACAGCAACTCCAAAATCAAAAGCTCTCTTGTCTACCTTACTTGTATCATGCTTTACCTTTCTTTTCTAGATAGATACAGTAAGAAAACACCTGCACACACTATCACTTTCTGTTCTTTAAAAGTCTTGAAGGAGCCAAAACTCTCTTTACAGCAACCATGGGCTGTAAAGAAAGTCTAAACTCCTGAAAGAAACATTAACTCAGAAGGACTCATACTATATGAGTACCTATACAAGCACATTTGTTTTGCAGGTACCTTTGACAAAAGGATAATGAATTTAGGGGGAATCAATGACAAAATGACAAACTCTGATTATAGGATGTTGAACATCCGGTTGTTGGATACTAGGTCATGGGATAACAGGACGTTGTACACCAAGACACTAGACACCGAGCTACTGGATGCTAAGCTACTAGAAATCAGAGCACTTGTCATTAAGTCAATAGAAAAGGTAGAAGGACTCAAAGAGAAAGATAAATTCTGACGAAAGGACGCTAGACACCAGAACATTGGACACTAGGTCACTGGATAACAAGACATTGGACATCAGGATGCTAGATACCAGGCTGACTGGAAATTAGGTCGCTGGATGGCAGGACGCTAGATATCAGGATGCTAGATACCAGGGGCTGGATACTAGATCGCTGAACATTAGGTCGCTGGGCACCAGGACGCTAAACACCAGGATACTGGACACTAGATTGCTGAACACCAGGTCGCTGGGTATCAGGATGCTAGACACCAATACACTGGATACTAGGTTACTAGAAATCAGAACTTATCAACATGTCACTGGAAAAGGGGATCACTTGGAGGTTACAAGAGAGAGCAGTTACTGAAAAATTTCTCGGTAACGTGTGAGCATAAAAAGTGGATCACCTTTCCAGAAATAGATTACCTTTTCAGAACCCTATAAGAATTTCAGCCTTGTGATTAGAAGAATCCAAAGGTGGAGATCCAGCCGTTGACCACGTCATCTCACACAAAGGAGAAAAGACATAAAGTTGTGGAAACTGTCAACACCTTTATTGGAAACCGGCGGAACAGTTAATGAGATCTTGGAAGATCCAACTGCAACAGGGAGTATCTCTAACCCCTATAAAAACATGTACTCTTATTCTTTAGAAAGCATAAAAGATATCCTCTCTCTCTCTAATCCCTAAGCATAATGGAACCCGATTGTTGGAAACCTTTTTCTTCACCCCTTCCAAAAGACACATTCTCTGCAAATAATCAACCAAGCACACCACAAATCTTATACAATCACTCTTCATGTTTGACACTCGCTAATAATACCCTTCTCAGGAGAGTTGATCTTCTAGCTTTCAACTCCCATCTCACCTGTCAAGAACTTGTACTCAAGTTCTTCTCTTCAAGGCAGGGGGATAGAGCTAGGGACCCCTCTCCAGCACCCCCAAAGTGTCATCTCATTGATGATGTCAAAAAGAGGAAAGAAACTACGAAGGGTCATGGAAGATCAAAAGACTTCCATAGGTGGAGAAAAAGAGATTCCACCCCTTCTATGAGGTGAATTCTCTTTTGAGATGCAAGAGAACTAGAAGGAAGGATAGTTGGAGGGATGAGTGGAGATTGAAGGAGAAGGAAAGGAGCCAGCAAGCTACTGGAGTCTGAACTTCTCTGCTTCTTTACACACTTTCCTCCAAACGAATTCCTTCTCTCTCTCGTATCGCCTCACAAACCTCCCAACAACTCTCCCCTCTAGCCGAAGAGAAGAAACTACTGGGAGCAGGTGACTGCATCAAGTGAGGGGGAAGGAAAGCAGAAAGAGAAAGGAGCCAGTAGCAAACAAGAAGGGAAAAGAAAGAAAGGAAAGAGCAAGAAGAAAAGAAGAATGAATCTAAATAGGATGTTTATTGTACTCTGCTTAATGCATTGTAATATACATGTTTTATCTAAATAAAATGTCTTTTGTTCTTCAAAAAGCTCATTTCTTGTGCCTTTCTTTTAGATTTATTTGTGATTTGTGTATGTAAGCAGTATGCCCAATAATGTCATACTTTAAATATGCTTTCTGTGCTTGAGAGGTTATATTCTTTTAATCTTCTGTAAAGGTTTTGTCATCATCAAAAAAAGGGGGAAATTGTTGGATACATTTGTAGAATGTTTTGATGAGACAAATCCTTAAGTAACTCTAAATATGCATAACCAATCTTAGAATAGGTTACTACAATAGAGTTACTGCAGAAGATTAAAAGAAATAGAGAAAGTGTTAAAATGAAGGATGCTGAAGAGAATGGTTAAAAAGAATCTGGTGAACTAATAAGGATACTATTGACTTCAGGGAGCTATTGGAAGGGACCTCGCCAAAGAAGAATACAGCGGGACAGGAAGCTACCTGGAAGACCATGCCGAAAGCATACTACAGAGGCAGCATGCTACAGAAGCCTCAAGCCATCTGAAGGAGCAAGCCAGAAGAGGAAGCTCCAGAGTGAAGCGAGAGAAGAAAGCTGCAAGGCAGGCATGGGGAGAAAAGTCAAAGTTACCGGTAGACACAAGAAGTTACCGGTAGAGAGAAGAGAAGAGGAGTCAATCAGAAGAAGACACATGGAAAGCGAAAAGCTGGCGTGTGTCAGGAGTGCGGTACATCAATGATGGAAAATCTATCAACCTTCAACGGGTAGGTTTCACAACCTATAAAGAAGAAAGACTGAAGACTGAAAAGTGTGGAGAAGAGAGAAGAAATGAGCACATCAGAATATCTAAGCTCACAGAGAGAACGCGCATAAAGAAAGAGAGAAGAGCTAATCAGAGAGAAGGCTTAAAAGAGAGAAGCACAGAAAGAGGGGGAAGTTTTAGAGAAGAAAAGAGTGTTCAAAAAGAGCAGATGAAACGAAGAAGAGCTCGCACACTCAGTCTACCAGTCGAGCAGCAAGCTTCAGCAGATCAGTCTGCAAACGGAGGCCAAGATTGCTGCAACCAGTTGAAGAAGAAGGAGATAAACCTCTCTAAAAGGTTGTCTCGGAGTACTCAGTGCGAGGAGTAATGTCCTGCTGAGTTTACCACTTTTTAGGAGAGAAAGTGAGGACCTTGGATGGGTAGTGTAGGATCCTGTGTGGGTCAAGGGAAAGTAGACAAGCATCTGTGTGAAGGCTTGCTACTTATTTGTTAAGTGAGGGTTGTAATAGATAGGTCTATGTAAATCAACTAGCTTAACAAATGTTCCCTCCTGAGTGGAGGAAGAGAGGATGTAGAAGGATTACTCCACCTTCGAACCTCTATACATCCTTGCGTCTTTATCTGCTTACTGCACTACATGCATACTCTCTGATAAGTTGCACATCTTCTACTCGGCTCTGTAATAAGCTTCCGCAAACCACTCTAATCAGTAACCTCCCAAAAGGTTACTGATATTAGAAATGAGCCGATAGAGATAGAAGAAAAAGTTTGTAAAGAAGGTACGCTTATTCACCCCCCCTCCCTCTAAGCTTACCTACAGCAGTTTTGGGACCAACACTATGTGTGAGTTAGATTATTAGAGGTTTTAAAAAAACACAATATTAAAACAAAATAAAATAAATATTTATTTGAAATATTTAAACAAATGACGGATTTTTTCCGTCATAAATTATTCTCGTCAACGTAGTGACGAAATTTATCCGTAAAAAATTAGTGACGAAATTATCCGTCGAAAATTAGTAACGGAATATTTCTGTGGCAACTTAGTGACGGATTTTTCAGTCATTAATTTCGTGACTAGTCAAACAAAAAAGTCAAGTGACAAAAAATTTTAGCAACTGATTTTTTTATTATTGCGACAGAATTTTCCATCACAATTGTAGTGATTGTATTTAAATCTGTCGCTAACGTTTAGTGATAAAACTGATTTTGATAGACTGTTTTCGTCACAAATCCGTCACTACTACTAGTGACAGAAATTCTGATTTTAGTGACAGATTTTTCCGTCACTGTCGGGCAGTTTTCTTGTAGTGTACCGTTGTCTTAGGGCTTAATTTTACCCTACGACTACGCCTATACGATAACGCCAAGAAGAAATTGTTGTCTATGAGAGCATTTTTGTACTCTACGACAATGATTTTACCTACAACAACGCCCATTTAGGCTACGACAACAATTTTTTTTTTTTACAAAACTGTTGTCTTAGGGGTATAGTATATGAGAGAATTTCTTGTAGTGTCAGCTATTCCATTCTATTGCGATGTTCTAGCTGCTGAGTACTCATGTCGGATTCAATTCTCTGAGCAGTAACCTTCAATGAATTTGTTGGTGAACTTTGTGTTGGTCCTAAGTGGCAGTAGGCTTAAAGGGGGAGGGTGAATAAGTCTACTCAATTTTTCAATTTTTCTTCCAAATGACTTAAAGCAGTAACCTTTTGAGAGGTTACTTAGGAGTTTATCAGAGTTATATTGCGGAATATTTCTTTAATTGAAAACACAAGTATAGAAGATGTGCATCTAAAATAGATATGCAGTTAGAAAGGTAAGCACAAACATACTCATAGATATACAGAGGTTCAAAGGTAGAGTAATCCTTCCACATCCTCTCTGCCTCTTCTCAAGAGGGAACATTTGTTAATCTTGTTGATTTACATAGCCCTATCTATTACAACACAAACTTAACAAGTAAGTAGCAAGCCTACTCATAGCTGTTCATAGCTGCTCACAGCTGCTTGCCTACTCTCCTAACCAACCCACACAGGATCCTATCTGACCCACTCAGGGTCCTTGTTTTCTTCTTCAGAAAGCGAACAACTTATCAGGATCCTAGTTCTAACTAAGCACTCTGAGATAGTCCTTAAAAGGTTTGTCTTCTTCTTCAACTGGATGTAGCAAGCTTCGGCTTCTTTTGCAAGTTGCTCTACTGTTGCTTGCTACACGACTGAAGGATTGAGTATGCGTTTCTGGGGTTTAGAGTGTTTGAGCTTTCTACTCTTCTTTTGATCTTTTATACACTCTTTTCTCTCTTCTTCTTTTTCTTCTTCTTTATTGCCCCACTTTGATCTCTTTTCTTCTATATGCTCTTCCCCTCTTTTTTGCGCTTTACTCTTTTCTTCCCTTCTCTACTTCTTCAGTCTTAAGCCTTCTTCTATTTATAGATTAGGAAATTTGCCCGTTGAAGGTGGGTAGGTTTCCAACATTAAATATGTCGTACTCCTTCTGATACATGCCAACTTTTCACTTTCCACGTGTCTTCATCTGATTGGCTCCATTCCTCTTCTCTCTACCGGTAACTTTCAGCTTCCTTCCTATGCTTGCTTTGTAGCTCCCTTCCCATCCTTGCTCTGTCAGGTGGCTTGAGGCTTTTGTAGCTTGCTGCTTTGCAGTATGCTTCGGCATGGTCTCTTCCAGGTGGCTTCCTTTCAGGTAGCTTGAGTCTTCGATAGCTTGATGTTTTGTAGTATACTTTGGCATGATCTCTTCCAGGTAGCTTCCTGCAGTAAGCATTATCCATTTTAGTTTACCGGATTCCTTTTACCATTCTATGCAGTATCCTTCCTTTGAAGCTTTCTCTGACGTATCTTCCTGCAGTAACCTCATTGCAGTAACCTTACAAGATAGGTTATGCTTATAGATTGTTGGTCCCAAAACTGCTTGTAGGTAGGCTTAGAGGGGGGGTGAATAAGTCTACCTTCTTTTCAAACTTTTCTTTTATCTCTATCGGCTCACTTCTAATATCAGTAACCTTTTGAGAGGTTACTAATTAGAGTGGTTTACGGAAGCTTATTACAGAGCCTAGTAGAAGATGTGTAGCTTATCAGAGAGTATGCATGTAGTGCAGTAAGCAGATAAAGACGCAAGGATGTATAGAGGTTCGAAGGTGGAGTAATCCTTCTACGTCCTCTCTTCCTCCACTCAGGAGGGAACATTTGTTAAGCAGTTGATTTACATAGACCTATCTATTACAACCCTCACTTAACAAATAAGTACCAAGCCTTCACACAGATGCTTGCCTACTTTCCCTGACCCACACAGGATCCTACACTACCCACCCAGGGTCCTCACTTTCTCTCCTAGAAAGTGGTAAACTCAACAGGACATTACTCCTCGCACTGAGCACTCCGAGACAACTTTTTAGAGAGGTTTATCTCCTTCTTCTTCAACTGGGTGCAGCAAGCTTGGCCTCCGTTAGCAGACTGATCTGCTGAAGCTTGCTGCTCGACTGGTAGACTGAGTGTGCGTCTTCTTGGGGTGTAGAGTGTTCGAGCTTTTCTTCTTTTCATCTGCTCTATTTGAACACTCTTTTCTCTAAGGCTTCCCCCTCTTTCTGCACTGCTCTCTTTTAAGTTCTTCTCTCTTCTTTTGCGCTTCTCTCTGTGAGCTTGGATATTCTGATGTGCTCACTTCATCTCTCTTCCACACACTTTTCAGTCTTCAGTCTTCCTCTTTATAGGTTGTGAAATCTGCCCGTTGAATGTAGATAGATTTCCATCATTGATGTGCCACACTCCTGACACACGCCAGCTTTTCGCTTTCCACGTGTCTTCTTCTGATTGACTCCTCTCCTTCTTCTCTCTACCGGTAACTTCTTGTGTCTACCGGTAACTTTGACTTTTCTCCCCATGCTTTGCAGCTCCTTCCTCTTGCTTCACTCTGGAGCTTCCTCTTCTGGCTTGCTCCTTCAGGTAGCTCGAGGCGTCTGTAGCATTCTGCTCTTGTAGTATGCTTTCGCCATGGTCTTCTCAGACAGCTTCCTGTCTCGCTGTATCCTTATTTGGCAAGGTCCCTTCCAGTAGCTTCCTGAAGTTAATAGTATCCTTACCAGTTCAGCAGATTCTTTTTAACCATTCTCTCCAGTATCCTTTCTTTTGACACTTTCTCTATTTCTTTTAATCTTCTGTAGTAACTCTATTGCAGTAACCTATCCTAAGATTGATTATGCATATTTAGAGTTACTTGAGGATTTGTCTCATCAAAACATTCTACAAATGTATCCAACATAGATTGATGGTTACTTTTCTATGGTTTTGTCACATCAAAACATTCTGTTGGTCCCAAGTGGCAGTAGGCTTAGAGGGGGGGGGGGGGTTAATAAGCATACTCATATTTCAAACGTTTCTTCTTTTCAGGAGGCTTTGGTAGGGAGACAGTAACCTTTTGGGAGGTTACTTATCAGAGTTATATGCGGAAGCTTTCTATCCTGTAAAGATCAAATATGCAAGATGTGCTTCTAACTTAAGATAGACATATAGAGTAGTAAGCATAGATAAACGCATGGATATACAGAGGTTCGAAGGTGGAGTAATCCTTCTACATCCTCTCTACCTCTTCTCAAGAGGGAACATTTGTTAAGCTTGTTGATTTACATAGCCCTATCTATTACAACACTCACTTAACAAGTAAGTAGCAAGCCTACACATAGCTACTCACAGCTGCTTGCCTACTCCCCTCACTGACCCAGACAAGATCCTACTCAACCCACCCAGGGTCCTCACTTTCTTCTTCAGAAAGTGGATAGCTTAGCAGGACTTTGTTCCTCGCACTAAGCACTCTAATACAATCCTTAAAATGTTTGTCTTCTTCTTCTTCAACTAGATGCAGCAAGCTTAGGCTTCTTTTGCAGGTTGATCTACTGTAGTTTGCTACATGGACTGTGTGACTGAGTGTGCATTTCTAGGCATAGAGTGTATGAGCATTCTTCTCATTTGTTATCTTTTGTACACTCTTTTCTTCTTCTATTCTGCATGCCCTTCCATCTCTTTTTGAGCTTTCTATTATGAGCTCTCTTTTGCACTCTTCTCTTCTTTTGTTGCGCTTTTTCTCTTTTGAGCTCTCTCTTGTGCTCTTCTCTCTCACACTCTGCGCTCTCTTCTTCTTCTTGCGCTCTTCTCTCTCTCACTCTTCTTCTAAGTCTTCAATCTTGTTCTATTTATAGATTAGGAAATCTGCCCGTTGAAGGTAGGTAGATTTCTATCATTAGATGCGCCACACTTCTTCTGATACACGCTAGCTTTTTGCTTTCCACGTGTCTTCATCTGATTGGCTCCATTCCTCTTCTCTCTACCAGTAACTTTTGACTTATTCTCATGCCTGCTTTGTAGCTTCTTCCTCGAGCTCACTCTAGAGCATCCTTCTCTGGCTTGCTCCATCAGGTGGCTTGAAGCTTCTGTAGAGCAGTATGCTTCGGCATGGTCTCTTAGGTAGCTTCCTGTCTGGTAGCTTGCTGCTTTGCAATCTGCTTCGGCAAAGTCTCTTCCAGTAGCCTCCTGCAGTCATCAGTATCCTAATTAGTCTACCAGATTATTTTCACCATTCTCTGCAGTGTCCTTCCTTTAACACTTTCTCTGATCTATCTTTCTACAATAACCTCTCCTAATATTTGTTATGTTTATAGAGTTAGGGTTATTCTCTTTAAGGTTTTGTCTCATCAAAACATACTGAAATATGTTTCAACAATTTCCCCTTTTTTTATGATGACAAAACCTTTACAGAAGATCAAAAGATCATAATCACTTAGGCACAGAAAGTAGATTGTATGATATATAAAGTTAGAGTATACTGCTTTAATCAAATCACATATAAGTCAGAAAGAAATGTTGTGAGCTTTTAGAAAACAAAAGACATTTTATATAGATAAAACATCTGCAGTACAATGCAGTAAGCTAAGTACAATGTAGACATTCTATCTAAACTCATTCTTCTTTCTCTTGCTTTTTTCTTTTCCCCCCCTTAGCTTGCTGCCAGCTTCTTTCTTCAGTCTAGTTTGCCAGCTTCTTTCTTCAGTCTAGTTTCTCCCTTTTCTGTGTAAGATCTTGCTCCCAATAGGTTTTCCTCTTTGTTTAAAGATGAGAGGAAAAAGGTGAAGAGGCTTGAAGAGAGAGAAGTGCTTTTACACACATAGGGAAGTGAAGTAGTAGATAAGTCTAGGCATAGTAGCTTGCTACAGCCTTTCATCCTTCTCATAACCTCACTATCTCCTATGAATGTCTTCCTTCTCGTTCTCTTAGAGGAGAATCCACCTCATAGAAGGTTTGGAATCTTCTCTTCTCCACCATTGGAAGACTTTTGATCTTCCATGATCCTTCGTAGTTTCTTTCCCCTTTTGACATCATCGTCGAGCTGAAGCTCTGGGGTATCTGAAGCGGGATCTTTCTCTCTATCTCCGTCTTTTAAGAGGAGAACCTGGGTGGAAGCCATTTGGAATTGAGGTGAGGGAAGTAAGCTAGAAGATCGAGTCTTCTGAGAAAGATTTGTTTGGCAAGCATTGAGCGTAAGGAGTGACTCTTTGTGACTTGTGGTGTGCTTTGTTGATTATTTGAATGTGCGGTGAGGAAGGAACAGAGAAAATGGTTTCCAACAATCTGGTGCCATGACATTTAAGGATGAGAGAGAGAGAGAGAGAGAGAGAGATGATATATGAATGGAGATGAAGAATAAGAAGTGCATGTATATATAGAGTCTGAGATACTCTCTGTTTTGAGTGTTCTATGAGATCCTACGGTTAGGTTTATCTTCTTAAAGATCTCATTAACTGCTCCGCCGGTTTCCAACAAAGTTGTTGGCAGTTTCCACAGCTTTATTTCTTTTCTCTTCTACATGAGGTGATTGCTTGAGTCTTTGGTCAACACTTGATTTTCAGCCCTTAGATTTTCTTGATCGCACTGACTGATATCCAAGGGTTCTGAAAAAGGTGGTCCGCTTTTCATGTGCACACGTTACCGATTGCTTTTAGGTAATCGTTGTTGTTTGGTGAGATGTAACCCACCAGTGACCTCTTTTCCAGTGACTTGTAGACAAGTACTTCCGATGTCCAGTAACCTAGTATCCAGTAGCTCGGTGTCTAGCATCCTGGTGTACAACGACCTGATGTTCAGCGACCTAGTATCCATCCGTCTGGTATCTAGCGTTCTGATTTTCAGCGTCCTATTATCCAGCAACCTAGTATCCAGCAACCTGGTGTTTAGAGTCCTTTAGTCAGAGCTTTGTCATATCGTCAAAGGTTCCCCCTGAATTCAGTAGCCTGTTGTCTGAGGGTGAGTTGACCTTTTTCTTGAGTTTTCAGATTTCTGTGGCAATCATATCTTGCTTTGGTTGTATGGGTTGTTTCTTGGCATTTACTGGCAGTCTTCTGTAGTTTCTACCAGAGGTACCTGCAGTGAGTATCCTTACATACGTACCTATACGAGTATAGGTCCTTTTAGGTTAAGCTTCTTTTAGGAACTTAGACTTTCCTTACAACCCATGGTTGTTGTAGAGATAGTTTGATTCCTAGTAAGACTTTTGTTAGTAAGCAAAAGAAGGTGTGTGCAGGTGTTTTCTTACTGTATCTCTTTAGAGTATGAACTCTTTTACGTATAGAAAAGACAAACCATGATACCAGTAAGATAAACAGATTTCTTTCCATTTGGGGTTGCTGTTCTGCTTGGTTTCCTCAGGGAATGTCAGGTTGTTACAGACATTTTACAGCATACCCATATCCTTTGGGTTTCTCCAAGGACTTAACTCCTTTGTCTGCTGAGTTACCTTGATTGGTACTAGAAGTTTCCCCTTACTTTATGGTTATCTATTTTAAGATGTAGGATCACTTTCAGTATTATTTAAAGTAATCTTGAGGTTTGCATGAGTAGGTGAAGCATCTTCTTTGTGAATGTCAACGTATATGCTTCCCTTCTCATTCTCAAGTCAAGTGACCAGTGTCTTTTAAGCCTATTATCGTCAGTCCTCTGAAGATCCTTTCTTTTGGCTTTCTTGATCGTTGGTTCTCATGTAGTCACTTGAGTTTCTTAACAAGATAAAAATAAGCGAGACTGAAATCATAAGAGTAAATTAGAACGAGGTACCTGGTCATCGTTATTCATTTCTTAAGAGTTGGTTTAAAGAGTAGATCCTCTTTCATCCCATGCTTCCTTTCTGGAGGATGGTCTTGTTGATGGAGTGAGCTTCTCTTCTTACACTCCTTCGCTTGACTTCTTTAGCATCTTCTTTCAAGGTTGTTTGTTTGCTCATTGCTGTAGACTAGAAGCTTCAGTATGGTCCATACTTCCTAGCTTCGCTTTGATTCCTTCGTATCAGCTTCCTCTTCATGATTAGCAACCAACTTCACTTTATCGATCTGCTCTTCATTTAAGTAAAAGTTTGCTCCTTATGCACAGCTTCCTGCTTAGAAGCCTGTTCCTCGAACATAGCTTGTTGTTCACCAGCTTACTTCTTCTAAACAACTTTTCTTCACAACTCAGCTTGATTTTCTATATCCTTTAGCTGCTAGTTGTCTTCACATCAATCATATCCTTTCAACAAAGGCAATGGATTTTTTTGATCTATGATATGAGGGGAGAGAGAGAGAGAGAGAGAGAGAGAGAGAGAGAGAGAAGAGATGTTTATCAGGGATTGGATTTGAATAGATCGATTAGATCTTACATATCATCCAACCTGCTCTGATACCACTTGTTGGTCCCAAGTGACAGTAGGCTTAGAAAGGGGGGGGGAGAGTGAATAAGCCTACTCATATTTCAAACTTTTCTTCTTTCTAGGAGGCTTTGGTAGGTTACTTATCAGAGTTATATGCGGAAGCTTTCTCTCCTGTAAAGATCAAATATGCAAGACGTGCTTCTAACTTAAGATAGAAATATAGAGCAGTAAGCGTAGATAAACGCATGGATATACAGAGGTTCAAAGGTGGAGTAATCCTTCTACATCCTCTCTACCTCTTCTCAAGAGGGAACATTTGTTAAACTTGTTGATTTACATAGCCCTATCTATTACAACACTCACTTTACAAGTAAATAGGAAGCCTACACATAGCTGCTCACAGCTGCTTGCCTACTCTCCTCACTGACCCACATAGGATCCTACTCAACCCACCCAGGATCCTCACTTTTTTCTTCAGAAAGTGGATAGCTTAGCAGGACTTTGTTTCTCGCACTAGCACTCAAAGATAGTCCTTAAAAGGTTTGTCTTCTTCTTCTTCAACTGGATGCAGCAAGCTTAGCTTCTTTTGCAGGTTGATCTGTTGTAGCTTGCTGCTTGGACTGTGTGACTAAGTGTGCGTTTCTAGGCATAGAGTATATGAGCTTTCTTTTCATTTGTTATCTTTTGTAGCACTCTTTTCTTCTTCTTTTCTGCATGCCCTTCCCTCTCTTTTTGATCTTTCTCTTCTGAGCTCTCTTTTGCGCTCTTCTCTTCTTTTGTTGCGCTTTTTCTCTTTTAAGCTATCTCTTGTGCTCTTCTCTCTTACACTCTGCGCTCTCTACTTCTTTTTGCGCTTTTCTCTCTCACACTCTTCTTTTTAGTCTTCAATTTTCTTCAATTTATAGATTAGGAAATCTGCCCGTTGAAGGTAGGTAGATTTCCATCATTAGATGTGCTGCACTTCTTCTGATATACGCCAGCTTTTCGCTTTCCACGTATCTTCATCTGATTGGCTCCATTCCTCTTCTCTCTACCGGTACCTTTTAACTTCTTCCCATGCCTGCTTTGTAGCTTCCTCCTCGCGCTCACTCTAGAGCATCCTTCTCTAGCTTGCTCCGTCAAATGGCTTGAGGCTTATGTAGCATACTGCTCTGCAGTATGCTTCTGCATGGTCTCTCAGGTAGCTTCTTGTCTGGTAGCTTGCTGCTTTGCAATCTTCTTCGGCAAGGTCTCTTCCAGTAGCTTCCTGCAGTCATCAGTATCCTAATTAGTCTACCAAATTCTTTTCACCATTCTCTGCAATGTCCTTCCTTTGACACTTTCTCTGATCTATCTTTCTGCAGTAACCTCTCCTAAGATTGATTATGCTTATAGAGTTAGGGTTACTTTCTTTAAGGTTTTGTCTCATCAAAACATACTTAATATGTTTTAACACATTCTTAAATATGTTGTAACACTTTGTTCCTCGATTTGATCTTATTTTCACTATACTCAGATTCTTCTCAGTTCTGAATTTTCTTCATAAATTCAGGTAGACGATTTTAGGTGTCTGATTTCTTTGCCAAGAAAATTGTCCATGTGAACCTTGAATAATCATCTACTACCACCAGTTAGTACTTCTTTCCATTGATGCTGATTGGATCAATTGGCCCAAATAAGTCCATATGAAGTAGGTCCAGTATCCTGTGGGATGATCTTTGTCCTTGTTCTTGAATGAGCTCTTGACCTATTTGCCCTTCTAGCATGCTCCGCATAAAGTTTCCTTCTTGTATGCTTAGATCTGGAAGTCCTATCACCAAGCCTTTTCTTGCTAGTTTGTTAATAGTTTTGAAGTTCAGGTTCTCTTGTGTCATAGCTAGCTTATCTCACGAGAGCTCTTTGTGATGAAATCATGTTGCTGGCTTAGCAGAACTCTAGTCAGCTATGTAGATATTTCATTTTTTCTGGTTCTAGAGAGCTTGACTTCCTTAGTGTTATTGTCCTTGATCAGGCACTTGTTGTGGCTAAACTCTACTGAGTATCCTTTGTCGCAGAAGTGACTGATACGTAAGAGATTGTATTTCAATCATTTCATATAGGATACTTCTGTTATAAAGGTATTCCCCTGTTTCAGACTTCCTGTTCCTTTTATGTTTCCCTTAGAGTCGTCACCAAAGACAACTTTGGGGCCTTTAATTTACACGCTTTGAAGTCTGTCATAGTCTTCTTGTTACCAGTCATGTGTCAAGAGCAGCCACTGTCGATGTACCATACTTCACTACTACTCCCTGGCATAGGTTCCTGCAATAGAATCACCTCTTCTTAGGTACCCATACAATTACTGAGTCCTATTGGGTTAGTCTTCTTCTTTGGAACCCAAACTTTCCTTACAACAAGTGATTTGTTGCAGTAATTGTTTGTTCTCTTCTTACTATCAACAGTATACACAGGATATTGTTGATGTCATTGTGTGTGCAGGTGGCTTCCTACTATACCTACCTAGAGTATGAACTCCTTTGGTTTTAGACATGTATGTCTTGGAATAAGTAGGGTAGAAGTTTTTTTTACCCCTATGTGGTTGCTGTTGTCTGCTCGAGCTTGCAGCAAACTTAGGTTGTTGCAGCCAGCTTACAGCAGGCTTACAACCACAGGGTTCTATCAAGGGCTTATTTCCCTTGCCTACTGATTGGCTACCTACGTTTGTATTAGTAGTTCCCCCTATCTCCATGGTCACCTCTTTAAGGTGTAGGGTCTCTCCTTGTACAAACTTAGGTGCTCCTAAGGTTCTTGCATGAGATGTAGAAGCACACTCACTGTACCCAAGTCTAGTATGCTCTTTGAAGCTTCATTAGATGCTTAACAAGGCATCCACATCGTTTGAGGACTTGTTGAAAGTACTTATAGTGGAGTTCAGACTTCTCTTCTCATCTTCAATCCTAGTAATCAACATCTTGGGCTTGCTTACTTCAGCCCTAATGTTATTGCATGCCTTACTCTTCTCTTTTTCCACGGTTAGATCCGCAACTAGAGTGGCATGCTCTCTTTTGAGCTGAAGGTTCTCTTCTTTTAGCTCCTCATGAGCTGAGTTAATCTGCTCCAAGTCACTCATGATTTGTCTAAAGGCTTTAATCATGCCCAGCTTGTCATCAGCTTTATTAGAACATGGTTCAGAAGATGATACCTCATCATCGTTGTTCTCTTCTTCAATGTTGGCCATCAGATAGATCATTGTTTCTTCTTTAGATGATGAGCTGTCTGAATCCCTGTCTGATGAGAATTGCTCCTTAGCTTCCTTGCTTGCTGGAGTAGCATCCTTTGAAGCTTCAGCTTCATTGATCAAGGCTCTCAGTCTCTGCTTTTCGAAGCTTCTTTTCTTCCTTCTTTGGGTCCTCTCCTCCTGAGGATATTTATGAATTTTGGGGTGTGGGTAGTTCCTTTCATAGTGACATGGCTTCCTGCAACTATAACACTGGTCGATATCACTTACAAGCTTTTTTACCCTTTGCCTGTGGGAGGAGTATGTGGCTTCTTCTTATAGGCTTCTGGCCTCGAGTTGCTCTTCATAAATCGCTTGAACTTTTTTGAGCAATAGAGTCATGTCTTCTTCAGCATCCTCTTCAAAGGTTGTTGGTTCCTTGCTGCAGCTGGCTTTGAGAGCAGTGACCTTTGTCCTCGATTAATCAGCTTCCTTCTTCCACTTGTTAATATCAAATTCAAAAGCTTTTAGATTAGAGAAGAGGTCGAAGGTGGTCATGGATTTCAAATCTGTTGATACTCTCATGGTAGTGGTCTTGCTATTCCACTTAGCAGGCAGTGCCCTTAGAACATTCATGTTCTTTTCTCGCTGAGTGTAATGCTTGTCCCGAGACTCCAGCTCATTCACAATGCCTTTGAACCTTAGGTCCATCTGCTCAAGAGTCTCTTTAGGCAGTATCTCAAACAGCTCGAATATTTGAGTGGCTGTGGAGACTTTGTTCTCCTTAGTGAGCTATGTGCCCTTGCATATTTGTTCGAGCTTATCCCATATTTCTTTTGATGTTCTGCAAGTTTTAACCTTACTGAACGTGTCGTTGTCCAAAGTGACAAATAAAACATTTTTGGACACATTGTCTAGGTTAGCTCTCTTCCTGTCTTCCACGCTCCATTACTATCGAGGTTTCTCCAAATATGGCCGATAAGGAACCTCTGCTTTCTTATCTTTGGCAGTTGCATCCTCTTTGTCCTTTTTTGAAGGCTCAGCTGCTCTAGCGAATACAAGATTGAGCTTTGTGATCTCTATTGGTCCTTCTATAATAATGAACCACATCTCAGTCATGCATGGAGGACAGATGAGCCTGCATTCTAATTTTCCAGTCTCCATAATCCTCGTGAGCTCAGTTCCTTCACAGATTTGCTCAAGCTTACTCCATACTTCTTTGGCAGTTCTGCAAGTCTTGACTTTGCTGAAGGTACCTTTGTCCAGTGTGGTGAATAAGGTATTCTTGGCTACATTATCCAAGTTTGCTCTTTTCCTTTCTTCCAGTGTCCATTCCTCTATAGGCTTTTCAATCACTTGGGAGTGAGGAATCACATCTACATCTGTTGTATCCATTACCTCTTCTTCCACGGCTCTTGCAAAGACTGGATTTGGCTTGGTGATGACTAGTGGTCCATCAATGATAACATACCGTATCTCATCATGCATAACAGAGAGATGTGTCTGCATTCTTATCTTCCAATCATCATAATCTTTTACTGAAAACATTGGTAACTTGTGGTGAGAAGATTTCATGCTTATGCTTTTGAAAAATATGCTTTTCTTTTAAAACAAAAAGGGATCAGGGGAATGACCAGTGTAAGTTGGTTTTTAATCCAGCCTGCTCTGATACCACTTGTTGGTCCCAAGTAGCAGCAGGTTTAGAGGGGGGTGAATAAACCTACTCAATTCTTTCAAAACTTTTACTTTGAAAATGGATAAGTTTAAGAGTGAGCTTTCAGCTACACAGCTTGCTTTACTGAAGCAGCTTGCTTTGAACTTGCAGAGTTAAATGCAGCGAAAAAACCTTAAAGCAATATGTTCAAAAGTAGTTTGAATGTAGTATGACAGATATAAGATATACAATAGTTTAGATATGCAAAGGGTAAGAAGATAAGATAGACAAACGATATAGAGTGGTTCGAGGGTGGAATAATCCCTCTACGTCCACTTTACTCCTACACAAGGAGAAACTTCATTAAACTTGTTTGGTTTACATAGCCTAACTATTACAAACAATTTAACAAAAGATAAACAACCTTTTCACACAGGTTTCTGCTCTATTTTGACCAAGACCCACACAAGATCGCACTAGTCCACACAGGGCTCTTACTATTTCTTCAAGAGTGAAAACACTAGCAGGTTCTTAACCCTCCACTAGGTACTCCTATACAATCTAAGATAAATGATATATGATTTCTTCAACGCATCTGCAACTATCTTATCTAGATATGAGCTTTATGAGCTTGCTTCTAAGCTTGCTGCACTTAGATTGGGTGACTGAAGTTTATGGCTTTGAATGTGAATGTAAGTATTTGGAAATTCAGATCTTTAGTTCTGTAAGCCTTAGTTCAGTTCTCACTTAATCTCCTTTTATAGTGCTTGGAAATCTCCCCGTTGAAGTGTGGCAGTTCAAACATTTAATGCGGTGATCTTCCTGCTACAAAGTTAATCTTCATAGTACTCGCATTTAATGTGCCACAGAGCAGGTCTGTCTTCCTTCAGGTGACTTGTCGAATTCTGATTGGTCCTCGGGAAAATGTCTCTACTGGTAACACGGTATGTTTCTCGATTGGGTGACTTCTCCTTAACCATAGCCATTGTAATTCTTTTTGCTGGAAGTGACCTTGTCGGACGACTAGCTTACTTCCCGTGGTTGCTCTTACTTCATCGACATCCTTGGTTCCTGTTGAAGCGATCTTGCTTCTTTGAAGTCTTTCATTCTTTTCAGAGCGACTTTGCTTTTTCAAAATCTTTCATTCTTTTCAGAGCGACTTTGCTTCTTCGAAGTCCTTGCTGTAGTGAACTTGCTACTTACTGTAGCGATCTTCTGCACTTAGAAAAGATTACATTTATGCTTACTTACAAGGTTACTTTTCTACAGAAGCTTGCTTCTACTAAAGTGTTTGTCTCATCAAAACTAATATAAATCCTAACAGAATGTCTCCACCAGGTTCTCATCGTATTTCTCCTGGTTGGTTGAGCACAAACCCATGATCTGGGAGTCCTTCAGACACTCGATGATCTCCTTGATGGTTTTAGTGGGTAGCCCTTCGTGAATGCAACTAGTGACCAGTACATTCTCGCTGCTAGACAACCATCGATGATCTTTCCTGCCTTGGGTGCCATCTCAGATAGGAAAAAAAAGAGGGAGAGAGAGAGTTAGTAAGAAGGGAGTTACAGAGAGAATTAGAGAGAATTTGAAAATGCTTAGAGTGAAAGTGAGAGAGATTAGGGTTTGAGAGTTTTTGATCAAAAGTGTGAAACGTTTGATCTTACGGCCAATTGATTTGATCACCAAATCTTTCATATGGTAGAGAATCTGATCGAACGGTCGATATTTGAATTTCATTCTAAAGGTCACTCCAACGGACGGCTGAGATTTTTGGTGCTGGGTTTCTTTTGCAAAATTAAAGAATTTGAGGGACTTAAGAAACCATCCGTCTTTTGCCTAAAAAAGTGGTTTGCATTTAATGCTCCCACATCGTTGAGTAGGATTAATTTTTTAGTTCAGCAACATTCGGTTTTTAAGGTAGCTAGAGTATAATACATGGAGAAATAAATGTTCATCCATAAATGTTGTCGTCTAGTGATCTTGACTGTGAACTTTATGTCTAGTGACTATCGATCAGTGTCTTTTTGAGAACTTCAGAATTATCAGCGCTTTTAAAATTTGACCTTTCCTCTGAGACATAAACGAGGATTAGAACATTAGGAAATCATTTTAATAATTCCTAATTTTTTTTCTAAGAAATGAAAAGTGAGATTCATTTAAAGGTTTATGAAGGATGTCTGATGTCGATGTGCTTTGTCCTTCTCTGAATATTTAGCTGCTCTGGTGAATACTGGATTGATCTTTGTGATCTCCATTGGTCCTTCTGAAATGACGAACCATATCTCGTCGTGCATGGAGGACAGATGAGCCTGCATTCTGATTATGAATATCCATGATATGAGTTTTAAAGAAAATGTATTTTTAAGAGAAACATGATCTGGGGAAAGATCAGCTCAGGTTCGTTTTCAATCAAGCCTTCTCTGATACCACTTGTTGGTCCTAAGTGATAGAAGGTCTAGAGGGGGTGAATAAACATTCTCTAATTTTTCAAACTTTTCTCCAAAGATATACAATTTAGCTCACTACGTAGATAGCTAGAAAACTTACTTCTTAGTGATACTGCAGTAACCTTTCTGGAAGGTTACTAGACAGTTTGAACTTAGAGTTTTGTGCAGCGAAGATACTTTTATGAAAACACAAGATATGAAATCAGATTTTAATGCAAGTGCAATATGATGCTTGGTTATATATGCTGCAGGATAGATATAAAGTAAGATATAAAAGCACACAGAGCGATATACAGAGGTTCGAAGGTGGAATAACCCTTCTACGTCCTCTCTGCCTCTTCTCAAGAGGAACTTTGTTAATTTTGTTAATTTTCACAGCCCTAGCTATTACAGCACAGACTTAACAAAAGTGTAGCAAGCTTTTCCACACAGGTTGCTTGCCTACTCGACCAACTGACCCACACAAGATCCATACTCTTTCTACAAAGAGCGAAAGCTTAGCAAAAATATGTTCCTAGCACTAAGAACTCCTAAACACGGTATATAAAAGACAAGGAGCATCTTCTTCAACTTGAGGCAACAAGCTTTCTGAATCTGTTTGCAGGTTGCTCTGCTGTAGCTTGCTGCTAGACTGAGTGACTGAGAGTTTTTGTACTTTGATCGCGCATATTTCTTAGAATCTCTTAGCCCCATATCCCTTCAATCCATCTTCTTCTATTTATAGGATTGAAGATTTGCCCGTTGAAGAGAGACAAATCTTCTGCATTTAATGCTCTTGATCTTCATGGTACACTTCATTGACTGTGGCTTTGAGTTTCTTCCTTTTTGAGCATCCTTCCTGTACACGTGTCTTTTCTTGATTGTCTTATTCGTTTGTCTCTACTAGTAACTCAACAACATTCTTCTTGGGTTCCTTCATAAGTTGTTGCAGTGACATGACTGCTCCGAAGTCTTTATGTTGCTGTAGAGTGTCCTTTATAGGTTGCTGCAGTGACCTTCATGCCTTAGAGAGTTTTGATGTTTTCTTCTGCTCAACAACCTATTCAATAGAGAGCCTATATATGCTACTCTTATTTCATATAACAATTATTGGTTTATGTCTCATCAAAACAGGATACTTAATATCCCAACATTGCTAAAAGGTATAGTTGAAAATTCCAAGGATATGAAATCATGACATAAATGTATGATTAACATAATATTAGAGTATGTCTAACATAACATAAAAGTATGACACTTGGAGTGAATTTGGCTGAGTTTGAGCGCATTCACACAAGCGTGTGGGAGCACGTCAGACCCACAGAAGCGCCTTCTTAGGTGCGCGAGTTGTGTTGAGATCCATGCACCCCACTCATAAAAGTATTTGTAATTTTTACTAGTTTCGGAAAAATGAATAAGTCTTATATGAGACTGTCTCATAGATTATCTTATATGAGATTGTTCAACCTACAACGTACAATTCATAATTCATATATAAATTTATAAAAATAAACCTTAATAATGATAAAAAAAATCCATCTCAATATCATCTCACACAAGATTTTGTGTCGAAAAATTCACAAACGAGGTGGTTCATTTAGATTCGAGTGTGAAAAAGACCAGTCTGGAACTCCATGTGTGATGCCGGGAACGGGGCTTTTTACGAAAATGCCCTTTGGTAAACTAGTACAAAACTTGAAAGCCGATTCGGTGATGGCAGCATGTGAAGTGAGGGGCCGAGTGCCTTGGTGATTTGGCGAGAACACAGCCCCCATTTCCAGCGCTAATTTATAAGCTTCGATTCTGAGTCTTCAATTGTTCTTCCGCAATTCGAATCTGATTTGATAGATCTGCAACGTTATTCTACGATCTCAAAATTTTCCACTGGCAAGTTTCGAACTCAATCACTTCTGGAATTATTGATATATTCATTGAATTAAAGTCAATTGTTGTTTTTCCGGGTATCAATCAGAGGGGAATGTTGTGAGGGATGTTTGTGGCTTAATGGGTTTTTATCAATGTGCGTGATTTATGTGATTCTGATTTTTTTTTGTTTTTTTATTTTTTGTTTTTGAAGTTTGTTCTCAATGAATATGCTTAGAACTTTGATGGAGGTTGTTTCAAGATAATTTTGGTAGACCATGATGGCCAATTGGCTATGCTGTTTATTGTCGATTTGTTTGTAATATGTCTATTTGTGCTTGTTTCAGCTTTTGGTGCAGTGGATTGCTGCAATTTGAATCACATGAAAAGATGAATAAAAACTGAGGTCTTTTTGTCTGGATTGACTTTGCAATAATGTCGCAAGAAGGGGAGGAAAGTGGCGTTGTACTGGAAAATCATGCCGAAGATGTTTTAGAGCGCAAGGATAAACCGCTTAACCTGAATGATCTGACTGATATTAATAAGGAGAATGGGTCAGAAGATGGCAATACACATTCTAGTTACACCCATGATGAGCTTGTACAGATGGTGGTAGAACTCAATTTCCAGACTGAATATATGAAGTCTCAGTATGAGGGATTAAAGAGTCATCTTCTGGACTCTGACCGGCCTGGCCAACAAAAAGTACAGGAGCAAGATGACTCTGGGTGTCAAGATGTTGTCAAAGAGCTTCGTGGAGAAATTGAATCTCTGAGGAGAGAACTTCTTGAGGAAAGGCAAACGCGCAGTGCTGCGGAGGAGGCTCTCACACATCTAAGAGCTGCTCACTTAGAGGCAGATACGAAAGCACAAGAGCTTTCTGCTAAAATTGCTGAAGGTTGTGTAGTTTGTTATCAATTTCGAGATCATCTTTTGATACATTAATGCACACAGTCATCACAAATTTGAAACCTGATACCTTTTTGGTGTAGATTTGAAATATATCTTGTAGTACTTTGGATAGAGATAGTTTGGGTATGACTGTTAATTTTGTCATTTTTTTTATCCTTTTAACTTGTTTGGCTTAAGAAATTTCATGTTTTAATATCCTGGTGTAGCACAAAAGAAGATGGATCAAGATATAAAAGAGCGGGAGGAGAAGTATTCTGAACTTGATTCCAAGTTCAACAGGCTTCATAAAAGAGCCAAACAGCGTATTCAGGAGGTGCAAAAAGTAAGATCCATTTACTTTTGCCCCTTCTCCTTTTTGGGCTGCTGTATCTATTAATATTTGCCCATTTCATTGTCCTTTAGTTTTGGTTGAATTGTTTAGAGACAATGATTACTATATCTTTCCTGATTTCTAGCTAAAAGCATTAGGTGTTTGGCATAGTAAAATATTGGAAAGTTTCATTTGGAAAAAGTGCAAAAAATGCCCTAAGTGTCTCAAAGATACCTTGACAATCTCTGGTGTTGTGCATGTGATAGAATCTCACAGAATATTCTGGATAACTACTAGGGTGGTAAAGTATAGAAAGTGTAGGGTTGTAAAGTGCAACACGTAAGCCTGGTCAGTAATGTGCAAAAACCCACAGTTTGGAGTATTTGGTTGGACTAAACTTTGCCATCAGTTGAATATAAAAACATGATTCTCATCTCTAATTTTAAGCTTTTGGATGAGCTGATCATTCCTTAGGTATTGGGCTGAAATTGAAGTTATGGGTGAGGCCATAAGCAAAACTAAATCAAATGTTTTGAACTAAGAGGAAGGGCACCAGCAGTTTTGATACTCTTCCCATTGAATTTAGGAGCCCATTCAATGTAGTTGTTAGTTAGTCTATCAGGTGGTGGATATTGCGAGAAAGACAATGCCGTGGACACAATGTAGGGTCAAGACAAAGTAAGCTTGAAGGTTGAGATAAAGGAAAGTGGAGAAAATTCACAATAGTTTGCATGTTTGGTGGTCTTGTTACTGGATTGTCTAAGGTTGACACCAAGTTTTTAAAGAAAGGCAGATCTCTCTTTGAGCTTCTTAGGTTCACCAATTGAGCTTCTTGCAGCATATGCAATTATTGAAGGTAATGGAGCGCAAGCACTGTGCTACATTCATCTTGAAGACAACGGTGAGCCCATTGTTAGCCGTTGTGACAATAAATGAGTTCTCTAAAAGAAAATATATAAAGCTCGGAAAGTTTTATGTTATTGTACTTCTTAGATTTAGATTCTCTTCTTTTGAAAAACTCATGCTCTCATGATTATGCCCCTTGATGAAGGCCTTGCCTTTTAGGCATCTTCATCCTTTCAGGACTTATAGGTGTTGCAGATGCTGCAAGAGACCCAATCACTTGATGTGGCTAAAAACTCAAGAGATTAAGCTCAAGAAAATGCATGGTCGCCCTTGTTTTGAGGCTTAGAACCTAATTATAGACATAGAGATGATAAAAATATGATTGCTATATGCTCAACTGCTCTTCATGTTCCTCGCACAAGGACAACCTTGCACATGTTAACTTTCATTCTTTTCTTTGTCTTGATCCTATACTATCTGAATCATATATACTCTATCATGGCTTCTACCAAACGATTAACTAACAACTATGTGGGATTAGTTCACTCCGAAATCTATGTTTCCTTGATCTCTTTGTCCAATTGGTAAAAGCAATGGAAGCTGCTGAAGTTACTTCTGATTAGAAATTTTATTTGGATCTAAAAACTCGACTCTGTGTACCTTCTTGGAGTTTAGTGAATCCTTGGTCCACTTGTCAGTTCTTTCAATAACTTCATTAGCATTTGGCCTTCTACCATTGGCTGCCTAGGAAATGCCCCTCCACCTTCGACCATTCTTGGGTGCAATACATCACACCTGCACTCGTTACAAGTAAAAACTTCTAGAATTCTTGGCTACCATTGCCTAAATATGATTAGTTAAGTCTTATTATTTATTAAACCCTGAGTTGGTATTTCAAACTTTGAATTTCCATTATCCTACTTCCACAGTTGAATCATCATGGTAGTAGCATGGTTAACGGGGGTGAAAGCATCATGTAAGGCATGTGATATAGACCTAATGAGTTAATAAAATGTTTATGAAAGATAGGCTGTGGGTGTAAAGCATGATTAAGATAGAAAATAAGATGTTAATAAATGAAGAAAAAGTCCGTTGTTCCCTTAAAACCATAGAAGGAAAGAAATATAAAGTGCTGTTGTCCTCCTAACATCTTTATCCAAACGCACCTAACATAACATCAGGTCTGATACATGGAGCTGACTGCACTACAAAATGATTGAGAGTTGTTCTTTCTTTCTTTCTTTTGCTTTTTTTTGGGGTGGGGGGTTGGGGGGTCAAACTCAGAGGGTGAGCTTAAAACAAATTGGTTATAGGTTGGGTTTAGTATTGAATCTAACTGAACTTTCGAGAAATTGAATATATTCATGTCAAATGTCATTACATGGTTCAATCAATTCATCGTACTGTGAACTACCTTATGAGAAGACTGACTAGTATTGTTGGACTTGTGCATGTAAGCTAGCTATGTTAGCGGAGCTGGGCTGACATGAGCTTGCAAGCAAAATATATGGCTGTTTACCGTGATCTCAGTTTTCATTTCTGAGCTCCACCTTACGAAATTGCATTTTACAGCTCGATTAGGTGCCAAAGAAAAATTATGTCCCTACTTTATTATTGGATGCAGAAAAATATGTTCTAGAGTTGCACCGGAACTAGTGCCAACCTTCACTCTGTAGAAAAAAGATAATGCCCCCTCCCTGGGAAGAAGGAAGATTAATTATTTTGTTTCTTTTCCTTGGCAAAGTTTTCTGCTGCTAGGTTTTTTTCTATCATTAAAGGTTTTTTTTTGTCTGTTGATCTGAATTTTCTCATGGCTTTATGAGTTCCATTGTAACTGATATCCAATTTTGGGTTACAATCTAAATTAAAGAAATTGTATAAGCGACAGTTTTGGCAAAGGCACCTTTAGGGGGGGGGGGGGGGGACTACAAAATATATCTTCTTAAGGTAAGGTCACAGGCAGGTTTCATGGTGTTGCAGTCTTAGGACCAGTTGCTAAATTGAGCAGATCTGTATGAGTTGTTCTCACTGTTTTAAGGAGGATAATTTTTCCCTACTCTGATGCTTTATTGATTGCCACTGTCCTGTAGTTATTTAACTAAGAAATACAGAAGCAAATGATGTCAGGTGAGTTAGATCAATTAACAATGATTACAATTAGCTTTTCTAGTTGATCAAGTGAGCTTAGTTCATCTCACTGTCCAATAATTCTTAGTCCAACGGTTTGCAGGAGCTATCTAACCGTATACAAACTTCTTACAATTCTAAGACTTGGCTTTTAAAAATGGGAATATGAGGTGACCACTTGCATCATCGCTAGTGACTTTATGTGATTTTCTTTGACCACTTAATGTCCATAATGATTTTGGGAAGGAGTATTTGGTCGTATACTTAGTTGGATGGATTTATCGAGAGAGGGGGCAAATTTATGAGCATGCTTTTAGTGATTGCCATTTATCCAAAAATAGACATCATATTGTAATGGAGTTCACTTAAATGGATCATTTTGTTTCTAACTGGGATTGTGTTTTTCAGGAAAAGGATGACCTTGAGATCCAGTTCCGTGAAGTCAATGAGAAAGCTGATCTTGCGTCTTCACAGCTGTCAGCATTACAGCAAGAGTTAGAGCGCACACGCCAACATGCAAATGAAGCGCTGAAAGCAATGGACGCGGAGAGGCAGCAACTACGAAGTGCAAACAACAAGTACAGTCTCAAATATATCAGGATTTTCTTTACGTAATTTAGTGCCACGAAACTGTAGAATTATCAACTTTTCTTTTCATAAATTTTGACAAATTTCTCTGAAATAGACTTCGGGACAGCATGGAAGAGTTGCGTCATTCTTTGATCCCCAAAGAGAATGCTTTGGAGGCAATGCAACAATCACTTCTGGAGAAAGAACAGGTATTTTGTTACCTATAGTAGACAGACAATTACAAATATTACACCTGGTGTGCTATCGGGATAGTTAGAAAGTTTTATTTGTTTAGTTATATATTTTCCATCATGTTTACATATCTTGTTAGATAAATGATAAATGTTAGAATCCCGTTGCACTTAAATATGCATGTCTGCATCTGAACCTTTTCTATTTGTTTTCTTGAGCCCACATAAATTTTCGTGATGTACGAAAATTTTGGAGAAAAGCTAATGCATGGAGATTTTACCGTATTTACAATGTAATCTGCAGACCATTTTGCCAAGATATAACTAAGAATAGGTTTAACTTATACCGAACTGGTTGTGGCTCTAGATGTGGCATGCTTGTTGTTCAGGAGAGAGTCTCAGGCATGTCAAACGTTTCTATAAAACCTTGTTTTATCTCATATATGTCTTGAACCTGTTGTGTTTGAGTTTATTTCGCCGTGGGGCTAATCGCATTTGACCTAGTTCTCGCTTTCTCCCCCTCTGTATTTATGTGTGTATTATTATGTTTATTTCATTTGTAAATTGTATGTTATCTATTCTACATACCTCTTGATTAACATCATAAAATTGCGCTTATCATGACAACCATTTGTAATCAAGGCTCAAAAGCAAATGTCTTTTTCTCAAATTTGTAGTCAGGATATAGAAATTTCATTAATAAAAGATCACAGGGACAAGTCCCAAACTTAGGAGAAATTATATCTAAAGTACGTTATTTTGGTCTCAATAAGCATCAACAACACAATCCCCAAGACTATTTACTTTGAGTGATAAGGTTGGGTTGTACAAAATAACCACATCTTATCAGATGTTTACTTGTAGGATTATAAAGTGTGGGCTCTATTAGAGCCCGGGGTAATTTTGAAAAGTTTGGAATAATTTGCTTTATAACTAAACCCACCCACACCCCCATTGGATAAAGATTATACAACTTGATAAAGACCATATATAATCTTTTTTTACCCCTACTATTATTAAAAAAAATATCGAAATGAATAGAAAAAATTATATCGAAAGTAAATAATATCTAATAAAATTTCAAAATATATTTTAAATTATAAAATAAACAAATCTAATAATTATTCCTGAAATAAGTAAAAATATATAATACTTATATTTGTTAAATAAAAAGAAACCTTGAAGTTTTTTTTTTTTTTTTTAAATTTAACTTGTAGCTTTTTAAGAGAATCTGAACATGTTATTATATATTTTAAAAATATTTCTTAAAATTATTGGTAAATTTTTAGATTTCAGAAATATTTTCCAGATCATAATTTTAGTTTTTTTTAAAAATAATTTTCAAGGGTAAATTACTATTTTGGTACCTAACTAATATCTTTTTCAATTTGGTACCCCCCCCCCCCCCCACTTTCCATGACTTGATAGGTTGATAGCTAATGTACCATTTATTAGTCAAATATTGACAGGAAGGTGCCAAATCCTAATTTTTTGGAGGCAAAATGGGTACTCATGTATCCAAAATCCTCAATTTCATTTCCCCCTTTATAGCCTACCCTAATTTTAGTTCATTATCTTCAATATTCTCCAAAATTCTTCCCTCTCTCTTCAAATTAGAGGTAGCCTATCTTCAATACTAACCTTCAAGTAAAGGCTCTACCAATTTAAGACGACCTTCAAACACAAAAACAAAGGATAAGTTTCAAAACCTGGTCTGCTGTCAAACCCAAATTCAGCTTCTTACTTCTAGTGTAGCTAGTGAAGAACTGATGGGGTTCCTTGTAAATTCGATGAGCTCAATTTCGGACAAACTGGAGATTCTTATCAAATGCATAGGAGAATAAAGTTCCATGGCAGAGATATATAATCCCAGAGGTTATTGTTATAAACCTTAAATGCAGATCAATAAAATAAATTTAGCTCTTGTAATGTCTTGTTCCATAATGACGAGAAAAGAGCAGTGCAATAATCTATGATCTAGGCTCCCGGAGTCTCTTTTGCAAAGCACACTGATTAACAAAACAAGTGGAAAACATTTTTTGAAACATATAACAAGGTTAGAACTTTAACCAAAACCATCAACCATGAAGAAAACTGGACTTTCTTAGGCACATAAAGTTTTCATACAGCTTTGTAATTTGGAAAGGGGGTATAAACATCTTTTGAGAAGAAAGACATGTAAAAAGATCTGCACAAAAAAAAGAAAAAAAAAAAAACACCACATGATTCTAAAGCCCAAATTCTTGTCATCCACTTCAAAGGAAAGCCTTACTTCCGCTAGTAGCTCTAATAGGAAGCCAATTCAAGAATTTCATTTTCTCTAATATTTCAAAATAAGTGAAAATCCCAAGAGATTGAAGACATACTCAATGTGTTGGAACTCGAGCACACAAAGAAAGATACAAGTTTATATAACAAAGAGAAGGAAAACTCTCAATTATCTTCCTAAAACACAGATTTAACTCTCCCAGTCTTGACTTTACCAAATTCATGATTGTTTTGTGTAGTACCCTAGATATATATCGTCATGCTTCTCAATGCCAAACCGGCATCCCAACAATTACAAAGTCTTATTTCCTTATGATATCTCCACCATTTTCCCAATAGTGCCTTGTTCCTCAAACCAAACTACCAATGCCCAGGCCACCTACCTTGTTAGGTTTAGCAACACATTCCCAAGAAACCAAGTGACGTTAATTCTCCCCATCGTATCCTTCCCATAGGAAATGTCTCATATTTTGTACCATTATATCTGCAATTCCTATAGGAATACGAAAGGGGGATAAAAGATATGTCAGTACATAATCAAGTACAACTTGAATCATTGTTAATTGATCACCTTTGGATAGAAAGCTTTTCTTCCAGCCTGCCAACTTCTTGAAGATTTTTGAAATAACTGCTTCCCAAAAGGAAACTATCAATGGATTACCACCCAAAGGAACCCCTAAATATTTCATCAGAAAGTCTTCTACCAAATACTCATTGATTCGGCTGAACTTTTGAGTGTATTTTCATTTTTCCCTTATATTGACACCTATCAAGGATCTCTTATCATATTCAATCTGGCATACTACAAAACATCCTGATAATCCTGAGGAGCCACCATAAATTGGAATCTCCAGACTTAAGAAAGAAAATTGTGTCATACAACAAACTGAAGATGCGATATCTCAAATCTTATTCTTGCCATCTTCCGATCCACTAATCATTGAAACTG
This sequence comes from Scutellaria baicalensis, assembly GCA_005771605.1. Taxonomy (NCBI): domain Eukaryota; kingdom Viridiplantae; phylum Streptophyta; class Magnoliopsida; order Lamiales; family Lamiaceae; genus Scutellaria; species Scutellaria baicalensis. The sequence goes on from CM016727.1 coordinate 26,873,843, forward strand.
ACTTAGCCCGTTTAGTGATTCTACTTAATCTACAACGACCATGTTGAAAAGTAAAGGTGATAATAGGTGTCTTTTTTCGGTTACCATCTTTCCTCACTCAAGGTGGTTAGAGAGAGATATTGTCATATGAATTTGGGAGGTAATTTCATGATGCATATTTTTTACAAGTCCATATAGTACTTGAGTTGAGTGTACTTAATTTTATCTTTTTAGTGTGTTTATTACTGATTAGGACAACAATTTTAAATATAGGAGCATACTTATGTTTCATTTTTGTAAGGTGGTTATTTCTTTCCCGACTTGAACCTTGACTCCTGCAAATTAGTTTTATAAAAAATTTAGTGGTCTGTTTTGGAGTTCAATTCTAAATTGTTAGGACTTGGCAGTGCAAAGTTTTAAATCAGAGCCGATTTGACAATTGGTAACCACACTAAAGTGGCCTTTGTGACCAAGTTAACGAAGTCCTGCATGTTTAATGCATTTCACCTGTTGAAGTGGCTTAAACTGTATTTAACACTCTAACAAAGTGAAATTAATAGAATATTGTTCTTTTGCACGTATAACTCACTTAGGAGAGAGGAAACAAGGACATGTTTATATCAAAGATAATCTTATCTTTTTCTCAGTTAAAGACTTAAAGTGGTCATTGTTCATCATATGGAAATCATAAGCATCACACTAATTACCTTGTATTTTGAATTATTTTGAAGGTTATGTGCATCAACATAAATATAGGATTAAAATCATCTCTGCCTTTTACCCCATCAATCACATCACTTCTTACTGATTTACTCAATTTGACAATAGTATGCAGATGCCACTAGTTGTTAATATTCTTACGATAATTTTATGTTTAGGGGACTTTGTAAGTTATGAGGCGGAAGTTGATTTTACTCTGAATGTATCTCTGTAATACCAGATATTAATTACTTTCATAAAATTGACTGAGATATCAATGTCAATTAGTAAAATATGGACAAAGAGTGCTAAAAACTATTTTATGGATTTTGGAACTTGACTCTGAATTAGGACAATAAACAGAAACTATATATGATTTTACTATTGATAGTGACATTCTGGAAATCACCCTTATGTGGATCATGATCATAACAAGCTAAGATTTTTAAGCTGATGTCCGAGTCTAATTCTGAAGATTGTGCTTTAGTCTCATAGTAATTTAATATTTACTACTAAGATATTGACAGCTATTGCTCGCCCTTCCTTTCCGATTACTGTTTCCAAATGCCATTTACTATCCTGTATTCATCTCTGGTAGGCTATTTAGTATGATATTCCCTGAAAAAGTCCAAATTCACTTTTACTTAGAACATTTTTACCTACATTTGCAGATGCTTGAAGACATGCAGGGGTTGCTGCAGGTAGCTGATGAAAAGCGGCAAACTTCACTTGCGGAACTTTCTCTAAAGCATCAGAAGGTGAAATGCATGTGATTATTCGGCCAAACTTTTGTACATGAATAGTTCTTGTGCTTTCCTTTTTCAAATTGCATCTTGCTTTGGATTTTAATGTCTTGTTCTGGTATCCACTTCTCCAGCAAGTTGAGAGTTTGGAAGCCCAAATAGCTGATTTTTTTGCTGAGAGAAACCGAGCAACTGAGGCTATATCATCTCTACGGGTGCTCTTATACTTCTTGCTCTTAGTCTATTTCTCTTAAAATATAGACAACAGTAATTAGTTAACTTTTTCCTTTTCTTGACCTGTTGAGTTTTATGGTTACTTTCTCATTGCATTTTTTATTTCTTCCTTTTTTTTTTTTTTGGCTTTGCACTTATTACAGGCTTTAATTGTGGACAAAGACACCCAGATAGCGGAGATGGATGCAGCTTCAAGTGGTGAAGCAGCACGACTTAGAGCTGCAATGGAGACTTTGAAAGGAGAGCTCAATCATCTGAAAAACGAACATGTACAAAGTACTTCTGGCATTGTAGATGTTGACAAATTAAGCTAGTGTATTAGAAAATCGAGTGCTTCAGCTTCAGACGTTTGTGATCATTCAGGAAAAAGAAAAAGAAGGTCTCGAAGTGGCATTGCAGTCTATGAAATCAAAGCTGGAGATTTCCGAGAGTAACCGGATACATGCTGAAGTTGAAGCAGCAAAATTAAGAAGTATTCCCTTTTTTTTTTTTTTTTTTAGCATTTTCATTTCATATGGAACATGAAACAGTGTTTTCTTTTTTTCTATATCAGGTCAATTAGAGTCTGAACTTTCCATGCAGACTCAGCTGCTGAACAGTAAAGATGCTGAGCTGGTAGAAGCCATAGAAAAGGTTATTTAATCAAACTTTCATTAGCTTGCTTTAATGAATATCCAGATATAAAACATCTAGCCTCTCAGCTCTGCATATTACCCTTGTTCTTTTACATTGTGAACATTTCTTTTTGCTTAGAGTGATTTTCATGTCAAGTGGAAGAGTACAGCATCAATCCTGACAAGGGATGATGGTGATTGTTTTTAGCTAGTAAAAATCTTCTAAGAAGATGAATGCCCATTTCTTCTGGGAGCTGAGGGGTGAGCAGGGTATGAGCCACCTTCTCATGAGTGTATGCGAATATTAACAAAATACAAAGAACTTCCAAGCGAAGTAAATGGACAATGCAAAGAAATAAAATATTACCTACAGTGTTTTAAGTGAACTTAAAGCCAAGTCCAAATTTTGTTTAATAGTGTGAAGTAAAACAGCGTCCTAAAGGGACATGAAAGTTACTGTATACATGCCATGGCCTATTATTAGTAACAATGTAAATTGTGTTCAAATGACTGAAAATGATACAATTTTGAAGGATCTTGTGTCCTTGCTTCAGTTTTTGCATATTAGGAATAGCTCTCAACCCTTTACCTCTTTTTTTTTTTTTTTTTTGAGGAACTCCGTATATGAGCAGTTAACCTGTATAATGATTGTATGGGACCAGTTCCAGGATGATTCCAGAAGTATACAAGAGGCATTGCATGTTGTACTTGTCTCTAAATGTTTTGATACCAACCCACAAGATAGAATCTCCCAACAAAAGAGAATAGAAATAGTATACCATATATCGTGAATAGGACATGGCTTTCTTAATTAGAAATTGATAAATCTTATTTAGTGAATTCCTTCTCTAAATTGATACCAAAATATTTTCATCTTGGGCATGGTTTGCCCCTGAATCCGCTGTATAATTTTGCTTTTGTAGAGTGATCTGTTTACGGCCTTGGAATTGCTTTGCAAATGTTTGACTATTCCCTTGTGCCTAGTAGGCTAGTAGCTAATATTATTTTTGTATTCAATCCTTTAATGTATTTGATGACTTTAATCCACGTATGGCAGATCATGAATTAATTACAAAGTCTCTGAAAATAAATTTCTTGGTCAATAATAATAAAATGATTCAATGAAGTTGATATTGTTTATTTTAAGGTTTAGGATCATCTAACTTTTAATCATGTGCTTGTCCTCAAATAATTGAGTTACTCTTTCCATCTAAAAACCCTGTGATTAAGGACCCAAAGGTGGATATAGTGCTAACCTTTTGTGAGAAGATTTAGGCTATGGTTGTTTCGGGTTTAAGTGTGTTTGGGGAAATCTGAGTTAAAAATATTTGAGTTTTCAAAATAAAGGTAGTGTTTGTTAGGAGATTTTATTGGGTGGGATTGTTAGTGTAGGTGTCAGATTGGAAGTGTAATATTATATTGTTAATTGATACAATAGTAGTGATTGGATGATTGTAATAGTAGAAATCTAGGTGTGTATTGAAATATGTGTATTCATAAGTTAGAGTGTAGAGTTAACAATATGATTTTTTTTTTAGTAAAATATAATGTAGTATTTAGATGGATTTCATAATCCTTCCTTAATAAACAAGATTTTGGAATTATTTAAATCCTAAATCCTGTCTTGTGAAATAAAAAACTTACAGTAGTTATCTACTTGTTACAGTCTGAGTGCTACTTCTATGTCTGCATGTGTCTCATTCTGAAGCCCATTCTGTTAGAGTGAAAGTGAAACACACAGTAACCACGAATATCTAAAACGATATAGCCACAATCAATAAAAAATCAAATCAGAAGATGAGTTCTCCTGCCCAAATGCACAAGCGCTGATCACTCAATCAGAAGAGTGCACAATGCTGAAACTCAATACTAAAATATATGATGAAATCTCTCCTACAGTGGATACCTCCTTTTATTAAACTAAATGACCTAGAGCCATGCACAAAACCCAATGACTTACTAATACTAACTTACTACGAAAACAATAATTAAAATACGCAATACTGAAAATATGCAATACTGAGAAATAATGAATTACATCCTTAACATGCTTTCCATGGTTTCTCATTGCAGATAAACCGTGTTAAAAGTGAATTTGCTTCTTACAAAGTTCGTGCTCATGCACTGCTTCAGAAGAAGGATGCAGAATTAGCAGCTGCTAGGGACAATGATCAATTCAAAGCTATTGAGGAAGCTCTTAAGGTGAAACAATTTTTGTTCCCTATCATAAGACGACAAATGATATAATAAAGACTTATCTAGTACAATAACTTGTTTCTCATAATTCATGGGTTTTATGTTACTCAGGATGCTGAAAGAGAAATTCAATTACTATCTATGGAAAAGGATAAAGCTCTCCAGGATATTAAAGATGTTTTGACTAATTCGGAAAAGGAAATTACCACCAGGTTATGATATTTCTCTATATGTCCGTCAATTAAATTTCAAAATTACTTTACATTCAATCATGCATAGTCCTTAGAATAATGTTAGAACCTTGGAAAGACATGTGCTGTAATGAAGTAAGGAAGACAGATGTAAAAACTATATCGTACTGTCCATGCACCATCTTTACTTTTACATAAGCCATTCTATACCAATGAATACGTTCTTTCAATCAAACACCTCTCTTGAATCTGCACGAATTTTACCTTGGATTTCAGAAAATGAGAATTTAATGCAACTTCGTTTTCTTCTCAAGAGGAAACATGAATGCCTATGTGGCGAGAGTTTAAGTGTAAAAAAATGTGCCAACTGCTGATAACTTCAGAAATGCATGAGCAGATATCAGACTAGGGTATTTTTCAGATTAAGTAATATTAGGGTAATTTGGGTTAAATCACTGTACTGTCAGTTAATAATTTTTGCTGGTAAGAGAGATCCAAGGCTACAAAGTTACAAGATACTGAATTGGGATTTGGCAATTCGGTTGGGATTTTGGTCTTTTATCTGTGTTAAACAGAGGGGGGCTATGAAGGTGGAAGGGAAGGGAGGAGGGGGGAGTGGCTATTGGCAATAATTCCAGTGACAGAGAATGAGTATTGGCGAGAAGTGGGGAGGAATTTGCCATCTAGTGAAATCTTCAAGAAATTGGTTTCATGTATACCCAAATAAAAATATCTTTATTAATATCTTCGTTTAGAAACTTAGTCTTACTAAGACATGTTAACTATGGTTGCAGTAGAACCTGTTGTGAGAGACACTAAGACACTTCTACAACCAAATTTACATTCTCACTGAACATAAGATTCAATACGTAATATGGCAAACTCTTAAATAGAGAAAAGATCTGCAATAACTAGAATAAGGATGTTCGATCTTTATACGTATACAGCGGATCTTTCGTCACTTAATATTGACATTCATGTTTTTTCTAAGAAAAAGAAGTTAAAGCTAATTCAATCAAGATTTATGTATCTGTATTACCATGGATTAATTACTTTGCTTCTTTATGGATGCATTGATTATTTATGTTGTCAAGACAAATGTGAATACCACTTGCATCTATTTATTTTTTTTGTTTATTCCTGTTGTTTGAAGAATCATTTCAACCAAGTTACTCCTCAATGAAACAATCATTTTTACTTGATGCATATTGTGTTTGGGCATAGGTATTAGATATTAATTTTTATATGATATTTCCCCTGTGCTTTGTGTCCTATATTTAAAGGGGAATGCTACTGTCAGCCTGTTTTGTTCCTATATCGGTATCCATGTGTCAATGTTAGAAAGAAGCAATCAAACATCACAAATGACATATTTACCTAGAGGAAGAATACCGTTACAGAAGAAATTTTTACAAGGAAGATGATTCTAGTACTGGAAATCTGGACATTACTTGTGTGTGTTAACGTTTGATGATTGAAAGATTCTGAGTGCTCTGATGTTATTTGTGTTCTTCAGAGATGCAGCTCTCAGCAGAGCAGAACAGCAGATTAAGAGCTTGAAATCGAAGTTTGACTCTGCTCTTTCTAGCCACCAATCTGAGAAACAAGCATGGGATAAAAGCCTCCAAAATGTGGAAGAGACTTGGCGATGTAGTTCAATTATATTTTTCCTGTTAGCTTATCCTTAATTCCTAACATGCATACGTTCTTTTTACTCTATATGGTAATATAATATTCTCAATAACTTATCTTTACAGTGAGATACGAAGCACTGGTAAGACAAAGTGAAGAATATTCCAGTCAAAATTTGCATAAAGAAGTTGAAGAGCTCAAGTTACACTGCAAAAAGTTGAAGGTTGTAGAAGCTGTAACTAATCTCGTGAACTAATTATTGGCTTTGTTTTCTTATTATTGCTCTACTGTATCTCGTAGGAAGAGCAAAGCAGTTTTCGTGATCTTGCTGATAGAATGATAGAGGAGAAGGACAAAGAGATCTCTAGGCTTATGATCGATAATGAAAATCTGCGGCAGTTGCTAGACTCAAGGCCTTCTGTATGCCCCTCCTCTAGACAAACTATATAGCTGCCATACGAGTCAAATTTGATTTTCAGTTAGGCTTCTGTCTACATATTCCATGTATCATTATTATATAATCCTGCATATAGATACTAACAGGCCTGTACTTATGAGTTTTTATACTAATACTTTGACCTGTCTTAAATATTTTCAGGCCGAATACCTTAAGGATCATACAGGTAATCTTATTAGTTTCAAATATTGTTATTTCTAGAAGTTAAAACATCACTATTCTATCACTTAAAAGTTGGTTGGTTACTAATTCCTTGGAAAATTGATGTTTGCAGCCGTTCATAAACCGGAAAACTCAAATTCTAGTGCTTCAGCTGCAGAGCAACAGATATTGGTATGCCCAATTTTCGCCTGTTACATAGTCAAGCTTATCTATGTTTGATGTATCAGCGTGTCTCATTAGATTCTCTATCTGTAAGTCTAATATGCTTGTGAAAGAACTTGTTCCATTCTTTAGCTACTAGTCTGCTATCCATCTGCACTGAGTTCATTAGGGTCGTACTGCCATTTGTGAAATTATGTGATTGCTTTAAGGGATGATTTGTCATTTATATAGAGTCGAACTCTAAAATTTGGACGGAGCTTTTCTATTGAAGTGAATAAGAGGGATACCTCATTCTTATGACAAATACAGTACGGTGAGCTTGCACATTTGTTACATGTCAAAAAAGTTTAAATTCCCCACACTTAGATTTTTCTGAAGAATGTTACTGGTTAGTGCCAACAATTTTTGATTGAACTATCCTGCCAAAATGGCTCAGAATCGCGTTTTAAGAAGCTTGTCATTTCATTGATCATAGTTCTTTCTATCATATGTTTTAATGAAGGGTGTTTTAATATGAAAACTAGGAGAAAGGATTATGTTATCTGGAAGGGGAAAAGTGCGTGGGGTTATATTAAGTTTTAGACTTTTAGCTGTATCATATATGACACGAAATACATGTCATGACTGAAACTGCTGCCAAACATGCATACAACTTTACATTACATAAAAAGGTGAACTATTAGGAATACAAGCAAGGGAGCGCTAACTTAACCCAAAACCATGATCAAAGGTTAAGGGTTGACTCCGAGTTATATACCCTTCCACACTTTCATGTCGAACCGATATGGGATATCGTCACATGAACATTGCAAAACTAAGGTCAATTAGTAGGATATGTGCACGTATTATATGTAAGACCTTTCTCCGCATTGTTTCAAGTACATGTCTATGCATGTAATTACATACCAAATCTTACCTCTCTCTGCATTTGTTTAGTAAGATATGGCTCTTACTATACTGAAGAATCTTATTTTTCTTTTGCCGCAAAACACCTTGTGCCATATTTTTGATTAAGTTGTGTTATTTCAGATTTTGGCAAGACAACAAGCCCAAAGGGAAGACGAGCTTGCTCAAACGCAGAGGCATATTCTCGCACTTCAAGTATGTGTCGCAGAAATAATGGGATTATACACTACTTCTATATGTGCACAGGAATACATGAATTTTATGTTTACTTTGTCCTTGGGTGACGGTTGACATTAAAAAGTAGTCAATGTGAGGAAAAACAAGTTTAGAGTAACTATTTCACTAAAATGAAAAGGGAGAAAAAAGCAAAATGATGAGAGAGAAAAGTATAGAAGATGGCATGGTTTACACTCCAATGGCTTCAGAAACTCCATGTGAACAAACTTCTAATGGTCTATCATATGAATTCTATCAGAATAGAATCAAAATCATAGTATACACATTGAAGAATTCTCCTAGAAGAACAAGGATGATTTGACTGGATTCTGAAAGTGTATACTGTATAGTAATTTATTTAAAAGAAATCTGAGATGACTAAGGACTCCAAAATATTCAATAGCATATATTGCAACAATATGACTCGCTTTCCTGGAAATGGATACCTGTTATCTTCACAAGAACCTTCTTGAGATGAGATAGCTAAAGGTATTTTCCCTTTGAATGTATCTTACTTAAGGTTTTGATTGACTCGGCAACAAGTAGCTTTCTCCTTTAATGTATTGCTTCATGGAAAATGCATGGGAAGTTTTCAGGCTTCCATGAGTTACTACAATAATTAAGGCCTGAAAAGAATCCACTGCAATATAATTATCAACTTGAGAATATTAGTAAATTAATTCAAAGTATGGCCTAAACCTAAATAATGTGAAAGTAGAACATATAAAAGTTTAAGCTAAAGATTCATGGGAGTAGAGTTCTAGGTTCCAAGATAACTTCTTTGAATTTATAGTTTTCTAGCCTTATCTTGTTTGAATCTGGATATGTATTTAATATTGTGTACATAATTCTATGTTTGGTGGCTTTTGTTTCTAATACTTTGAATGCAGGAGGAAATTGAGGAGCTGGAGCATGAAAATCGCCTCCACCGGCAGCAGGTAAATCATATCGCCAATTTCATGTGATTTGAGCTGGCATCATGTATTTCATCAATGTTTGCAGTATACTCCCCTTGCGAGTCCTAAGTAGTGAAGTTCAACTCTATCTGACAACTGAAAAATATAGCACTGTGATAGAGGTCACATGAATATTCTCAGCTGATTCTAATAACAGTTACTCATTGCATGGGCCTGAATGAATCTTACCTTCATTTTGTTGAATCTTACCTTCATGTGATAGAGGTCACATGAATATTCTCAGCTGATTTAGGCTTACCTTCATATTGTTATGTTGATAATGTTTCAGGAAACCATGTTGAAGGAAGAGTTGCGGAATATGGAAAGAATGCAGAAGAGGGAAGGAGTGGATCTGACATATCTTAAAAATGTCATCATAAAGCTTCTAGAGACAGGTATCTTTGTACTCATTGTGATCTGCACCTCCTCTTCTTTTATCAACCCCATCCCCAACCCCCAGGACTACCTCATGCTTCACTATACTCTTTGATTCAAATAATTTTACTTTTCTTTCTGAATCATCTCATCACATTGACATTTAAACTAAGTGACAAGGAGAGGAGAGTAAAGAACGAGTGATGAATGATTTAAAGGGAATGCCAATAGAAGAAATATTTAGTGACATTTACTATATTCTTGCTTTATGCCATTGCTTTTGCACCATTTTTCTTATTAGTTTAGTCTAATCTGTATTTTGCGACAACAAAAAATATTCACAACTTTAGGTTAAGATGTATTCAAGAATTTTTAGAGGAATTGGCTAATAATAAGTTGAGTCTTAAAATTGGTTAATAAAATTGTCCTAGTTATTTTTGTACAAAGATGTAGTGTTGTATTGGGTTAGAACTAACACGGATGGTAAGAACAGATACTAACGACAATGATGCTAATCTGTCTTTCCCCATTTTGACATTTTATGCAGTGCACCAGTATTTACCATGTGTTGCCTGATAATTTTAATTTTTGATCTTAACATAAAATACAGTGTTTTTAATATTTATATTAATATGAACTTCGATATTTTATCTTTAAATTTATGTTATTATTTGATAACATTAGAAATTTGGAATGCAAAAATAACATATAAATATATAGATAGATTAGTTATGCAGAGAATTGAGAAGTATTGAGGGGGTGAGATTTCCCAAACAACAAATTGGAGAGTAGGAAAAATATCAAAAGAAGAGAGAATTTCACTTTGTTGAGTAGAATGAAAAATGGATAATTTGGAGGAGAAGCTCTCCATCTAATACAATTATTCTACATTCGAAGGGTAGTCTTTTTACTCCATATATAAAAACTCTAATTGAATAAAAGCTTATGACCCATTAAGTCCATCTTTTATTAAGCCCAACACCATTCCTTTGACTCCCACATTATTACATGTGGCCTCTTCCTCATCAGCTCCACTTCATCACGTGTGATCATATCTTCATCAAGAAGTTTATATTCACAATATGAAGTAATTATAAGTGACTAATTTGACCAATTAACAACTAATTTTGAAAAACTTCCTTGTATAGAACATTCTTAGTTGCACTTCTCTATTGTTATCTTTGTCGAAAGTTAATTTTTTATATCAATTAAATCCTTATATGCAAATTTTTAGACACACATTCTTGTGAGTTTTATATTTTATAATAAAAGAACTATAGAAAACAAACAATAAGATTCAGACTTATTTATATATAACTTAAAAAATGAATTCAAAAGTTTATATTGAGGATGAAAACTTTTATGCACCTGGTACATGAGATCCATGCACCCGGGTCAACCCGACCAAGGACGAAAATATCGGTTTCGGTTCATGTATCGGTACCTTGAATTTACGGAAATATCGGTTTCGGTTATCGGTTTCGGTGGAAATATCGGTAATTTTAAAAAAATCACGGAAATATTGTGAAAAAATTAGAAAAAATATCTGGTAATTTACATAATGTTATAACTAACATTCATACATAAATTGAAGTTAAGATTTCAAATAAAAAATATAATTACAACAAAATGAGAGATAAACTAATATATAAAGTGATAATATGAGAAATTTTGTACAAAGTATATTTATGAACTAATAATAGCATGAGCTCCTGTGAGGTTCAAATGAATAAGATGACATGTCATCTTGATTTAAACAATATTGATACCAACTCACCATATTAGACCAATTTTGGGTGTAATCATAAACATGTCATTCATATGCTCCTCTATCTCTATCAATTTTGGGTGTAATCATAAACATGTCATTCAATGATTAAGGTAAAACAATAGTGAAAGAGTAGAAAATGATTGAAAATTGGAATTTTTTTGCTCATTGCCGATACACTGCACCGAAAACGATATTTCACCGATATTTCGCCGATATTTCGCCGATATTTCACCGAAACCGAAACCGAAACCGAAATTCACCGATATTTCGCCGATATTTCGCCGATATTTTGACGAAAAAAAAAAACACCCCGTTTTTATATCGGGACTTCATTCTCAGCGATATTTCGGCGAAATATCGCCGAAATATCGCGATTTTTTCATCCCTGAACCCGACTTATGCGTCTGGTGGGTGCGTTCTAACCCACCAGAATTTGCTCTGGGTGCTCTACCTTCATGTTATATTAGCATACCTTACAATTATGTTAGTCATACTTTCATGTTATTGTCGGTCATACCTTTAAAGTTTTTAGCCATACTTGAGCATTTTTTTTACAGTCATTTTATACCTTTCATACCTCTTAGTCATGTTAGTCATACTTATATGTTACATAAAGGAATAAGTAATATCATATAAATGTATGATTAATATAACTTAAAGGTATGATTAATACAACATAATGACTAACATAACATAAAAGGTCGGTGGTTTTTTTTAAGTAAAAAAGTATTGAACTAAGAGTATAAAATTTGGAAATGAAAGTATGACTAATATAACATAAATGTATGACTAACATAACATAAAGGTCATGACCAAAACATAAAATTCATGTGCGAAAAAAAAAAAAGGGATATGAGCCGGTCTAGCCCTGATCCGGCCCGAGTGCATGGATATTATCTCCATACACCAGTTGTACATTCTCTATATTGAGAAGTGACCAATTGATGTTATAAATTTTGAAAGACTTGTATACAGATAAAAATGCTCAATCAATTGTTGTAGACTCATTTGTTACATAAAAAACACAATACATAGAATTTGCAACACAAAAAAGTGTCATAATATTACACAGTAGTTTAATTAAAAAAAAAACCCTAAATTAATATGTGGATTGGAGTGAATATAGATTTAAGTACTAAAATTAAAATATTATTTTTTTCGCATAAGATAATTATGTTGGTGTCAATGTTGATATAAATAGCAAATTTAGTATACATTATATATTTTTATGTTTAATATGTGATTTCATTAAAACAATATTTTATTTGCTTTCAAAATAATTGAGAATGTATAAGGACTTTAATTGAAACTATCCGTGAGACCGTCTCACATGAGTTTTTGTGAAAAAAAAAAAAACCTAACTCCATGGGCCCACCCACCCCCTCCATTACCCCCAGCCATGACCCCTCCCATCAGTCCTTCACTTCATCTTCACGCATCCAGCCTTTGCTTAAAGCTAGCTTTAGGTTTTTTCTTTACATTTTGGTCCTATTATTATATACATAGATATATAGCAATAGATTTGGTTTTGAAGAAAATATAACTGAAAAGAAAATTGTTGTAGGTTTAGAGTAGATTTCTTTTTAAGTTAAATTTAAATATTTAAGGTTCATTTGACAAAAGTCTCTGCTTTGGTTCTCTTAAATTAGTACCTTATTGTACGTTTAGAGTAACTTCTGACCAATTTTGTATTGTTTTGCATACTGTTACGTGGGGCATATTCCAGCAGAGAAGCTTTTTACTATTATCATCTCCGATAGCCCTATAAACATTCATACTATTAAATATGTGATTATCAACAAATCCTGAATATAATCTTGATTGATAGTTGTGGAATATGTTGCGTTGTTATGCAGATCAGTTTTGTAAATTGAAGTAAAAGTGAAAAGCATAAAGTTGCTAGTTGTCCATATATAATCATTAATGTGTATGTAGGATTAGTAGGCGACTGTCTTCCATGATATTTGGGAGTGTGATATCAGCATGTTCTTGGAAAGTCAGTGCAATGTTACTGTGTTCGTTTGCAGTTGTATCCATGGAAGCAGTTGATCTCTAATAATTTATATCTACTTACGCTCGCTTGATTTCTATCAACCAAATTCCTTCTCACTGAATCAGTCCTCTGTATCCATCATTTTCTATTTAACAAAATTTTCTAGTGACAGAATTGTGTTCACTTTTTATGTATTTTAAACCTCATTTGTGTCTTTTGAATTATTAGGTGAAGTAGAGAGGCTGCTACCTGTTATTGCAATTCTGCTTCAGTTCAGCCCTGATGAGGTGAACTTATTTAGTGTTGTAATCCCCTTCTTCTTCTGGGTTGTAGCCTAATACTAGCAGCTAGCACTAACATACATTTTTGTGCACATTTGCAGATGCAAAAGTGCCAACAAGCCTATCGCTCTTCGAATGAAGTTCCACCCACCCCTGCAACTCATTCTTCGCCGTCTGCCAACTCTCTTTTTTCTAGATTCTCTTTTTCGTAATCAGCGACTATCCTACCAGTTATTTTTGTTTTGAATTCTTCACGTTGCATAAAATGTCGATTGCTAGAGTTGATATACTGTAAAAGATTTGTAGGAAAAAGATGGAAATGAGATACTTGAGAAACAGAAACAGAGAGAAAGCACAAAACGTGAAATTGTGACAGAATGTTTTGTACAGAAATTTTCCAGACTTTTCTTCCCTATGGAGTAGAAGGTGCCTATATTTGGTGGTTCAATTATTTTGGCCCATAGTGCCCCAGCAGTCTCATTTATCATAGTTCAAAATGCATTACTAGTTATTTATTTTAAAAATAAATTGTTGAAGTTAAGATTCGAGTTTGTGTTTTCTCAAATATTTCGGGTTTTGGCAGGGGTGCCCATTTGGTTCAGAAAATTGGAATCAAGCTGGTTATATAGTTTAGTTTTGGTTAAGCATATTTTCGAACATGGAAAATGATGGTTTGTACTGCCGGTTTATCTAATGAAAAAATATATATATAAGGGAGGCAATGGGGATGATACATAAGCATCCATACAGCTAGACTTGAGACTGGTTAACGAATCATGTAGTATGGGATGTGTCATTCGCCACCTACACTTTACAATTAACATGTTGGTTCCAAGTGAATGAACCTCTATCGATTTCCCAAGTGATAAAAGCTTTAGGGAGGGTTGAATAAACCTCTTCTAATTTTTAAACCTTTTCCTCAAAGAATATTTCATTTCAGGTTACTGAAACGGTAGCTGAGAGGTTGTTGGAGTAACCTATTAAGAAAGTTACTGCCCAGAGTGAATTTACTTAGAGTTTTAATACAGCGGAAAATATATAAACATTTTTGAAAATATGCTTTTGTAAGAGTGTGTAGTATGCTTAACAGATAAATATATGGATTTTTGAAAAATTTTGACTGCAGAAATTTTCAAATTTTATTTATCTGATATACTTGTGACATGACGTAAAAATAATATATACGAGGAGAAACTAGATTCTTTGGTCATTTGAGCCCCTAAAAAACTACGAGCGATTCATAAAAAACCCTAAATTGCCCCCCTATGGATTTTTGTGCAAATTTTTGACTGCTAAAATTTTCAACTTTTATTCATATAATAGACTTGACATGATGTGAAAATAATATTGATGAAGGGAAATTAGATTCTTTGGTCATTTGAGCTCCGAAAACTATGCGCGATTCAAAAAAACCTAAATTATACCACTATGGATATTCGAAAATTTGACTGCGAAATTTTTCAATTTTTATTAATTAGATAGACTTGATATGAAATAAAAATAATATATATGAAGAAAAATTAGATTCTTTGGTTATTTGAGCCCTGAAAAACTACGAGCGATTCATAAAAAACCCTACACACTATCCTAATGGATTTTCGAAAAAATTTACCACGAAAATTTTCAATTTTTATTAATCAAATAGACTTGATATTAAATAAAAATAATATATATTGAGAAAAATTATATTCTTTGGTTATTTGAGCCTCGAAAAACTACGCGTGATTCATAAAAAACCCAAAATTGTATCCCTATGGATTTTTGTACAAATTTTTTGACTGCAGAAATTTTCAAATTTTATTCATCTGATAAACTTGACATGATTAAAAAATTAGATCCTCTTTAGTCATTTGAGCCTCGAAAAATTGTGAGCGATTCCTATAAAACCCTAAATTGTACACCTATGGAATTTTTAAATTTTTAACATTGGAAATTTTTAATTTTTAATCATCAGATAGACTTGGCATGATGTAAAAATAATATATATAAAGGAAAATTAGATTCTTAGGTCAATTGAGGCCCGAAAAATTGTGCGCGATTTATAAAAAAACCCCAAATTATACCCTTATGTATTTTTGTACAGATTTTTGACTGTGGAAATTTTAAATTTTTATTAATCAGATAGACTTGATATGAAATAAAAATAATATATATGAAGAAAAAATAGATTCTTTGGTTATTTGAGCCCTCAAAAATTGCGAGCAATTCATAAAAAACCCTAAACTGTACCCTTATGGATTTTCGAAAAAAATTTACTACAAAAATTTTCAATTTTTATTAATCAAATAGACTTGATATGAAATAAAAATAATATATATTGAGAAAAATTAGATTCTTTGGTTATTTGATCCCCGAAAAACTGCGCGCGATTCATAAAAAACCCTAAATTCTATCCTTATGAATTTTTGTACAAATTTTTTGACTACGGAAATTTTCAAATTTTATTCATCTCATGATTAAAAAAATATTAGATCGACATTGGTCATTTGAGCCCTGAAAAATTGTGAGCGATTCCTATAAAACCCTAAGTTGTATCCCCATGGAATTTTTAAATTTATAACATCGGAAATTTTAAATTTTTAATCATCAGATAGACTTGACATGATGTAAAAATAATATATATAAAGGGAAATTAGATTCTTAGGTCAATTAAGGCCCGAAAAATTGTGCTCGATTTATGAAAAACCCCAAATTATACCCCTATGCACTTTTGTGCATATTTTTGACTGTGGAAATTTTAAAATTTTATTAATCAGATAGACTTGATATGAAATAAAAATAATATATATATATGAAGAAAAAATAGATTCTTTGGTTATTTGAGCCCCGAAAAACTGC
Organism: Scutellaria baicalensis; assembly: GCA_005771605.1. NCBI lineage: Eukaryota > Viridiplantae > Streptophyta > Magnoliopsida > Lamiales > Lamiaceae > Scutellaria > Scutellaria baicalensis. The sequence continues at coordinate 26,890,248 of CM016727.1, forward strand.
GTGCGATTCATAAAAAACCCTAAACTATACCTTTATGGATTTTCGAAAAACATTTACTGCGGGAATTTTCAAATTTTATTCATCTGATAAACCTAACATGATTAAAAAATTAGATCCTCAATGGTCATTTGAGCCCCGAAAAATTGTGAGCGATTCCTATAAAACCCTAAATTGTACCTTTATGAAATTTTTAAATTTTTAACATCAGAAATTTTAAATTTTTAATCATCAGATAGACTTGACATGATGTAAAAATAATATATATAAAGGGATTTTAGATTCTTAGGTCAATTGAGGCCCGAAAAATTATGCGCGATTTATAAAAAACCCCAAATTATACCCCTATGTATTTTTGTGCAGATTTTTGACTGCGGAAATTTTAAATTTTTATTAATCAGATATACTTGATATGAAATAAAAATAATATATATGAAGAAAAAAATAGATTCTTTGGTTATTTAAGCCCCGAAAAACTGTGAGCGATTCATAAAAAACCCTAAACTGTAGATAGACTTGACATGATGTTAAAATAATATATATAAAGGGAAATTAGAATATTCTTAGGTCAATTGAGGCCCCAAAATTGTGCGTTATTTATAAAAAACCCCAAATTATACCCCTATGGACTTTTGTGCAGATTTTTGACTGCGGAAATTATAAATTTTTATAAATCAGATAGACTTGGTATGAAATAAAAATAATATATATGAAGAAAAAATAGATTCTTTGGTTATTTGAACCTCGAAAAACTGCGAGCGATTCATAAAAAACCCTAAACTGTACCCTTATGGATTTTCGAAAAAAATTTACTACGAAAATTTTCAATTTTTATTAATTATCAAATAGACTTGATATGAAATAAAAATAATATATATGGAGAAAAATTAGATTCTTTGGTTATTTGAGCCTCGAAAAACTGCGTGAGATTCATAAAAAACCCTAAATTGTATCCCTATCGATTTTTGTATAAATTTTTTGACTGCGGAAATGTTCAAATTTTATTCATCTGATAAACTTGACATGATTATAAAATTCGATCCTATAAAACACTAAATTGTACATCTATGGAACTTTTAAATTTTTAACATCGTAAATTTTAAATTTTTAATCATTAGATAGACTTGGCATGATGTAAAAATAATATATATAAAGGGAAATTAGATTCTTAGGTCAATTGAGGCCCGAAAAATTGTGCACGATTTACAAAAGACCCCAAATTATACCTCTATGTATTTTTGTGCAGATTTTTGACTGCGGAAATTTTAAATTTTTATTAATCAGATAGACTTGATATGAAATAAAAATAATATATATATTAAGAAAAATTACATTCTTTCATTATTTGAGCCTCGAAAAATTGCAGGCGATTCATAAAAAACCCCTAAATTATATCCCAATGGATTTTTGTGCAAATTTTGAATGTGGAAAATTTTGAACTTTATTCATCTGATAGACTTGATATGTTGTAAAAATAATATATATGTGAAGGGAAATTAGATTATTTGGTCATTTGAGCCTTGAAAACAGCACGCGATTCATTGAAAACCGTAAAATGTACCACAATGGGTTTTTGAAAAAAATTTACAACAGAAATTTTCAATTTTCATTAATGAGATAGAGTTGATATGATATGAAAATAATATATATCAAGGGAAATTAGATTCTTTGCTTATTTGAGCCTCGAAAAACTGCGCGCGATTCATAAAAAACCCTTAATTGTACCCCTATGGATTTTCGCGAAAATTTTTGACTAAGAAAATTTTCAATTTTTTATTAATCATATAGACTTGATATGATATAAGAACAATATATATGAAGGGAAATTAGATTCTTTGGTCATTTGAGCCCCGAACAACTGCGAGTGATTTATATAAAACCCTTAATTATACCACTATTGATTTTCGAAAATTTTTAACTGTGAAAATGTTAAATTTTAATCAATCATATAGACTTAATATGATATAAAAACAACATATATGAAGAGAAATCAGATTCTTTAGTCATTTTAAATGCAAAAAAGTGCGCACGATTCATAAAAAAACCATTTATTTTATATCTATGGATTTTTGAAAAGTTTTTACTGCGGAAGTTTTCAACTTTTATTCATCCGATAGACTTGACACGATGTAAAAATAATATATACGGGGGGAAATTAAATACTTTGGTCATTTGAGCCCCGAAAAACTACGAGCGATTCATAAAAAAACCCTAAATTGTACCCCTATGGATTTTTTGTGCAAATTTTTTACTGAATAAATTTGAACTTATTTTCATTAGATAGACTAGACATGATAAGAAAATAATACTGATGAAGGGAAATTAGATTCTTTGGTCATTTGAGTTCGAAAACAACCCTCGATTCATGAAAAACCCTAAATTGTACCACTTTGGTTTTTTGAAAAATTTTGACTGCGAAAATTTTCAATTTTCATTATTCTGATAGATTTGATATGAAATAAAAATAATATATATGAAGAAAAATTAGATTATTTGGTTATTTGAGTCCCGAAAAAGTACGAACGATTCATAAAAAAACCTAAATTGTACCCCTATGGATTTTCAAAACTGCGAAATTATTCAATTTTTATTAATCATATAGACTTTATATGAAATGAATATATATATATATATATATATATATGAAGAAAAATTAGATTCTTTGGTTATTTGAGCCTCGAAAAACTGCGCGCAATTCATAAAAAAATCTTAAATTGTATCCCTATGGATTTTTATATAAATTTTTGACTGCGAAAATTTTCAAATTTTATTTATCTGATAGACTTTATATGATTAAAAAAAGAATATATACGAAGGAAAATTAGATTCTTTGGACATTTGAGCCTCGAAAAATTGCGAGCGATTCAACCCTAAATTCCCCTATAGAATTTTGTAAATTTTTAACTTTGAAAATTTTAAATTTTGAATCATGAGATAGACTTGACATGAAGTACAAATAATGTATATTAAGGGAAATTAGATTCTTAGGTCATTTGAGGCCTGAAAAATTGATTGCGATTCATAAAAACCCTAAATTATACCCCTATGAAATTTTGTGAAAATTTTTGACTGCAGAAATTTTCAACTTTTATTCATCGGATAGACTTGACATGATATAAAAATAATATATATGAAGGGAAATTAGATTCTTTGGTCATTTGAGCCCCGAAAACTGCTTGCGATTGATAAAAAACCCTAACTTATACCCATATGAATTTTTGTGCAAATTTTTGACTGCGGAAATTTTGAATTTTTATTAATCAGATAGACTTGATATAAAATAAAAATTATATATTTGAAAAAAATTTACATTCTTCGGTTATTTGTGCCCGCAAAATACTCAAACGTTCATTGAGCAGAGTTTCATGATGGTCAATCTTTTACTCCAACCTACCACTGGATCTAAACAAGCCACCAGACAAGTAGGCAGTGAACACAATTTCAAAATAGGCACCTAAAACAGGTTTGGTTACATGATAGGTGAGAATAAAGCAACTCATACGTACACCAATAAAAAACCATAAGTACATCAATAAAACCATATCTGGCATGACCAAGCATCAGAAAGAACATCAACCCAACACAAAAATAAAAAACCATAAGTACATCAATAAAACCATATCTGGCATGACCAAGCATCAGAAAGAACATCAACCCAACACAAAAAGGATTGATACAGGATCCCAAAATAACTCGATCTTGTGATGCACTGCAATGACCTACCAAAGAAAACATATCAGGGCAGAGGAGGAAAACATACCAATCCACTGAATAATGTTACGAACATTAAACAAATCCGATATACCACCAAGTGCTGATGCTACTCCTATACATGTAGTCTCAATGTCTCTGATCATCTTTTTTCTTTCTTCAACAAATCATCATGTTCGTATACCACCAAGTGCTGATGCTACTCCTATACATGTAGTCTCATCTTTTTTCTTTCTTCAACATATCATCATGTTCGAACAACTTCGAACACTAATACCTCATACGGCGTAGGACATCAACATAACAAGAATTTATCGGATTTACATTTATATAATAAGAATTTATGACAGATTAAGTTTAAAAAATCATGTCATTTAGTATCTCATTTAATTTTTGATCAAAAAGAAAAAAAAGTTAATTTTCATTTAAAAAATATAGTAGTGAAATTAATCATATTAATATATAGTGTATATTAATTAATTTTCCTCTATATATCAATAAGCATATATTAATATATTAGTCATTTAAAAATTAATCACGTACTTGTCCACATGACTTTTATAAATGAGGAATATGGTGAAATCAAAATCCTCAATATAGTAGTGAAATCAAAAATCTCAATATGGTGAAATCAAAATCCTCAATATAGTAGTGAAATCAAAAATCTCAATATGGTAAAATCAAAATCCTCAATATAGTAGTGAAATCAAAATTCTCAATATAGTAGTGAAATCAAAATCCTCAATATTCAACGGTGGTTTTACAACAAAATCCTCAATATTCAACGGCTCTTACAGTGAAAGAGATACATTGCAATATAGTAGTGAAAAATCCTCAATAAAATAAAAAATCCTCAATATTCAAAATCCTCAATATTCAAATCCTCAATGTTCAACGGTGTGAAAGAGATACATCAGTAAAATCAAAATCCTCAATATTCAAATCAAAATCCTCAATATTCAACGGCGGTCTTACAGTGAAAGAGATACATTGCAGTAATTGTAGGCTAATACATTGCAGTAATTGTAGGCAATTTAATTAGGAGAGAAGTTTGAAGCCAGAAGTTTGAAGCCAATAAAACCTCCTTCCATTTCTATTTTCATTTTATAATTTTTCTATTAATTAGGAAAGAAGTTTCAAGCCAATCAAACCTCCTTTCATTTCTATTCTCATGTTATAACTTTTCTATGTATATAGAAAATATAATCCCTAATTAACTGATCATGTTCTTTTATTATAATAGCTATAATACTTGCAGGATCGATGTAGTTTAATTTTGAGAAAGGTCTTATCAGAGGGATTTTCTTCACCTATATAGTCCTGCTACTTCTAACGTAGGTTTTGTGAAATATAAGATGTTGCGGCTTTTGTGAAATATAAGATGGAGCAAGTAGTGAATCTGTCTGCTGCTTATAACGTAGGCTTTTGTGAAATATAAGATTCTTTTTGTGAGATTCACAGTATGTAGGTTTTGTGAAATATAAGATGTTGCGTGAAATTAAGATGGAGCAAGTAGTGAATATCTCTGCTTCTAACGTAGGCTTTTGTGAAATATAAGATGCTGCTTTTGTGAAATATAAGATGTTGCAAGTAGTGAATAGAGAGATTCACAGTATTTGAGGGATTCTGCTTCTAACGTAGCTTTTGTAAAATATAAGATGCTGCTTTTGTGAAATAGAAGATGGAGCAAGTAGTGAATAGTATTTGAGGGATTTTCTCCACCTATATAGTCCTGCTGCTTCTAACGTAGGCTTTTGTGAAATATAGGCTTTTGTGAAATATAAGATGGAGCAAGTAGTGAATAGAGAGATTCACCTAGTTAATGGAGAGGATCGATTTCATATAATGCAGTTCATTGGGAAAGTCTTTGGCTGCAACACAATAGTTTATAGGGCAGAAGAGCCTTCATACGTTGTTGAGGCTGAAGAGCCTGAAGCCTTGGAGAAGTTAAAGGAAATGGTGGATGAAACGATCTCCTAAAGATATGATCTACTGTAATTTTGTAATAGTAACCATGAAAAGGACAACCTATCTCTAGCCTTTTATAAGATTGGATTTCTACCCTGGCGCAGAAAAAAAGATTCGATTTCTTTATTTATATATGATCATCCTCATTTATTTAAAAAATATATGTTAGATATATTTGTCAAACTTAATTTTATTTTTAAAATTTAAAACTCTATTATTATATAATAAAATTTGTTAGATACTATATAAATAAATAAGTGTTCTACATTTTATCTAAATTCTGGGATGTAATAATAGATCTTAGGCAAAAACTTTTATGAGTCAGGTGCATGGATCTAAGATCCATGCACCTGATCCGACCCGTTCACGCGCGCAAAACTCTCCCAAAACGCGCCCAAAATGCGCATGCACGCGCTCCCACGCGCTGGAGACTTGGCCTGAAGCTCATCCAGAATTCGCTCAAATAGACCAACCTTTGTGTATAATTAAACCAACCTTTGTGTATAGTTAGACCAACCATGTGTAGGTAGGTCTAACTATATACAAAGGTATGTCTAACATATATAAAGGTATGCTTAACTATATATAAAGGTATGTCTAACATATACAAAGGTATGTTTAAGTATACATAAAGGTATGTCTAACACAACGTAAAGGTATGCTTAACATAATGTAGTGGTATGTGCCAAAATTCAAAAATCAAGCCAAAAAAGACAAGGCATGGAATCTGGGCATAACTGGTATGTTTAACATAGCTTAAAGGTATGTCTAACATAACGTAAAGGTATGTCTAACATATACTATTGGTATGTGATTTTTTTCAAAAATCATGAGCCAAAAAAAAAAAAAAAAAAAGAGGGTGCGGTCCCCCCGACCCGGATCCGACCCGGGTGCATGGATCTAAGATTCATGCACCTGATTCACAAGAGACTTACTCTTATATTCTGGGAGGTAATTTGTTAGATTTTGTTAGATATGGTATTTCTTTTTCTCCTCTTGGTCAAAATATGGGTGTGGTCATCTATATCATACCTCATGTTGAAAGTTATATTTCAAAATAATTACTAGATGTCATATATACACAAATGACGTCACTAAATCATACATATCTTATAGTAAATATCATGTTCATAAAAATCTCTAAAATATATGAACAAACAATAATTCATTAAGAGAAATATACATAAAGTATAGTATTTTATTTTCAGAGCAACACAAGTTACAAGAGAATAAGCTCACTTATACCCCCAATCTATGTATTAATTAAATCCACATGCAATTCAAAATTTTATTATAATAATTAACCATAAGGTTGGTTGTGAATGTATTATAAATTCTTTATTTCAAAAATGGATTCGGACATTTTAAATTAGAAAATTAAGGGTTTTTTTTATAAGGATTTTGATATCAACGAATTTTAATACTAGAATAGTAAATTAAGTGGGCGTGAATATTTACCGGATAATACATATTTGATTTGATTTGGTGTGAACAATTTTTAAATCCTAAAAAAGACATACACATTATTAAAACTCTTTAACATCGATGATCTCTCTTGGTTAATTGGGATTTGTTTTTTTGTTAATAATTAAAAATTGTATCCCTCGAAATCTCTATATATATTGGCATATATATCCTAATGATAGAGTTGGTAGATGAGAAGCAGCAGAAGATACTGTTGTAAATTATTCGGTGCTATTTTCGACGAACTTTGTATCAAGACTTAGGTGTTATGTGGTGTTATGTGTGGGTATAAATGTGGGTATTAGGCCATAGGTGTTATGTGTGGGTATAATGCCACTATGCCATGTGCGGGAATAATGACACTATGCCTCATCTCTGGCATGATAGGAGGAGGTTTGGTTTGTGTAATAAACATCACCAAGCCGTTGATCTGGATGATCTTGGGCCAGCCACTTTTGGATGCAATGATGTTGGGATAAGGTTTTCAATTAACTCGACACAAGGATGCAACAAGATCCTATTCCGAGCTTCCAGATCATCCTAAGATCCCGTAAGAGTTAAGTGGACTTTTCTATCTTCTTTAATTTCTCAGTTTACTTATTTTACAAGATAATATATTTGAATTTTTGGGAGAATCAACTACAACTTCAGAATTTGAGAATTATACTTGCTTTTATATTACTCGTCGTTGCACGAGCATTGCTTATATGCATGAGGCCCGTCCATTCCGCTAGTGCTTCATATATAATCTGTCTAAATTCTATATTCCCTGTGATATGTAGTTGTCATTCAATACATATGTACAATGTTTTAGATGATCACAAATACTCATGTGGGAGACTGTGGCACGAAAATCATAAATGGTGTGGTTAATACTTCTAAAAAACAACTTAACCGAATCTCTATTACCCATGAATGGAACCCATATTCACGAATTGCTAAGTGTGGATTATGGGTTGACCCGTCTTATGGAAAAAGATCTGTCAGACGGTCTCACACAAGACCTACTCCTAAATGAGATGATTAGTCGTATATTCAAACTAGACGATTAGTCGTATATCCAATAAATTTCTTGGGTACAATTACGAATATACATTATTGACTAGATACTACATTGTAAAAGAAAGTTTTTTCATTGTCAGTTTCCCTACCTTTCATTACATTTATTTCACTTGCAAATTACATGTTTCAATTTATTTACTATTTTAGTAAAAAGTAATTATACCCTGATTATATGGAAAGTCAAATTAATTGATATACTAGATCTTTGTCACATCAGCGGTGAGCACATTAATATATAGACTTGATATGAAATAAAAATAATATATATGAATAAAAAATAGATTCTTTGGTTATTTGAGCCCCGAAAAACTGCGAGCGATTCATAAAAAACCCTAAACTATACCCTTATGGATTTTTGAAAAAAATTTACTATGAAAATTTTCAATTTTTATTAATCAAATAGACTTGATATGAAATAAAAATAATGTATATTGAGAAAAATTAGATTCTTTGGTTATTTGAGCCCCGAAAAACTGCGCGCGATTCATAAAAAACCCTAAATTGTATACCTACGAATTTTTGTACAAATTTTTTGACTGCAGAAATTTTCAAAATTTTTTCATCTGATAAACTTGACATTATTAAAAAATTAGATCCTCATTGCTCATTTGAGCCCCGAAAAATTGTGAGCGATTCTTATAAAACCCTAAATTGTACCCCTATGAAATTTTTAAATTTTTAACATCGTAAATTTTTAATTTTTAATCATCAAATAGACTTGACATGATGTAAAAATAATTATATATATAAAAGTGTGGTTTGACACTCTCAAGTGATGACACTTGGAGCTCTACAAGCATGCCAAGTGTCCCTTCTTAAAACATATTTTATTTGTCAAATATAAAAACATTAATATCAATTAAATACTCACCTCACTACTCAACAAAAAATAAATATGTAAGTTACTAATGTTTGCTAATGTTGTATTATTTTTCACTATATGAAATCTTTGCTTCCAAATTTGAATAATTATTTGTCCAACATTTCAATTTGAAAGGAAAAAAAAAAAAAAGTAAACAAGAAGGTTACACTAGCCTATATAATATGAAATTCTTATAAAAAGAAAACAAAAAGTACACAACAATGTTACATAAACCTTTATAAAATGAAATTCTTATGCTAAAAAAAAAAACAATTTTTTTAAGAGTAAATATACAACTATTTTTCATTGAATTAAAACAAATAAATAAAAAAGATGTTTGAAGATAATAATACCTTACAAAAGAACATTTAGGATAGTTCAGATTAAAAAATAACTTTAGAAAGAAATTTATTTGTAGGATTGAAGAAAAAAAAAGATAATATGGAAATATTGAAATTACTAATATTTTACAAAAAGAGCATTTAGGATAATTCAAACTCTGACATTAACAAAAATAGGTGCTAAAAAAATTAGGATATGTTTGGGTTAGACATAAGTAGATTTTGCAAGTTTGAAAGTATATTGTGAAAATGATGGAATTTGATAAGTTTAGGTTTGTTAAGAGATTTTAGAAAGTAAGATTATAATTAATTTATCATATCATATCAGGAATTATAGGAAAAATAGATGATGTCCTATTATTTTATTTTGAAAAAAGAAAACAAATGTTTTTAAAATTTCAAGAAAATGGATAAAGTAGAAAAAAAAATTATTATTCTAGAATTTAACAAAATAAATAACATAATTAGAATATTGATCATCCAAAATCCGGATGTGCACATCCAGTCGAAACACCCCTTAAACAATTAGGAAATTATATTAAAACTTTATAACAACAAATATAACAATTGGTTAAAATTAATAAAAACAAAACAACCAAAAAAAAAAAAAATACAAAGGAAACCAATATGTAAAGCAATTAATGAGTGCATTTAAAAATAAAATTCGAACAAATTTTTTCGAGCCATAAAAATGAGATGTATTCTACACTTTTTTACAGAAAGATATGAAAATACTTAATGTTACAGTTAAAACACATATAAAAAAATCATATTAACAAGTTTGTGCTAAAGAACAAATGAAAAAAAAATATGAAATATTATTTTAAGGATAAATAGAAAATGTCACACTTATAAAAAAATTTGTTAACATATAAAAAATAATACTACTTTAACATAACAATAAGATAAGTATTAAATAAAGCCCGTGCATCGCACGGGTTCAAACCTAGTATATATAAAGAGAAATTAGATTCTTAGGTCAATTGAGGCCCCAAAAAATTGTGCGCGATTTATAAAAAAACTCCAAATTATATCCCTATGCACTTTTGTGCAGATTTTTGACTGCGGAAATTTTAAATTTTTATTAATCAGATAGACTTTATATGAAATAAAAATAATATATATGAAGAAAAAATAGATTCTTTGGTTATTTGAGCCTCGAAAAACTGTGAGCGATTCATAAAAAACCCTAAATTGTACCTTTATGGATTTTTCGAAAAAAATTTACTACGAAAGTTTTCTATTTATATTAATCAAATAGACTTGATATGAAATAAAAATAATATATATTGAGAAATAATTAGATTCTTTGGTTATTTGAGCCCTGAAAATCTGCGCGATTCATAAAAAACCCTAAATTGTATCCCTATGGATTATTGTACAAATTTTTTGACTGTAGAAATTTTTAAATTTATTCATCTGATAAACTTGACATGATTAAAAAATTAGATCCTCTTTGGTCATTTGAGCCCCGCAAAATTGTGAGCGATTCCTATAAAACCCTGAATTGTACCCTTATGGAATTTTTAAAATTTTAACATCGGAAATTTTTAATTTTTAATCATGAGATAGACTTGACATGATGTTAAAATAATATATATATATATAAAGGGAAATTAGAATATTCTTAGGTCAATTGAGGCCCCAAAATTGTGCATGATTTATAAAAAACCCCAAATTATACCCCTATGGACTTTTGTGCAGATTTTTGACTGCGGAAATTATAAATTTTTATAAATCAGATAGACTTGATATGAAATAAAAATAATATATATGAAGAAAAAATAGATTCTTTGGTTATTTGAGCCCCGAAAAACAGCGAGCGATTCATAAAAAACCCTAAACTGTACCCTTATGGATTTTCGAAAAAAATTTACTACGAAAATTTTCAATTTTTATTAATTATCAAATAGACTTGATATGAAATAAAAATAATATATATGGAGAAAAATTAGATTCTTTGGTTATTTGAGCCCCAAAAAACTGCGTGAGATTCATAAAAAACCCCAAATTGTATCCCTATCGATTTTTGTATAAATTTTTTGACTGCGGAAATGTTCAAATTTAATTCATCTAATAAACGTGACATGATTATAAAATTCGATCCTCTTTGGTCATTTGAGCCCTGAAAAATTGTGAGCGATTCCTATAAAACATTAAATCCCTATGGAACTTTTAAATTTTTAACATCGGAAATTTTAAATTTTTAATCATTAGATAGACTTGGCATGATGTAAAAATAATATATATAAAGGGAAATTAGATTCTTAGGTCAATTGAGGCCCGAAAAATTGTGCACGATTTACAAAAGACCCCAAATTATACCTCTATGTATTTTTGTGCAGATTTTTGACTGCGGAAATTTTAAATTTTTATTAATCAGATAGACTTGATATGAAATAAAAATAATATATATATTAAGAAAAATTACATTCTTTCATTATTTGAGCCTCGAAAAATTGCAGGCGATTCATAAAAAACCCTAAATTATATCCCAATGGATTTTTGTGCAAATTTTGAATGTGGAAATTTTTGAACTTTATTCTTCTGATAGACTTGATATGTTGTAAAAATAATATATATGTGAAGGGAAATTAGATTATTTGGTCATTTGAGCCCCGAAAACTGTGCGCGATTCATTGAAAACCGTAAAATGTACCACGATGGGTTTTTGAAAAAAATTTCCAACAAAAATTTTCAATTTTCATTAATGAGATAGAGTTGATATGATATGAAAATAATATATATCAAGGGAAATTAGATTCTTTGCTTATTTGAGCCTCGAAAAACTGCGCGCGATTCGTAAAAAACCCTTAATTGTACCGCTATGGATTTTCGCGAAAATTTTTGACTACGAAAATTTTCAATTTTTTATTAATCATATAGACTTGATATGATATAAGAACAATATATATGAAGGGAAATTACATTCTTTGGTCATTTGAGCCCCGAACAACTGCGAGTGATTTATTTAAAACCCTTAATTATACCACTATTGATTTTCGAAAATTTTTAACTGTGAAAATGTTAAATTTTAATCAATCATATAGACTTAATATGATATAAAAACAACATATATGAAGAGAAATCAGATTCTTTGGTCATTTCAAACGCAAAAAAGTGCGCACGATTCATAAAAAAACCATTTTTTTTATATCTATGGATTTTTGAAAAGTTTTTACTGCGGAAGTTTTCAACTTTTATTCATCTGATAGACTTGACACGATGTAAAAATAATATATACGAGGGTAAATTAAATACTTTGGTCATTTGAGCCCCGAAAACCTACGAGCGATTCATAAAATACCCTAAATTGTACCCCTATGGATTTTTGTGCAAATTTTTTATTGAATAAAATTTTAACTTATATTCATTAGATAGACTAGACATGATAAGAAAATAATACTGATGAAGGGAAATTAGATTCTTTGGTCATTTGAGTTCGAAAACAACACTCGATTCATAAAAAACCCTAAATTGTACCACTTTGATATGAAATAAAAATAGTATATATGAAGAAAAATTAGATTCTTTGGTTATTTGAGCCCTGAAAAAGTACGAGCGATGCATAAAAAAACCTAAATTGTACCCCTATGGATTTTCAAAAAAATTTGACTGCAAAATTATTTAATTTTTATTAATCATATAGACTTGATTATGAAATGAAAATATATATATATATATATATATATGAAGAAAAATTAGATTCTTTGGTTATTTGAGCCTCGAAAAACTGCACGCGATTAATAAAAACCTTAAATTGTATCCCTATGGTTTTTTGTATAAATTTTTGACTGTGGAAATTTTCAGATTTTATTTATCTCATAGACTTTACATGATTAAAAAAAGAATATATACGAAGGAAAATTAGATTCTTTGGACATTTGAGCCCCGAAAAATTGCGAGCGTTCAACCCTAAATTCCCCTATGGAAATTTGAAAATTTTTAACTTCGAAAATTTTAAAATTTGAATCATGAGATAGACTTGACATGAAGTACAAATAATGTATATTAAGGGAAATTAGATTCTTAGGTCATTTGAGGCCCGAAAAATTGATTGCGATTCATAAAAACCCTAAATTATACCCCTATGAAATTTTGTGGAAATTTTTGACTGCAGAAATTTTCAACTTTTATTCATCGGATAGACTTGATATGATATAAAAATAATATATATGAAGGGAAATTAGATTATTTGGTCATTTGAGCCCCGAAACTGCTAGCGATTAATAAAAAACCCTAACTTATACCCGTATGAATTTTTGTGCAAATTTTTGACTGCGGAAATTTTGAATTTTTGTTAAGCAGATAGACTTGATATGAAATAAAAATTATATATTTGAAGAAAAATTACATTCTTCGGTTATTTGTGCCCCGAAAAACTGCACGCGATTCATAAAAAACCCAATATTAGATCCCTATGGATTTTTGTGTAAATTTTGACTGCCGAAATTTTAGCACTTTATTCATCTAATAGACTTGAGATGTTCTAAAAATAATATATATGAAGGGAAATTAGATTTTTTAGTCATTAAAGCCACGAAAACTGCCCGCGATTCATGTTGGTCCCAAGTGGCAGTAGGCTTAGGGGGGGGGGGGTGGTGAATAAGCCTACTCAAATTTTCAAATTTTATTATCTGATAGACTTGACATGATTAAAAAAATAATATATAAGAAGAGAAATTAGATTTTTTGGTCATTTGAGCCTCAAAATATTGTGAGCGATTCAACCCCAAATCGTACCCCTATGGAACTTTGAAAATTTTTAACTTTGGAAATTATAAATTTTTAATCAACAGATAGACTTTACATGAAGTAAAAATAATTTATATGAAGGGAAATTAGAGGCCCGAAAAATTGGGAGCGATTCAAAAAAATCCTAAATTATACCCCTATGAAATTTTGTGGAAAGTTTTAACTGCGGAAATTTTGTGGAAATTTTTAACTTATAGTCATCTGATAGACTGGACGTGATAAAAAAATAATATATATGAAGGGAAATTAGATTCTTTGATCATTTGAGCCCTGAAAACTGTGTGATTGATAAAAAACCATAACTTATACCCCTATGGATTTTTGTGCAAATTTTTGACTGCGGAAATTTTAAAATTTTATTAATAATATAGACTTGATATGAAATAAAAATTATATATATGAAGAAAAATTCAATTCTTTGGTTATTTGAGCCCCGAAAAACTGCACGCGATTCATAAAAAACCCTATATTAGATCCCTTTGAATGTTTGTGCAAATTTTTGACTGGGGAAATTTTAGAACTGTATTCATTTGATAAACTTGAGATGATGTAAAAATAATATATATAAAGAGAAGTTAGATTCTTTGGTCATTTGAGCCCCGAAAACTGCGTGCTATTCATAGAAAACCATAAAATGTACCCCAATAGGTTTTTGAAAAAACTTACTGCAGATATTTTAAATTTTCATTAATCAGAGAGACTTGATATGATATGAAAATAATATATATCAAGGGAATTAAAATCTTTGGTTATATGAGCCTCGGAAAACTATGCGCGATTAATAAGAAACCTTAAATTGTACCCCAATGGATTTTTGTGCAAATTTTTTACGGCGAAAATTTTCAATTTTTATTAATTATATAGACTTAATATGATATAAGAACAATATATATGAAGGAAGATTAGATTCTTTGGTCATTTGAGCCCCGAAAAACTACGAGCGATTCATAAAAAACCCTAAATTGCATCTCTATGGATTTTTATACAAATTTTTGACTTCGGAAATTTTCAAATTTTATTCATGTGATAGACTTGACATGATTAAAAAAATAATATATACGAAGGGAAATTAGATTCTTTGGTCATTTGAGCCCAAAAAAATTGCGAGCGATTCAACCCTAAATTGTACCCCTATGGAATTTTGAAAAATTTGAACTTGGAAAATTTTAAATTTTTAATCATCAGATAGACTTGACATGAAGTAAAAATAATGTATATGAAGGGAAATTAGATTCTTAGGTCATTTGAGTCCCGAAAAATTGTGCGCGATTCATAAAAACCCAAAATTATACCCCTATGGAATTTTGTGGAAATTTTTGACTGCGGAATTTTTCAACTTTTATTCATCTGATAGACTTGACATGATATAAAAATAATATATATGAAGGAAAATTAAATTCCTTGGTTGTTTGAGCACCGAAAACTGCGTGCGATTGATAAAATACCCTAACTTATACACCTATGAATTTTTGTGCAAGTTTTGATTACGGAAATTTTAAATTTTATTAATCAGATAGACTTGATATGAAATAAAAATTATATATATGAAAAAAAATTACATTCTTTGGTTATTTGAGCCCCGAAAAACTACATGCAATTCATACAAAACCCTATATTAGATCGCTATGAATTTTTGTACAAATTTTTGAATCCGGGAATTTTAGAACTTTATTCATTTGATAGACTTGAGATGATTTGGTCATTTAAGCCCCGAAAACTGCACGCGATTCATATAAAACCATATAATGTACCCCGATGGGTTTTTGAAAAAAATTGTTAGAACATATTTAAGTATGTTTTGATGAGACAAAACCATAAGAATAATAACCATCATTCTATAAGCATAACCTATCTTGTAAGGTTACTGCAACGAGGTTACTGCAGAAAGATACGGCTGAGAAAGCTTCAGAGAAAGGATACTGAAGAGAATGGTGAAAGGTCCCTGGTAGACTAAAAAGGGTACTGCTTACTGTAGGAAGCTACCTGGAAGAGACTATGCTTTAGCATAATGCAAAGCAGCAAGATACCGAAGACTCAAGCTACCGGACAGAAAGCTACCTGGAAGAGACCATGCCAAAGCATACTGCAAGAGCTTCAAGCCGTCTGAAAGAGCGAGCCAGAAGGAAGCTATAAAGCAAGCATGGGAATGAAGCTACAAGTTACCGGTAGAGAGAAAAGGAATTGAGCCAATCAGATGAAGACACGTGGAAAACAAAAAGCTGGCATGGATCAGAAGGAATGCGGCGCATTTAATGATGGAAACCTACCCACCTTCAATGTGCAGATTTCCAAATCTATAAATAGAAGAAGACTGAAGACTAAGGTGTGTAAAAAAGAGAGAAGAGAAGAACGCAATAGAGAGCACAAATAAGAAAAGAAGAAGACAAAGCGCAAGAAAGTGTGTAGAAAAGAGGGGGAAGACCATATAGAAGAAAAGAGAGCAAAGTGGGGGAATAAAGAAGAAGAAAAGGAAGAAGAGAGAAAAGAGAAGCTCAAACACTCCACACCCCAGAAACGCTAGAATACACAGACACTCAGTCTTGCAGCAAGCTACAGCAGAACAACCTGCAAAAGAAGTCAAAGCTTGCTACATCCAATTGAAGAAGAAGACAAACTTTTTTAGGACTGTCTCGGAGTGCTTAGTCAGGACTAGGATCTTTCTACAGTGTGTTGTAATAGATAGAGCTATGTAAATCAACAAGATTAACAAATGTTCCCTCTTGAGAAGAGGCAGAGAGGATGTAGAAGGGTTACTCTACCTTCGGACATCTGTATATCTATGCGTTTATCTGTGCTTTCTGTTCTGTCTGCATATCTTATGTTAGATGCATGTCTTCCATATTTGGTCTTTTAATGAGAGGAAGCTTCCGCAATATAACTCTGATAAGTAACATCCCAAAAGGTTACTGCCTCTCGACCTAAGCCTTCTAAGGTGAAGAAAAGTTTGAAAATTGAGTAGACTTATTCAACCCCCCCCCCTAAGCCTACTACCTCTCAGGAGCAACAAAAATTAATGCGGAAATTTTAAATTTTCATCAAATAGAGAGACTTGATATGAAATGAAAATAATATATATCAAGGTGTTCGAAATGTTTAAGTATGTTTTGATGAGACAAAACCTTAAGAAAGTACCTCTAAAGCATAACCAATCTTAGGAGAGGTTACTGCGACAAAGTTACTGCAGAAGAAAGAAAGATCAGAGAAAGTGTCAAAGGAAGGATACTGAACAGAATGGTGAAGAGAATTGGGTAAACTAATTAGGATACTGATGACTACAGGAAGATACTGGAAGAGAACTTGCTGAAGCAAAAAAGCAGCAAGCCACCAGACAGGAAGCTACCTGAGAGACAATGCCGAAAGCATACTGCAAGGCAGCATGCTACAGAAGCCTCAAGCCACCTGACGGAGCAAGCCAGAGAAGGAAGCTCTAGAGTGAAGCACGAGGAGGAAGCTACAAAGCAGGCATGGGAAGAAAGTCAAAATTTACCGGTAGACACAAGAAGTTACTGGTAGAGAAAAAAGAAGAGGAGCCAATCAGAAGAACATACGTGGAAAGTGAAAAACTGGCGTGTGTCAGGAGTGCGGCGCATCAATGATGGAAATCTACCTACCTTCAACGGACATATTTCATAACCTATAAAAAGAGGAGTGAAGATTGAGGAAGTGAAGAGAGAGATAGAGAGAGAGAGAGAGAGAGAGAGAGAGAGAGAGAGAGAGAAAGCACGCAAAAGAAAAGAAAAGAGCTCAACAGAGAAAAAGCTCAGAAGAAGAAGGAGCGGAAAAAAGGGGGAAAGGCTACACAAAAGAAAATAGAGCAAAGTGGGGAGCAAAAGAAGAAGAGAGAAAAGAGAAGCTCAAACACCCCACACCCCAAAGACGCATAATTAGTCTCACAATCAAGGCAACAAGCTACAACAGTTAAACTTGCAAAAGAAGTCTAAGCTTGCTGCCACCAGTTGAAGAAGGAGAAGACAAACCTTTTTAAAGGTTGTCTTGGAGTGCTTAGTGCGATGAGCGAGTCTGCTAAGCTTTCCACTTTCTGAAAAAGAAAGTGAGGACCCTGGGTGGGTAGAATAGGATCCTGTGTGGGTCAGTGAGGAGAGTAGGCAAGCAGCTGTGTGAAGGCTTGCTACTTGTTAAGTGAGGGTTGTAATAGATAGTGCTATGTAAATTAACTAGCTTAACAAATGTTCCATCTTGAGAAGAGGCAGAGAGGATGTAGAAGGATTACTCCACCTAAAAACCTCTGTATATCCATACTTCTATATGTTCTTACTGCTTTACTTGCATAACTCTATGTTAAGTTACACATCTTCGATACTAGGCTCTTATAAGAGAAAAGCTTCCGCAACCACTCTGATCAGTAACCTCTCAAAAGGTTACTGATACTGCAACCAAGTCGAGATAATAGAAGAAAAAGTTTTGAAATATGAGTAGACTTATTCACCCCCTCTCTAAGCCTACTGCCACCATATTTGGGACCAACATAAGGAAATTAAAAGTTTTGGTTATATGAGCCTCGAAAAACTGCGCGCGATTCATAAGAAACCCTAAATTGTACCCGGATGGATTTTTGAGTAAATTTTTTAGTGCAAAAATTCTCAATTTTTATTAATCATATAGACTTGATATGATATAAGAACAATATATATGAAGGAAAATCAGATTCTCTGGTCATTTGAGCCCTGAAAAACTGCGAGCGATTCATAAAAAAACCCTAAATTGTATAATTTATGGTTTTATGAGAATCGCGCACAATTTTTTGGACTTCAAATGACATAAGAATCTAATTTCCCTTCATATACATTATTTTTACATCATTTCAAGTCTATCTGATGATTAAGAATTTAAAATTTCTAAACTTAAAAATTTTCAAAATTCCATATGAGTACAATTTAGGGTTTTTTAGGAATCGCGCATAATTTTCGGGGCTCAAATGACCAAAGAATCTAATTTCCCTTCGTATATATTATTTTTTAATCATGTCAACTCTATCAGATAAATAAAATTTGAAAATTTCCGAAGTTAAAAAATTGCACAAAAATCCATAGGGATACAATTTAAGGTTTTTTATTAATCAGGCGAAGTTTTTTGGGGCTGAAATAACCATAGAATATAATTTTCTTCATATATATTATTTTTATTTCATATCAAATATATATCTAATTATTAAAAATTGAAAAATTTCAGAGACATAAATTTTTGAAAATCCGTAAGGGTACAATTTAGGGTTTTTTGTGATCGCGGGTAGTTTTCAAGGCTCAAATGACCAAAGAATTTAATTTCCCTTCATCTATATTATTTCTACATTATGTCAAGTCTATCTGATGAATAAACGGTTAAAATTTCAGCAGTCAAAAAATTTGCACAAAAATCCATAGGGGTACAATACAGGGTTTTTTATGAACCGCTCGCAGTTTTCAGGGCTCAATTGACCAAAGAATCTAATTTCCCTTCATCTATATTTTTTTTACATCATGTCAAGTCTAATTTCCCTTCATCTATATTATTTTTACATCATGTCAAGTCTAATTTCCCTTCATATACATTATTTTTACATCATTTCAAGTCTATCTGATGATTAAACATTTCAAATTTCCAAAGTTAAATTTTTTTAAAATTCCATACGGGTACAATCTAGTGTTTTCTAGGAATCGCACGCAATTTTTCGGTGCTCAAATGACCAAAGAATCTAATTTTCCTTCGTATATATTATTATATAATCATGTCAAGTCTATAACATGAATAAAATTTGAAAATTTTGAAGTCAAAAATTTGCACAAAAATCCATAGGGATATAATCGCGTCAAGTTTTTTGGGCTCAAATAACCATATAATCTAATTTTTCTTCATATATTTTTTTTATTTTATATCAAGTTTATCTTATTAATAAAAATTGAAAAATTTCGCAGTAATTTTTTTTTGAAAATCATATGGGTACAATTTAAGGTTTTTTATGAATCGCGCGTAGTTTTTGGAGCTCAAATGACTAAAAAATTTAATTTCCCTTCATCTATATTATTTTTATATTATGTCAAGTCTATCTGTTGAATAAACGGTTAAAATTTCAGCAGTCAAAAAATTTGCACAAAAAATCCATAGGGGTACAATACAGGGTTTTTTTATGAACCAATCACAAATTTCAGGGCTCAAATGACCAAAGAATCTAATTTCTCTTCATCTATATTATTTTTACATCATGTAAAGTCTATAAGATGTGTTGGAAACATTCAAATATGTTTTGATTAGACAAAACCTTAAGAAAGTAACTCTAAAGCATAACCAATCTTGGGACTGGTTACTGCAACAGAGTTACCGCACAAAGATAAAGATTAGAGAAAGTGTCAAAGGAAGGACACTGAAGAGAATGGTGAAAAGAATCGGGTGAACTAATTAGGATACCGATGACTGCATGAAGCTACTGGAAGAGAACTTGCTGAAGCAGAAAAGCAGCAAGCTACCAGATATAAAGCTACCTGAGAGACCATTCCGAAGCATACTGTAGGGCAGCATGCTACAGATGCCTCAAGCCACCTGACGCAGCTAGCCAGAGAAGGAAGCATCAGAGTGAGCGCGAGGAGAAAGCTACAAAGCAGGCATGGGAAGAAAGTCAAAAGTTAACGGTAGACACAAGAAGGTTACTAGTAGAGAGAAGAGAAGAGGAGCCAATCAGAAGAAGACACGTGGAAAACAAAAGACTTGCATGTGTCAGAAAAAGTGCGGCACTATCAATGATTGAAATCTATCTACCTTTAACGGGCAGATTTCCTAATTTATGAATAGAAGAAGACTGAAGACTGAGAAGGAGAGAGAGAGAGCACGCAAAGGAAGAAGAAGAAGAAATTACAGAAGAAAGCTCAAGAAGAGAGCGTAGAAAAGAGGGGGAAAGCTACACAAAAGAAAATAGAGCAAAGTGGGGAGCAAAAGAAGAAGATAGAAAAGAAAAGCTCAAACACCCCACACCCCTGAGACGCATACTCAGTCAGTCAGTCTTGCAGCAAACTTCAGTAGATCAACCTGCAAACGAAGCCCAAGCTTGCTGCATCCAGTTGAAGAAGAAGGAAGATAAACCTTTTAAGGATTGTCTTGGAGTGCTCAGTGCGAGGAATAGAGTCCTGCTGAGCTTTCCACTTTCTGAAGAAGAAAGTGAGGACCCTGGGTGGGTAGACTAGGATCCTGTGTGGGTCAGATAGGAGAGTAGGCAAGCAGCTGTGTGAAGGCTTGCTACTTACTTGTTAAGTGAGGGTTGTAATATATAGGGCTATGTAAATCAACCAGCTTAACAAAGGTTCCCTCTTGAGAAGAGGCAGAGATGATGTAGAAGGATTACTCACCTTCGAACCTCTGTATATCCATGCGTCTATATGTGCTTATTGTTTTACTTGCATACTCTATGTTAAGTTGCACATCTTCTATACTCAGCTCTTATGAGAGAAAAGCTTCCGCAACCACTCTGATCAGTAACCTCCCAAAAGGTTACTGATACTGAAACCAAGACGATAGAAGTCAAGATTAGTTTGAAATAGGAGTAGGCTTATTCACCCCCCGCCCTCTAAGACTACTACCACCAGTTTGGGACCAACAAGTGGTATCAGAGCAAGTTAGATGATATGCAAAAGATCTAATCGATCTATCCAGATCCCATCTGTGAAAAGTCTATCTCTAGAAAATCTCTTTCTCTCTCTCTCTCTCTCTCTCTTCCTCACATCATAGATCAATTCACTGCCTTTGATTAAAAGGATATGATTGATGTGAAGACAGCAAACAACTAAGAAGGATATATATAAAATCAAGCTGAGTTGTGAAGAAAAGCTGTTCAAAAGAAGGAATCCGGTGAACAGCAAACTTGAAGGAACGCTTGAAGATCAAGTCTTCTGAGAAAGACTTGTTTAGCAAGTGTCAAGCGTGAGAGGTGAATATACGTGATTTGAGGTGTGATTGGTTGATTATTTGTAGAAAATGTGTTCTTGTTAGGATGTATACTATAAGTCTAGCTTTTGTATGAACATCTTTTATGCAATGAGAATTACTATGGTCACATGTTTGCATTTTATATTTGTTATATATGATTGTGCAATGTCCAATTAATTTATATTATAGATAACTTGGTGTGTGGTGCCACACAGAAGATCTTGTTATCAGTTTCTTATAAATTATAAATAGTAGCTCACAACCAAGATGAATTTGGACAAATCATCGGAATGGTTGTAGTGTAGTTTGGTATTAGTCTGTCTTGACTATAAAACTACACTAGTATACTTTGTGTGTATTGAGCAGGACCATTTGAGGTTGTTCGTTTTATTCTGACTATGTAATAGAACAAGACCTCTGTTATTATGGATGTGCGTTCTCTTAATCCCTATATAATAACAGCCACGTATACACAATATTTGTTTCTTTAATTTGCCAACGAGTGAGATTTATTTATTAAATCAATAAACTCGGTGAATTGGGAAACCGTATTGTCTATATGGTGTACTGTTGATTATAGAAGGAATTTGTGTCCTAATTATTTAGGATGATGATGTCCCCTTGAGGAGCTCATAAGGATTATCATGTAAACCCTGCAGGTGGATTTAATCCGACATGATAATAAAGTTGAGTCGTACTACTCTTGGAATTAGATGTTAATTAATTAAGTTGTCAGTAACTTATTTAATTAACGGACATTCGATATCTTAAACACAGGGAGATAAACGTGCACATAATAAGAAGGAGCCCATATTAAATATGGGATTGGGACGGTAGTTCAATAATAATTCTTTAGTGGACTGAATTATTATTGATGGGCTTAATTTATGTGTACGGGCCGAACACAGGATACTTAAGCCCATCAGGAGGCCCAACCCAATTCCTCCTCTAGGTCTCTGATGTAGCCTATTTATAGCCTTTTTCATCAGCGCCTCTTCACATTCACAGATTACAGAAAACACGTAATAGTGAGAGAGAGAGCAGAATTATGATTTCTCGAAGGATCGTTGGCCACGCAACGTTCGAGAAAGGCTGCAGGAATACATCAGAAGATCAAAGAGGTCTAGGGTTACGTAAGATCAGTCTTGGCTCGATTTCTTATAGACTGATCGAAAGGTATAATTCTTTTCATTCCGCTGCTTCTTCTTTATACCTTGCATGGAACCCGATTTATTAATTGCATAGAGCCGGCGATCGTCGGTTCCTACAATTGGTATCAGAGCCACGTTTCTGGTTCTATGCAATTGGATCGGTTAATTATTATGATCTTATGCTGTATCATACGTTTTATATTCAGATTGTATGATAGTAGGGTTGCATAGGATAACTCGGTTTTTCAGGTTACCTATATCCAACTATTATGGCTGTGTGTATGTTTAATGTATGATCTAAACCCTCAGACCTGTCGAGGTTTTTGTTTTGGATTGGTTGCATGATTGTAATAGTAAAACCACGGCGGTTTGTCGTGTTAGGTTCGATGTAATTCTTGATTAGTTCTCGATGTAATTCTTGATAAGTTCTCGATGTAATTCTTGATTTGTTCTTGATGTATTACTGTTCGATTACAATTTTGATGTAATCCGATCGATGTAATTTGAATGGATTGCTGGTCCAAACGGCGATTGATCGAAAGATGTTCGATGGGATCGAAAGGCGCTGTTCGATCAGACTGCTGGATTGGCGCAACGGGGCGCTGCTGAATCTCCGCAACAGATTGGTGGATTGGCGCTGATTCTGGTGCGCAACAACCTGCTGGATTTGTGCAACAACCTGCTGGATTCGCGCAACGATCAGGTCGATCCCCGTTTAGCAGGCGAACATTCGATCGAAGTGGCCATAATAGTTGGATTTATTTTATTCCATATTTATTGCCTATCTATATGTTTGTTGTTTTATCAAGCATGCTTTTATATGTTACATGTTATTGCATGCTAAATTCCCTCATTTAAATAACTAAGTGGGAGAGGGATTCATTTTGAATAAATCCCATGGTCTCCATTACTGGTTTGTAAGTGATGCATTTAAACTTGCGCGTTGGCTTTAAGTGCCTTCCTCTCGGATGAGTTTGATTGTGGATCACTAGATCAAACTTTCTTAATGAATAATTATAGGAAATTATTTAGGAGCGTGTAATCTTCTCCATCTGAAGATACACAAACCTAGATGATTGACTTGGTATTAAGTAATGGTATACACTTAGGTGCATATGATAAGTATCCTCCCCATCGGAGTAAGTGCTGTTATTTGCATGACTAAAGATAAACCAACTATTAATTTTATTTTGTTTGTCAAGATAATGAAATTAATGGGTAAAACCTCCTCTAACGAATGTTTGAATTAGTATACGACCACATTATCGTGGCATACGAAATTCACGGTGTATTGAGGTGTTGGTGAATTTAATTATATCGTTTGAGGGAACGATATAGGCTTTAAATTCTATATGATATGACCTGTGTATTTATTTGTTTATTTATATGATTCTCAGGATATCATAATGTCTTTCAACCCACTTGCTGTTATACTCAAAGAAAACAAACTTACTGGACCTAATTATATTGACTGGAAAAGAAACTTGGATATTGTCCTAACTGCTGAAGAGTACAAGTTTGTACTCCATGAGCAATGTCCTGACAAGCCTGATGAAAACTCTAGTGAAGAGGAGAAAGTGCATTATAGGAAGTGGGTTAAGGCAGATGAGATGGCGCGGTGTTACATTTTGGCTTCCATGTCAAATGTACTGCAACATCAGCATCAGGCCATGCCCACTGCCTATGATATGATGCTCAATCTCAAAGAACTCTTCGGACACCAGAGTCGGGCTGCCAGACAGGAGGCAATGAGAAACTTGATGACGACCACCATGTCTGAGGGGACACCTGTGAGTGATCACGTCCTTAAGATGATGGCTCATTTGAATGAGATGGAAGTCCTTGGAGCTGAAATCGATGGGGAAACCCAGGTCGATATCGTGCTCCAAACACTGCCTAAGAGTTTTGAGCAGTTCCGTCTTAATTATAATATGAACAAAAGAATGTACTCCTTGGCGGAACTTCTGACAGAACTCAAATCGGCAGAAGGACTATTTCGTCAAAGTGCTCAAGCTTACGTTGCTGAAAAAGTTTCTACTTCTAAGCCGAAAGGTGGAAAGAAGAAGAAGAAACAGAATCCTTCGGCGAACAGAGCGAATGGACCTCAAAAGGCCGGACCACAAGGTGGTGTGAAAAAGCCGAAGGGCAAGTGCTTCGCGTGCAAGCAGCCTAGACATTGGAAGGTGGATTGTCCTCGTAAAAAGGAGAACAAAGAAGGTATATCTTATTCACTAATTGTTGAAACATGTTTAGCGGTGTTATCTACCGGCACCTGGTGTGTAGATACAGGAGCCACTGATCATGTCTGCAATTCTTTGCAGGGGTTCCAGGAAACCAGGCGACTTAGTGAGGGCGAAATTACCATCTACATGGGCAACGCTGCGAAAGTGGCGGCTGTTGCAGTGGGAGATGTTTATTTATCTTTTGATAGGAACAAGACTTTGGTTTTGAGGAATTGTCTTTACGTACCTTGTTTTAGAAAGAATTTGATTTCAGTTTCTAAGTTATTTTTGGATGGATATTCTGTTTCTTTTGATGGCAAAGTTGTTGTCAAGAAAAATAGGGTTATTATCTGTTCTGGTACGTTGGTTGGCAATTTATATACTCTTAATCCAAAAACTCCTACGATGCAACAAATGGAAATTAATAATACATCTTCTAACTCAAATAAGAGAAAAGAACCTTCAAAAATGAACCAAACATATCTTTGGCATCTAAGATTAGGTCACATTAACTTGAGTAGGATTCAACGGTTGATAGCCGATGGACCTTTGAGTTCATTGGAAGTGGAAAACTATCCGACCTGCGAGTCCTGCTTGGAAGGAAAAATGACCAAGAGGCCTTTTAAAGCCAAGGGGTATAGAGCCAAAGAAGTGTTGGAATTGGTTCATTCTGATTTGTGTGGTCCTATGTCTATCCAAGCAAGAGGTGGTTTCGAATATTTTGTCTCTTTTATAGATGATTTTTCGAGATATGGATACATTTATTTGATGCGCGGCAAGTCTGAGTGCTTTGATAAGTTCAAAGAGTACAAGGCTGATGTGGAGAAGCGTCATGGTAAATGTATCAAAATACTACGATCTGATCGTGGTGGCGAGTACCTCTTAAGAGAGTTTAGAAATTACTTATCAGAGGCTGGGATCCAATCCCAATTGTCAGCACCTGGTACACCCCAACAGAATGGTGTGGCGGAACGAAGGAATAGGATTCTCATGGAAATGGTTAGATCAATGATGAGTTATTCGGAATTACCGAATTCGTTTTGGGGGTATGACCTGGAAACGGCGGCGTACATTCTGAACTTGGTACCTTCTAAGACAGTACCCTCTACTCCCACAGAATTGTGGAATGGGCGTAAGCCCAGTCTGAAACACATTCGGATTTGGGGTAGTCCAGCACATGTGCTGAAGGGAGATGCTGATAAGTTGGAATCTCGTACGGAAGTTCGGCTGTTTGTGGGCTATCCTAAAGGAATGAAAGGTGGTTTGTTTTATAGTCCTAAAGATCAGAGGGTAATTGTAAGCACAAATGCCCGATTTTTAGAAGAGGACTATGTAATGAATCACAAGCCCATGAGTAAAATTGTTCTAGAAGAAATAAGAGGGCAAACTCCTACCTTAGTGCCAACGGTACAAGATGAGATAACACAGGGGTCTGCACCATCTGTCACTAATGATACACTATTACCCCAAGTGCCTCGTCGTAGTGGGAGGGTTGTTAGACAACCTGATAGATTCATGTTTTTGGGAGAGTCTTCGGACTTAGTACCTGGTGAACATGAATCTGATCCTTGGACCTATGACGAAGCACTCCAAGATAAAGATGCAGAATCTTGGCAAAAAGCTATGAATTCTGAATTAGAATCTATGGATTCTAACCAAGTCTGAGAGCTAGTAGAACCACCAAATGGTGTAAAAGCCATTGGATGTAAATGGGTCTATAAAAGAAAAAGAGGATCAGACGGGAAAGTAGAAACTTTCAAAGCAAGGCTTGTTGCGAAGGGGTATACTCAAAAGGAAGGCATAGATTATGAGGAAACCTTTTCGCCGGTAGCCATGCTTAAGTCTATCCGGATTCTTTTGTCTATTGCTGCTCATATGAATTATGAGGTTTGGCAAATGGATGTCAAGACAGCTTTCCTTAACGGTAGTCTTGAAGAAAACATCTATATGAAGCAACCAGAAGGATTCATTGCAAAGGGCAAAAAGCATCTTGTGTGTAAGCTTAATCGGTCCATTTATGGACTGAAACAAGCTTCGAGATCTTGGAACATCCGTTTTGATGAGGTAATCCAGTCTTATGGATTCATTCAATGTCCGGATGAGTCTTGTGTATACAAGAAGAGTGACGGAAACGTGGTGGTATTTCTTGTACTATACGTAGATGACATTTTGCTCATTGGCAACAATGTCAAGGTGTTGTCAGACGTAAAGGTATGGTTATCCAAACAGTTTGATATGAAGGACTTGGGAGAAGTTGGACATATTCTTGGGATCAAAGTTATAAGGGATCGCAAGAAAAGGATGTTATGTCTATCTCAAGCTTCATACATTGATACTATCCTAGCTCGTTTTAGCATGCAAAACTCCAAGAAAGGTTTTCTACCTTTTCGACATGGAGTACCTTTATCTAAGGAGATGTGTCCTAAGACACCAAAGGAGATAGAGGATATGAAGGCAGTTCCTTATGCTTCGGCCGTAGGAAGCCTAATGTATGCAATGCTATGTACGAGGCCAGATATCTGCTTTGCCGTGGGCATGGTTAGCAGATATCAAAGTAACCCAGGACAAGGACATTGGACTGCGGTAAAGCATATTTTAAAGTACCTGAAAAGGACTAGAAATTATATGCTGGTTTACCAAGCTAATGATTTGCTTCCTGTGGGTTACACGGATTCTGATTTCCAGTCGGATAGGGACAATAGTAAATCTACCTCGGGTTATGTGTTTACCTTGGGAGGTGGAGCCATAGTATGGAGGAGTGTTAAGCAGAAATGCGTTTCGGACTCAACCATGGAAGCTGAGTATGTGGCAGCCTCTGAGGCAGCCAAAGAAGCTGTATGGCTCAGAAACTTCATGATGGACTTAGAAGTGATTCCTAGTTTGCCTAAAGCTATCACAATTTATTGTGATAATAGTGGTGCAGTAGCAAACTCGAAGGAACCACGAGCCCATAAAGCAAGCAAACACATTGAGCGCAAGTACCACCTGATACGAGACATCGTAAAACGAGGGGAAGTTGTTGTCGCCAAAATTGCATCAGCCGATAACCTAGCAGATCCTTTCACAAAGGCCCTTCCGGCGAAAGCCTTCGATGAGCATGTTGAAGGAATGGGAATCAGATGTATGGTAGTGTAGATGACAGCATAGTCTTTTAGTATAAGTGGGAGATTGTTAGGATGTATACTATAAGCCTAGCTTTTGTATGAACATCTTTTATGCAATGAGAATTACTATGGTCACATGTTTGCATTTTATATTTGTTATATATGATTGTGCAATGTCCAATTAATTTATATTATAGATAACTTGGTGTGTGGTGCCACACAGAAGATCTTGTTATCAGTTTCTTATAAATTATAAATAGTAGCTCACAACCAAGATGAATTTGGACAAATCATCGGAATGGTTGTAGTGTAGTTTGGTATTAGTCTGTCTTGACTATAAAACTACACTAGTATACTTTGTGTGTATTGAGCAGGACCATTTGAGGTTGTTCGTTTTATTCTGACTATGTAATAGAACAAGACCTCTGTTATTATGGATGTGCGTTCTCTTAATCCCTATATAATAACAGCCACATATACACAATATTTGTTTCTTTAATTTGCCAACGAGTGAGATTTATTTATTAAATCAATAAACTCGGTGAATTGGGAAACCGTATTGTTTATATGGTGTACTGTTGATTATAGAAGGAATCTGTGTCCTAATTATTTAGGATGATGATGTCCCCTTGAGGAGCTCATAAGGATTATCATGTAAACCCTGCAGGTGGATTTAATCCGACATGATAATAAAGTTGAGTCGTACTACTCTTGGAATTAGATGTTAATTAATTAAGTTGTCAGTAACTTATTTAATTAATGGACATTCGATATCTTAAACACAGGGAGATAAACGTGCACATAATAAGAAGGAGCCCATATTAAATATGGGATTGGGACGGTAGTTCAATAATAATTCTTTAGTGGACTGAATTATTATTGATGGGCTTAATTTATGTGTTCGGGCCGAACACAGGATACTTAAGCCCATCAGGAGGCCCAACCCAATTCCTCCTCTAGGTCCCTGATGTAGCCTATTTATAGCCTTTTTCATCAGCGCCTCTTCACATTCATAGATTACAGAAAACACGTAATAGTGAGAGAGAGAGAGCAGAATTGTGATTTCTCGAAGGATCGTTGGCCACGCAACGTTCGAGAAAGGCTGCAGGAATACATCAGAAGATCAAAGAGGTCTAGGGTTACGTAAGATCAGTCTTGGCTCGAATTCTTATAGACTGATCGAAAGGTATAATTCTTTTCATTCCGCTGCTTCTTCTTTATACCTTTCATGGAACCCGATTTATTAATTGCATAGAGCCGGCGATCGTCGGTTCCTACAGTTCTTTGGAAGGAATAAAGAGAACGATTTCCAACAATCGGGTTCCATGAAGCATAGAGGATAAGAGAGAGAGAGAGAGAGAGAGAGAGAGATAGAGAGGATATCTATATGATTTATGATGAACAAGGAGTGCATGTATTTATAGAATTTTTGAGATACTCCCTATTGCAGCTAGATCTTCAAAGATCTCATTAATTGTTTCGCTGTTTTCCAATAAAGGTGTTGACAATTTCCATAGCTTTTCCTATTTTTGAGGTGCATGGTCAACAACTGGTTCTCCACCCTTGGATTCTTCTGATCGAACGGCTAAGGTCCTTTTAGAGTTCTGAAAAGGTAGTCTATTTCTGGAAAGGTTATCCATTTTTTATGCGTGCACATTACCAAAAAGATTTGTCAGTAACTGCTCTGATTTGTAACCTCCGAGTAATCCCTTTATCCAGTGACCTAATGATAAGTCCTGATTTCTAGTAGCTTAGTATCCAGTATATTGGTGTCTAGCATCCTAGTTTACAACAACCTGGTGTTCAGCGATCTAGTATCCAGCATCTTGGTGTTTAGCGTCCTGGTGCCCAGCGACCTAGTGTTCAGCGATCTAGTATCCAGCATCTGGTATCTAGCATCCCGATATCTAGCGTCCTGTCATCCAGCGACCTAATTTCCAGTCAGCCTGGTATCTAGCATCCTGATATACAGTGTCCTATTATCCAGCGATCTAGTATCCAATATCTTGGTGTCTAGTGTACTATTGTCAGAACTTTATCTTGTTCCTTGATATCGATTAGTCCTTCTACCTTTTCTCATGA
Source organism: Scutellaria baicalensis (assembly GCA_005771605.1). Taxonomy (NCBI): domain Eukaryota; kingdom Viridiplantae; phylum Streptophyta; class Magnoliopsida; order Lamiales; family Lamiaceae; genus Scutellaria; species Scutellaria baicalensis. Next base: position 26,920,878 of record CM016727.1, read on the forward strand.
CTTGATGACACGTACTCTGATGTCTAATGACCTAGTATCCAGTAGCTCGGTGTCTGGCATCCTGGTGTACAGCGACCTAATGTTCAGCGACCTAGTATCCATCCATCTGGTGGTGTCTAGCGTCCTGATTTTCAGCATCTTGTTGTCCAGCAACCTAGTTTCCGGCAACTTGGTGTCTAGCATCTTATAGTCAGAGCTTTCTCATTTTGTCAATGATTCCCCCTAAATTCAGTAACCCTTTATCCAAGGTACCTTCAAAATAAGTACTCACACAAAGTATGAGTCCTTCACGGTTAATGTTCCTTTCAGGAGCTTAGACTTTCTTTACAACTCATGGTTGCTGTAGAGAGAGTTTGACTCCTTCAAGTATTTTTTAAAGAGCAAAAATGATGGTGTGTGCAAGTGTTTTCTTACTATATCTTTTTAAAATATAGAAAAGGTGATGCACGATACTAGTAAGATAGACAATTTTCTATTCCCTTTTGGAATTGTTGTTCTGCTTGATTCCTTTAGGGAATGTCAGTTTGTTACAGACATATTTAGCATACCCGTATTTGGGTTTCTCCAAGGATTTTTTTGACCTCTGTGTTACCTTGATTTATACTAGAAGTTCCCCCTTACTTTATGACTCTCTTTCTTTAGAAAGTAGGGTCACTTTTGACACTATTTTAGGTAACTTTGAGGTTTGCATGATAAGGTGAAGTATTATAGTAAGAAAATAAACGTGCAAGCTTCCCTCTCATTTTTAAGTCAAGTGACAACAAATTTTACGCCTAATATCTTCACTTTCTGGAAAATTCTTTTCTTTGGCTTCTATGATTGTTGGTATGTGGTCACTTTATTTCTTTAATAGACTAAAACATGAGCAGGACCAATAAATAAAAGTGTAAATTGGAATGAGGTATCTGGTCATCATTTGCAAAAAGTAGATCCTCTTTTATCTCTTGCTTCATCCTGGTGAGTGGTCTGGTTGATGGAGTGGTCTTACTCCTTTGCTTGACATCCTTCATATCTTCTTCCAGGTTGCTTGGTTGCCCGTTGCTGCTTCAGTATAGTCCATACTTCCTAGCTTCACTTTATTAGCTTCTTCTTCATGCTCAACAACTAGTCTTTCTTTTTGATCCGCTTTGTGTTGGTCTACTTTATGATAGGTAGACACTTGCTCCTTTCTGCACCGCTACTTGCTTTGCAGTCCTTTCTTCGGTTAGCTTGTTGTTCACCATCTTCATTATTCTGAACAGCTTTTCTTCACAACACAACTTGATTTTCTGCATACTTCATAGATGTTTGTTGTCTTCACTTCAATCATATCCTTTTAAACAAAAGGCTGTGAGTTGATCTATGATGTGAGGGAGAAAGAGAGAGAGAGAGAGAGAGAGAGAGAGAGAGAGAGAGAGAGAGAGAGAGATTTTCCAGAGAGAGATTCTTCACAGATGGGATCTGGATAGATCGCTTAGATCTTTTGTTTATATATCTATTCTGATACCAATTGTTGGTATCAGATTGACCAGTGAGCTTGGATGAATAATCCACCTGCTCTGATACCACTTGTTGGTCCCAAAAAGGCTGGTAGTAGGCTTAGAGGGGGGGGGGAGGTGAAAAAGCCTACTATATTTTTAAACTTTTCTTCTCCTTGGCTCTATTCTAGGATCAGTAACCTTTTGGGAGGTTACTGATCAGAGTGGTTTGCAGAAGCTTATCTCTCATTGTAAAGCCAAGTGGGAGATGTGCAACTTAACTTAGAGTAAAGCAAGTAAAACAGTAAGCACACATAGACGCAAGGATATACAGAGGTTTGAAGGTGGAGTAATCCTTCTACATCCTCTCTGCCTCTTCACAAGAAGGAACCTTTGTTAAGCTAGTTGATTTATATAGACCTATCTATTACAGCTCATGCTTATCAAGCAAGTAGCAAGCCTTTACACAGATGCTTCTTGCCTACTTCCCCACTGACCCACACAGGATCCTAATCTACCCACCCAGGGTCCTCACTTTCTCTCCTAGAAAGTGGAAAGCTCAGCAGGATTCTACTCCTCGCACTGAGTACTCCAAAACAGTCCTTTAGAAGGAGTTTGTCTTCTTCTTCTTCAACTTGGTGCAACAAGCTTAGCCTTCGTTTGCAGATTGATCTACTGAAGCTTGTTGCTGGACTGACTGACTAAGTGTGCGTTCTTTTGGGGTGTTGAGTGTTCGAGTTTTTCTTCTTTTCTTCTGCTCTACTTAAACACTCTTTTCTTCTCTAAACTTTTCCCTTTTTCTGCGCTTCTTTCTTTTAAGCTTTCTCTCTGTTGAGGTCTTCTCTCTTCTTTTACGGCTTCTCTCTGCGAGCTTGTATATTCTAATGTACTCGCTATCTTCTCTCTTTTTGCACACTTTCTCCTCTTATTCTCAATCTTCAGTCTTCTTCTTTTTCACCATTCTCTTCAGTATCCTTCCTTTGACACTTTCTCTATTTCTTTTAATCTTCTGTAATAACTCTGTTGCAGTAACCTATCCTAAGATTGGTTATGCTTGTTAGAGTTACTTAAGGTTTTTGTTGGTCCCAAAACTGCTATAGGTAGGCTTAGAGGGGGGGGGGGGTGAATAAGCCTACCTTCTTTTCAAATTTTTTCTTCTAACTCTTTCGGCTCACTTCTAATATCAGTAACCTTTCGGGAGGTTACTGATTAGAGTGGTTTGCGGAAGCTTAATACTGAGCCGAGTAGAAGATATGCAGCTTATCAGAGAGAATGCATGTATGCATGAAGTGCAGTAAGCAGATAAAGATGCAAGGATGTATAGAGGTTCAAAGGTGGAATAATCCTTCTACGTCCTATCTTCCTCCTCTCAGGAGGGAACATTGGTTAAGCTAGTTGATTTACATAGACCTATCTATTACAACCCACCCTTAACGAATAAGTAGCAAGCCTTCACACATATGCTTGCCTACTTTCCCTTGACCCACATAGGATACTACACTACCCACCCAGGGTCCTCACTTTCTCTCCTAGAAAGTGGTAAACTCAGCAGCACATTACTCCTCGTACTGAGTATTCCGAGACAACCTTTTAGAGAGGTTTATCTCCTTCTTCTTCAACTGAGTGCAACAAGCTTGGCCTCCGTTTGTAGACTGATCTGCTGAAGCTTGCTGCTTGACTGGTAGACTGAGTGTGCGTCATTTTGGGGTGTAGAATGTTCGAGTTTTTCTTCTTTTCATCTGCTTTGTAAGAACACTCATTTCTTCAAGCATTCCCCCTCTTTCTGCACTTCTCTCTTTTAAGCTTTTCTCTCTTCTTTTGCGTTTTTCTCTATGAGTTTGGATATTCTGATGTGCTCACTTCATCTCTATTCCACACACTTTCCAGTCTTCAGTCTTCCTCTTTATAGGTTGTGAAATCTGCCCGTTGAAGGTAGACAGATTTCCTATCATTGATGCGCCGCACTCCTGACACATGCCAGCTTTTCGCTTTACACGTCTCTTCTTCTGGTTGGCTCATCTTCTTTTTTCTCTCTACCAATAACTTCTTGTGTCTACCGGTAACTTTGACTTTTCTCCTCATGCCTGTTTTGCAGCTTCCTCCTCTTGCTTCACTCTGGAGCTTCCTCTTCTGGCTTGCTCCTGCAGTATGCTTTCGGCATGGTCTTCTCAGGTAGCTTCTTGTCTCGCTGTATCCTTCTTTGGCGAGGTCCCTTCAGTAGCTTCCTGAAGTCAATAGTATCCTTACCATTTCACCATATTCTTTTTAACTATTCTCTTCAATATCCTTCATTTTGACACTTTCTCTATTTCTTTTAATCTTCTGTAGTAACTCTATTGCAGTAACATATCCTAAGATTGGTTATGAATATTTAGAGTTATTAAAGGTTTTGTCTCATCAAAACATTCTACAAATGTATCCAACAATTTTCCCCTTTTTGATGATGATAAAACCCTTACAGAAGATCAAAAGAATATAACCTCTCAAGCACAGAAAGCATATTTAAAGTATGGCATTATTTGGCATACTACTTTCATACACAAATCACATATAAGTCTAAAAGAAAGGGCACAAGGAATGAGCTTTTTCAAGAACAGAAGATATTTTATTAAGATAAAACATGTACATTACAATGCACTAAGCAGAGTTCAATAAACATCTTATCTAAATTCATTCTTCTATTCTTCTTACTCTTTCCTTTCTTTCTTTTCCTCTTGAGCTTCTTGCGAGCTTCTTTTCCTCATTTCTTCCTCTATTATGCGAGGCTTGCTCCCAGTCGATTTCCTCTTTGATCGTGGAGGAGAATTGGAGTAAAGGTGAGGATGTCTCTTCGAAGAAGAAGGAACTGAGGTTTATACTCAAGAGTTGGTGAAAGAGCAGAGAAGTCTTGCTGCAGTAGCTTGCTGCAACTTTTCTTCTCGCACTTTTTCTCCAACTCCTGTGTCTGACCCCTTTTCCTCTTTCTTCTTGGACACAGAAAAAAGCTCACACAATGGATGGGCTTGCCTCTTCTGTTCTTCACCTTAGGAAAACTTTTGATCTTCCTGAATCCTTCACAGTTCTTCCTCCTTTTTGACATCACAAAAAATGAGCTAAAGCTCTGGGGTCACTGGAGAGGGATTCCTCCAATTTAACCTCCAACGTCTTAGGGGAGACTGTTGGGCAAGACCTCAAGCATCCTTAAGTCTGAGGTGAGGAGAGAATGCTAGAAGACGGAGAATATCACAAATACATATGTAGTATCCTAAGGATACTTGTTGGTCCCAAAACTGCTGTAGGTAGGCTTAGAGGGGGGAGGGTGAATAAGCCTATCTTCTTTCCAAACTTTTTCTTCTAACTCTTTCGGCTCACTTCTAATATCAGTAACCTTTCGGGAGGTTACTGATTAGAGTGGTTTGCGGAAGCTTAATACTGAGCCGAATAGAAGATGTGCAGCTTATCAGAGAGAATGTATGTATGCATGAAGTGCAGTAAGCATATAAAGACACAAGGATGTATAAAGGTTCAAAGGTGTAGTAATCCTTCTACGTCCTCTCTTTATCCTCTCATGAGAGAACATTGATTAAGCTGGTTGATTTACATAGACCTATCTATTACAACCAACCCTTAACGAATAAGTAGCAAACCTTCACATAGATGCTTGCTTACTTTCCCTTGACCCACACAGGATCCTACACTACCCACCCAGGGTCCTCACTTTCTCTCCTATAAAGTAGTAAACTTAGCAGGACATTACTCCTTGCACTGAGTACTCCGAGACAACCTTTTAGAGAGGTTTATTTCCTTCTTCTTCAACTAGGTGCAACAAGCTTGGCCTTCGTTTGCAGACTGATTCTGCTGAAGCTTGCTGCTGACTGGTAGACTGGGTTTGCATCTTCTTGGGGTGTGGAGTGTTCGAGCTTTTCTTCTTTTCATCTGCTCGTTTTGAACACTCTCTTCTCTAAGGCTTCCCCCTCTTTCTGCGCTTCTCTCTTTTAAGCTCTTCTCTCTTCTTTTGCGCTTCTCTCTGTGAGCTTGGATATTCTGAGGTGCTCACTATGCACTTGCGCTTCTCTCTCGCACACTCTTTTCAGTCTTCAGTCCTCCTCTTCATAGGGTGTGAAATCTGCCCGTTGAAGGTAGACAGATTTCCATCATTTTTGTGCCGCACTCCTGACACACGCCAGTTTTTCACTTTCCACATGTCTTCTTCTGGTTGGCTCCTCTTCTCTTTTCTCTCTACTGGTAACTTCTTGTGTCTACCGGTAACTTTGACTTTTCTCTCCATGCCTGATTTGCAGCTTCCTCCTCTGGCTTCACTCTGGAGCTTCCTCTGGCTTGCTCCTTCAAGTGGCTCGAGGCTTCTGTAGCATGCTGACTATGCAGTATGCTTTCGGCATGGTCTTTCAGGTAGCTTCTTGTCCCACTGTATTCTTTTTTGGTGAGGTCCCTTCCAATAGCTTCCTGAAGTCAATAGTATCCTTATTAGTTCACTGAATTCTCTTTAGCCATTCTCTTCAGTATTCTTCCATTGATACTTTCTCTATTTCATTTAATCTTCTGCAGTAACTCTATTGCAGTAACCTATCCTAAGATTGGTTTTTTTTTTTTTTTTATCAAAAGCACCCATTATGGGTGGGGAATGAAGGCACCATCCCTAGCCTGTAAATAGATCATGAAAACATGATACAATCTCAAAGTCACATTGGGCCTATCAAAAGAGCAATAGGCAAAGAACAATATAACAGATAAACATCAAAACATATGACCAAAAACTATCGGACTCTGAAATTTGGGTAGCCGAGCTGATCCATACGGACAAGAGCAAGAATAGGCCTAGGTGAGCTATGCTGATGAAGGATCTGTATCTGTGGCGTAGCCATCCCAAGATGTGCTAAAGAATCTGCCGGCCGGTTGCCCTCCTGAAAGATGTGGGTAATCCGAACCTGCATGTCTGAAAGCAACCTCCGTATATGAACCAGAGTGTGTAGAATCTACCAAGGGCCCGATTTGTCTGACTGGAGAAGAGAGAGAGACAACTACAGCTGCATCAAGCTCAATCCAAACCGGGCGATGAAACTGCTGTGCCATCCATAATCCCTGAAGAACCGCCTGGAGCTCTACATCAAAACTAGAAGTAGCCTGGAAGGAGGTAGAGAAGGCCACCAACATGTCATCGTGATGGTCTCGAACAAGACCACCTCCCGCCGCATCTCCGGTGACCCAATCAAAAGCCCCATCTGTGTTGAGCTTGATCCATGGATCTAGTGGTAAAAGCCAACGAACTGGGCGAGAGACAACCTGTCGAGGTATGAACATAGGAGGTGGCATGAAATCCACCATCGGGTGAGATCCCCGCCAATGGATGGGTAAAAGTCTTCTTACTGTTACCAGCAAGAAGAGATGATGTGTACCCTGCCAGATGATATGAGAAGCTCGAAAAGGAATACCACGATGCTTGTGGTTATTCCTTTCTGTCCACGTGAACTAGAAAATCAAACAGGGGATGAGAAAACATATATGTGAGGTGTGTGCATGTGGAACCGTGTGTCTCCAGGAGCTCAAGACCAGTGCTATATCAGTGGTGCTAGGTAGTGTGCAGTGAAACCACACGGCAAAATGTAACCAGACAGATCTCACAGCATCATTCAGGAAAAAAAGATGAGAGATGGATTCAACCTGGGATGAGGAATGTGGACAACAAAAGTATTGAGATGCTAAAGAAAGGCCACGAGATTGTAAGGAAGTATCAAGGGGGAGGTGACGAAGGAGAAGGCGCCAAAGGAAGACAGAGATGGTAGGAGTAAGCAGATCGGACCAGATAGCTGCAAAGAGAGGTTGTCCCTGTTTTCTTACCCAGACTGACTCCCAAGTTGAGGCCAATGAGAAGTACCCGTCAGAGGTCAGTCTCCAACGCACAATATCCTCTCCATCAGGCAAAATCGTCACACGAGAGATCTCCTGCAGGATATCCTCAGAAAAACCCAAATGCTGACTCAAAAAGGACCTCCAATCATCCAAGTCATACTGCCGACCATCCCACATCAAATTAACAGCATGACGACCCAACATAGTACCCGTATAAATAGAAGCCAAAGGCTGCTGACCCATCCAAGTGTCATCCAAGAACAAGCACCAACCCGAGCCCAAGGTTCAAAACATATGCTGCTGTGCTTGAACACCAACCTTTGCCAAACGACGCCACGGGTGACTAGCAAAGGCAGGAATACTAGAGCAACCAGGAAAATAGCGTCTGTACTTAGCCCAAAGAAATCGAGCCCACAGAGACTTTTACTCCCGAAATCGCCACCATAACTTATAACTATAAGCCATAGATAAGTCCTTCAAACGGCGCAGACTGAGACTACCCTCATCACGAGGCAAGCAGATATCAGCCCAGCTAACCCAATGAATCTTTCGCTGATCCCCAGACGCACCCCAGAAAAACCGTGCAAGAATCTGCTCCAACTCATGCAAAATATATAAAGGAGGATCAAGAACGTGGAGGAAGTACAACGGCCGAGTAGACAAAGTACTCCTGATCAAAGCTAGACGACCACCATGAGAAAGATGTCGATGGGACCAACCCTGAACCGAATCCATCATGCACTGCTTCAAGGAGCTAAACAAACTGCCCTGTAAGAAACTTTTATACAAAGGTATACCCAAAATAGGAGAAAGAGAGAGACCCCTGCTGAAACCCTGTGATAGACTACACCTGCGGAGCCCAATCCTCAATAAATCGGGAATGCATGTAAAAACTGCTCTTCTGGATATTCACCACCTGCCCAGAAGTGAGAGAGTAGTGCTCCAGAAAATGCATCAACCGAGTAAGCCTATCCTCCGAGGCCTGAGTGAAAATGAGAATATCATCTGCATAAGAAAGATGAGTTACTAGGAAGCCACCGTGAGTCCTGTAAATCATCTCAGGTCGATCCCCTATCAAAGCATCCAGCCCCTGAGAAAGATAATCAACCATCAAAACAAACAGAGACGGAGATAAATGATCACCCTGCCTCAACCCCCTCGAAGATGGGAAAAAACCAGCAGGACTCCCATTCACAAAAACTAAAAACCAGCAATGCTCCACACACTGTCGAACCATATCAACCCATTTAGGTGGAAAACCCATGCGATGAAGAACCATCCTAAAAAAAAGCCACTGTACCCGATCATATGCCTTAGCCATGTCCAACTTAATAGCCACATTAGGAACCCCACCTGGCATATTAAGGTCATGGATCAACTCTTGTGCTAGCAAAATATTATCGCTAATCACTCGCCCTTTAGTGAAACCGCTCTGATTCGGGGCAATCAGAAGAGGCATAATGGAAGCCAATCGAGTAGTCAGGATCTTCGAGATGATCTTGTTTGTCACATTGCATAGGCTGATAGGTCGGAAATCAGTCCAAGAGGAAGGATATGGCTTCTTAGGAAGGAGCACGATGGTAGTCGCTGTGAAACTCCAAGGCATCTCATGACCAGAGAAGAACTCCCAAACAGCAGACTAAACATCATCCTGCACAATCTCCCAACAGTACTGAAAAAACAAAGAAGAGAAACCATCAGGACCAGAAACACTACCTGGGTCGATCCCAAACACAGCCTCCTTGATCTCTCCTGCCGAGGTAAGATCACATAAACCAGACAAATCAACAGAAGTTGGAATCTGAGCAAAGTACTCTGAGCATGATGAAGCGAAAAAATCTGAGTCAGAGGAAAGCAAATTCTGGAAGAAAGCTAGCACCGAATCCCGCAAAGAAGACTCATCTGAAATCTGTTGGCCCTGATCACTGATCGAATGAATCCGTGAACAAATTCGCTTCTGCTTGACCAACCCATGGAAAAATTGAGTGTTCCTCTCACCTTCAACCACCCATCTGACAGCCGCCTTCTACTTACAGAAGTCCTCCTCCATACGAGAACAAAAGATGTACTCCGCCCTGCATCTGTTCAGCTCCATAGAGCGAGAAGGGGATGGATCCAAATGAAAAGCCTCCTCAGCAGCACCCACCCTCTCAGAAGCAGCCTGGACCTTATCCAGAATGTTTCAAAACACATGCCAGTTCCACCATTTCAATCTCTGTTTAACAGCTGTCAGCTTCCTTTGAAAGTTAAGCATACCCTGAGCACCAGTATCAAAAGCCAACACAGTTCGAATCTCATCCAGGAAAGTATGATGACGAATCCACAAGTTCTGGAAGTGAAAACATCTGCTAACAGCAGACCCCTGAAATAGCAATGGACAAGGAGAGGAGAATGGTCTGAATTGATACGAGGCAAATGAGTGATAGTGTTAGTAGGAAACACAGAAACCCAATGCTCATTATAAAGAGCACGATCCAAAAGGACACCCCACACAACCAGCATCAATAAGAGCGCAATCACCTATCATCTGAGAAAAGTCCAACATCTCATCTGACCGATCCACAACACTCCCAACCCTTTCATGAGGATGCAAGAAAATATTGAAATCTCCACCAATAAGCTAAGGATTATCCCCCACTATCTGCAATCTGTCTCAAATCATCCCACAAAACATAGCGACCAACACGATCACACTTAGCATAAATGAAAGTCATAAACACAGATCCAGGCAAAACCGAACCCAAAACCTTCACATGCAAACATTGCTCACCATAAAAAAGAACCTCTAACTGAAAGCCAGCAGAAGCAAAAACCCAAATTTTATTGGTTACATTGCCCACACCACGTGCAAAACCAAAACGACGAGTGTAATATCTGAAATCAGCCACAACCATAGGTTCTAAAACAGCAACAATATCAAGATGAAATTCCCGAATCAAAAATTTCAACTCATCTTGAGTAGCACAGTTACCCACCCCCGAGCATGGAAAAGACATGATCAATGAGAGCTAGATAACTTACCTGGAGCGATCCGACCTCGCTAAATTGGCTTACGCAAGAACAAACCAAGCCGTCCACTTGGAGTAGCGGATCTGCCTCATTTGTGCAAAGGCCGTGGCTGCCGTGCTCGAGAATCAACCACAGAATCATCAACAGCTTTGTCTAGCAACAAAGTGTTGGAAATGGATGTGGTGTATTTGAAAATGACTTGGAAAACAAATAGGTAAAGTCGAGGCAAGAGTTGGACTCTTTCTCCGTAAGACGAAATTGCCCCGTATTCAATGCTTTACGGTCTACGGCACACGTCCCCAAGATACAACGACTTTCTAACTTAAGGATCGCAGCACAACGAATCCAAAAGTTTTCCGGCGAACAAAAGAGATATTTGGAACTTTCTAGGACAAGATGAAAAGAATACTACAATTGCTAGAATGCTATGAATACAAGTTGTAGTGGAGTGAATGAAATGATTGAATGTGGGATCTATTTATAGAAGTTGAATAGGTGTTGTATCTTTTCATAATAGACACCTTTTTGGTTTGAATTGATGTCTTTTCATAATGAGACACATTTTCATGAAATGATGTCTTTTCATGATTAGACATCTATTCATTTGAATTGAAGTCTTTTCATTATTAGACACATCTTTCTATGAAATAGTGTGTCTAATTGGAATGGTTGCATCCCTTTAATTTGGGTTGCATCAATTCAATTCAAACTCACACCCTTTCACACCTTCACACCTCTTCAATTTAAGTTGCCAACTTTAAGCATTAATTTCTCATTCATCCAAAATTGGATTTGAGAAAATAAATACTCTAAATTTATCTACTCGAAACGTAGATTTTAAATTTGCAACTTAATTTCGTTTTTGACAAACGAAACACCATGTAATCAAATTGGTCAAAGATTGGTCAACACCAACTTTTCCAAACCAATTTCCAACAATCCCCCACATGAATGAAATTAATGCATATGCAAATGCAGACACTTTAGAAAGTTCCATCGAACTGCTATTGCATCAGGATAGGTAGCTTCCGGCTTTGAACCTTCCTTAGTAAGATGCTATCGGATTTACTTGCTACTCGGTGAACGCGATGTCTTGAACCGGTTAGCTTTTTGTGTAAACCAAGACAATAACATTTACACAATAGTAGTTCTAATATTCTTTTGTTCTCACGTTGTGTCCATTTCGGCCCTGGACCATATCTTGGTTCATAAGTGCTTCATTGAGGCGGCCATCCTCGCACTTACATAGGTGACTACCTATTAGGACTATATCCAGAGAGTAACCTGTAATACTCCACCTTATTAGGTATAGGCGTCATTAAAAGCTTTATAAGCTTACCCTCACCACACGTCAACAGGATTTTATCTATTCGCACTTGGACAGCTGCGAGAATGAGGCATTAGATGTGCTCCAAGTGCACATTTGAACCATCCATAACTTAGTTGTCTCATTGAACCAAGTTCGTGGGATCTCCACTCATCATGGTTGAGTTACCGTTATGAACGTTCTTTAGTGTGTGGATTTTAACCCCATTCCCCTTACTGCATTGTACATTTGATCTCTATTTATGCCTTTTGTCAACGGATCCGCTATGTTTTCTTTTGACTTCACATAGTCAATGGAAATTATTCCATTAGAGATCAATTGTCTAACGGTATTATGTCTCCTACGAATGTGTCGAGACTTACCGTTATACATACAACTTTGTGCCCTCCCTATAGCAGACATACTATCACAATGAATCATAACAGGAGACACTGGTTTGTTCCAACATGGAATATCCTCTAAAAAATTTCTTAGCCATTCAGCTTCTTCGCCGGCTTTGTCTAGTGCAATGAACTCAGACTCCATAGTGGATCGAGCTATGCATGTTTGTTTAGAGGATTTCCAGGACACGGCTCCTCCACCTATAGTGAACACATAGCCACTAGTGGACTTGGAGTCCTTTGTGTCTGATATCCAATTAGCATCACTGTAACCTTCCAATACAGCTGGATATCTTGTATAAAGTATGCTATAACTTAGAGTATGTTTCAAATACCTAAGTACTCTTGTCAAGGCAGCCCAATGATCTTTTCCTGGATTGCTCGTGAATCTACTAAGTTTGCTTACTGAATATGCAATGTCAGGACGTGTACAGTTTGTAAGGTACATTAAACTGCCAATAATCCTTGCATATTTCAGTTGGGATACTGGGTCTCCTCTATTTTTTGCTAAGTGTAGAGTTAAGTCTACTGGAGTCTTAGCAGGGGGTAGGTCGCAGGCTTCGAATTTCTTGAATACACTCTCAACGTAGTGAGATTGTGACAAGACAATTCCATCGGATGTCCTAGAGATCTTTATCCCTAGTATAACATCTGCCAAACCCATATCCTTCATGTCAAAATTTTTCTTCAACATGTTCTTAGTTTTCACGATTATCTCATGATTGTTGCCCATGATCAACATGTCGTCTACATATAGACAAACAATCACATATTCATCCGGTGTGCCCTTAATGTATACACATTTGTCGCACTCGTTGATATGAAAACCATTTGACATCATAGTTCTGTCAAACTTTTCATGCCATTGTTTGGGTGCTTGCTTAAGCCCATACAAAGACTTGACAAGTTTACATACTTTATGTTCTTGTCCCGGCACAACAAACCCTTCAGGTTGTTCCATGTAAATTTCCTCTTCTAACTCTCCATTTAGGAACGCTGTTTTTACATCCATTTGATGTATCTCAAGGTTATGCAGTGCAGCAATGGCGATGAGTACTCTGATGGAAGTGATCCTTGTAACTGGAGAGTATGTATCAAAGAAGTCATACCCTTCCTTTTGTTTGAACCCCTTTGCTACTAAACGAGCTTTGTACTTGTCAATTGATCCATCAGCTTTGTACTTCCTTTTAAGGATCCATTTACATCCTAAAGGTTTGCATCCCGGTGGGAGATCAACTATTTCCCACGTATGATTCTGCATGATGGACTCAATCTCACTATTGATAGCCTCTTTCCAGAGAGGAGCATCTTGACTAGACAATGCCTCTTGAATTGTCCTGGGTTCACTATCTAACATGTATGTTAGGAAATCTGGACCAAACGTCTTGGCCACTTTGCTTCTTTTGCTGCGTCTTAGTTCTTCTTCAATAGGAGGAGAATTATTTACAGCTTCACAAGTTCTTTTATTCGAACTTATCTCTTTCCTTTCTTTGCTCGGAAAGACATTCTCAAAGAATATTGCATTCCTTGATTCTATGATCATTCCTTCATTTATATCAGGAATCTCCGATTTATGCACTAGAAATCGGTAAGCACTACTTTGATATGCATATCCAATAAAAATACAATCAATTGTTTTAGGGCCTATTCTAACCTGTTTAGGTTTTGGTACTTCGACCTTTGCTAGACACCCCCACACTTTTAGGAAATTAAAGGAAGGTTGTCTTCCTTTCCATAATTCATATGGAGTTTTTTCTAATTTCTTGTGTGGTAATTTGTTAAGAATGTGATTAGCTGAAAGGATGGCTTCCCCCCACATGTTATGAGGTAAGCCAGAGCTTATCAACATAGCATTCATCATCTCTTTCAGAGTCCTGTTTTTGCGTTCTGCAACGCCATTTGACTGAGGTGAGTATGGAGCAGTTGTTTGATGAATAATGCCATGTTCTATGCAAAATTCTTCAAACGGAGCAACGTATTCTCCCCCTCTGTCACTCCGAATTGTTTTGATTTTCAAGCTAAGTTGATTCTCAACTTCATTCTTATAACATTTGAAGGCTTCAAGAGCTTCGTCTTTTCCTTTCAAAAGAAATACATAACAATATCTGGTGCAATCATCTATAAATGTGATAAAGTACTTTTTACCACCTCTAGTTTGCACTAGTTTCATATCACATATGTCAGTATGAATAAGTTCTAGAGGCGTAGTACTTCTTTCCACTGAATGGAAAGGTGTTTTGGCCATTTTTGCCTCAACACAAGTTTCACATTTGTTTTGTGGATCGAAATCTATTGCAGGTATTAAATTTAAACTTACTAACTTCTTTAGTTTGTTTAAACTTACATGTCCTAATCTATCATGCCATAAATTAGAACACTCAAGCAAGTAAGAAGAATTAATAACTTTATTATCACGCTTAATAGTTATTACATTCATCTTAAAGAGCCCATTTTCAAGGTAGCCCTTTCCTATAAATTGACCACATTTGGTCAGTACAAACTTATCGGCTTCAAATACTAGCTTAAAACCGGCTTTGCTTAACAAGGAACCGGATACTAAATTCTTGCGAATGTCTGGGACATGCAGCACATCCACAAGCGTCAGCTCTTTCCCTGAGGTCATCTTCAGTACCACCCTTCCCAATCCAACTACGTTGGAGGTTGCAGAGTTTCCCATGAACAACTTTCTACCGGTGATGGGTGTGTAGCTTGAAAACATCTCTCTTTCTGAACATATGTGGCGTGTAGCCCCAGTGTCCACCCACCACTCTCTTGGATTATCCACCAAGTTGGCTTCAAATACAACAGCTGATAGGTTTAACTCATTCATACTCAGAGATATTGATTTTTCCTCAGTTAGATTAGCCTGACTTCGATTATCTTTCTTGGGTTGTCGACAATCCTTTGCCATGTGACCGGGTTTGTCGCAGTTGTAGCAGTTGCCCTTTATCTTTCTAACTTTCTTTTGCTTTGGCTCCTGCTGTTGCTTCATGCCCGTCAACTTTCTCTTTTTAGTAGTACTTGCCTCAGCCAGGTTTGCTTTTGCCTCCATAATTGTCCTGCCGCTCTTGACTTCAGTTTTTCGGTTGTCTTCTTCAATCCTTAGTCTCACGATCAGGTCCTCAAGCCCCATTTCTTTCCGTTTGTGCTTGAGATAGTTCTTGAACTCTTTCCAAAGAGGCGGTAGCTTTTCAATTATAGCAGCTACTTGGAAAGATTCACTGAGTTGCATTCCTTCAGCATGAATGTTGTGGAGGATTAATTGCAACTCTCGTACTTGGTCTAAAACCGTCTTGGAATCCACCATTTTGAAATCCAAGAACCTACCGACGATGAATTTTTTCGATCCAGCATCTTCGGTCTTGTATTTCTTTTCTAGTGAATCCCACAACTCTTTCGCAGTTTTTGTCACTGCGTAAACATTGTAGAGAGAGTCGTCGAGTCCATTAAGGATATAGTTGCGACACAGGAAATCACTGTGATTCCATGCATCCAACGCAGTCCTCTTTTGGTCATCGACTTCATCATCCCCCACAGTTGGTGCGTCTTCTTTCAAGAAACGAACCAAATTCAACGTTGTTAGGTAGAACAACATTTTCTGTTGCCACCTCTTAAATTCAGTCCCGTCGAATTTCGCCGGCCTCTCTGCATAAACTGGTGCTGTAGGAACAGAAGTAGCCATCTTCAATTACACAAGATTTCGTCTTACGCTGTTGGAATTGGATGTGGTGTATTTGAAAATGACTTGGAAAACAAATAGGTAAAGTCGAGGCAAGAGTTGGACTCTTTCTCCGTAAGACGAAATTGCCCCGTATTCAATGCTTTACGGTCTACGGCACACGTCCCCAAGATACAACGACTTTCTAACTTAAGGATCGCAGCACAACGAATCCAAAAGTTTTCCGGCGAACAAAAGAGATATTTGGAACTTTCTAGGACAAGATGAAAAGAATACTACAATTGCTAGAATGCTATGAATACAAGTTGTAGTGGAGTGAATGAAATGATTGAATGTGGGATCTATTTATAGAAGTTGAATAGGTGTTGTGTCTTTTCATAATAGACACCTTTTTGGTTTGAATTGATGTCTTTTCATAATGAGACACATTTTCATGAAATGATGTCTTTTCATGATTAGACATCTATTCATTTGAATTGAAGTCTTTTCATTATTAGACACATCTTTCTATGAAATAGTGTGTCTAATTGGAATGGTTGCATCCCTTTAATTTGGGTTGCATCAATTCAATTCAAACTCACACCCTTTCACACCTTCACACCTCTTCAATTTAAGTTGCCAACTTTAAGCATTAATTTCTCATTCATCCAAAATTGGATTTGAGAAAATAAATACTCTAAATTTATCTACTCGAAACGTAGATTTTAAATTTGCAACTTAATTTCGTTTTTGACAAACGAAACACCATGTAATCAAATTGGTCAAAGATTGGTCAACACCAACTTTTCCAAACCAATTTCCAACACAAAGGTGGGAAATCTTCCGCTGAATCAGGCCGAAGGTTAAGAGAGTCCGAAGGATAACGCACCGTCAATGACATGGGGAACATTACACCCTCCGAATCCACCAATAACGTATCCACCAACAACGTACCCAAGGAGCTGTCCTCATCAGGGTTACTAAAAAGGTCCTCCAAATGTGGGGAATCCAAAGGCTGGGACTCAAAAGCCAAATTATGAAAAGTGCGGCTTGAAGAAGGCAGCTGATCAACTTCGTCCACCTTAGCATGAAGCTGCCGCTCTTCCAACTCATCTCCATTACTCTTCTCAGAATCCCGTGATACTCGTTTATGGCTTTTCGGCGCCCGAATACCTGAAACACGTAATCCTCCAAGCTTCGAGGATAGGCGATGGCTATTCTGGGATGACGATGAAGCAGTATGAGCAGCCAATTTTTTCTCACGTTCAGACTTCTTTCCAGGCTGAAGGATGGAACTAGAAGGCTGGATTTTGGTCACAGGCTTAGATATGGGCTGAGGTTTTCTATTATGGGCCGATTTAGGTGCAGCAATTATAGGAGAATGGAGATGTTGGGCTGATGTGGGATGGGCCTTAGGAATAAAAATTGATGGGCTGGGTGATGGGAAAAGGCTGCGGCCCGTTTTTCTTTTGACCGATGGGCTTGTGGGGTGGGCTAGGTGTGTTTTGGATCAGCTTTGGAGAAGGAGGCTTGGCAAGGTGTGAGCAAGGCCCAGGAGTGAAAATTGGAACAGAAGTGGGGGAAGATAAATGGGCCATGGCGTGTATGGGCCTAGGAAGCTTCTTTGGAGAGGCCGAAAAACAGGCTTTTTTGATGGATTGGGATAGATGAGAACATGGGCTAAGTTCACTAACCTCATGTTGATCAAAAACCTGGACCAAATTAATTTCTTAGCATGTAGAGTCGAATTAGGCCACTTCTAACATTCCATGCATATCCACAGCAGCAACCAAGTCACGCACCAACTCAACCATGCACGCAGACGAGTCCTCCTCTCCTACCGATTCTAAGACTGAACCACAACTGGTTCCAGACGATGACTCTGAATCCGAACCCTCCACATCAGTCGACTGCACCTCGTTCCATGATGGGTGGGGCTCGATTATTTCCCCATCCTCCAACATAATATTCAAATGGGCCAAAGATCCAAAAGAATGCAAATTCGAGGGCTTTGTAACTGATTCCCGATATGCACCTTTCTTACGCCTTACTTCAACCTAATCAGCTGGACTTTCCTTTGGAGATGAAACAGCTGTTACAGGAGCCGCTGCAGACTGGGGATCGACGTTCTCCACCGGATCAGCCACCTTCGTCACCCGAGTCCTCCTCGCCAGTCGTGAGCGCGATGCATATTAGAGTTACTTTTAAGGATTTGTCTCATCAAAACATTTTACAAATGTTTCCAACAATTTCACCCTTTTTGATGATGACAAAACCTTTACAGAAGATCAAAAGAATATAACCTCTCAAGCACATAAAGCATATTTAAAGTATGGCATTATAGGGCATACTACTTTCATACTCAAACCACATATACGTCTAAAAGAAAGGGCACAATGAATGAGCTTTTTGAAGAACAGAAAACATTTTATTAAGATAAAACATATACATTACAATGCAGTAAGCAAAGTACAATAAACATCCTATCTAAATACATTCTTCTATTCTTCTTGTTCTTTCCTTTATTTCTTTTCCCTACTTGTTTGTTGATGGCTTCTTTCTTCTCTACTTTTCTTCCCCTCACTTGATGCAGTCACCTGCTCCCAGTGGTTTCTTCTCTTTGGCTAGAGAGGAGAGCTGTTGGGAGGTGTGAGAGGCGATGCGAGAGAGAGAAGGAATTCATTTCGAGGAAAGTGTGTAAAGAAGTAGAGAAGTTCAGGCATCAGTAGCTTGCTGCTGTCTTTCCTTCTCCTTCCATCTCCACTCATCCCTCCAACTATCATTCCTTCTAATTATTTTGCATCTCAAAAGAGAATTTACCTCATAGAAGGGGTGAAATCTCCTTTTCTCCACCTCTGGAAGTCTTTTGATCTTCCATGACCCTTCATAGTTTCTTCCCCCTTTTTGGCATCATCAATGAGATGACGCTTTTGGGGGTGCTGGAGAGGGGTCCCTAGCTCTATCCCCCTGCCCTGAAGAGAAGAACTTGAGTGCAAGTTCTTGCAGGTGCGATGGGAGTTGAAGGTCAGAAGATCAACTCTTCTGAGAAGGGTATGCTTAGCGAATGTCAAACGTGAAGGGTGAATATACGTGATTTGGAGTGTGCTTGGTTGATCATTTGCAGAGAATGTGTCTTTTGGAAGGGATAAAGAGAAGGGTTTCCAACTATCTAGAGCCATGATGCTTAGGGATGAGAGGGAGAGAGAGGTATCTTTTTATGCTTTATGAAGAATAAGAGTGCATGTATTTATAGGGATAGAGATACTCCCTGTTGCAGTTGGATCTTCCAAGATCTCATTAACTGCTCCGCCGGTTTCCAATAAAGGTGTTGACAGTTTCCATAGCTTTATGTTTATTCTCCTTTGTTTGAGATGACGTGGTCAACTGCTGGATCTCCACCATTGGATTCTTCTTATCGCACGGCTGGAATTCTTTCAGGTTTTTGAAAAGGTAGTCTATTTCTGAAAAAGGTGATCTCTTTTAAATGTACGCACGTTACTAAGAAATATTTTCTCAATAACTGCTCTGACTTGTAACATCCAAGAGATCCCCTCTTCTAGTGACTTGATGATAAGTTCTGATGTCACGTAACCTAGTATCCATTTCATTGGTGTCTAGCATCCTGATACCCAGCGACTTGGTGTTCAGCGATCTAATGTCCAGCATCCTGGTATTTTAGCGTCCTGGTGCCCAGCGACCTAGTGTTCAGCGATCTAGTATCCAGCCCCTGGTATCTAGCATCCTGATATCTAGCGTCCTGCCATCCAGTGACCTAATCTTCAGTTAGCTTGGTATCTAGCATCCTGATGTCTAGCATCTTGCTATCAGTGACCTAGTATCCATTGTCCTGGTGTTTAGCGTTCTTTCATCAGAATTTATCTTTTTCTTTGAGTCCTTCTACCTTTTCTATTTGATTTAATGACAAGTGCTCTGATTTCTAGTAGCTTAACATCCAATTGTTTGGTATCTAGCGTCTTAATGTACAGCGTCCTGTTATTCCATGACCTAGTATCTAGCAACCGGATATTCAACACCCTATAATCAGAGTTTGTCATTTTGTCAATGGTTCCCCCTAAAATCATTAACATTTAGGTGTACCTGCAAAACACTTATCTTGTATAGGTACTCATATGCTTATGAGTCCTTCTGAGTTAACTTTCCTTCAGAAGTTTTAGACTTTCTTTACAACCCATGGTTGTTATAGAGAGAGTTTTAGACTTCTTTAGGACTTTAAAGATAAAAAAGTGATAGTATGTGCAGGTGTTTTCTTACTATTTCTTTTAGAGTATAAACTCTTTCAGATATGGAAAAATAAGCATAGATAACAGTAAGATATGCAAGATTTTTTTTTTATTTAAGATGTTGTTCTGCTTAAAGTTCAGTTTGTTGCAGACTTTTTTACAGCATACCCATTTTGGGTTATTCCAAGGATTTTAACCTTTTTGCCTTCAAAATTTCCTTGATTTGTACTAGAAGTTCCCCCTTACTTTATAATCTTTTCTTTTAATATATGGGGTCACTAGCAGTACTGTTCCAGGTTACTTTGAGGCTTTGCATGAGAAGGTGAAGCATTATAATATGAAACGATCATGTAGGCTTCCTTCTCATTTATAGAAACAAGTGGCAACAATTTAGAGTTCATTATCTTAGATATTGTCACTTGAATTTCTTAACAGAATAAATATGACTATGACCAGAATTAAAGATTATAGAATTAGAACGAGGTACATGGTCATTATTGTTCTTTTGAAAGAGTAGGTCATCTTTCATTCTGTTTGGAGGCTAGAGTGAGCTTCTTCTTCTTACTCCTTTGCTTGACATCCTCAGCATTCTTCTGTATGCTCAGCAGCATGTCTTCTTTGTTGATCAGCTCCAAGTTGGTCTTCTCCGTGATAGGTAAGGACGTTGCTTCTTGTGCATGGCTTCCTTCTTCGCAGTCCTTCCTTTGGTAGCTTGTTGTTCCCCCTCAGAAACAACTTTTCTTCACAACACAACTTGATTTTCTACATCTTTCAGCTGTTTGTTGTCTTCACATCAATCATATCCTTTTAGAGCAAAAGGCAGTGAAAACTGATCTGATCTGATGTGAGGGTGAGAGAGAGAGATAGATTTTTTAGAGAGAGAGTCTTTTTCACAGATGGGATCTGGATAGATCGATTAGATCTTTTATTCATCCATCTGCTCTGATACCACTTGTTGGTATCAGATTGATAATTGAGCAAGGATGAATAATCCACCGGTGATTGACCATTGATACGACTTGTTGGTATCAGTTAAATCAACTGGTGGACAGTCCAACCTGCTCTGATACCACTTGTTGGTCCCAAAACTGCTGTAGGTAGGCTTAGAGAGGGGAGGGGGTGAATAAGCCTACCTTTTTTTCAAACTTTTTCTTCTAACTCTTTCGGCTCACTTCTAATATCAGTAACCTTTCAGGAGGTTACTGATTAGAGTGGTTTGCGAAAGCTTAATACTGAGCTGAGTAGAAGATGTGCAGCTTATCAGAGAGAATGCATGTATGCATGAAGTGCAGTAAGAAGATAAAGACGCAAGGATGTATAGAGGTTCGAAGGTGGAATAATCCTTCTACGTCCTCTCTTCCTCCTCTCAGGAGGGAACATTGGTTAAGCTGGTTGATTTACATAAACCTATCTATTACAACCCACCCTTAAAGAATAAGTAGCAAGCCTTAAAACAGATGCTTGCCTACTTTCCCTTGACCCACAAAGGATCCTACACTACACACCCAGGGTCCTCACTTTCTCTCCTATAAAGTGGTAAACTCAGCAGGACATTACTCCTTGCACTGAGTACTCCGAGACAACCTTTTAGAGAGGTTTATCTCCTTCTTCTTCAACTGGGTAGGGCAATCATAGCCTCCGTTTGTAGACTGATTCTGCTGAAGCTTGTTGTCGACTGGTAGCCTTGGTGTGCGTCTTCTTAGGGTGTGGAGTGTTCGAGCTCTTCTTCTTTTCATCTGCTCGTTTTGAACACTCTCTTCTCTAAGTCTTCCCCCTCTTTCTGCGCTTCTCTCTTTAAGCTCTTCTCTCTTCTTTTGCGCTTCTCTCTTTGAGCTTGGATATTCTGAGGTGCTCACTACGCACTTGCGCTTCTCTCTCGCACACTCTTTTCAGTTTTCAGTCCTCCTCTTTATAGGGTGTGAAATCTGCCCGTTGAAGGTAGACAGATTTCCATCATTTCTGCACCGCACTCCTGAGACACGCCAACTTTTTGCTTTCCACGTGTCTTGTTCCAGTTGGCTCCTCTTCTCTTTTCTCTCTACTGGTAACTTCTTGTGTCTACCGGTAACTTTGACTTTTCTCCCCATGCCTGCTCTGCAGCTCTCTCCTCTAGCTTCACTCCTGAGCTTCCTTCTTCTGGTTTGCTCCTTCAGGTGGCTTCGAGGCTTCTGTAGCATGCTGCCTATGCAGTATGCTTTCGGCATGGTCTTCTAGGTAGCTTCCTGTCCCACTGTGTTATTCTTTGGCGAGGTCCCTTACAGTAGCTTCCTGAAGTAAATAGTATCCTTATCAGTTCACCAGATTCTCTTTAACCATTCTCTTTAGTATCCTTCCATTGACACTTTCTCTATTTTTTTTAATCTTCTGCAGTAACTCTATTGCAGTAACCTATCTAAGAGAGGTTATGCATATTAGAGTTACTTTTAAGGATTTGTCTCATAAACACATTCTACAAATGTATCCAACAATACTTGTGGTAATTCAGGAACCATCAAGACTTACAACCAAAAGATTGTTGTAAAGCAAGTATGGGTTCCTAAAATGAGAATAGAAACTAACAAGAAAGGACCCGTATTTGTATGGGTACCTAAAAGGAAGTGATTTCTCTTGTAAGTGCAGGAACATGTGAGTGAGAACAGTAAAGAAATATGGTATATTGACAGTGGTTATTCAAGACACATGACAGGGAACAAGAAGTGTCTTATCAACTTCAAAGCTTTCAAAGGACCTAAAGTCATATTTGGAGACAACTCCAAAGGAATCACAAAAGGCATTGGTAACCTAATCAAGGGAAAGATCAGTATCGAAGAAGTATCCTATGTAGAAGGCTTGAAGTACAATCTCCCGAGCATAAGCCAATTCTGTGATAAAGGGCACTGTGTGGAGATTAATCACAACAAGTGCTTAATCAAAGACAACAAGACTCAGGAAGTTAAGCTTACAGGAACTAGGAAAGGAAACATCTACATTGTTGAATGGGACTCAGCAACTACTGCTACATGTTTCATTGCCAAAGACACCTCTGAAGCTAGCTGGCTATGGCACAAGAGATTGAGTCACCTGAACTTCAAAACCATGAAAAAACTGGCCAAAAAGGGACTAGTCAGAGGACTACCAGACATTGTTTACAAAAAGGAAACTGTCTGTGGAGCATGTCAAAAAAGGAAAACAAGTAAAGAGCTCCTTCAAAAACAAAACTCTCCGCTCTACTAAAAGGGTATTGGATATTCTTCATATGGATCTCTTTGGACCAATTTATCCAATCAGTATATCTGAAAAGAAATACACCTTAGTAGTAGTAGATGACTATTCAAGGTTCACTTGGACAATCTTCCTTGCAAAGAACTCTGACACTCAGCAACGTCTACCAGAGTTCCTGAGAAGACTGCAAACAGAAAAACAATGGAATCAGGCACGAATACTCAGTAGCCAGGATGCCTCAGGAAAACGGGGTTGCTAAAAAATGAAATAGAACTTTGAAGGAAGCAACAAGAACAATGTTAGCTGAAACTGAGCTACCAAAG
The DNA here is from genome assembly GCA_005771605.1 of Scutellaria baicalensis. Lineage (NCBI taxonomy): Eukaryota > Viridiplantae > Streptophyta > Magnoliopsida > Lamiales > Lamiaceae > Scutellaria > Scutellaria baicalensis. Next base: position 26,944,321 of record CM016727.1, read on the forward strand.
AGATTTTGGGCAGAAGCAACCAATACAGCATGCTACACATAGAACAGATGCCTGATAAACAAGGATCTAAACAAGACGCCCTACGAGCTGTGGTATGGTTACTCCCACTGTGTTGACTATTTTCACATCGTTGGATGCAGGTGCTTCATGCTTAACAATGGAAATGAATACCTTAAAGCCTTTGACGCCAAAACTGACGAAGGAATATTCCTGGGATACTCGTCAGTGAGTAAAGCCTTCAGAGTCTTCAACAAGAGAACACATGTTGTGGAAGAATCTGTACATGTGATCTTTGATAAATCATACTGTAGTAAGGCTGATATTAAGGAACTTCAAGAAGAATTGGACAGAACTCACATCAACAACAATCATGTTGAATATATTGATGTGAAGTTACCAAACCTTCAAAATATGGATGGAATACTACCATCCGAAACAACATATGTCCCTGACATGCAAGTACCGACTCAGATACAGGAACCTGAATTTGATCAGGTACCTCAAGATGATCAGACTGCAGACCTGAACCAGAACCAAACTGAGGGGGAACCCCAGCAAGCCGATGAAGCAAGAAGAAGGTGGCTAAAAGATCACCCCAGAGCCTTAATTATCGGAGATTACACATCAGTAGTAAGAACGAGAAGAGCAAATCCACACGAAGCCATGTTCGCTTGCTTTATATCGCAAATAGAGCCAAAACATCCAGAAAAAGCTCTACAAGATACCAACTGGGTTCAAGACATGCAAGAAGAGCTAAATGGATTTGAAAGGAATCAAGTCTAGTACCTGGTGGTTCCCAGACCTACTCATCAAAGTGTCATTGGAACCAAGTGGGTGTTCAAAAATAAACTAGATGAAGAAGGACAGGTTGTAAGGAATAAGGCTAGACCAGTGGCAAAATGATACTGCCAGGAAGAGGGCATTGATTTTGATGAAACCTTTGCTCCAGTAGCTAGACTTGAAGCAATCAGAATCTTTTTAGCATATGCAGCGTATAAGAATCTCACTGTATATCAAATGGATGTGAAGAGAGCCTTCTTGAATGAGATTCTTGGATGTTCTATTAGTTGCAACATCTCTCGAAGAAACTATCAGAGCAGCGATCGTCGAGGAAGGAAACACCATATGTACCAGGACTCTCTGTTACTAAGGTACATATGGAAGTTGACAAGACGGCTGAGGATATTACACCAATGGACACAGAAAGTGTAATCTCTAAAGATATTGTGAATCGTGGAGAGACGGTAGCAGAGGAGGCCGCAACAGGACAGACTGCTAACATAGAGCCTACTATTGATATGATCCCAAAGTAACAAGACGTTCAGAAAGAGTCTACTGTTGAAGAGACTGCTCCTAAAGAGTCCACTGGTGAGCAGATTGTGTTGGATACATTTGTAGAATGTTTTGATGAGACAAATCCTTAAAGTAACTCTAAATATGCAAAACCAATCTTAGGATAGGTTACTGCAATAAAAGTTACTACAGAAGATTAAAAGACATAGAGAAAGAGTCAAAAGGAAGGATATTGAAGAGAATCGTTAAAAAGAATCTGGTGAACTAATAAGGATACTATTAACTTCAGGAAGCTATTGGAAGGGACTTCACCAAAGAAGAATACAGAGGGACAGGAAGCTACCTGAGAAGACCATGCCGAAAGCATACTGCAGGAGCAACATGCTACAGATGCCTCGAGCTAGCTGAAGGAGCAAACCAGAAGAGGAAGTTCCAGAGTGAAGCAAGAGGAGGAAGCTGCAAGGCAGGAATGGGGAGAAAAGTCAAAGTTACCAGTAGACACAAGAAGTTACCGGTAGAGAAAAGAGAAGAGGAGTCAATGAGAAGAAGACACGTGGAAAGCGAACAGCTGGCGTGTGTCAGGAGTGCGGTGCATCAATGATGGAAATCTGTCTACCTTCAACGGGCAGATTTCACAACCTCTAAAGAGGAGGACTGAAGACTGAAAAGTGTGTCAGAGAAAGCGCAAAGGCGCAAGAAAAAAGAAGTGAGCACATCAGAATATCCAAGCTCACAGAGAGAAACGCAAAAGAAGAGAGAAGAGCTTAAAAGAAAAAAGCTCAGAAAGAAGGGGAAGCCTTAGAGAATAGAGTGTTCAAACAAAGCAGATGAAAAGAAGAAAATCTCGAACACTCTATACCCTAAGAAGACGCACACTTAGTCTACCAGTCGAGCAGCAAGCTTTAGCAGATCAGTCTATAGACGGAGGCTAAGCTTGCTGCACCCAGTTGAAGAAGAAGGAGATAAACCTCTCTAAAAGGTTATCTCAGAGTACTCAGTACGAGAAGTAATGTCCTGCTGAGTTTACCACTTTCTAGGAGAGAAAGTGAGGACCCTGGGTGGGTAGTGTAGGATCCTGTGTGGGTCAAAGAGAAGTAGGCAAGCATCTGTATGAAGGCTTGCTACTCATTTGTTAAGTAAGAGTTGTAATAGATAGGTCTATGTAAATCAAGTAGCTTAACAAATGTTCCCTCCTGAGTGGAGGAAGAGAGGACGTAAAAGGATTACTCCACCTTCGAACCTCTATACATCCTTGTGTCTTTATCTGCTTACTGCACTTCATACATACTCTCTGATAAGCTGTGCATCTTCTACTCGGCTCTGTGATAAGCTTCCACAAACGACTCTGATCAGTAACATTCCAAAAGGTTACTGATATTAGACATGAGCCGATAGAGAAACAAGAAGAGTTGAAAAGAAGGTAGGCTTATTCACCCCCTCCCCCCTCTCTAAGCCTACCTACAATAGTTTTGGGACCAACAAGGGGTATCAGAGCAGGTTGGACCATCCACCAGTTGATCTATCTGATACCAACAAGTGGTATCAGAGCCGATGGATTATTCATCCTTGCTCAATGGTCAATCTGATACCAACAAGTGGTATCAGAGCAGATGGATGAAAACAAAAGATCTAATCGATCTATCCAGATCCCATCTGTGAAAAAGTCTCTCTCTTAAATAACTCTCTCTCTCTCTCTCTCTCTCTCTCTCTCTCTCACCCTCACATCAGAGATCATTTCAATGCCTTTTGCTCTAAAAGGATATGATTGATGTGAAGACAACAAATATCTAAAGATACAAAATCAAGCTGGATTGTGTAGAAAAGTTGTTCTTGAGGGGGAACAGCAAGCTACCGAATGAAGGACTGCGAAGAAGGAAGCCGTATGAAAAGGAGCAAAGTCTCTACATATGACGGAGCAGACCAACATGGAGCTGATCAACAAAGAAGACTCGCTGCTGAGCAAACAAAGGAAGCTGACATCAACAAGCAAGCAACCAGGGAAGAAAATGCTGAGGATGTCAAGCAAAGGAGTAAGAAGAAGAAGCTCACTCCAGTCTCCAGACAGAATGAAAGAGGACCTACTCTTTTAAGAAAAACAAAAAATGATCAGGTACCTCGTTCTGACTTTATTCTCTTCTGGTCTTAATCATGTCAATCCTGTTGAAGAATTCAAGTGACTATATATCATGATCATGGGCTTAAAAGTTATTATCGCTTGACTTTAAAAATGAGAAGGAAGCATGCATGTTTATTTTCATATTATAATACTTCATCTTCTCATACAAGCCTCTTAAGTAACCTGAAATAGTACTGTTAGTAACCCCACATCTTAAAAGAGAAGACCATAAAATAAGGGGGAACTTCCAATACAAATTAAGGAAACTTTGAAGGCAAAAAGGTTAAAATCCTTGGAGTAACCCAAATATGGGTATGCTGTAAAAAGTCTGAAACAAACCGAACCTTAAGCAGAACATCATCTTATTAAATATAATAAATAAATCTTGTATATCTTACTGTTATCTATGCTTATCTTTTCATATCGAAAATAGTTTATACTCTAAAAGATAAAATAAGAAAACACCTGCACACATTATCATTTTATGCTTAATCTTGAAGAAGCCAAAACTTTATCTACAGCAACCATGAGCTGTAAAGAAGGTCCAAGCTTCTGAAAGAAACATTAACTCAGAAGGACTCATACTATATGAGTACCTATACAAGCACATTTGACTTGCAGCTACCTTTGGCAGAAGGATAATGAATTTAGGGGGAATAATTGACAAAATGACAAATTCTAATTATAAGATGCTGAACATCTGGTTGCTGGATACTAGGTCATGGGATAACAGGACGCTGTACACCAAGACACTAGACATCGAGCTATTGGATGCTAAGCTACTAGAAATCAGAGCACTTGTCATTTAGTCAAAAGAAAAGGTAGAAGGTTTCAAGGAAAAAGATAAATTCTGACGAAAGAACACTAGACACTAGGACATTGGATACTAGGTCGCTAGATAGCAGGATGCTGGATATTAGGATGCTAGATACCAGGCTAACTGGAGATTAGGTCACTGGATGGCAGGACGCTAGATATCAGGATACTAGATACCAGGTGTTGGATACTAGATGGCTGAACACTGGGTCACTGGGCACCAGAACGCTAAATACCAGGATGCTGGACACTAGATCGCTGAACACCAAGTCGCTGGATATCAGGATGTTAGACACTAATGAAATGGATACTAGGTTATTTGACATCAGAATTTATCATCAAGTCACTGGAAAAGGGGATCACTTGGAGGTTACAAGATAGAGCAGTTACTAAAAATTTTCTCGGTAACGTGCAAGCATAAAAAGTGGATCACCTTTCCAGAAATAGACTACCTTTTCAGAACCCTAGAAGAATTCCAGCCGTGCGATCAGAAGAATCCAAAGGTGGAGATCCAGCAGTTGACCACGTCATCTCACACAAAGGAGAAAAGACATAAAGTTGTGGCCACTGTCAACACCTTTATTGGAAACTGGTGGAGCAGTTAATGAGATCTTGGAAGATCCAGTTGCAACAGGAAGTATCTCTATCCCTATAAATACATGCACTCTTTCTTCATTAAGCATTCATAAAGATATTCTCTCTCTCTCTCTCTCTCTCTCTCTCTCTCTCTCTCTCTCTCATCCCTAAGAATAATGGCTTTAGATTGTTGGAAACCCTTCTCTTCATCCCTTCCTAAAGACACCTTCTCTGTAAATAATCAACCAAGCACACCCCAAATCACGTATATTCACCTCGCATGCTTGACACTTGCTAAGCAAGTCTTCCTAAGAAGACTTAACCTTCTAGTATTCTCTTCTTACCTCAGCCTTAAGGGAACCTGAGGGCAAGCACCCAGGTTCTCCTCTTAGAGGTTCGAGGGAGAGTGAAAGGATCCCTCTCCAGTTATCCCCGAGCTTAAGCTCATTTTTTATGATGTCAAAAAGGGGGAAGAAACTATGAAGGATCATGGAAGATCAAAAGTCTTCCAGAGGAGGAGAAGAGAAGATTCCAATCCATCCACAAGGAAATGTTGGAGGGGATTATGGATGACTCTTGCTTCCAAGGAATAGAGTTGGTAAAAACAGCAGGAGGAGCTGATGAGAATAATATAGAGGGAAAGGCTGCAGCAAGCTACTGCGTCATTCTCTCCATCTTCTCAAATCTCTTCCTCTGCTTCCCTACTCTCTTTCGAAGAAGCCTCTTCTCTCTTTTACTTCTGTCTCTTTAGGCTAAGAGGAAAATCAATTGGGAGCAGGCCCTTGCACCCAAAAGAGGGAAGAGTTAGAGGAGAAAGAATCTCGCAAGAAGCTAAAAGAGGAAAGAAAGAAAGAAAAGAGCAAGAAGAATAGAAGAATGAATTTAGATAGGATGTTTTTTGTACTCTGCTTACTGCATTGTAATATACATGTTTTATCTTAATAAAATGTCTTCTGTTCTTCAAAAAGCTCATTCCTTGTAAAGGTTTTGTCATCATAAAAAAGGGGGAAATTGTTGGATATATTTGTAGAATGTTTTGATGAGACAAATCCTTAAAGTAACTCTAAATATGCATAACCAATCTTAGGATAGGTTACTGCAATAAGAGTTACTATAGAAGATTAAAAGAAATAGAGAAAGTGTCAAAATGAAGGATACTGAAGAGAATGGTTAAAAAGAATCTGGTGAACTGATAAGGATACTATTGACTTCAGGAAGCTACTGGAAAGGACCTCGCCAAAGAAGAATACAGAGGGACAGGAAGCTGCCTGAGAAGACCATGCCGAAAGCATACTGCAGGAGCAGCATGCTACAGACACCTCGATCCACCTGAAGGAGCAAGCTAGAAGAGGAAGATCCAGAGTGAAGCAAGAGGAGGAAGTTGCAATGCAGGCATGGGGAGAAAAGTCAAAGTAACCGGTACACACAAGAAGTTACCGGTAGAGAGAAGAGAAGAAGAGTCATCAGAAGAAAACATGTGGAAAGCTAAAAGTTGGCGTGTGTCAGGAGTGCGGCACATCAATGATGGAAATTTGTCTACCTTCAACGGGCAGATTTCACAACCTATAAAGAGGAGGACTGAAGACTGAAAAGTGTGTGAGATAAAGCGCAAAGGTGCAAAAGAGAAGAGGTGAGCACATCAGAATATCCAAGCTCACAGAGAGAAGCGCAAAAGAAGATAGAAGAGCTTAAAAGAGAGAAGCGCAGAAAGAGGGGGAATCCTTAGAGAAAAGAGTGTTCAAACAGAGCAGATGAAAAGAAGAAAAGCTCGAACACTCTACACCCCAAAAAGACGCACACTCAGTCTACCAGTCGAGCAGCAAGCTTAAGCAGATCAGTCTGCAAACGGAGGCCAAGCTTGCTGTACCCAGTTGAAGAAGAAGGAGATAAACCTCTTTAAAAGGTTATCTTGGAGTACTCAGTGCAAGGAGTAATGTCCTGCTGAGTATACCACTTTCTATGAGAGAAAATGAGGACCCTGGGTGGGTAGTGTAGGATCCTATGTGGGTCAAAGGGAAGTAGGCAAGCATCTGTGTGAAGGCTTGCTACTTATTTGTTAAGTGAGAGTTGTAATAGATAGGTCTATGTAAGTCAACTAGCTTAACAAATGTTCCCTCCTGAGTGGAGGAAGAGTGGACGTAGAAGGATTACTCCACCTTCGAACCTCTATACATCCTTGCATCGTTATCTGCTTACTGCACTTCATACATACTCTCTGATAAGCTGCACATCTTCTACTCCGCTCTGTGATAAGCTTCCGCAAATGACTCTGATCAATAACCTCCCAAAAGGTTACTGATATTAGACATGAGCCGATAGAGATAAAAGAAAAGTTGAAAAGAAGGTAGGCTTATCACCCCCCCCCCTCTAAGCCTACCTACAGCAATTTTGGGACCAACAGATTGCCTTACGAGAGACTCTGATAAAACATATAGATGGTGAGAAAGCACGGGAGGAAGCAGGGCCCTCAAAAGAAACAATACAGAAGTTGCAGGCCTGGAAGGGAGAGGTCCCTCAGGAAATGATACTAGCTGATGATAAGGAGACATTAGCTCATGTGGAGGAAGATAATGATGAATCAGAACATGAAGGAGCAGACACTGAAAGCTTCATGTCTAATTCCAGCAGCGATGAAGGATCACCTAGTGAACAGTGTGAATCTGAAGCCGAAAAATCCAAACCACTAAACTCTTCTCTTTCGGCGCAGACTAATGAGCAAAAATCCTTTGATGAGATACTCGAAGCAGTAGGAGAACTTGGAAGATCCTTAAGTGAAGCTAGTAAGAGGATGCGAGATGAAGCAAGGAATGATAGATTCCAAGCTTCCTTCAAGATGAACTCACTTAATGCAACCTTGTCCAGACTGCAGAAGTCCATCACTTCTATAACATCCTCTACCATTTTTGTTGACACAATTAAAAGCATGAACGACAAGCTCAATTCCCAAGCAAACAAAAATGATTAGAGCAACAATTTGTGACCACTTCCCTCGAAGAAGTTTCCAACACTCAGCGTGAACAGAAGCAAACCTTGGAAGATCTTACTGATATGATAACCAGCATACATTCAATGCTCCAGTTTGCGGTAGGCTCGAGCTTTGATGATAACAAAAAGGGGGAAGAGGCAGCTAAGAGGATCGAGCAAAGAAGACAGCAGGTTTCTTCCTCTTGCAAACAGCTAGCAACCTTACCTAAGAAGGACTTAGGAGGCGACGGAGGAAGCTCTAGTGGACAACAAGAGAGTAGGACAACTAAAAGAAAATCTGAAGCAATCTCACAAGTTCATCTTGGTCTTTGAAGAGGAATAGAAGATAGATAAGAGAAATGAAGAAAAGTTGAAGAAGAACTCTTTAAAGCATCAAACGCTCACTTTGACTGTTAAGGTGTTGCTTGGTCAGAGGGTTTGCCTGATCAAGTATATACGTTCTTTGGATAAGAACAAGAGCTCTGTGTGGGCTAGTGGTTTCGCTCTTTGTAGAAGAGCAAGAGTCCTGTGTGGGCTGAAGGAGTTTGGTCACTGTGCAATAACCCTGTGTGGGAAAGACTGGCAGTTCTTGTTAGGTCTAGGTTGTCAAAGTGAGGCTTGTGTAAATCAACCTTTTGATCTAACAAAGTACCTCCTTAAGAAGGAGAAGAGAGGACGTAAAGGGATTACTCCACCCTTGAATCTCTATAAATCATTGTGTTTTTACTGCATTATTTTCTGTTCATATCTGTGCTCATCTGCATATCATCCTCAAGTTTTGTATTAGTTTTCAGAAAAGAACTATTATTTAAAAAGTATTTCCGTTGTGCATAAACACTCTTACTGATTTTAAAAAGGCTTAAGGTAACTAACTGCTCAAGCAGCTACCTTCAAGGTAGAAAATTCTTATAACAACCTGCCAGTGTTTACATCAAGAAGAAAAGTCTGAAAATTTTGAGTAGGCTTATTCACCCCCCCCCCCCCCCCTCTAAGCCTACTACCACTTTGGACCAACATTCTCAGAGGCAACCTGACTTGGAAGCTTTAGCAGCAGATGAGAAGCATGCACCGAAATCACTTCTCACCTTCCTGGATGGAAGTCCGGATACTCTGAGCTCCAGATTCCAAGTATGGGAACTTCCTGAAATCGATCTGCCTACTACTCAGTGTCCAACCTTCCTGCAGATTGAAACCTACAAATGAGTCGAGTACTGAAGTACTATATCAAGCTGTGTAAGGAGTCCACCTACATTAAAGGAAGAACTCATCGTGAGGGACTCCAATTTTTCAAAGACCTTGCTAGCAGAGGTATGCTTCCACTTCAAATAAAACTAAAAGGCCGCTTGAACAGAGGAGAAGTCATTCCCTTCTGTGAGGACTTTTGGTTGAGGTACGTTGAAACTCCTGAGATAAAAAGAGTAATGGAGCCAACATACCAAGAATCCATTCTGAACTGGTGGAAGGGTTCGCGCAATGAAAGAAGACCAAGAACAACTTGGTTAAAAAGACCCTAATTCCTGAAGCCTCTGACTCCTGTTTTCTACTTACTGCTCTTTATGCTCTCTCTTGTATCTTTTGTTTAGTTTATCTTAATGTTTTGCTCCGATACCTCTATGTTTTATCAACTCAATAACACTATTTGTTTGTTCTAAAAAGCTCACTACTTGTGAACTTATGCTTAGCTTCTGCTCTGGTACCTTACTGCTTTATATATATATATATATATATATCTTGCTGATCACTCTCTGATATGGTACAAGCTTATGTTCTTAAATAAAATCTGATAAATCTTTGATCCTCTTAAAGGAGTTTTGTCATCATCGAAAAGGGGGAAATTGTAAGGAACATTGTATAGATTTTGATGAAGACAAAACATGTAATAGATTAGGGCCTAGAATCCTATGTATTTAGATTCTGTTGTAAAATCTCTAAGTATAGGATTAGGAGGCTTGATGATCAAGACTAAAACTTGAAGAACTTGCTGCATAAGGAAAACCTTAAAATTGATTAAAGTATAATTCAATGCAGCAAGCTGCTTGGAAAGGATACTGGACGCTCACTACACAAGGATGCTGAGTTTGCTAGCTGAATGAGAGATAAGTAAGCTAAAGCCTACTGAAGAACCAGGAAGCTTTAGCAACCTGCTCGGAAGCAGTTACCTCGGAATACGTGTACAAGGTTTACGTTAGGCACAGTTGCAAACTCATCCAATCAAAAGATGTCACGTAATAAAGCAAAAGGGAAGTCTGAAGATATGTCAGACTGAGTATGGCGATTGCAGCAACAGATACGTATGATCTCAACAACCTCATACGAGCAAATCAGAAGAGGCCACGTTACCCCATGCATGCTGCGAGAAGAAAGCCCTCTCTCCAACGGACAAAATTTATCATCACCTATAAATAAAAGAAGACTGGGGCTTGAAGGTCACCCCACCAACTTGAGAAACTTGAAACTAGAATCTCTCACGAATCAAACGTTCAAGCACTTAAATCATTTCATATACTTAGATAGTTTCGAGTCCAGTCTTGCAGCAAGCTATCTACAGCTTAAAGAGCTCATCGTGCTAAGCTTGTTGCCTGTGTTGTTGAAAAGAAAATCTATTTTTCTTTAGACTGTTTGGAGTTGCTTGATCGGAGGTTGTTCTTGATCAAGTATTTACGTTCTTAGTAGAAGAACAAGAGCTCTGTGTGGGCTAGTTGAGTTTGGTCACTGTGCAGTAACTCTGTGTGGGATAGACTGACAGTTCTTGTTAGGTTTAGGTTGTCTGAGCGAGGCTTGTGTAAATCAACCGTTTGACTTAACAAAGTCCCTCCTTGAGAAGGAGTAGAGAGGACGTAGAGGGATTACACCACCCTTGAACCTCTATAAACCGCTGTGTTTATTTTTGAAATTGCTTGATGATGTTCTTATTCTTGTTCTTTCTTATCTGCTTTAACCTGCTGGATATCTCTCATAAGCATATCAATCGTTTTCAGAAAAGAAGCTTTGGTCAAAAAGAATTTCCGCTGTGCATAAAACTCTTTTTCACTGAGTTCACTAAAGGTAACTGCTCAAGCAGTAACCTCGAGGACAATAAGCTCTTTAGCTACCTACCTGAGTGACTTATCTTTCGATTTTAAAAGAAAAATTTTGAAAATTGAGTAGGCTTATTCACCCCCCACCCCTCTAAGCCTACTACCACTTGGGACCTACAGTATCCGTATGAATTTTTGCTCGTTTTTTGACAATAGAAATTTTCAATTAATATTTATCAGATAGACATAATATGATGTAAAAATAATATGTATAAAGGGAAATTAGATTCTTTAACCATCTATGCCTCGAAAAACTGCTCACGATTCATAAAAACTATTAAATTGTAACCATATGAATTTTTGTGCATTTTTCGACAGTGGAAATTTTCAACTTTTATTGATCAGATAGACTTAATATGATGTAAAAAAAATATGTATAAAGACAAATTAGATTTCTATAACAATCTTAGCCCCAAAAAACTGCGCACAATTCATAAAAAACCTTAAATTGTAACCGTATGAATTTTTGTGAATTTTTTGACAGTGGAAATTTTAAATTTTTATTGATCAGATAGACTTAATATGATGTAAAAATAATAAGTGTGAAAGGAAATTAGATTATTTAACCATCTAAGCCCCGAAAAACTGCGCACAATTCATAAAAAACCTTAAATCTGCTAGCGGAGGTGGCACTATTCGAGATCATCATGGAGTTACTATTTTGGCTTTTCACACTCCTTTACTGGCATCGTCTAGTTTCGATGCAAAGATCCAGGCCCGTTTGCAAAGAATCAAGTTGTCTTTTCAGTTCGAGGCTCCTTGTTGTATCGAGTTGGATGCAGAAGTGGTTGTTACTCTCCTCCGCTCGAGACGTCTTGGTCCTTGGCAGGTTCAGCATTCTCTTATTCAAATTCGGAATCTTCTTTCACTGATGCAGACAAGTATCAAACATATCTTTCGTGAGGGTAACTGTCCAGCAAATTTTTTGGCTCGATCAGGTAGACTTTCTCATGGTCTTCAGACTTTCCATTCGCACACTACTTAATATGATGTAAAAATAATATGTATGATGAGAAATTAGATTATTTAAATATCTGAGCCACGAAAAACTGCTTTGGACTTATAAAAAAGTAATAAATTTTATCCATATGAATTTTGTTCATTTTGTGACAGTGGAAATTTTCAATTAGTATTGATTATATAGACTTAATATAATGTAAAAATAATATGTATGAAGGTAAATTAGAATCTTTAACCATCTGAGCCCCGAAAAACTGCTCACGATTCATAAAAAACCTTAAATTATATCCGTATGAATTTTTATTCATTTTTTGACAATCGAAATTTTCAATTTTTATTATTCAGATAGACTTAATATGATTTAAAAACAATATGTATGAAGGTAAATTAGATTTATATAATCATCTGAGCCTCAAAAAACTACGCACAATTCATAAACACTCTTAAATTGTAACGGTATGAATTTATGTGCATTTTTTGACTGTGGAAATTTTCAATTATTACTTATCAGATAGACTTAATATGATGTAAAAATAATATGTATGAAGGGAAATTAGATTCTTTAACCATCTGAGCCCCGAAAAACTGCGCACAATTTATAAAAAACCTTAAATCGACTGGCGGAGGTGTCATTATTCGAGATCACCATGGAGATACTCTTTTAGCTTTTCACACTCCTTTATTGGCATAGTCTAGTTTTGATGCAGAGATCCAGGCCCTTTTGCAGGGAATCAAGTTATTTCTTCAGTTCGAGGCTTCCTGTTGTATCGAGTTGGATGCAAAAGTGGTTGTTACTCTCCTTCGCTTGAGACGTCTTGGTACTTGGCATGTTCAACATTCTCTTATTCAGATTCGAAATCTTCTTTCATTGATGCAGACACGTATCACACATATCTTTCGTGAGGGTAAATGTCCAGCAGATTTTTTTGCTCGATCAGGTAGACTCTCCCATGGTCTTCAGACTTTCCATTCGCACACTGCCACTCGTGCTCTCCTCTCTTTGATGCGTATGGACCAGCTTGGGTATCCAAACTTCAGATTCCGATAATTTGGGTTCCCAAAACGATGATCTTGAAGACCTTTTGTTTTATTTCTATCTTCGACCTCGTAGGCTTTAGTTCGTACGATCTGCCGTGTCCACCTTTGTTTGTTTGTTTTTCGGATACTGTATCTTGATTTCATGATCTATTTACAGGTTGGGGATGGTTCATTAATCCCCCACCCGTAATAGGTGTTTTTGTTTAGAAAAAAAATGTATGAATTTTTGCTCATTTTTTGACAGTGGAAACTTTCACTTTTTATTGATCAGTAACCATCTGAGCCCCAAAAAACTACGCACAATTCATAAAAGACCTTCAATTGTAACCGTAAGAATTTTTGTGCATTTTTTGACTGTGGAATATTTTTTTTTAATTTTGGTTAATCAGATAGACTTAATATTATGTAAAAATAATATGTATCAACGGAAATTAGAATCGTTAACGATTTGAGCCCCTGAAAAACTGCTCACAATACATAAAAAACCTTAAATTGTATCCGTATGAATTTTCGCTCATTTTTTAAAGTGGAAATTTTTAATTTTTATTGATCAGATAGAGTTAATATGATGTAAAAATATTATTAATGAAGGGAAATTAGAATCTTTAACCATCTAAGTCCCGAAAAACTGCTGACGATTCATAAAAAACATTAAATTACAACCGTATGAATTTTCGCTCATTTTTTTACAGTGGAAATTTTCAAATTTTATTGATCAGATAGACTTAATATGATGTAAAAATAATATGAATGAAGGGAAATTAGAATCTTTAACCATCTGAGCCTCGAAAAACTGCTGACGATTCATAAAAAACCTTAAATTACATCCGCATGAATTTTCGCTCATTTTTTTAGAGTGGAAATTTTCAATTTTTATTGATCAGATAGACTTAATATGATGTAAAAATAATTTGTATGAAGGGAAATTAAAATCTTAAACCATCATAGCCCCGAAAATCTGCTCACGATTCATAAAAAACCTTAAATTGTATTAGTATGAATTTTCGCTCATTTTTTTACAGTGAAAATTTTAAGTTTTTTTTTTGATCAGATAGACTTAATATGATGTAAAAATTATATGTATGAAGCAAAATTAGAATCTTTAACTATCTGAACCCCAAAAATCAGCTCACGATTCATAAAATACCTTAAATTGTATCCGTATTAATTTTTGCTCATTTTTTGACTGTGGAAATTTTCAATTATTATTGATCAGATATACTTAATATGATGTATAAACAATATGAATGAAGGGAAATTAGATTTTTTAATCATTTGAGCCCCGAAAAACTACTCTAGAATTATAACAAACACTAAATTTTATCTATATGAATTTTTCTGCATTTTTTGTCAGTAGAAATTTTAAATTTTAATTGATTGGATAGACTTAATATGATGTAATAATATATGTATGAAGGGAAATTAGAATCTTTAACTATCTGAGTCCCGAAAAACTGCTCACGATTTATAAAAAACCTTAAATTGTATCCGTATAAATTTTTGTACATTTTTTAACAGTGGAAATTTTCAATTCTTATTGATGAGTTAGACTTTATATAATGTGAAAATAATATGTATGAAGGGAAATTAGCTTTCTATAATCATCTGAGCCCCGAAAAACTGCGCACAATTCATAAAAAACCTTAAATCTGCTAGCGGAGGTGGCACTATTCGAGATCATCATGGAGATACTCTTTTGGCTTTTCACACTCCTTTACTGGCATCGTCTAGTTTTGATGCAAAGATCCAGGCCCGTTTGCAGGGAATCAAGTTGTCTTTTCAGTTCGAGACTCCTTGTTGTATCGAGTGGGATGTAGAAGTGGTTGTTACTCTCCTCCGCTCGAGACGTCTTGGTCCTTGGCCGGTTCAGCATTCTCTTATTCAAATTTGGAATCTTCTTTCACTGATGCAGACAAGTATCAAACATATCTTTCGTGAGGGTAACAGTCCAGCAGATTTTTTTGTCTCGATCAGGTAGACTTTCTCATGGTCTTCAAACTTTCCATTCGCACACTACTTAATATGATGTAAAAACAATATGTATAACGAGAAATTAGATTATTTAAAAATCTGAGCCCCGAAAAACTGCTCTGGACTTATAAAAAAGAGTAAGTCTCTTGTGAATCAGGTCCATGGATCTTAGATCCATGCACCCGGGTCGGATCCGGGTCAGGGGGACCGCACCCTCTTTTTTTTTTCGCTCATGATTTTTGAAAAAAATCACATACCAATAGTATATGTTAGACATACCTTTACGTTATGTTAGACATACCTTTAAGCTATGTTAAACATACCAGTTCTGCCCAGATTTCATGCCTTGTCTTTTTTTGGCTTGATTTTTGAATTTTGGCACATACCACTACGTTATGTTAGACATACCTTTACGTTGTATTAGACATACCTTTATGTATACTTAAACATACCTTTGTATATGTTAGACATACCTTTATATATAGTTAAGCATACCTTTATACATGTTAGACATACCTTTGTATATAGTTAGACCTACCTACACATGGTTGGTCTAACTATACACAAAGGTTGGTTTAACTATACACAAAGGTTGGTCTATTTGAGCGAATTTTGGATGAGCTTCAGGACAAGTCTTCAGCGCGTGGGAGCGCGTGCATGCGCGTGGGAGGCGCGTTGGGCGCGTGAATGGGTCGGATCAGGTGCATGGATCTTAGATCCATGCACATCCATGCACCTGACTCATAAAAGTTTTTGCCTATAAAAAAAAAAAAAATTTATCCGTATGAATTTTGTTCATTTTTTGACAGTGGAAATTTTCAATTAGTATTGATTAATATTGACTTAATAAGATATAAAAATAATATGTATGAAGGTAAATTAGAATGTTTAACCATTTGAGCCCCAAAAAACAAATCACAATTCATAAAAAACCTTAAATTATATTCGTATGAATTTTTATGCATTTTTTGACAGTCAAAATTTTCAATTTTTATTATTCAGATAGACTTAATATGATTTAAAAATAATATGTATGAAGGTAAATTTGATTTATATAATCATCTGAGCCTCGAAAAACTGCACACAATTCATAAACACTCATAAATTGTAACGGTATGACTTTTTGTGCATTTTTTTACTGTGGAAATTTTCAATTATTACTGATCAGATAGACTTAATATAATGTAAAAATAATATGTATGAAGGGAAATTAGATTCTTTAACCATCTGAGTCCCGAAAAACTGCGCACAATTCATAAAAAACCTTAAATCTGCTGGCGGAGGTGTCATTATTCGAGATCATCATGGAGATACTCTTTTAGCTTTTCATACTCCTTTATTGGCATCGTCTAGTTTTGATGCAGAGATCCAGGCCCTTTTGCAGGGAATCAAGTTGTCTCTTCAGTTCGAGGCTCCTTGTTGTGTCGAGTTGGATGCAAAAGTGGTTGTTACTCTCCTTCGCTCGAGACGTCTTGGTCCTTGGCATGTTCAACATTCTCTTATTCAGATTCGAAATCTTCTTTCACTGATGCAGACACGTATCACACATATCTTTCGTGAGGGTAAATGTCCAGCAGATTTTTTTGCTCGATCAGGTAGACTCTCCCATGGTCTTCAGACTTTCCATTCACACACTGCCACTCGTGCTCTCCTCTCTTTGATGCGTATGGACCAACTTGGGTATCCAAACTTCAGATTCCGATAATTTGGGTTCCCAAAACGATGATCTTGAAGACCTTTTGTTTTGTTTCTATCTTCGACCTCGTAGGCTTTAGTTCGTACGATCTGCCGTGTCCACCTTTGTTTGTTTGTTTTTCGGATACTGTATCTTGATTTCATGATCTATTTACAGGCTGGGGATGGTTCATTAATCCCCCACCCGTAATAGGTGTTTTTGTTTAAAAAAAATGTATGACTTTTTGCTCATTTTTTGACAGTGGAAATTTTCAATTTGTATTGATCAGTAACCATCTGAGCCCCGAAAAACTACGCACAATTCATAAAAGACCTTCAATTGTAACCGTAAGAATTATTGTGCATTTTTTACTATGGAAATTTTCAATTCTTGTTAATCAGATAGACTTAATATTATGTAAAAATAATATGTATCAAAGGAAATTAGAATCGTTAACGATTTGAGCCCCGAAAAACATCTCACAATACATAAAAAAACCTTAAAATGTATCAGTATGAATTTTCGCTCATTTTTTTAATGTGGAAATTTTTAATTTTTATTGATCAGATAGACTTAATATGATGTAAAAATAATATGAATGAAGGGAAATTAGAATCTTTAACCATCTGAGCCCCGAAAAACTGTTGACGATTCATAAAAACCCTTAAATTACATCCGTATGAATTTTCGCTCATTTTTTTAGAGTGGAAATTTTCAATTTTTATTGATCAGATAGACTTAATATGATATGAAAATAATATGTAGGAAGGGAGATTAAAATCTTTAACCATCATAGCCCCGAAAATCTGCTCACGATTCATAAAAAACCTTAAATTGTATTCATATGAATTTTCGATCATTTTTTCACTGCAAAAATTTTCCATTTTTATTGATCAGATAGACTTAATATGATGTAAAAATAATATGTATGAAGGGAAATTAGAATCTTTAACCATCTGAACCCGGAAAAACTGCTCACGTTTCATAAAAACAAAATTAAATTATATTCGTATGAATTTTCGATCATTTTTTGACAGTGAAAATTGTAATTTTTTTTTATCAGATGGACTTAATATGATGTAAAAATTATATGTATGAAGGGAAATTAGAATCTTTAATCATTTGAGCCCTGAAAATCAGCTCACTTAAATTGTATCAGTATTAAGTTTGCTCATTTTTTGACAATAGAAATTTTCAATTATTATTGATCATATATACTTAATATGATGTAAAAATAATATGTATGAAGGGAAATTATATTCTTTTACCATCTAAGCATTGAAAAACTGCACACAATTTATAAAAAATCGTACATTGTAATTGTACGAATTTTTGTGCATTTTTATACAGTGGAAATTTTAAATTTTTATTAATCAGATAGACTCAATATGATGTAAGAAAAATATGTATGACGGGAAATTAGATTCTTTAACCATCTGAGGCCGAAAAACAGTGATTCATTAAAAACCTTAAATTGTATCCATATGAATTTTCGCTCATTTATTCACATTGAAATTTTTTCATTTTTATTGATCAGATAGACTTAATATAATGTAAAAATAATATGTATGAAACGAAATTAATTAGAATCTTTAACCATTTGAACCCCAAAAAACTACCCACGTTTCATAAAAAAAACTTAAGTTGTATTCGTATGAATTTTCGCTCATTTTTTTTACATTGAAATTTTTAATTTTTTTTATTTGATATACTTAATATGATGTAAATATTATATGTATGAAGGAAAATTAGAATCTTTAACCATCTAAGCCTCGAAAATCAGCTGACGATTCATAAAATACCTTAAATTGTTTCACTATTAATTTTTGCTCATTTTTTGACAGTGGATATTTTCAATTATTATTGATCAGATATACTTAATATGATGTAAAAACAATACGTATGAAGGGAAATTAAATTTTTTTTAACCATTTGAGCCCTGAAAAACTGCTCTAGAATTATAACAAACCCTAAATTTTATCCGTATGAATAGTTGTGCATTTTTGTCAGTAGAAATTTTAAATTTTAATTTATTAGATAGACTTAATATGATGTAAAAATATATTTATGAAGGGAAATTAAAATCTTTAACTATCTAAGCCCCGAAAAACTGCTCACGATTTATAAAAAACCTTAAATTGTATCCGTATGAATTTTTGTACATTTTTTTACAGTTGAAATTTTCAATTTTTATTGATGAGATAGATTTAATATGATTTGAAAATAATATGTATGAAGGGAAATTAGATTTCTATAATCATTTGAGCCCCGAAAAACTGCGCACAATTCATAAAAAAAACCTTAAATTGTAAACGTATGAATTTTTGTGCATTTTTTCACAATGGGAAATTTCAATTATTATTGATCAAATAGATTTAATATGGTGTGAAAATAATATGTATGAAAGGAAATTAGATTCTTTAACCATCTGAGCCCCAAAATCTGCGCATAATTCATAAAAAACCTTAAATCTGCTGGCGGATGTGGCATTATTCAAGATCATCATGGAGATATTCTTTTGGCTTTTCACACTCCTTTACTGGCAT
The DNA here is from genome assembly GCA_005771605.1 of Scutellaria baicalensis. Lineage (NCBI taxonomy): Eukaryota > Viridiplantae > Streptophyta > Magnoliopsida > Lamiales > Lamiaceae > Scutellaria > Scutellaria baicalensis. Next base: position 26,963,353 of record CM016727.1, read on the forward strand.
CATCTAGTTTCGATGCAGAGTTCCAGGCCCTTTTGCATGGAATAATGTTGTCTTTTCAGTTCGAGGTTCCTTGTTGTATCGAGTTGGATGCAAAAGTGGTTATTACTCTCCTCGGCTCGAGATGTCTTTATCCTTGGCGGGTTCAGCATTCTCTTATTCAAATTCGGAATCTTCTTTCACTGATGCAGACAAGTATCACACATATATTTCATGAGGGTAACCGTCCAACAGATTTTTTTGCTCGATCAGGTAGACTCTCTCATGGTCTTCAGACTTTCCATTCGCACGCTACCCCTCGTGCTTTCCTCTCTTTAATGTGTATGAACCATCTTAGGTATCCAAACTTCAGATTCCGATAGATTGGGTACCCAAACCGATGATCTTGAAGACCTTTTTTTTTTTTGTTTCTTTCTTCGACCTCGTAGGCTTTATTTCACACGATCTGTCATGTCAACCTTTGTTTGTTTGTTTTTCGGATACTGTATATTGATTTCATGATCTATTTACAGGCTGGGGATGGTTCATTAATCCCCCAACCATAATATGTGTTTTTGTTTTAAAAAAAACGTATGAATTTTGGCTCATTTTTTTGACAGTGGAAATTTTCAATTTTTATTAATCAGTAACCATCTGAGCCCCGAAAAACTACGCACAATTCATATAAAACCTTAAATTGTAACCGAATGAATTTTTGTGCATTTTTTTGACTGTGGAAATTTTCCATTTTTATTGATCAGATAGACTTAATATGATCAAAAAATAATATGTATGAAGTGAAATTAGAATCTTTAACAATCTAAACCCCGAAAAACTGCTCACGTTTCATAAAAAAAACTTAAATTGTATTCGTATGAATTTTCGCTCATTTTTTGACAGTGAAAATTTGAAGTTTTTTTTTATGAGATAGACTTAATATGATGTAAAAATTATATGTATGAAGGGGAATTAGAATCTTTAACCATCTGAACCCCGAAAATCAGCTCACGATTCATAAAATACCTTAAATTGTATCCGTATTAATTTTTGCTCATTTTTTGACTGTGGAAATTTTCAATTATTATTGATCAGATATACTTAATATGATGTATAAACAATATGTATGAAGGGAAATTAGATTTTTTAATCATTTGAGCCCCGAAAAACTGCTCTAGAATTATAACAAACCCTAAATTTTATCTGTATGAATTTTTGTGCTTTTTTTGTCAGTAGAAATTTTAAATTTTAATTGATTAGATAGACGTATTATGATGTAAAAATATATGTATGAAGGGAAATTGAAATCTTTAACTATTTGAGCCCCGAAAAACTGTTCACGATTTATACAAAACCTTAAATTGTATTCGTATGAATTTTTGTACATTTTTTGACAGTGGAAATTTTCAATTTTTATTGATGATATAGACTTAATATGATGTGAAAATAATATGTATGAAGGGAAATTAGATTTTTTAATCATTTGAGCCCCTAAAAACTGCTCTAGAATTACAAAACCTAAATTTTATCTGTATGAATTTTTGTGCATTTTTTGTCAGTAGAAATTTTAAATTTTAATTGATTATATAGACTTAATATGATGTAAAAATATATGTATGAAGGAAAATTGAAATCTTTAACTATCTGAGCCCCGAAAAACTGCTCACGATTTATAAAAAACCTTAAATTGTATCCGTATGAATTTTTGTACATTTTTTGACAGTGGAAATTTTCAATTTTTATTGATGATATAGACTTAATATGATGTGAAAATAATATGTATGAAGGGAAATTAGATTTTTTAATCATTTGAGCCCCTAAAAACTGCTCTAGAATTACAAAACCTAAATTTTATCTGTATGAATTTTTGTGCATTTTTTGTCAATAGAAATTTTAAAATTTAATTGATTATATAGACTTAATATGATGTAAAAATATATGTATGAAGGAAAATTGAAATCTTTAACTATCTAAGCCCCGAAAAACTGCTCACGATTTATAAAAAACCTTAAATTGTATCCGTATGAATTTTTGTACATTTTTTTGACAGTGGAAATTTTCAATTTTTATTGATGAGATAGACTTAATATGATGTGAAAATAATATGTATGAAGGTAAATTAGCTTTCTATATCCATCTGAGCCCCAAAAAACTACGCACAATTCATAAAAAACCTTAAATTGTATCCGTATAAATTTTTGTGCATTTTTTGACAGTGGAATTTTAAATTTTTATTGATCAGATAGCCTTAGTATGATGTAAAAATAATAAGTGTGAAAGGAAATTAGATTCTTTAACCATCTGAGCCCCGAAAAACTACGCACAATTCATAAAAAAACCTTAAATCTGCTAGCGGAAGTGGAACTATTCGAGATCATCATGGAGATACTCTTTTGGCTTTTCACACTCCTTTACTGGCATCGTCTAGTTTCGATGCAAAGATCCAGGCCCGTTTGCAGGGAATCAAGTTGTCTTTTCAGTTCGAGTCTCCTTGTTGTATCGAGTTGGATGCAGAAGTGGTTGTTACTCTCCTCTGCTCGAGACGTCTTGGTCCTTGGCAGGTTCAGCATTCACTTATTAAAATTCGGAATCTTCTTTCACTGATGTAGACAAGTATCACACATATCTTTCGTGAGGGTAACTGTCCAGCAAATTTTTTGGCTCGATCAGATAGACTTTCTCATGGTTTTCTGACTTTCCATTCGCACACTACTTAATATGATGTAAAAACAATATGTATGACGGGAAATTAGATTATTTAAATATCTGAGCCCCGAAAAACTGCTCTAGACTTATAAAAAAACCCTAAATTTTATACGTATGAATTTTGTTGATTTTTTGACAGTGGAAAATTTCAATTAGTATTGATTATATAGACTTAATATGATGTAAAAATAATATGTATGTAGGTAAATTAGAATCTTTAACCATCTGATCCACGAAAAACTGCTCACGATTTATAAAAAACCTTAAATTATATCCGTATGAATTTTTATGCATATTTTGACCATAAAATTTTCAATTTTTATTAATCAGATAGACTTAATATAGTTTAAAAATAATATGTATGAAGGTAAATTAGATTTATATAATCATCTGAGCCTCGAAAAACTACGCACAATTCATAAACACTCTTAAATTGTAACCGTATGAATTTTTGTGCATTTTTTAACTGTAGAAATTTTCAATTATTACTGATCAGATAGACTTAATATGATGTAAAAATAATATGTATGATGGGAAAATTAGATTCTTTAACCATTTGAGCCCCGAAAAACTGCTCACAATTCATAAAAAACCTTAAATCTACTGGCGGAGGTGTCATTATTCGAGATCATCATGGAGATACTCTTTTAGCTTTTCACACTCCTTTATTGGCATCGTCTAGTTTTGATGCAGAGATCCAGGCCCTATTGCAGGGAATCAAGTTGTCTTTTCAGTTTGAGGCTCCTTGTTGTATCGAGTTGGATGCAGAAGTGGTTGTTACTCTCCTTCGCTCGAGATGTCTTGGTCCTTGGCATGTTCAACATTCTCTTATTCAGATTCGAAATCTTCTTTCACTGATGCAGACACGTATCACACATATCTTTCATGAGGGTAAATGTCCAGCAGATTTTTTTGCTCGATCAGGTAGACTCTCCCATGGTTTTCAGACTTTCCATTCGCACACTGCCCCTCGTGCTCTCCTCTCTTTGATGCGTATGGACCAGCTTGGGTATCCAAACTTCAGATTCCGATAGTTTGGGTTCCCAAAACGATAATCTTGAAGACCTTTTGTTTTGTTTCTATCTTCGACCTCGTAGGCTTTAGTTCGTACGATCTGCCGTGTCCATCTTTGTTTATTTGTTTTTCGGATACTGTATCTTGATTTCATGATCTATTTACAGGTTGGGGATGGTTCATTAATCCCCCACCCGTAATAGGTGTTTTTGTTTAAAAAAAATGTATGAATTTTTACTTATTTTTTGACAGTGGAAATTTTCAATTTGTATTGATCAATAACCATCTGAGCCCCGAAAAACTACGCACAATTCATAAAAGATCTTCAATTGTAACCGTAAGAATTATTGTGCATTTTTTACTGTGGAAATTTTCAATTTTTATTAATCAGATAGACTTAATACTATGTAAAAATAATAAGTGTCAACGGAAATTAGAATCGTTAATGATATGAGCCCTGAAAAACTACTCACAATACATAAAAAAACCTTCCTTAAATTGTATCCGTATGAATTTTCGCTCATTTTTTTAAAGTGGAAATTTTTTATTTTTATTGATCAGATAGACTTAATATGATGTAAAAATAATATGCATGTAGGGAAATTAGAATCTTTAACCATCTGAGCCTCGAAAAACTGCTGACGATTCATAAAAAACCTTAAATTACATCCGTATGAATTTTCACTCATTTTTTGACAGTAGAAATTTTCAATTTTTATTGATCAGATAGACTTAATATGATGTAAAAATAATATGTATGAAGGGAAATTAAAATATTTAACCATCTGAACCCCGAAAAACTACTCACGTTTCGTAAAAAAAAAAAAGTTAAATTCTACTCGTATGAATTTTCGATCATTTTTTTACAGTGAAAATTTTAATTTTTTTTTGATCAGATGGACTTAATATGATGTAAAAATTATATGTATGAAGGGAAATTAGAATCTTTAACCATCTGAGCCTTGAAAATCAACTCACGATTCATAAAATACCTTAAATTATATTCGTACTAAGTTTGCTCATTTTTTTACAGTAGAAATTTTCAATTATTATTGATCAGATATTCTTAATATGATGTAAAAATAATATGTATGAAGAGAAATTATATTCTTTTACCATCTAAGCATCGAAAAACTGTGCACAATTTATAAAAAACCGTACATTGTAACTGTACGAATTTTTGTTCATTTTTTTACAGTGGAAATTTTAAATTTTTATTAATCAGATAGACTGAATATGATGTAAGAAAAATATGTATGATGGGAAATTAGATTCTTTAACCATCTGAGCCCGAAAAACTGTGATTCATAAAAAACCTTAAATTGTATCCATATGAATTTTCGCTCATTTATTCACAGTGAAAATTTTCCATTTTTATTGATCAGATAGACTTAATATGATGTAAAATAATATGTATGAAACAAAATTAGAATCATTAACTATCTGAACCCCAAAAAATTAGAATCTTTAACTATCTCAGATCCGTGCAATTGGTGCATAAGAGAGTAACTCCTCAACAAATCCCTATAGTTTCGATATCCTTAAGAGCCAAAACCTTCTAAATATGACAACAATATGTAGTGTTTCTTTAAAATGAGTCATGCGTTTTATAATCTTGTTTTTGGATTCTAATTCAGCAATAAACTCTGTTAAAAAATTAATGTTTAGCTTTCGATGAGAAAAAATTGTATTTGTATTTGTTATAAGTTCTAGTGCCACCATTTTTCAACTTTATTCGATGAAATTAGATAAGACTAGGTTAAGAAGATTGCGTAGGTCGAAGCTACAAAGAAGAAAAGTCGATTGGATAGTTTAGCATTGAATATAGTTTTAGGAGTGTTGTTCTGTCTATTTCTCTTTTGTAAAGTACTAGTCTCCTTTCGAAACTGATTAGTTTAGAATTGAAAACGCAATTTCTTTTGAGAGTCTCCTGTGCACCAGTTGCACGGATTTCAGATCCGTGCAACTGGGCCGCGAGCTGGCTGAGTGCGGACTGGGCTGGCCCGCCCAGCCCACGCCTCTTTACTTTTTTCTCGTATTTTAGTCGTTACCTTCACATTATGTTAGTGTTACCTTCATGTTATGTTAGGGTTACCTTCGCGTTATGTTAGTGTGACCCCATCTCCAAATTCATACCCTTAGTTTAAAACCACTGAACTAAAATAACACGAAGGTAATACTAATATAACATGAAGGTAATACTAACATAACATGAAAGTAACATTAACATAACATGAAGGTAAAAAACAATGTTAATCATACGTTCATGTTATGTTAGAGTGACTCTCACGTTATGTTAGGGTTACCTTCATGTTATGTTAGTGTTACCCTCATGAGGGTAACACTAACATAACACATGAGGGTAACACTAACATAACATGAATGTAACTCTAACATAACATGAGGGTATGATTGCCTGGAACAAATCTTGGTGGGTTTGAGCGCACCCACCAAGCATGTGGGGCGCGTGAGAGCACGTGCGTTTGACGCATGAGGCGGGTTGACCCGGGTGCATAGATCCTAGATCCATACACTAGTTGCACAAAATATTTTGCCTTCTTTTGAAGTTGATTGGATTTGTATTATAAATATGTTTTAAGTGTTGGTTTAGTCTTTATTTCATTCTATTTATCTTTAGTAAATCAATTTCAAAAGAAGTTATTGATTTATATAGGAATAATTTAAGAGTTGGTTAAAGTTATATTTCACATATAAATAACAGCCCAATTTCTATATAATCAAGTCTCATGCAATAAATTCTTCCAACAATTCAAAGCCCAATAATATACAATCGTTCATTCATCTAGCATATGGCATTGCAAATATCCCATTCCAATTTCAGGTTCTCTCATTATTAACAATTGGATTGGAAATTTGAAACAGAAAGCAACTTGAGTTATATAACTTTAACCTCCTAACCTTTATTCAAGCCAAGTTTGTTTGGATGTCAGCCACAAATCTTTACAAACACTCACGCAGACACATATGTCAGTGTGCGTGAATATATGTGGCTGACCCTACACCGAGTGCAGTGCACCGGGTGTAGGGTCGAAGAGACGGATCCTCTTCACTGAGACAGACCATTTGCCGATAGTCTATATAACAACACATTCATTATCTATGGTCCATTATGGATTTATGCTCGCATAATTTCCTGACTAGAGGGTATGAAAAAGTACCCGGTATTATTTTCTAGAGAGATAGAAATCCGTAAATTCAAGTTTACTCTTTGATTTGCAGGTATTGGGAATGAGAGGCGGCGAGAAGGGCAGCTCCGATGCCTGAGCCATCGGTCGAGTGCTGGATAACAACAGTGTCTGCAGCCTCTCCCAGCAGTTCCTTAAGAGTGCTCTCCATATAGTTCCTGAATTTAGTATAATGTTCGAACAATCCACCATCCAATGCTACGACTGACCTCTGCTTCTCTCCTCCCTCTTTTACGACGTCTCTCCCCAGTTTCTTGAGAATGCCCATGATGCCAGCAGCCGAAAGACGGGCCCCACGTGAAGCAATGATGTCGCATATCTCCACGATCATTTTCCTCATTTTCAAAGAAGAATTAGGAACCTAGCACCATTGACAATTCACATGGTAGAACAATGTTAAGAGTTTCAAGTGGAGTAGCATTATTATAAATATGCATGATTTATTAATCTTGTCCAAGCACGGAAATACCTCTAAAATATCCTTCAGTTTGCTTCCAACCACCTTGAGATCAGATGAGGTGTCGTCATGCATAATGAACATGTCTGGAGTCCTGCATGGAGGGGCACAAATTATTTATTGTCTAATGCTATAACAAAAAGAACGTGGTATCACATAAAATACTTAGTTATTATGCTGTGTCATTCATTATATGCATGGAAGACGAGTTGTTGATTGAAGGTCCTCCTCAGTCCGTGATGTATATTCAAATTCAATTAAAATCCTGAGATGATCGGTGACTAAAGGAAAGTACGAAACAGTTGATAGTGCCCCAATTTGATCATTGTAGGTATCCTGCAGACAGATCTCATAATAAAATCTAGATGGTTCAATGGAACATGTACTTTAATCTTAAGCTATAAATGTCCCTTGATTCAAATTCAAACGTATAAATCTCATAAAACCCAAAAAAAAAAAAAGAAGCAACTATTATATCTCTATTCTGCTTAGCACTAATCAGAACATACTTGGTTAATTATTAAATTGCTCATATGAAAAATAAACCCAAGAAAAGATGAGAATATGGCTAAATGGTAGGCCAGGTCCAATCAATTCTTGATGGCTGCATAAAACCCATCTTTACCACTTCATACGTACTTCACAACGTAAGGAAAATCACATCCCAAGTCTATTTAGTTATGGATTTACGACCAGTTAAGATGGTTTTTACTTACTCGTTTTATTCCACTTCTTATCTGCTGCTCAAAATTTCCTTCAGTGAAAGAAAATAATAGGATAAACGTGTCTTCAGGATGGTCAGCTTCCGAACTTTTCAATTTGTCATTGTTCCATTAATTGATTCAAGAAGAGGATCCATGAATCAATTCTTATGCTCTTTACAAGAATTAGAAATCCTATTATTTAGAGCAACGATTGATACAATCCAGCACCCTTCATCTGAATTTGGTTGAAGTGAATATGCAGGTCCGTTTTGATACATGCCTGACCAAGGAACTTATGGTGGAAACTATGTGGGAAAGAAAGAAGCTTTAATAAAACAAGGATTTTGGTGAAATTGTCAGAAGCCAGCACATAAATGCCTAAATATAACCTATGGTTATAATAATAAATAATAATTAATAATTTGGTAGGAAATGGACAATATATATTTAGGTGTTGATTGAAGATGCAGGAACTTGATAAACTGGTCGTGGTCGTGGTCATGGTGACCCGGGCAGTTGTTGAGAGGCTACAACAAGGAGAGAAAAGGCAACCAAAGAGCTGAGTGTCACTTTTTCCTTGAGAAAAGGCTAAATTAAGGGAGTGAGAAAGCTCTAATTCGTCTTTTATTTCATCACCAGTGAGAACTTTAAGGATATATGGAAAAGTTGATATTGTCATCCTGAAGGTCAATTACAAATACGAAACCTAGCTTTCTACAATTGTTTTCTGGTTGTTCATGTGGGTTATTATTCCCCTTTCTGTTGGGTAGTCAAACAAAGGACTCTGTTTCCTACATGATATATTTCTCTTCTTCGGAAATGTCCTCTTAACCACTACTTTTATGGAGAATGAAGTATGATACGAAAAACTAATACCTTGTCAAATCTTATCTAAAATTCTGAGCTAGGTGAAACTACACCTCTCAATATCAGGATGGGGGACGTATGAATTAGTGAAATAAGTAACACAGTCTTGGCCATAGTATAGAAAGAAAAGAACGAGCTGCACGACCCAACCAAGTTCAGAAAAAATAATTTTGTTGTGGTTTTTCAACTACTGAATTATAAAAGTTGAGAAGAATACATGAAATTCAAATTTCAGCAGAAGAATTAAAGAGGCTGCATGCTAACATGATCAAGAGAATAGAAGATATTGATGTGCTTTATGTCTCAAACATAATTATCCTCTTACCTCAATATGAATGGAATTTTTAGTTTTGGCGGGACGTTATCACCAAAAAATGAAGCCTCTTCCGCCAACCTGCGTAGAACTCTACGCACTATTTCCCCCAGATACATGCCAGAAATTATTTTCTCAAAAATCTGAAGCAAAAGGAAATATGATAAATAGGACCAATGCTAATCAGCCTTAATAGCCAAAACATGGAAACAAATGATATATGAAGGTTCATTAAGTACCTGCTCTCCAGGGTTCAAACTTTCAGCATCAAGACTTTGATCATATTCAGTAAGCGGAAGATGTGATGAGCGAAAATTGCCCCATTCCATGTTAATAACCTCCAATAAAAAGGAATCTCAGTCAATTAATTTACAGATGGCACCAATCAATTGCTGAAGTAATAAGGATAATCACTGTTAAATGCAATGTTTCAGCCTAAGTCCTACATCTAGACTAACCATTTCTCCAGATTTAGGTGGCAAACCCTGCCATTTTGGAATTGCATGTACCCGTTCGACATAAGCAGCATTAGTTCCTGTTCCCAGGATCACAGAAGCTATGACATCTGGATCGGTATATCGACCTCCAGCTAATGTACCAACAGTATCATTGACCTGCATTAGACAAACAGGAAAGATAGTCTTTATAGTAGCACACGTTGGAAGGAGAAACAAGGATCTTTGCCCACAGTTGAGCCTTCATTCCTAATTGGATGTGCTTGACAAGATAGTGAAAAGTGGAGAGCACAAAACAGAGAGGGTCCGAAAGAGACCAAACGACCACTAAAGCATGTTTGCGCACCAGAAAGAACGAAAAATAAAAGGCTTTGTTTGTTTCTTATCTCTCAGAAATAAAACTTACCGCACTTTAATAACATAATCAGTCATGTTTTCCAACATACTTTTCTTTTTATTTTATTTTTTTACTTTGTTACATTTGCGAATATATCACAGTTTTTAGTGAATTCCATCTAAACTTTTTTTCCATAAACCTCCTAAACATGACTAAGTACACCCATAGCACCTTTATAAGGATAAAAGAAACTCACCAAAGCAGTCACACGCATGTCAAGGCCAACTCTTTCCATTGCTTTCATCAGCTCTCCCACCACATCTTCTCCGACCTATCAAAAGTGTAATTGATAATGGAACTGAACATTGAAAAATTATAATTACAGATTCATCTGGATTACAAGATTTCCGAGTTAATTGAGAAAAAACAGAAACAGTCTTTTCAATGTAAGGTAATAAGACAATGTAGTCCCACAAGCATTCACTTCACCTTTAAGCATCAAAAGTTGATTCTTTGACATAATTGCAAGATCACAACAATATAAGTTGATTGTTGTGATAGTTCTTATTCTACTTTTGAGAGGGTTTCTTTCCTACCTTTTTCCGAGATATTCACTTATATAAATAAGCATCATAGCAGTATTTCATTAAGAGAGAAATTCAGGGTCCTAGATCTTTGATTTTTTCGCCTGGTGAATGTAGCCGACCACATAATACTTTTGTTTTCATCAAAAAAGGAAACAATAAGTCTTTGAGACGCCGTCGCCGATACAGCTAATGCTGATATTAGGAGGATATTAAGTTGCTGATTCGAATGCAAATATTTAGGAGTAGATCAATGCTACCTTTGATGATTTTTATTTCATTGAAGTATTCCTTGTTTTCATATGAAATATATAATATCTGAATGTGATTCTTTTTATCTTCAGATGATGGGGATAGGAATTTTCCAAAAAATATTACTAATTTGTAGATAGAAGGACAAAATGGTATGTAGTATATCTATGATTACAATAATGGCATTGCATAGCAAGTCATTGGAAATTAAATGGTAACCCACTGATAAAACTTGAAGGGGCAAACATGGAGGACAACTAAGAAATCAAGGGAAGTCGCAAGATAAGAACAGGGAGTATTCGGTAAGCTTAGCTACACTCACTGCTCTGGATGCAGTAATGAAGCTTAGTTGGTTGCTCTCACACTCTCTAGTTCTCTCACAGGAGTTTTATCTAGATATTATTCATAATCTAATATTTTATCTGAGATATTATCTGATGAGATTTGGAAGAATGCTATTAGAGAAGAGAAGCAGTTGAAAAGAATCGAATGTCGTAAATTGTCAACTTACCACCAAGGAAGAATCATGTGGAATGCAAGTGGATATTTACAGCAAAATATAGATTGGATGTTTCTTTAGAGAGACATGAAGCCAGACTAGGGGCCAAGGCATATACACAAACTTATGGTGTTGATTACCAGAAACATATGTTCCCGTGATGAGGATAAACGAAGTGTGGATTTTGTTATCATATGATGAAAAATGCATTTCTCCATGGGACTAAAACAACTTGCCACTAAATTCAGAGGGGGATTCACTGCTATTTAGTGTACGTCAAAGACTGATTGTTACAGGAAAGAGTGAGAATAAGAAAGAAGCTCTAAAACATGCCTCGCTAAAGAATGCGAGATAATCAAAATACTTTTGCGAATGTGATAGATTGATCAAGTGCAAAGACAGAATTTAGAGTGATGGCTCGAGATCCTGTATTTCCTGAGGCATTAGACGCAAAAAAGCATGCACCTGACTGTACTGTAACATTCCTAAGGCTCTTCTCCTAGCTGCGATGCTATATGCATATCTACCAGCTTGAGGAAGAGGCATTGGAAAATGAAACATTTAATTTTTAAATATCTGATTATCCTAGAATTAAGGGAGTTTCAATGTTTATCTTAGTTTAGCTCATTCAGTCATTTTGTATCTGAGCCATTGGTGTTTTGTTTTTTTCTTTTATCGATACAATGTAGAATGAGTGTTCTTAGATTTTTCACCAAGAAAAAAAAAAGAGGAATCAAACTAAGGACTCTCAAAAATCTGACCGATGTACATAAAAATCTCCATGTCAAAGGTTAGTTAAACATTGATTTTATACACATTTTATCAGATAAAAACTATAGAAACCAGATAACTTTTACAAGAATAAGATTTTACCTAGAACAATGACTTATTATTATTCTAATTTTGATTACAAGTGTAATGACAAAACAATATGAATTCAGCATTTGAGAAGGGTCAAATCATCACAATAAGCAAAACCAATAAAAAAACAACTAACCGCATCTTCTATACGGAAACCTTTCGTCCACTTTATTAGGGTTCCTGATGATAATGATAATTGCCTAACTGGAAAGGAAAAGGTGAAACCAAGCTCCCTTTGCCTGCCAGGTGGAAGATGAAAGTTTTCACCTTCTGTAGCAACAAATTTTGCAAGTGTTTCAGCAATAAACCCAAATAAATCCTGAATCACAACCGTTAAAGAGCATCAGAGAAAGGAAAAAAATATGAACAGTATTTTACACCACAAGAATACACTCACATGAGATGATCCAACCATCAAATGAGGAGGAATGGAAACTTTTTCAAATTCTTGTCTGACAATACTTTCTTTGCCACCTAGTTGCACCCGCATAACACGGAAGTTTGTTCCACCAAGGTCCAATGCATAAAATAACCCCTTTTCATCCCTGAACAGAAAATTGAAAATCATAAGATGAATTCTATTGCTTAAAGTAGAGGCAGAACCAATCCAACTGGAAAAGATGAAACTCAGAGAAACTTATGGAACAACAAAAACATTAAGGACCTTACATGTAAGTACTGGTTGTACATGACAGACTATACTAAAATTCTACAATGAGCATTTGAGTGATGCTAAATTAGCTCAGATGTGAAAGTTATAGTTTTCAAGGATGAATCATTTACTGTGTCATATTAGTTTTCAAATTTGTAAAAACAGAACTATTAGTGTTGCTTCACTCACTACTCCAACCTAGTCTCAGATCATTCAAAACTTAAATGGGAACCAATTTGAAATACATAAAAGAAAGCTACAACTACTGAGATGATGTGGATCTTATTAGAGGAAACTATTTTGATGGTGAAGAAAAGGAAACTACAAGTGTAAAATATAACTTACCTTACAAAAGGACAATTCACAAGTGAGCACAACAGAAATATGTATCATAGATATATGTATATGTCACATAGATGGTTCTCTTCCAAACTCAGAATTAGAAAACTATCTATATTCATAAAGAAAATGATTGACATTGATCAGTAACATACCAGTCAAACCACATCAAAAATATTTGCCTCATGAAGCCATTCTCCACAAATCAGATGATAAGTCATAAACTTCCTATATTTAAAACCATTTACAACAGGGGAAGCAATTTTCCTAGATTCTCAATAAAACCAGAGTCCACTACAATTACCCTCAAATGCTAAATCTTGATACTTTAAACTAAAATAATCTGATCACTAGTGTAGATACATTGCCATAAAAATAGTAACTAAATCTAAACCAACAACACAAACACAAGAATTACTGCAATGAATAAGCATACCCAGTGGGGAGATTGTCAACGTAGCTGATGAGCATCTTCAGCTTACTGCCACCTTCAGAGGCAAGTCCGGCGTGCATCTCCACCGTCATAGCATCGGCGACCTGCCGGAGCTTGGCCGTGGGGGTCCCACACTTGTCTTCCAGCTCCCTCAGAATGCCCTCCGCCCTGGCCCACCTCCCTGAGCTCTTTATCTGCCGCCTCATCACTACAAGTGCAGCTGCACCCACCGCCGCCGTGCACACCACCGCCGTCGCCACCGCCACCTTACCCATTTCACCACTTCTGTTAACTCACAAACAAAATTAAAATATTCCCACAACACAAGGTGGAATCTTTGGTGATTTGGTTGGGTTTTCTTGGTTGGTATAAGTCTATTTAATGTATCACAAACTAGTTCGAAAGAAATAGTAATAAATAGCAAACTGCAAACACCATTTAAAGAAATACTCAGGGAAATTAATGGAGGAACCTTATATGGGTTCTTGAGTAGGAAGGATTTGTCTTGTATTGTGAAAGGGAAGAAAGAAAAGGACAGAGTTGAATAGTAGGTCCAAGATTCAGATATAATATAATCTATTCTATTTGAGAATACCTTGAAGTTTGAATTTGGAAAATCTCTTCATATTTATTAGTTTTAGTTTTTCACTCAAGTGTAAGACTTGGGTGCCGCTGCTCTACGGGGTGAGATGTTCTGTTACATTTGATGTTACATCTTCTATTTCAAATCAATCATCATCCGCCACGTGTATTCAATGACATCACTAATTAATACGTGACGTGTATTAAATACTATATAACATGAGATGTAACATCATATGTAATAGGAGATTCAGACTCCTGCTCTACTGTGTGTCCCAATGATACTTGTAATACATTTATGGTTAATAACATGTAACAAACAATATCTTAAAGGGAAAAATGTCATTTATAGCTATTTATTATAAAGAGGAAATTTGTCAAACTAAACGATTTTTATTAAGGAATTGACTTTTCTAACATTGAATATAACAAAAGTATTTTTTTACAACAAAATATAAGAAAGTTACTTTTTCTACACTATTTTGACTCGTTCATGGAGAAATGATTGAGTAATGATGGCTTGATGATATATTCAATTTATTTATACTATTATTTAACAATTTTATCCAACAAATCATATAAATTGATAAAAGTTATTAAATTGATAAATGAGATTCGATTAATAGTGTATTAAACCAAATTTAAATGAATAATCGAACAACTATACATAATGGTTCGATTAATAGTGTGTTAAATCGAACCACTAGTTATTTTATATAATTTACTATGTCACTAATTAATTAATTTAATTTATTAGAACCACTAATTAACTAATAGAACGAGTAATAGAAAATTTAATCGAAATTTAATCGAACGACAAATGAACTAATCGAACCACTAATAGAAAATTTAATGAACTAATCGAACCAGTAATTAATTTATTTAATCGAACCACTAATTAATCACTAATTTATATAATTATATATAATTAGTAATTTATATAATTTATAATGGTTCGATTAATTAGTACTCGAACCACTATAATATGTTAATCGAACCACTATAATTTATATTTTATTAAGTGGTTCGATTACTTAATGAAATGGTTTGATTAATAGAATTACTCAATTTAATTTAGGTGGTTCGAGTGGTTCGATTAATACAATTAATGGAGTGGTTCGATTAATACAATTCAATGAACCAAATTCAAATTCAAATTTGGCTTAACACACTATTAATCGAACCACTATGTATTTGACATAGTGATTCGATTATTCATTTAAATTTGGTTTAATACACTATTATTCGAACCATTATAAATTATATAAATTACTAATTAATCGAAGCATTATAAATTATATAAATTACTAATTAATAGTGTAAAAAACCAATTTTTGTTCAATTAATCGAACCACTATGTCAAATACATAGTGGTTCGATTCATTGTGTAAAAAACCAATTTTTTCACTATTAATCGAACCACTATGTCAAATTCATAGTGATTTGATTAATAGTGTAAAAAACCAATTTTTGTTCAATTAATCGAACCACTATGTCAAATACATAGTGGTTCGATTAATAGTGTAAAAAACCAATTTTTTCCAAATTAATCGAACCACTATGTCAAATACATTGTGGTTCGATGAATAGTGAAACAAACCAATTTTTTCACTATTAATCAAACCACAATGTGAAATCTATAGTGGTTCGATTAATAGTGTAAATAACCAAAATTTTCAAATTAATTCAACCACTATGTCTAATACACAGTGGTTCGATTAATTCAATTAAAAAACCAAAATTTTCAAATTAATCGAACCACTATGTCTAATTCATAGTGGTTCGATTAATTAAATTAAAAACCAAAATTTTCAAATTAATCGAACCACTATGTCTAATTCATAGTGGTTCGATTGATTCAATTTAAAAAATAAAATTTTCAAATTAATCGAACCACTATGTCTAATTCATAGTGGTTCGATTAATTCAATTCAAAAACCAAAATTTTCAAATTAATCGAACCACTATGTGAAGTTAATAGTGGTTTGATTACACGACCTGATGGTTGCGGGGAATGTGGGCACCCGAGGTTATGCCTGTATAAGAGCCACAATACTGGACAAGACACGATGTCTCTCAACTACAACTGTGTACGGCTCCAGATAATCCAAGATAGGCTGAACGACCTAAAAGTACTCGTATACCTTCTACATGTGAACATTCTACTAGACGTCCTCGAATGAGTGGGACATGTGGTCGCTGTGGAAGAGCTGGTCACAATAGGGCAACCTGTACGGAGTACATTCCCCAAAGTTCACACCCTATTTTGGATGAGCTTGAGGCCGATAATCCTACCACTAGTGGTCACGTACGTACAAGGAGGAAAAAAAAGAAATGTTCATTGTGCGGTTCAAATTCACATACAAAGAGGAGGTGTCCTACGTATTTGGCGCAACTTTGAAACACAGTTGTATAAGTATATGTATATGCTTGCGAAGAAAATCTTTAACATATGCAAATGCCCATGATTCTATAAAACTGGAAAGTACTTTCAGATAACACTAGAAAATGTTTTCGTTTGAACAAATAATATACGACAAGTACATATGTATAAGCTAATCAAGAAAATCTGGAGCTATAGTGTCCTCAGATGTGGAATACTTGTACACTGCTAGGGTCATATCTCTCCGAAGGGCTTCTATTTTCTTCTTTTTTGTAAATTTCGGGCTTGGGAACATTCATGTTATCATACTCTCCGCTGTAATCAGACTCCAGGGCCCACAAGATATAGGATCCTGCTGCTCGTAACACTTCTCAGTACTCATCATCCAATTCCCCAGATCCCACTCAATATCAGACCCTGGAACCGGGATATGCCCAGTCCCATATCGTCTAGCCGCCTGATAAAAACCACATATGTCCAACACCCTAGGCAAAATACGGCTTAGCCCAAGAGTCTGACTCCAGCACAACTGCTCTACCTCTTTGGTGTACGCATGTCTCATGCTGTCGAACAGAGTAACGCAGCAACGCTGGATGTCAATGAAAGCAGCAACCCAGTGACCGTTCAGGTTCAGAACGGTGATCACCTGGTGAAAGAGTCATGCAAATAACGTAGGCTATAGTACCCTGGAAAGTCTCGTGTACCCATACCGGCTTGTACTATATATTATTAAAATTCAATCAGTATACATTAAAGTAAATTAAAATATATACAGTTATTTAATAACTACCATTGCACTATCAATAAATAATCGAACCACTATCAGTTTAAATTGAACCACTATCAGTTTAAAATAATGGAACCACTATTTAAATAATCGAACCACTATCAGTTTAAAATTCAGCAATAATCGAACCACTATCAATATATCAATAAGTGTTATTCATGCTATTTCAAAGGTTTAAACCCAATTGTAATCAAAGGTTTACACTATTAATCGAACTATTAATTGAACCCAATTAGTTTTAATAAATCCTACAAAATTGGGTTCAATGCGATAGTGCTTCAATTAATAGTACAAAATTTGGTTCAATTTTAATAAATTGGTTTAATCGAACTATTTTGTAGGATTTATTAAAACTAATTGGGTTCAATTAATAGTTCAATTAAACCCAGTGTATTAAAATTGGTGTGTATTCGAGAAATGGTTCGATCAAACTATGTGATTAAATTAGTAGTTCGATTAAACAAGGAAACCACTATGTATTAAATTGTATTAAACTAGGATTAAAGGTTGTCTATATTTATTTACATTATTTAGCAATATACAAGCAATTTTCAAAATTCAAGATTTCAAACACCCCAATTTTTTCAACAATAATCGGCAATTTTCAAAATTCAAACAATAGTGTAATCAACAATAGTGCAAAATTTTTCTACAATTCAACAATAATCGGCAATTTTCAAAATTCAAACACCCCAATTTTTTCAAAAAACCCGCAACAATCAACAATAGCGCAAACACGAAAATAAAGCCTAATTGCAATCATTAGTCAACAAATTCAACAATTCAAAGCTATAAATCCCCAAGTGTTATTCATGCTACTTCAACAATTCAAAGCAAAAAAGATTTGGGTTAAATACCTCGTCATCCATTCGCACAATCCCTTCAAGAAATTATTCAATCTTCTTGGCAAATTTTCAATCCCCAAAACATGTTAAAAAACCAATGTTTTTTTTTTTGTACACAATTCACCATAAACAGTGTTCGAATTTGGATTAAAACAAAAGACTTGAAAAAATTTCTAACATTTAATCGTATTAATCGAACGACTTGTAAAAAAAAACTTACTCGATCGACTTGAAGGTTTGAAAGAGAGAAGAAGAAAGAAGATTTTTGAGAAGAATTTTGAGGAAAGGAGGCGCCCAAAAGAGAAGAAGAAAGAGATTCTTTGATTATTAGTGCTAGGGTTTACATTTGGATTGGGGTTAAAATGTAATAAAATTTCATTTTTCATGGGGTCAAACTGTAAAAAAAAAAAATTGGTTGTTGCAAATTAATGACTGATTTTAATGTGTTTCATTTTTACTTAAATTTGTCATTTAAGTAATGTATTTTACACTATTAATCGAACCACCATATATTTGACATAGTGGTTCGATTAATTTTAAAAAAATTGGTTGTTTACACAATTAATCGAACCACTATGAATTTGATATAGTGGTTCGATTAATTGTGAAAAAATTGGGTTTTTACACTATTAATCGAACAACTATGAATTTGACATAGTTGTTCGATTAATTTGGAAAAAATTGGTTTTTTACACTATTAATCGAACCACTATGGATTTGACATAGTGGTTCAATTAATTTGGAAAAAATTGGTTTTTTACACTATTAATCGAATCACTATGGATTTGACATAGTGGTTCGATTAATTTGGAAAAACTTGGTTTTTTACACTATTAATCGAACCACTATGTATTTGACATAGTGGTTTGATTAATTTTTAAGAAATTGGTTTTTTACACAATTAATCGAACCACTATTAATTTGACATAGTGGTTCGATTAATTGAGAAAAATTTGATTTTTTACACTATTAATCGAACCACTATGGATTTGACATAGTGGTTCAATTAATTTGGAAAAAAAAATGGTTTTTTACACTATTAATCGAACCACTATGTATTTGACATAGTGGTTCGATTAATTTTTAAGAAATTGGTTTTTTACACTGTTAATCGAACAACTATGGATTTGACATAGTGGTTCGATTAATTTGGAAAAAATTGGTTTTTTACACTATTAATCAAACCTTTATATATTTGACATAGTGGTTCGATTAATTTGGAAAAAATTGGTTTTTTACACTATTAATCGAACCACTATGTATTTGACATAGTGGTTCGATAAATTTTTAAGAAATCGATTTTTACACTGTTAATCGAACCACTATGAATTTGACGTAGTGGTTCGATTAATTGTGAAAAAATATGGTTTTTACAATATTAATCGAAACACTATACATTTCACATAGTAGTTCGATTAATTTTAAAAAATTGATTTTTTACACTATTAATCGAACCACTATGAATTTGACATAGTGGTTCGATTAATTGTGAAAAATTTGGGTTTTTACAATATTAATGGAAACACTATACATTTCACATAGTGGTTCGATTAATTTTAAAAAAATTGGTTTATTACACTATTAATCGAACCACTATGAATTTGACATAATGGTTCGATTAATTTGGAAAAAATTAGTTTTTCCACTGTTAATCGAACCACTATGTATTTGACATAGTGGTTCGATTAATTTTGAAGAAATTGGGGTTTTACGCTATTTATCGAACCACTATGTATTTTACATAATGGTTTGATTAATTGTGAAAATTTTGGTTTTTTACACTATTAATCCATTTTTTACACTATTAATCCAACCACTATGTATTTCACATAGTGGTTCAATTAATTTTATAAAATTTTGTTTTTTACACTATTAATGGAACCACTATCAATAACCAATAGTAGTTCGATTAATTTGAAAAAAATTGGTTTTTTACACTATTAATCGAACAACTATGTATTTGACATAGTGGTTCGATTAATTTTGAAGAAATTGGATTTTTACACTATTAATCGAACCACTATGTAAAATACATAGTGGTTCGATTAATTGTGAAAAAATTGGTTTTTTTATACAATTAATCGAACCACTATGTATTTGACATAGTGGTTCGATTAATTGTGAAAAAATTGGTTTTTTTCACTATTAATCGAACACTATGTAAAATACATAGTGGTTCTATTAATTTTTCAAGATTTGGTTTTTTTACACTATTAATCAAACTACTATGAATTTGACATAGTGGTTGGATTATTTGTGAAAAAATTGGGTTCTTACACTATTAATTGAACCACTCGAACCACCTAAATTATAGTAGTATTCAGTAATTCTATTAATCGAACCATTTAATTGAGTAATCGAACCACTTAATAAAGTATAAATTATTGTGGTTCGATTAACATATTATAGTGGTTCGAGTACTAATTAATCGAACCATTATAAATTATATGAATTACTAATTATATATAATTATATAAATTAGTGATTAATTAGTGGTTCGATTAGTTCATTAAATTTTCTATTAGTGGTTCGATTAGTTCATTTGTCGTTCGATTAAATTTTCTATTACTCGTTCGATTAGTTAATTAGTGGTTCTAATAAATTAAATTAATTAATTAGTGACATAGTAAATTATATAAAATAACTAGTGGTTCGATTTAACACACTATTAATCGAACCACTATGTATAGTGGTTCGATTATTCATTTAAATTTGGTTTAATACACTATTAATCGAATCTCATTTATCAATTTAATTACTTTTATCAATTTATATGATTTGTTGGATAAAACAATTGTTAAATAATAGTATAAATAAATTGAATATATCACAAGCGATCATTTCTCAATCATTTCTATATGACCGAATCAAAATAGTGTAGAAAAGATAACTTTATTATATTTTGTGGTAAAAAAATACTTTTGTTATATTCAATGTTAGAAAAGTCAATTCCTTAAAAAAATTTGTGTAGTTTGGGCTGGACTCTCTTATTATAAATATGGACAAAAAAATCCCTCCCTATAACATAAACCCATATTTAACCCAAAACCCAAAATTTATCCCAAATATACCCACTTTTTGACTTGATTAAGATTGTCAAATTAATTAAGAAAAGAATCTTGTGTGTAATTAAAGAGAAATTAGACACGTTACAATCATGTCCCATGTCTTGGACGGCGCGTTTGACCAGCCTCTCTCTCTCTTGCTGTTTTCGTGTAGAGTAAAAAAAAGGGTCGGGTCTCTCTCTATGTCTGACCCTTTTGACAAAAAAAAGGACACATTGTGGCCAGTGGTAATCGAACACAGGACCACAATGAGCAAATTGAGCTATAGTTCCACTGGGACAAACAAGTTTAATATAATAATTTTCGTGTAACACCTAAAAATAGGGTTACATGAAAACTCTTGAAATAAATGTTACACGAAAACTCTTTAAATCGAGGTTACATGAAAACTCTTCAAATCAAGGTTATACGAAAACTCTTCAAATCAAGGTTACACGAAAACTCTTCAAATCAAGGTTACACTAAAACTCTTGAAATCAAGGTTACACGAAAACTCTTCAAATCAAGATTACATGAAAACTCTTAAAATCAAGGTTACACGAAAACTCTTGAAATCAAGGTTATACCCACTTGGGACCAACAAAATGTTCCTTTATTTAAGGTGAGAAAGAGTGCGTTCTTTGCTATGTTATCCAGGTTGTATCTTTCCTATCTTCTACAGTCCATTGTCTAGGCTTCTCAATGTATGGCTCCATCCTGGGTAGCTCGATTTCAGCAACTTCACATTCATCGTCATCCTTATCTTTTTCAGTGGTCTCATCTCTTCTCTCTCTAGCAAACACATGGTTTGACGTTGTAATTGTGGGAGACCTTCCGTGATCATATACCACATCTCATCGTGCATAGTTGATAGGTGTGTCTGCATCTTTATCTTCCAGTCATCATAATCCTCAATAGTAAACACAGGCAACTTAGCATGCAGAGAATCCATGACGAGTAAATGCAGTAAAAAGCACTTAGACACAAAATAGAGATATGGTCAAGGGTGGATCTGGGTAGGCACCCAGATGAATTGGTTTTTAACCCAACCCGCTCTGATACCAATTGTTGGTCCCAAGTGGTCACAGAGGTTCAGAGGAGGGGGGTGAATGAACCTCTTTACTTTTTCCTTATTTTCTCTCTATCGCTGCAACCTTCTGTAAGCTATCGCTGCTTGCAGGTGATTGGCAGATTAAGTGTTCTGCTTGCAGCAAACTTGTTATTGCAGTCTAACTACTTTTAGAGTTTGTGCACAACGGAAATGTAAGATGATAGAGAGTTCAACAAATATACTCTGTCTTTTAACTAATAAGTTAACAGACTAGTTTTCATGTAAGCACATTAAAGCCATGAGAATGAATGCAACAAGAATATAAAGATGTATGCTGAAAGCAGTAAAAATAGACAAAAGGCTTATAGATGTTCGAAGGTGGTGTAAGCCTTCTACACCCTCTCTTCTCCTTCACAAGGAGGATATCCACTAGAGATTTTAGATTTACAGGACTCCTCCTACTAAACACAACTCTAAGGACTCAAAACAAGCATAAAAAAATACAAATAACAATATATTTCTAAAAAGTTTTTTATAAATCTTTTCTTATTCTAAATTGTGTATAATACATAAATATATTTTTCATATTTATTGATTTTTAAAGTTATAATTTATTATTTAAAAATAATAATTGGGTAATGTAGAGTATTAATTGAAGAAAGTAAAATTTGGTTGGCCCCTATTTTTCATGTGTTTTTAGAACTTTCTTGTGCATTCATCTTATTGTAATGTGTTATTTTAAATTCAAACAACACATTTTATATGTCATTCTACATTATATTTGACTTTAAAAGGTTGGAATACAAAATTTATAAATAGTCTAAACAACGAAAATGAAAGTTTATATTTAATTTGTGTTTTGAATAAAAATTCATGGTCATTGGCTGGATAGATAATTTGATAAGTCTATCATGTATTTGGTTAAAAGTGATAATTTAACAGTATAAGTTTTGAGATTTTTATTTATGTACAAAATTTCTCATAATTACAAAAAAATATACTAAAATTTCTTTTAACTTTAAAATTGATAATATTAATAATAAACATTAAGTAATTTTAGTTAAAAAAAAAGGAAAAAAAAAAGAATTAATAGTTTGAAAACTTACATTCTATTGGTCACAAGTGATATAAAGGTTCAGGGGGGTGAATAAACCTCTCTTCTTTTTCGCTCTTTCCTTTCCACCACTGCAACCTGCTGTAAGCTATCGGTGTTTGCAGCAAGCTGACAGTTATGTGTTACTGCAGCCAGACACTTAGAGTTTTGTGCACAGTGGAATTGTGTAAAAGGATAGAGAGTTTAGCAAGTACAATAACCTTTTACATAGAAAGTTAACTGGTTAGATCGCAGATGTGCAGAATATAAAACCATATAAACATGTATGCAACAGATATACAGAAAAGTAAAGCAAGTAAATAAGCACATGGCTTTATAGAGGTTCGAAGGTGGTGTAATCCTTCTACGTCCTCTCTTCTCCTTCACAAGGAGGATATCCATTAGGATATTCTTAGATTTACAGGACACTTTTCCTAACTAAACAAACCAATGGATGAACACAACCTACTAAGTCTCTTACTCTTTTCTTAAGTTTCAGCAGACAGACAAGGATCCACACACGATGTAATCCTTTACAGGGACCAAAACACACAACAAGGTAAACTTGCCCATCAAATGTGGACATCAAATTTAAACAACCTAAGCACACAACTAAATAGAGGTTAAAAGAAAATATTTCTTCAACTGTGGTGAAACAATTTATCCAAGTGATCTTCAATGGCTGGATTGCTTGCTTCTAGGTTGAGTGAGACTGAAAATACTTGAATGTGTTGGTCCCAAATATAGTGGTAGTAGGTTTAGAGGGGGGTGAATAAACCTACTCCTATTTCAAACTTTTTCTTCTATTCTGTCGGCTTAGTTGCAGTATCAGTAACCTTTTGGAAGGTTACTGATCAGAGTGGTTGCGAAAAGCTTTTCTCTCATAAGAGCCTAGTATAGAAGATGTGCAACTTAACATAGAGTTATACAAGTAAAGCAGTAAGCACATATAGAGGGAACATTTGTGGAGTAATCCTTCTACATTCTCTCTGCCTCTTCTCAAGAGGGAACATTTGTTAAGCTAGTTGATTTACATAGCCCTATCTATTACAACCCTCACTTAACAAGTAAGTAGCAAGCCTTCACATAGCTGCTTGCCTACTCTCTTCACTGACCCACACAGGATCCTATTTTACCCACCCAAGGTCCTCACTTTCTTCTTCAGAAAGTGGAAAGCTTAACTGGACTCGCTCCTCACACTAAGCACTCCAAGACAGCCTTCAAAAAGGTTGGTCTTCTCCTTCTTCAACTGGTGGCAGCAAGCTTAAACTTCTTTTGCAGGTTTAACTGGCTTGCTGCCTTGACTGTGAGACTGATTTGCGTCTTTGGGGTGTAGGGTGTTTGAGCTTCTCTTTTCTCTCTTCTTCTTTTGCTCCCCACTTTGCTCTATTTTCTTTTGTGTAGCCTTCCCCCTCTTTTCTGCGCCTTCTTCTTCTGAGATTTTTATCAATTGAGCTCTTTTCTTTTCTTTTGCGCGCTCTCTCTCTCTCTGTGAGCTTGTATATTCTGTTGTGCTCGCTCTCATCTCTCCTCTCCGTCTCACTATCCAGCAACCTAGTATCCAATGTCCTGGTGTCTAGCATTCTCTCGTCAGAATTTTATCTTGTTCCTTAATATTGATGAGTCCTTCTACCGTTTCCACTGACTTGATGACAAGTACTTTAATATCTAGTAGCTTAGTATCTAGTAGTTAGGTGTCTAGCGTCTTGGTGTACATCGACCTGATGTTCAGCGACCTAGTATCCATCCATCTGGTGTCTAGCGTCCCGTTATCCAACAACCTAGTATCCAGCAACCTGGTGTTCAACATCCTATAGTCAGAGCTTGTCATTTTGTTAATGGTTCCCCTTAAATTCAGTAGCCCTTTGTCAGAGGTACCTGCAAAACGAGTATTCTTGTATAGGTTCTCACACAAGTATGAGTCCTTTTAGGTTAATGTTGAAAGAGCTTAGATTTTCTTTCATCCCATGGTTGCTGTAGAGAGAGTTTGACTCCTTCAAGACTTTTAAAGAGCAAAAATGATGGTGTGTGCATGTGTTTTCTTACTGTATCTCTTTAGAATATATAAAAGGTAAAACATGATACCAGTAAGGTAGACAATTTTCATTTCATTTGGAGTTACTGTTCTGCTTGATTTCCTCTGTGTTCTTGTAGACTTTTTACAGCGTACCCATATCCTTTAGGTTACTCCAAAGATTTTAACTCTTATGCCTGCTAAGATACCTTGAGTTGTACTAGAAGTCCCCCCTTACTTTATGATTCTTTCTTTTAAGATGTAGGGTCACTTTCAGTACTATTTTAGGTAATCTTTGAGGTTTGTATGATTAGGTGAATTGTTCTTATTTAGAAATAAACGTACAGGATTCCCTTCTCATTTTCAAGTCAAGCGACCAAAATTTCAAGCCTGTTATCTTCAATCTTCTGAAGATTCTTTCACTTGGCCTTCTTGAATATTAGTTCTCATGTGATCACTTGAGTTCTTTGACAGGATAAGAGTGAGCAAGACCAAAAATAAAAGAGCAAATTAGAATGAGGTACCTGGTCATCACTGCAAAGAGTAGATCCTCTTTCATCTTTACATCCGTCTGGAGAGTGGTCTTTTTGATGGAGTGAGCTTCTCTTCTCGCTCATTTTCTTGACATCCTCCCCATCTTCTTCCAGGTTGCTTGCTTGCCCGTTGATGTAGACTTGAAGCTTCAGTATGGTCCATGCTTCCTAGCTTAGCTTTGTGTCATCTTTCTCTTCATGCTCATCAACATGTCTTCCTTGTTGATCTGCTCCGTGTTGGTCTACTCCGTGATAGGTAGAATCTTGCTTCTATGCACGGCTTCCTTCTTCGTAGTCTGATCCTCGAGTAGCTTTTCTTCACAACTCAACTTGATTTTCTGTATCTTTTAACTACTAGTTGTGTTCACATCAATCATACCCTTTTAAACAAAAGTTTGTGAGTTGATCTATGATGTGAGTGAAACAGAGAAAGTTTTTCTAGAGAGAGACTTTTCACAGATGGGATCTGGATAGAACGATTACATCTTTTGCATATCATCCAACCTGCTCTGATACCACTTGTTGGTCCCAAATATGGTGGTAGTAGGCTTAGAGGGGGTGGGGTGAATAAGCCTACTCCTATTTCAAACTTTTTCTTCTATTCTGTCGGCTTGGTTGCAGTATCAGTAACCTTTTGGGAGGTTACTGATCAGAGTGGTTGCGGAAGCTTTTCTCTCATAAGAGCCTAGTATAGAAGATGTGCAACTTAACATAGAGTTATGTAAGTAAAGCAGTAAGCACATATAGAAGCATGGATATACAGAGGTTCGAAAGTGGAGTAATCCTTCTACATCCTCTCTGCCTCTTCTCAAAAGGGAACATTTGTTAAGCTAGTTGATTTACATAGTCCTATCTATTAAAAACCATTCTTAACAAGTAAGTAGCAAGCCTTCACACAGCTGCTTGCCTACTGTCCTCACTGACCCACACATGATCATATTCTACCTACCCAGGGTCCTCACTTTTTCATTCAAAAAGTGGAAAGCTTAGCAGGACTCGCTCCTCGTACTAAGCACTCCAAGATAGCCTTTAAAAATGTTAGTTTTCTCCTTCTTCAACTGGTGGCAGCAAGCTTAGACTTCTTTTGCAGGTTTAACTACTATAGTTTGTTGCCTTGACTGTGCGTCTTTGGGGTGTGGGGTGTTTGAGCTTCTCTTTTCTCTCTTCTTCTTTTGCTCCTCACTTTGCTCTATTTTCTTTTGTGTAGCCTTCCCTCTCTTTTCTGCGGCTTCTTCTTCTGAGCTTTTTCTCTATTGAGCTCTTTTCTTTTCTTTTTGTGCTCTCTCTCTCTCTGCGAGCTTGTATATTCTGTTGTGCTCGCTCTCTTCTCTCATCTCAATCTCAGTTTTCAGTCCTCCTCTTTTTATAGGTTATAAAATCTACCCATTGAAGGTAGGTAGATTTCCATCATTGATGCGCCACACTCCTGACACGCGCCAACTTTTTGCTTTCCACGTGTCTTCTTCTGATTGGCTCCTCTTCTCTTCTCTCTACCGGTAACTTCTTATGTCTACCAGTAACTTTTGACTTTCTTCCCATGCTTGCTTCGTAGCTTACTTCTCGTGCTTCACTCTGGAGCTTCCTTCTCTGCTTGCTCCTTCAGGTGGCTTGAGGCTTCTGTAGCCTGCTGCCTTGAAGTATGCTTTCGGCATGGTCTCTCAGGTAGCTTCCTGTCTGGTGGCTTGCCGCTTTTCTGCTTTAGCAAGTTCTCTTCCAGTAGCTTCCTGCAGTCATCAGTATCCTAATTAGTTCACCGATTCTTTTTACCATTCTCTTCAGTGTCCTTCCTTTGACACTTTCTCTGATCTTTCTTTCTTCTGCAGTAACTCTGTCGCAGTAACCTCTCCTAAAATTGGTTATGCTTTAGAGTTACTTTCTTAAGGTTTTGTCTCATCAAAACATACTTAAAAGTTTCCAACAGAATGCTTTAAGCTTGATGTTCGTTGTAAGTAGAATATCAATATGTGATTTGGGATTTTCAATCTTGTGTTTTTCAGCTCTACTCTTCCCCTTTTATAGATGGTGGAATGCAGTAGTTGAAGTATGGACAATCCAAGTGTATTCATTTAAGCTCTTCTCTTCATGCTACTGCATCTTGATCGTTGATCAATTTCATGCACTTCAATTTTGTCCTTGAGTCGATCTGGATGGCTAGTATTTCTTCTCCTTGATCTCTTTTGATCTTCATCAAGTACAACCATTAGTGCGCACCTAAAAAGATATAAATATGTTCATCTTTAAGCTCCAACATCATTGATTGTAGCTGTCCTTTGTTGCAGTTTGGGTACAGTCCCTCAGGCCAGGTGACAGCTCTTCATTCACTCGCCGTCCTTGAATCTGTCCTTTTGTAACGGACTGTCGAGCACTGTAGTTACAACTGAAGTTGATGTTTCCTTGTATTCTTTGAACATGCAGTGGACGCTGATAACTTCGATGTCGATCCACTTGAAAGTCTTTCTTTAGTTGCTGCAACTTATTGGTGAGTGCTGCATCCGGGTTTGCTACGCCTTGTAAGTTGTAGCTTCCAGCGTGCAGCATGCAACAAAATTATTTCCTCTCGAAATTCTTATAAGTATGGCGTGGTGTAGCCAGACTTCTTCCGATCCTGTTGCATACAACATGTTGGTCCCATAATGTTGTAGGCTTAGATAGGGGGAGGCTTTGGTCAGGAGGCAGTAACCTTTTGAGAGGTTACTTAGGAGTTTATCAGAGTTATATTACAGAAGCATTTTTTCATTGAAAACTCAAGTATAGAACAGTAAGCATAAACAAACGCATAGACATATAGAGGTTCGAAGGTGGAGTAATCCTTCTACGTCATCTCTACTCCTTCTCCAGGAGGAACTTTGTTAGGTCAAACGGTTGATTTACACAAGCCTCGCTTAGACAACCTAACCCTAACAGAAAACTGTCAGTCTCTCCCACACAGGGTTACTGCACAGTGACCAAACTCAACTAGCCCACACAGAGCTCTTGTTCTTTTACTAAGAATGTAATTACTTGATCGGGAACAACCTCCGATCAAGCAACTCCTAACAGTCTAAAGAAAATAAAGGCTTTGTCTTCTTCTTTGTTTTCCCATCTTGCTCTCTTTTCTTCTATACGCTCTTCTCCCTCTTTTTTGCGCTCTCTCTTGCGCTCTCTTCTTTGCGCTCTACTGTCTCTATTCTTCTCTCTTCTGCTCTTCTCTTATGTATAGATTAGGAAATCTGCCCGTTGAAGGTGGGTATGTTTCTAGCATTTAATGCACCGTTCTCTTTTCTTACACACCAACTTTTTGCTTTCCACGTGTCTTCATTTGGTTGGCTCCATTCCTTTTCTCTCTACCGATAACTTTCAGCTTCCTTCTCATGCTTGCTTTGTAGCTTCATTCTCGTGCTTGCCTTGGAGCTTCCTTCTCCGCCTTCTTCTGTCAGGTGGCTTGAGGCTTCTATAGCTTGCAGTATGCTTTGCTTTGGCACGGTCTCTTCCAGGTAGCTTCCTGCAGTAAGCAGTATCCTTTTAGTTCACCAGATTTCTTTCACCATTCTCTGCAGTATCCTTTCTGTAGTGATCTTGTTGCAGTATCCTTAATAGATAGATTATGAGGCTTCCTTTTCTAAGGTTTTTTTCTCATCAAAACATACTTAAATATGTTCTAACACAACGTGTAACAAATGAAAGCAGTAAAAGACTTCATAATAGGGATTTTTCTACTTATTACATCAATGAGAATATACATTAAAGATAGTAAAGTTACAACTTATCAAAATCTAAAGCTACTTCTTATAATTTCCCCCTTTTTGATGATGACAAAACCTATATGAAAAGTTTTTGTAACTTATTAAGATTTCCCTTAGGTAAAATTAAAACACGAGACTTTTGTTTTTGATAATTTTTTTGTTTTTCCCTTTTATTCAAAGAGGCTTCTATTTTTGCTCTTTTTATTTGTTTTTCTTGAAATCTTCTGTTTTTGCTCCCTTTATTGTTATTTTTCTTATTTTCTGGAGACTTCTGTTTTTACTCTTTTTTTTTAAAAAGTTTTCTGGAGACTTCTATTTTTGCTCCATTTTCTCTCCTTTTTTTTTTTTTTGATTTTCTGATTGTGTAGCTGTATCTGAATAGAAACACCAAAAGATAAAAATGTGTTCAGAAGGATCGAACACTTATTGAACATAAGAAAATACAAAGCGGAACAAATAAAGGTAACAAAGGTGTAGAGACTGCTGCATCCTAGTTTTTGAACTCCAGTCTTCTTGCAGTTGCAGTAGACTCCTCCTTTTTCTCTTCGATCCTTGGAGGCTTCTTCCATCAGTTTAGTATGGACTCCTGGGAAGATTTCTCAAACCGTTTCTGCATTCTTGGATCTTCTATTCATCTCAGCCAGAAATCTTCCCAAAAGGCTAACTTCTTTTCATTCTTCACTTCCTCAAGCAAATTGTTCTGCATTTGTAGCAACCCCTTCCTGGTCATATTTTTATAATGTTCAAGTGCTTCTGCACAAGTCTTGTAAGCACTGAAATCACCCTTCTTGTAGAGAAACTTGAAATTGTGCAAGTAACTCAATCCTTTGAATGCAATGATTTCTTGACCGACGAAGGTTGAACACTTCGAATATCTTTAGATCCCAACGTGCCAATTGTGTAGTAGGAGGTAGATCTAGTAGTACAACAAGTTCACCAAACTTGTTATATTGGTCGATCCTTGGAATTATCGGTGGAGGATAATCACTAATGTTGCATCAACTTCTGCATTAGTGCACTCTTCGGTTCGCCCACAATTCCAAGTCTGCTGATCACCCTTAACTCCTCTACAAGCTTCTCAACTTCAACTCTTCATTGTGCAGCTCAACATTCATTGTAAGCCTTCCCCCCCTCCCACTTTGATTTTCTTGTAACTCTTTTGAGCGGTGGAGACTTGGCCTTGTTACCTTAACTCTCTTTTCTTTTCACCCCGATGCTTAGTGCAGTTGTAGTCTTTGATGGTTCATTTGTTTTACTTTCAATAGCAGCACCTGCACCACAAACATCTCCTTTATCATCCTTATGACTCATTTGTTGGGGTGTTAACTAGGTCTTCTTCTGCTTCTTTTGATAAGATACACATCATCTTCCTCTTCTTCTTCTTCGGCTGCATCTTTCTTGCTTGCAGTAGCAGTAGCAGCTTGCAGTGAAGATTTTTCTGCTTTAGTAGGCCTGCTTTTTGTGAATGAAAGAGTAGGCAACTTTTCAGCTACTTTTTTTCCCCTTTTGGCATCATCAACCTTGCGCTTTGCCTGGCGACCTCTGCTTTGGGGTTTTGTAGCTGCTGGTTGTCCGGTCATCCCAGTTAGAATCTGATGCATCTCACCTGGTATTAGTTCCACATTTGCTAGTCTATCATCCATACTCCTTACTTTTGATCCTTGCTCTATGACCGCACTCTGAAGGTTGGAAAGAGTGTTGCCATGTGCAGTAAGAGTATCAGCTATAGAGCTTAATTTTTCCTTTGTTTCAGATCAGACTTTTCTGCAAGGGCATCAGCTGATCCTCGGAAGTTGTGTTGTTTCGTCCATTCTCCATTCAGCGCATTCCGAAGATCATTAGGGATCTTTTCTAACTTTTCCACCAATTTCTATAGATTGGATGAGCTTGATTTATCTGAGTAGGAAATGACGGACTTTTGCTCCTACAAAGAAATATAAAGAAGATTTATTGCAGAAAGAATCTTGCTGAAAGATTCATCTGATGTACGATGGGAACAACTTGCAACAGCTTGATTTGATGGTGCAGCTCGGGTGGCTAATGCAAGCTGCAAGTTCTCCGCATCCTTCTTCTTTTCTGGCTACTGCTCAGAGCTCTTAATAGATGTTTCCAACTCTTTGACAACAACAATGTTGGTCCAAAGCAGTAGTAGGTTTAGAGGGAGGGGGGGTTGAATAAACTTACTCAAAACTTTTCAAAATTGTTTTACTCTGAAAAATGAGTAAGATCAAGAGTAAGCTTTCAGCTCCACAGTTTGCTTCAGTGAAGTTGCTTGCTTGATCTTATAGAGTTAAATGCAGTGGAAAAATCTTAAAGCAATATGTTCAAAAGCACTTGGAATACAATATGACAGATATAACTTTACAACAGTTTAGATATGCAAAGGGTGAGCAGATAAAGACAAAAAAATGATATAGAGTGGTTTGAGGGTGGAGTAATCCCTCTATATCGACTTTACTTCTACACAAGGAGAAACTTCGTTAAAATTGTTTGGTTTACACAGCTTAGCTATTACAAACAATTTAACAAAGGATAGACAGCCTTCACACAGGTTGCTGCTCTATCTTGACCAAGACCCACACAGGATCGCACTATCCCACACATGACTCTTACTCTTTTTCAATAGAAAAAACACTAGCAAGTTCTTAACCCTCCACTAGGTATTCCTATACAATCTAAGATAAAAGATATAAGTTTTCTTCAACGGATCTGCAGCTAGCTTATCTGGATATGAGCTTTATAAGCTTGCTTCTGGGCTTACTGCATGCACTTAGATTGGGTGACTGAAGTTTATGGCTTTGAATGTGAATGTAAGTACTTGGAAATTCAGATCTTCAGTTCTACAAGCCCTTTAGTTCAGTTCTCATTCAATCTCCTTTTATAATGCCCGTTGAAGTGTGGCAGTCCCATCATTTAATGCAATGATCTTCTTACTACAAGGTTGATCTTCATAGTACACGCAGTTAACACACCACAGAGTAGGTCTATCTTCTGTCTGGTGGCTTGTCAAAATCTGATTGGTCCTCGTGAGAATGTCTCTACTGGTAACACAGTATGTTTCTCGATCAGGTGACTTCTTCTCAACCTGAGCCACTGTAATTCCTTTTGCTGGAAGTGACCTTGTCGGGCGACTCGCTTGCTTCTTGTGGTTGCTCTTACTTCATCAAAATCCTTGCTTCTTGTTGAAACGATCTTGCTTCTTTGAAGTCCTTCATTCTTTTCAGAGCGATCTTACTTCTTCGAAGCCCTTGCTATAGCGAACTTCCTGCTTACTGTAGCGATCTTTTGTACTTATAAATGATTATAATTAACACTTACACATAAGGTTACTTTCCTACATGAAGCATGATTTTACTAAAGTGTTTGTCTCATCAAAACTACTATAGATTCTAACAATTTCCCCTTTTTTGATGATGACAAAACTTATCCATAGTTCAAAGCAGAAAAAACATTTTAGCTACTCAATGCAAAACAGAAAGATTAAGCAATATAACATAAATAGTATAGATCAAGGTAAGTAGTAACTTAAAGTATGGAAACTAAGATCACGAGCAGTGAGCTTCAAGAAATATACAATATCAAAAATAACAAATTGTTTTGCCACAAACCGCAACATACCATTATCAACCATCAAAGCAGTATAAATGAGACAAAGAGATATTCTCGAGATGGGAATGTATCATCAGCAGATAAAAAGACTTAAAACAGAAAGAAAGTAAGATAAAAAGTTCATCTCCTCCAGGTGGTCGATCTTCATCCAATCTCATACCTTAACAAAGGATATGAACTCCCTTCTCTGCAGCCTTTGCTTCAGCTTAATCTGCCGTGGTAGTCCTCCCTACGAAGCTATATAGTTAAACTGTTCCAAAGCCTTCAAATTGGTTGAATAATTCTCAAACAGAGATGATTCCCTACAAAGATACATATAATATCTGAAGTACTCTGAAGCTTTGTAGTCATTGATGTCACTCAAGGTTGGATTTTGAGGTAATTGAGCATTGAATTACGTAGGATGACCAGGATTGAGATTTTCATCTAGGAACAACATTAAATTGGGATTTCCTCCATGCTCAATCTTTGGCTGGACCTGCTCTGGATAGGTCCTTAAGTGAGTTGTTCTCTCTATTGATTGCTGAATCGAGGTATCCACCATTCTGTTGAATTCCATTTCATTCTTTTTCCTCCTTTCTTCCTCTGTTGGGCCTCATCTGAAAGACGGATGAGGTGAACTCCTACAAAGATCAACGGTAAGCCTACGCTTATTGCTGAAATGGCCTTGAGCCATACTCACTCTGCTACTTCCTTCTTGTCCATCATCAACTCTGTCCTCCCTCATCTTCCCGTCTGCTTCCATGTAAGGGGTTTCAACCATTTTTCTGCTTTGCTCCTGCATACTTTCCCTCTTTTTGGCATCATCTTCGCTAAGGGTTCTTTGTAGGTACTCCTCAATATTCTTCAAGGTTACACCTTGTTGTACCTGCCGGTCATCCACTCTGTCTATCATGGAGTTCAGCGAGGTTACTTCAGCTTGAAGTGTGATGAGGGTCTTCTCATGAGAGTTGAACTTATGTAACACGGTTTCAATAGTAGTCTTTTCAATCTCATTTCCTTTAGCTTCAATTGCTGGTATCGCAACTGGTAGCTTGTTGGGGCCTTGCAGATCAGCTCCTGGAAAATAAACATCGAAGGCCTTTTTGAAGTGAGTGAGGGTAGTGGTGAGGGTGCTCATGAATTTTTGTACATTCAGAGTTTCATTCATGTGTTCATCCTTAAGTTTGTTGGAACATTTGTTGACAGTTTTCCTAAGGCGCTTGATTACCTTGGTCAGTTCTGCGGTTGTTTCATTTTCTGGTTCCCTCTTCAGTGGGTTTGCAGTGGGGGTCTTTGTGTTTTCAGGGGTGACCGTGGGGGCTGCAGGAACGACTATTTTTCCTGCATCAGGGTCATTGTTTTCTTCATCATTTTTAGAGCTTGCACTCGATATAGAGGAGTCACTTTCATCTGAGCTGTTGGATCCTTCACTATCTGTTGGTCCCAAGTGGCAGTAGGCTAAGAGGGGGGGGGGTGAATAAGCCTACACAAATTTTCAAACTTTTCTTTTTAAAATAGATGTCAAGTCACTCAGGCAGGTAGCTATCGAGCTTGCTGTCCCAGAGGTTACTGCTTGAGCAGTTACCTTAGTGAATATAATGAAATTAGAGTTTTATACACAGCGGAAATTCTTTAAAACAATGCTTCTTTTCTGAAAACCTTTTTGATGTTTATGATAAGGATATAATACACAACAACAAGTGAGAGAATATATATAGGAACAACAGTAAGCATAAACAGAAAGATATATAGAGGTTCAAGGGTGGAGTAATCCCTCTACGTCCTTTCTACTCCTTCACAAGGAGGAACTTTGTTAAGTAGAATGGCTGATTTACACAAGCCTCGCTTATATAACCTAAACCTAACAAGAACTGCCAGTCAATCCCACACAGGGTTACTACACAGTGACCAAAATCAACTAGCTCACACATAGCTCTTGTTCTTCTACTTAGAACGCAAATACTTGATCGGGAACAGCCTCCGATCAAGCAACTCCTAACAGTCTATGAAAAATAAAGGTTCCTTTTCAACAACCCATGCAACAAGCTTTTGAAAGATTAGCTCTCTAGGCTAGAGGTTGCTTGCTGCTAGACTGGACTTGAAACTTTCTAAAGAATTAAGATGAATTGCTTTGAATGCTTTGTTCTCGAGAGCTTT
This sequence comes from Scutellaria baicalensis, assembly GCA_005771605.1. Classification (NCBI taxonomy): domain Eukaryota; kingdom Viridiplantae; phylum Streptophyta; class Magnoliopsida; order Lamiales; family Lamiaceae; genus Scutellaria; species Scutellaria baicalensis. The sequence goes on from CM016727.1 coordinate 26,998,807, forward strand.
GAGTTTTAAGTTTCTTGTTTTTTAAGTTGGTTATCTTCAAGTCCCAGTCTTCTTCTATTTATAGGTGATGAGAAATCTACCCGTTGGAGAGAGCATCCTTCTTTACAGCATGCATAGGACGACGTGGCCTCTTCTGGTTAGACCGTACGAAGTTGTTGAGATCGTACGCTTCTGTTGCTGCAATCGTCAAACCCAATCTAACAGTTGGTATGTCCTTTTTTTTTGTTTCATTATGTGGCACCTTCTGATTGGATGAGATTGCGGTTATGCCTAATGTAAACTCAGTACACTTATTCAGAGGTAACTGCTTTGGATAGGTTGCTGGTGTTTATTTGTCTTCCAGTAGGCTAGCTTACTGATCTTTTATTGAGTCTAGCTCATTTGTCGTTCATTGAGCCTAGCTCACTTGTCTTTCATCGAGCCTAGCTCATTTGTCTTTCATTGAGCTAGCTCTCGCAGTAGCCTTCCGGTGTCCTTATAACAACCTGCTGCAGTGACCTATACTTAATCATATTTAACTTTCTTTTTTGTGCAGTAGGGTCTTCATTCATTCTTCAAGCTTGGAGTCTTGATCTTCAAGCCTCCTAATCCTATACTAACAGATTTACAATAGAAGCTAAATACATAAGATCCTAGGCTCTAATCTATTACATGTTTTATATTTATCAAAATCAATATAAAGTTCCTTACAATTTCTCCCTTTTTGATGATGACGAAACTTCTTTTAAGAGGATCAAAAGACTTAGCAAATTTTATTAAGGACATATTACCAGCAACCAACAGAAAAACAAATAAAGAGATATCAGATCCACATAGACAAGTTCACAAGTAGTGAGCTATTCAGAATAGAATTTTATTTTTATTGAGATGATAAAACAGACAAAAAGAACATAACAAAATTCAAAAGAAGCAAAAATATACAATGAAGAAGAACAGAAAGCAGTATGATAAGGAGGTAGCTATCTTTGTCTCTTCACCCAGGAGGCTCTAAATCTTCTTTCATTACAGGAACCTTTCCACCAGTTTATTATGGATTCCTGGTAGGTCGGCTCCATCATCCTTCTCATTTCTGGGGTCTCATCGTACCTTAACCAAAAATCCTCATGGAAAGAAATTACTTCTCCTTTTTCCATTCGGTTCTTCAGTCTCATCTGGATTGGAAGTACACCTCTGCTGGCAAAGTTTTTGAAGCATTGGAGTCCCTCTCTGTGAGTTCTTCATTTCATTATTATGGACTCCTTGCACAACTTGATGTAGTACTTCAGGTACTCAGCTAGCTTGTGATTCTCAATTTGAAGATAGCTTGGATTAATGTCAGTATGCAGATCGATCTCAGGAAGCTACCACTCTTGAAATCTTGAGTTTTTGACATTCGGGCTCCCATCAAGGAAAATGACTAAGGATCTCGGTGCCTCTCTTTCTCGCTCTACCAATACTTCAAGATCAGGTTGCTTCTAAGGCGGAAATAGTCTTGCAAGGCTTGCTTGGGCCTGCTTCAGAATATTCTCATCAGAAGCCTTGAACATCTCCTCGACCATTCTTCTCTTCTCCTCCCTTTCATCATGCTCTCTGCGTAGACCCTGATGAACACCTGAAATAGCATCAGATTTGCGTTTAGTTTATGCGCTATCTGAATGTCCTTAGGTCCCTCCTCTTCTACTTCCTCCATCTCCTCCAGAATCCTTCATTTGTAAAATGGCAAGCTGCCTGCATGTGGAAGGATCCTGCTTCTTCTGCACTATCCTCTTAACTGCTTCTTCCTCCTTTGTATCATCATCATATTCCCGTCCTACTTTAAACTTTATCATCGAATGCATACTGGTTAAGAGGTCAGTATGATCCTCTAAAGTTTGTTTCTGCTGGAACTGAGAATCATTGATTTTCTTTAGAGAGGAAGACATGGACTTCTGTTCAAGCTCCATGTCCAACAACTTCTTATCCTGTGCGTTGAGCTTATCATTCACGCTTTTGATAGTGTCAACAAGGCCAGTGGATGGGTTCTGAGAACTGATAGTCGCCTGAAGCTTCGCCAGAGTTGCATTGAGGGTGTCGATTAGGAAGATAGCTTGAAATTGATCCTTCTTTGCTTCAACTCTCATTTTTCGGCTAGCTTTGGTCACTGACTTGTCAACTTTTTCCACTGCCTTGAACATATCATCAATTGACTTGTCTTCAGCATCCTGCACAGAAAGAGAAGGAGTTAGAGTATTATATTTTTTGGCTCCGGTTGCACCCTGTTCACTAGGTGCACCATCATCACTATCTGAAGAGCTAATAAGCTTTCATTCATCAGCAATCTTCTCCTTATCTGCTGCCTCCTCCCTATCAGTATCCTCCATAACTGCATCTTGAGAGACATCTCTCTTCCAGGCCTGCATCCTCCTTATCTCTTCCTCGGAAGGCCCTTCCTTCTCCAAAGACGCCTCCTCTATCTCCTTAAACTTATCCTTAGCCTCTGTGTTAGCAGACTCTTCAACAGTAGACTCTTTAGGAGTAGCCTCTTCAGCAGTAAGCTCTATGGAAGCAGCCTGTCCTGCTGAAATATCTTCAATAGCAGGCTCTGTGTTAGCAGTCTGTTCTGTTGTGGCCTCCTCTACAATCGTTTCACCATGATTCGCAGGATCCTCAGAAATTACTCCCTCCATCTCCGTTGGATTAATTTCCTCAGCCGACTTGTCAACCTCCATTAGTGCCTAATCATTTGAAGTTATTGGCACTGAGGATTCTTCAACAGTTGCTACTTGAAGTGTTTCTTCTAAAACAGCAACGACTGCAAGAACTTCTAACTTTTTAGCCTCCGGAGTAGTTGGTTGCTCCATCATCGGTGAGTCAACATTTTCGAAGGTAGCAGGAGCATCTTGATTAACAGGGATGGTTCCTGTGACATCTGAGCCTTCCACCTCCTCATCAGGAAGGGTCTCAATGTCCACCAGTTGACTGAATGCCCCACTGGATTCATCTTTAGATGCAGGTGGTGAAGGTATCCTCTGACTAATTGGCTGAACAACTGGAGGCTGCTCAGAGGATCCTGTTCCATAGGAGGAACCTTAACCTCTGGATAGGCAGGAGCCTATGCCTCATCCTCGTCTTTGCCATACTTGCATACAACGCCTGCTTCAGCATCCTTTCCTCCACCTCATCTACTCCAAACACCTCCGCCTGCTTTTCTGCGAAGCCCATGTCATCGTCGGCCTTAACCTCATAAGCATCAGCCTCCAAGATAACTTCATCCTTGAAGTAATCAGGCTGCTCGATGGGCTTCTTCCCGATCATTGTCCTCGGGGAAGGTGGGGGCAGTTCAAGAGATGCAACTTGCTTCCTCCTCCCTGAAATGGCAGCAAACCGTAATTCTGCCTCCACATTATCCTCATACTCCTGTCATTTCCTCCTCTGCAGCCCCATAAGGAAGTCGGTCTCCAGTACCTTTTCCTTCTCAATATTCTCCACTTTTGCCCAGTTCAGCGCCCACTCCTCCTCATTGATTAAATCCGACCATTGGATAAGATCCTATCATTAAAGGTGCCAGTATTCCGACCAAGCCATGAAGCGGTCCCACAACTTCTTAAACCTGACCTTCATCTTAGCCAAGTCCAAGACCACTTCAATGTCATCATCCTCCTCAGACACCTCTTCCTCCAGTCCAAACTGCTCCTTCAGCTGAGCAGTGACCTTCTGCACAGCGACCTCCGCCTGCACAGTGGTGAGAATCTCATATTCAACATCCTTCTTCTTGCTCGAGGTAGCAGGAAGAGGTAACATCACCGTAGGTGGTGGTGATGCGTGTGCCTCATCATCTGAAATTATCAGCTTCCTCTTCACTGCCTACTTCACCCTCGGCCTCACCCTCCGTGACTTTTTCTGCTGCTGAGGAGGGGAAATAGTAGCCGTTGAAGCCTCTCATTCCGATGAGCTATCCATATCTGGTTCCCCCTGAGTCTCTTTCATCATTTCCTCAGTAACCTTCCTGGTTACTGAAGAGACTTTAGTACCCTTTTTGGTAAAGATCCTACCATAGCCTATGAACTTGCCCTTTTGAATGGGCTTACCATTTGACAGGTCATAACCCATAAACCATAAGATGGTATTGATTATGAGTCCATAGGTTGGCTTGCCAAACTTCTTCTCCACCTCCTCCTTGAGCCTGTTGAAGATATACTCAGCCCAGTTCACCTCCTCCTCCTCCTCCTCCATCATCATCCGGTACCTCAGGTTGGTACACTTGTTGAAGGAGCCTGACCGGTTCTCGATGATGTTACAGCAGATGTCATGGAGTAGCTGATACTCCACCTGAAAGAGCTTCTTGTTGCAGCTCTTGTTGAGAGTCAGCAGGTCACCGGAGCCGGTAAACTTTTTCCAGTACTCCTCCACCTGGTCCTCTACGTAGGTTGCCAGGTCACTGCCACTCATCCCTTCAATGGGAAGCTGAAAGATTTTCCCAAGGGAGCTGGCTGACAGTTCAAAAGTCTTGGCTCCGACTCTGGATACTGTTGGTCCGAAAAAAAGGCTTGGTAGTAGGCATAGAAGGGGGGGTGAATAAGTAACCTTTTCTCCCCCCTCTAACGGCTCGATTCTAATATCAGTAACCTTTTGGGAGGTTACTGATCAGAGTGGATGCGGAAGCTTATCTTAGAGTCGGGTAGAAGATGCACTACTTAATATGGAGTATGCAGTTAAAGCAGTAAGCACATAAAAACACAAACATATATAGAGGTTCAAAGGTGGAGTAATCCTTCTACATCCTCTCTTCTTCCTCTCAGGAGGGAACCTTTGTTAAGCTGGTTGATTTACATAGCCCTATCTATTACAACCCACCCTTAACAAGTAAGTACTAAGCCTTCACATAGATGCTTGCCTACTTTCTCTTGACCCACACAGGATCCTAAAACTACCCACACGGGGTTCTCACTTTCTCTCCTAAAAAGTGGTAAACTCAGCAATACTTTACTCCTCGTACTGAGTACTCCAAGACAGCCCTTTTAGAAAGGTTTGTCTCCTCCTTCTTCAACTAGTGACAGCAGGCTTGACCTTCGATTGTAGACTGATCTGGGGAAGTTTGCTGCCGAACTGATAGACTGAGTCTGTGTCTTTGGGGTGTGGGGTGTTTAAGCTTCTTTTTTCTTTCTTCTTCTTTTGCTCCCCACGTGGCTTCTTCTTCTTTTTATATGGCCTATTCCCCTTTTTCTACGCTCTTCTTTTGCGCTCTTATCTTCTTCTTTTAAGCTTTTCCGCATTCTCTCTCTTTTTCTCTATGGTTTTTGTCTTCAGTCCTCCTCTTTATAAGTTGTGAAATCTGCTCGTTGAAGGTTGACAAATTTCCATCATTTGACGCGCCGCACTCCTGATACACGCCAACTTTTCACTTTCCACATGTCTTCTTCTGGTTGGCTCCTCTTCTCTTTTTTCTCTACCGGTAACTTCTTATGTCTACCGGTAACTTTGACTTTTCTTCCCATGCCTGCTTTGCAGCTTCCTCCTCTTGCTTCACTCTGGAGCTTCCTTCTCTGGCTTGTTCCTTCAGGTGGCTTGAAGCTTCTGTAGCATACTGCTTATGCAGTATGCTCTTGGCATGGTCTTCTAGATTGCTTACTGTCTCGTTGCATTCTACTTTGGTGAGGTCTCTTTCAGTAGCTTCCTGTAGTCATAAGTATCCTTGTTAGTTTACACGATTCTTCTTTACCATTCTCTTCAGTATCCTTCATTTTGACACTTTCTCTATTTCTTTTAATCTTATGCAGTAACTCTATTGCAGTAACCTATCCTAAGATTGGTTATGCTTATTAAAGTTAATTTAAGGATTTGTCTCATCAAATCATTCTTCAAACATTTCCACTAGACACTATCTTTGTCTTGTCCTTGGAGACCTTAGCGTTGGCATAGAAGAACCTCATGAGGTCCTCACAGTTAGGGGTATGCACAATTCGGTTAAAACCGAATTAACCGACCGAACGAACTGAAATACACAGTTCGGTTTGGTTTTTGTGAATTCGGTTCAGTTTCAGTTTTTGTGATTGGGTAATTCGGTATTTCGATTCGGTATCGATTTCTGAAATTAAAAAACCGTATTAACCGAACCGAACCGAACAATATATTTATATATAATATAATATATATAATATAATATATTAAAGACTTAAAGTGGTAAAGTAAAGCTGCTCAGCGAAGACGATGACACAGAGAAAAAAAAACCTAGCCTCAATTTCATATCAATTAAAACGTAAAGCAAACCGCTCCGCCACTCGCCGCCACTGCTCGCTCCGCCACTGCCCGCTCCACCACTCGTCGCCACTCCCTCCCTCTCGGCCTCTTCTACTCACTACTCTGCCACTCGCCGCCACTCCCACCGTCTCGGCAGTGTGTCCATGTACCAGGAATATATTCTTAGATTCAACCAATCTTACAGATGAATAAAAGTCTTCCTTGTGTATACACTATTTGTTCCAGGATTTGTTTCTTGTGTATACATTATTTGAACTTTGATTTTGAGAAATAAGAAGAAAAAATGTGTAATTCGGTTTTTGGGTTTTGCACCGAACCGAATCGAAATTTTTCGGTTCGGTTGTAATTCGGTTTCCAGCTCAATTCGGTTATTTCGGTTTTTTTTACACTCAATTCGGTTTTTTCGGTTTTGCTAATTCGGTTTGGTTCGGCTACCGAACCGACCGATGCACACTCCTACTCACAGTATGACTAGTGCGAGTAGAAACCCAACACCCTTTGACTGGTGAAGGCTATTAAGGATCGTCTGCATCAGGTCAGTGGAGTGACCTTCATCCCTGATGGCTTTCAGTAGGATCTTCTCGTCGATGAGATGACCATCCATAACCTGAGAGTTTTTTGGGTGCCATTTCAGTAGTATAAGAGAAAAGAAAGTTTCTGAAATGAGCACAAAGAAAGCACGAAGATATTATTAGGTTACTGCTTGCAGAAAGTTTGTGAGTGAAAGATATCAGAGCGTAAATGTTTTAAAAAAGTATAAGGTTCCTATTTATAGTAAAACTCCCTGTGTTTTGATCAAGGACTTAGATTAATTCAGAATGTGAATAGTTTAACATCATGTGGCTCAGGTTCCTGGTATTTAATACGCTGATTTCATTTTTTGACTTTCAAATTCTTTTTGGGACTAAACTGCAAAGACCACTGTTTTTGCTGGGTAATTGGTCCAGATTTGATGCGTCACATCTCGGGATTGTCAGTTTCTTCAGAATGTGCACTTTTAAGGTTCCTGTGTGATGATTGTGCTCCTAGTTGGCATATGTCGATGTGTTTTGTAGTGAGCTTTATTAGCAACCTACATCAGGAGCCTTTGTCAGGGACCTTCCTCAGTAACCTTTTTCATAGAAATTTCCAGCTTCTTAATATCTTCTTTTACGAAGCTTCCTGACATCCCCCTAAGTTGTAGGATGCTTAATAAGAGTTCATTAGAGAGAGTTAGCTCAATTTAATAATGTCCAATTCAGTGTGAAATCTTCTCCAGTGAAATATCATTCTTTTCCACATGGTCTCTGATGAAGTGGTATCGAATGTCGATGTGCTTTGTTCTTGAGTGGAAGACAGAATTGTGTGTAATTGTTATTGCACTTGTATTGCCACACATGACTGGAGTCTCCTTCTCAGTGATGTCGTAGTCTCAAAGCTGTTGCTGAATCCATAGAATTTGCGTACAACAGCTTCCTGCAGCAACATATTCAGCTTCAACGGTTGAGGTTGCTACAGATGTTTGCTTCCTGCAGAACCAGGATACTATGCGATTTCCAAGCATTTGAAAGGTTCGACTGGTACTCTTCCTATCAATTTTGCAACCTGCAAAACCAAAATCAGCATACGCAATTAGTTTGATTCCTCCATCTTTGGGATACCACAAGCCTACTTCCTGGGTTCCTTTTAGGTATCTGATTATCCTCTTTGCAGTTGTTAGATGAGACTCCTTGGGGGCGACTTGGTATCTTACACATATTCTTACTACAAACATGATGTCCGGCCTGCTTGCAGTAAGGTAGAGTAGTTAACTATCAGCCTCCTATACTTAGTGATGTCGACTGCTTTCCCTTCTCAGTCTTTGTCCAAACTTCCTGATGTTGGCATTGGAATGCTTACTATGCTGGCATTCTCCATTCCAAACTTCTTGATCAGCTTCTTTGTGTATTTCATTTGATTTATGAAGGTTCCTTGATCAAGCTACTTGACTTGCAATCCGAGGAAGAAACTCAATTCTCCCATCATGCTCATCTCAAATTTAGATTGCATCAGATCAGAGAACTTCCTACAAAGTCATTTGTTGGTTAACCCGAAGATGATGTCATCTACGTATATTTGGACAAGCAGAATGATATCTTCATCCTGGATCCTGAATAGGGTCTTATCTACTTTGTCCTTCTTGAATCCATTATCAAGCAGATACTTTGATAGAGTGTCATACCATGCTCTAGGTGCCTGCTTGAGTCCATATAGAGCTTTTCTGAGCCTGTAGACCATCCTATCGGCATTCTTTTCAAAACCAGAAAGCTGTTCTACATACACCTCCTCTGTCAACATCCCATTCAGGAAAGCGCTCTTGACATCCATTTGGTAGCAGTAAGATTCTTGTGCGCTGCATAAGCTAGGAATATTCTAATTGCTTCAAGTCTAGCAACTGGAGCAAAGGTTTCATCAAAATCAATGTCTTCTTCTTGATAGTAACCTTTTGTCACCAGTCTAGCCTTGTTCCTTATAACCTATCCTTCATCATCTAGCTTGTTCTTGAACACCCACTTAGTTCCAGAAACTCCTTGATGAGTAGGTCTAGGAACTAGGTACTAAACTTAGTTCCTTTCAAATCCATTCAACTCTTCTTATATAGCTTGAACCTAGTTAGTATCCTCTAGAGCTTCCTCAGGGTGCTTGGGTTCAATTTGTGAGATAAAGCAGGCAAACATGGCTTCATGTGGATTTGATCTTCTTGTCCTCACTCCATAAGTAGAGTTTCCTATGATTAGGTCTCTGGGGTGGTCTCTGAGCCATTTTCGTCTTACTTCATCAACTTGCTGAGGTTGCTCTTCAGGTATGTCCAACTGTACTTAAAGCTAAATTCCTTCAGGATTGTAAACCTCCGTTTGTACTTCAGTTGGGTTTTGATTGGTATTTGTAAGCTAATCTTGTTGAGGTTCCTGATTGTCTTCAGGTTCCTGTGTCTGAGCAGATACCTGGAAGTTAGAATCTTGTTGGGTCTAGAATGGTGAGATTCCATCCATATGTTGAAGATTTAGTAACTGCACATCAATATATTCAACATGATTGTTGTTGATGTGAGTTTTGCCCAACTCTTCTTTGAGTTCTTCTATATCAGCTTTAGTGCAATGTGGTTCATCAAAAACCACATGTACAGATTCCTCTACAACAAGTGTTCTCTTGTTGAAGATTCTGAAAGCTTTGCTTACTGATGAGTATCCCAGGAATACCCCTTCATCTGATTTAGCATCGAAGGTCTTGAGGTACCCTTTTCCATTGTTGAGCACGAAGCACCTACAAAGATGTGAAAATAAGCAATATTAGGAGACCATACCACAACTCATAAGCGTTCTTATTTAGATCCTTGTTCATCAGGTATCTGTTCTGCGTGTAGTATGCTATGTTGGTTGCTTCTGCCCAAAATCTCTTTGGTAGCTTAGCTTCGGCTAACATCGTCCTGGTAGCTTCCTTCAGTGTCTTATTTCTTCGTTCAGCAACTCCATTCCGTGAGGTGTCCGGGCTACTGAGTATTTATGCTTGATTCCATTATTTGAACAGTAGGCTTCTATGAATTTATTTGTAAATTCCGTTCTTCTATATGTTCTAATCTTTACTATGCTCAAGTTTTTATCTGTTTGGAGCCTTCTCAGGAACTCTGGTAAACTTTGTTGAGTGTTTGATTTCTTTGCAAGAAAGACCGTCCATGTGAACCTTGAGTAGTCATCTACTATTACTAAAGTGTATTTCTTTCCAGATACGCTAATTGGTTCGATAGGTCCAAAGAGATCCATGTGTAGCATATCCAGTATGTTGTCTATAGATCGGTGGATTTTGTTTTCGAAAGAGCTTTTTATTTGTTTCCCTTTCTGACATGCTCCATAGATAGCTTCCTTCTTATACACTATGTCAAGTAGTCCTCTGACCAGACCTTTTCTGGCTAGCTTGTTTATGGTTTTGAAGTTCAGGTGGCTCATCCTTTTGTGCCATAACCAGCTAGCTTCTGGTGTTCCCTTGGCTATTAACTGTTGTTACTGATTCCCAATCAGCAACATAGACATTCTCTTTCCTTGTTGTAGTGAGCTTAACCGTCCGAGACTTGTTGTCCTTGAACAGACACTTGTTAAGGTTAAACTCCACACAGTAGCCTTTATCACAAAATTGGCTTATACTTAGAAGATTGTACTTCAAGCCTTCTACATGTGATACTTCCTTGATGCAGGTCTTTTTCTTAACCAAGTCAGCAGTGCTCGTTGTGCTTCCCTTGAAATTATCTCCAAAATATGACTTTGGGTCCTTTTGAAGCTTTGAAGTAGATCAGGCTCTTCGGGTTCCCTGTCATGTGCCTGGAGTAGCCACTATCAATGTACCATATGTCCTTGCTGCTTCCTGCCACATGTTCCTGCAAACAAAGAGAAAATTACTTCTTTTTAAATACCCATACAAGTACGGTTCCTTTCTTATTAGTTTCTATTATCTTTTTACGAACTCATACTTGCCTTATAATAATTGTTTTATTATAAGTCTTGTTAGTTCCTGACTTTCTACCAGTATTCTTATGATACTGCATTTGTGCTTTGTGTGCTTGTGGTGTCCTTCTTTGCCTTCTAGGAACATAGGTTTCTTTAAATTTAGACATGTATGTCTTTGGCATATGGGAAGGTTGAGATCTTTTACCCTTTCTAGGCTGCTGTCCATAGCTAGTGCTACCAGCAAACTTAGATTGCTGGAGCCAGCTTCTGACAGGCTTACTGCATGCTTGACTTTTTAATTTTTCAAGAGTCAGGAGTCTTTCAAGCGAAGCATACTCACTCTTAAGCTTTATATTCTCTTGTTTCAGCTCCTCATGGGTTGAGGTAATTTGCTCGAAGTCACTCATAATTTGTGTTCAGCCTTTCATCAACTTGAACAGGAGTGTTAAGACATTCTACATCTTCTTCTGAATCATCGTTTTTGGCCATGAGGCAGATTAGAGCTTTATCATCTGAAAATGAGTCTTCTGAGTCACTATCGGTGGTTGACTCTTCCCTCTTTTGTGCTTCTCGGGTGTAGCTACCCGAGAAGTTTCTACCTCACTGATCAATGCCTTCAACTTCTGCCGATCCTGCCTCTTTCTCTCTTGTCTTATTTCTCGCTTATCCTAAGGATAGCGATGGACTTCAGGGTGTGGGCACTCTCTGGCATAGTGACCTTGCTTCCTGCAGTTGTAGCACAGGTCTGTAGCTTTAGCATTGGATTGAGGTGTCTTCCCACTGGTTCCAGCTTAATTCCTCTTCTTTCTGAAACTATCTGTCCTAGAGTTCTTCCTGATGAACTTCTGGAATTTCTTCAGGAGTAAGGCCATGTCTTCTTCTGCAGTAGCCTCCAAGGTAGCTGTCTGGTCTTTTAACTTCTTAGCTTTCTGAGGCGATCGGGCAGTCAGTGCAGTAACCTTCAAACTTCCTTCTCCATTCTCAGCCTTTCTTCTGTTGATGTCAAACTCGAAGGATCTTAGGTCTGAGAAGAGATCGAACATGCTCATGGATTTTAAATCCATAGACACTCTCATGGCTGTTGTCTTGCTGTCCCATTCAGCTGGAAGGGCTCTCAGTAGCTTCATGTTTTTCTCCTTCTGAGTATAGATTTTATCCAGGGACTCCAGCTCATTGATGATAGCCGTGAATCTTATGTCCATCTGTTCAAGGGTTTCTCCAGGAAAAATCTCGAACATCTCGAACTTCTGGGTAGCTGTAGAGACTTTGTTCTCCTTCGTCAGCTTGGTGCTTTCGTGTTAGAATATATTTAAGTATGTTTTGATGAGACAAAACCAAAGAAAAGTAACCCTCTTTCAATAAGCATAACCTATCTTATAAGGTTACTGCAACGAGGTTAATGTAAGAAGATACGACAGAGAATGCTTCAAAGAAAGGATACTACAGGGAATGATAAAAGAAATCCGATAAACTAAAAGGATACTACTTACTGCAGGAAGCTACTTGGAAGAGATAATGCTAAAGCACACTACAAAGCAGCAAGCTACCGAAAACTCACGCTACCTGACAGGAAGCTACCTGGGAGAGACCATGTCTAAACATACTGCAAAGTAGCAAACTACAGAAGCTTCAAGCCACCTGACAGAGCAAGTCTGGGAAGAAAGCTCCAAGGTAAGCACGAGAAGGAAGCTACAAGCAAGCATGGGAAGGAAGCTAAAAGTTACCGGTAGAGAGAAAAGGAACGGAGCCAATCAAATGATGACACGTGGAAAGCAAAAAGCTGGCGTATATCAAAAAGAGAACGGTGCATTAAATGCTGGGAACCTACCCACCTTCAACGGGTAAATTTCCTACATCTATAAATAGAAGACTGGAGAGAGTAAGAAAAGAGGGGGAATAGCGTATAGAAGAAAAGAGAGTAGAGTGGGGGAATGAAGAAGAAGAAAAGAAGAAAAGAGAAGAGAGTGTGTAGAAGATCAAAAGAAGAGAAGAAAGCTTAAAACACTCTAAACCCCCAGAAATGCTAGATTACTCAGTCATTCAGTCTTGCAGCAAGCAACATCAGAGCAACCTGCAAAAGAAGCCAAAGCTTGCAGCATCCAGTTAAAGAAGAAGACAAACCTTTTAAGGACTGTCTCAGAGTGCTTAGTGCTAGGACTAGGGTCCTGATAAACTGTTCACTTTCTAAAGAAGAAAGTAAGGATCCTGAGTGGGTCAGGTAGTGTTAGGATGTATACTATAAGCCTAGCTTTTGTATGAACATCTTTTATGCAATGAGAATCAATCACTTTGGTCACATGTTTGCATTTTATATTTGTTATATATGTTTATGCAATGTCCAATTAATTTATATTATAGATAACTTGGTGTGTGGTGCCACACAGAAGATCTTGTTATCAGTTTCTTATAAATTATAAATAGTAGCTCACAACCAAGATGAATTTGGACAAATCATCGGAATGGTTGTAGTGTAGTTTGGTATTAGTCTGTCTTGACTATAAAACTACACTAGTATACTTTGTGTGTATTGAGCAGGACCATTTGAGGTTGTTCGTTTTATACTGACTATATAATAGAACAAGACCTCTATTATTATGGATGTGCGTTCTCTTAATCCCTATATAATAACAGCCACGTATACACAATATTTGTTTCTTTAATTTGCCAATGAGTGAGATTTATTTATTAAATCAATAAACTCGGTGAATTGGGAAACAGTATTGTCTATATGGTGTACTGTTGATTATAGAAGGAATCTGTGTCCTAATTATTTAGGATGATGATGTCCCCTTGAGGAGCTCATAAGGATTATCATGTAAACCCTGCAGGTGGATTTAATCCGACATGATAATAAAGTTGAGTGGTACCACTCTTGGAATTAGATGTTAATTAATTAAGTTGTCAGTAACTTATTTAATTAACGGACATTCGATATCTTAAACACAGGGAGATAAACGTGCACATAATAAGAAGGAGCCCATATTATATATGGGATTGGGACGGTAGTTCAATAATAATTCTTTAGTGGACTGAATTATTATTGATGGGTTTAATTTATGTGTTCGGGCCGAACACAGGATACTTAAGCCCATCAGGAGGCCCAACCCAATTCCTCCTCTAGGTCCCTGGTGTAGCCTATTTATAGTTTTTTTCATCAGCGCCTCATATACACAGATCACAGAAAACACGTGATAGTGAGAGAGAGAGAGCAGAACTGAGATTTCTCGAAGGATCGTTGGCCACGCAACGTTCGAGAAAGGCTGTAGGAATACATCAGAAGATCAAAGAGGTCTAGGGTTACGAAAGATCAATTTTGGCTCGTTTTCTTCTAGATTGATCAAAAGGTATAACTCTTTTATTCCGCTGCGTTTGTTATACCTAGCATGGAACCCGATTAATTAATTGCATAGAGTCGGCGATCCGTCGGTTCCAACAGGTAGGATCCTGCTCAGGATCCTGTGTGGGTCAGATAAGAGAGTAGGCAAGCAGTTGTGGATAGGCTTGCAACTTACTTGTTAAGATTGTGTTGTAATAGATAAGTCTATGTAATTCAACAAGATTAACAAATGTTCACTCTTGAGAAGAGGCAGAGAGGATGTAGAAGGATTACTCCACCTTCGAACCTCTGTATATCTATGTATATGTTTGTGCTTACCTTTCTAATTGCATATCCTATATTAGATTCACATCTTCTATACATGTGTTTTCAATGAAAGAAAGATTCCGTAATATAACTCTGATAACTCGAAAGTAACCTCCCAAAGGTTATTGATTCTGAACCTAAGCCTTTAGAAAGAAAAACTTTGAAAATTGAGTTGAATTATTCACCCCCCCAAGCCTACTGCCACTTAGGACCAACATACTCATTGATTTCAAATCCATGGAGACACGTATAGCAGTGGTTTTGCTGTCCCACTCTGCTGGCAGCACTCTAAGAACTTTAATGTTTTTTTCTTTTTGTGAGTAGCTTTTTCCTAGGGGACTCGAGATCATTCACTATTCCTGTAAATCTCAGGTCGAGTTGCTATAAGGTTTTGTTTACCTTCATTCCAAACAGTTCAAACTTCTGAGTGGCAGTAGAGATCTTTTTATCTTTGGTTAGCTCAGTTCCTTCGCAAATCTGCTCCAGTTTATCCCATATTTCTTTGGCAGTTCTGCACGTTTTCACCTTGCTGAAGGTTTCTTTGTCCAATGTAAGAAACAGAGCGTTCTTTGCGATATTATCTAGGTTGGATCTTTTCCGATCCTCCGCAATCCATTCTTATCTAGGCTTCTCTATGTATGGCTGCATCCTGGGTGGCTCCATTTTAGCAACTTCACCTTCATCATCATCCTTATCTTTTTTAGCGGTCTCTTCTCTCCCCTCTCTGACAAACACCAGGTTTGGCTTAGTAATGGTGGGAGGTCCTTCAATGATCACGTAGCACATTTCATCGTGCATGGCTAATAGATGTGCCTGCATTCTTATTTTCCAGTCATCATAATCCTCAATAGTAAATATAGGTAACTTTGCATGCATAAAATCCATGATGAAAGAAAGCAGTAAAGCACTTAGACACAAAAACAGCGATGTGGCCAAGGGGGGATCTAGGTAGGCAACCAGACGAGTTGGTTTTTAACTCAACCCCCTCTGATACCACTTGTTGGTCCCAAGTGGTTACAAAGGTTCAGAGGGGGGGTGAATGAACCTCTATCCTTTTTCTCTTTTTACCTCTCTTTCACTGCAAGCTATCGCTGCTTGCAGCAAGTTGTCAGTTAAGTGTTTTGCATGCAGCAAACTTGTTGCTACAGCCCAACATTCTCAAAGTTTTGCACAACGGAAATATTGTTTGAAAGGGAGTTCAGCAAATAAAATAAGTCTTTTAACTATTTAAATTAATTGACAAGTTAAGGAGTATACACAAATAAGCCATATGAATGCATGGAGTAAGATAATGGGAGATGTATGCTGAAGCAGTAAAATAAATACAAAGGTTTATAGTGGTTCGAAGATGATGTAAGCCTTCTACATCTTCTCTTTGTTAGGATGTATACTATAAGCCTAGCTTTTGTATGAACATCTTTATGATATGAGATTCATTGTGATCAAATGTTTGCATTTTATATTTGTGATATATATTATTGCTATTGCCCAGATTAGTCTATACTGTAGATAACATGGTGTGTGGTGTCACACAAAAGATCATGCTATCAGTTCCTTATAGATTATAAATAATAGCTCACAACCAAGATGGATTTGGACAAACTATTGGAACAGTTGTAGTGTAATTTGGTATTAGTCTATCTTGACTATAAAGTTACACTAGTACATTTTGTATGTATTGAGCAAGACCATATGAGGTTGTTCGATTTGTACTGACTATATAAAAGAACAAGACCTCTGTTATTATGGATGTACGTCTTCTTAATCCCTATATAATAACGGGCACGTGTACTCAGTGTTTGTTTCTTTAATTTGCCAATGGGTGAGATTTATTAATAAATCAATAGGCTCGGTGAATTGGGAGATAGCACTGTTTATATGGTGTGCTGTTGATTATAGAAGGAATCTGTGTCCTAATTATTTAGGATGATGATGTCCCCTTGAGGAGCTCATAAGGATTATCATGTAAACCCTGCAGGTGGATTTAATCCGACATGATAATAAAGATGAGTGGTATTACTCTTGGAATTAGATGTAAATTAATTAAGTTGTCAGTAAATTATTTAATTTATAGACATTCGACATCTTAAACGCGGGGAAATAAACGTACACATGATAAAGGGGCCCATATTGTAATATGGGATTAGGACGGTAGTTCAATTATAACTCTTTAGTGGACCGAGTTATAATTGATGGACTTAAGCGGGGTGTTCGGGCTGAACACGGGACGCCTAAGCCCATCAGGAGGCCCAACCTAATTCCTCATCAGGGTCCCTGTTGTAGCCTATAAATAACCCTAACATCAGCGCCTCCTAGATCACGTTTTTTCTCAATCTCACGCAAATAAAAAAACATATCCTCTAGAGAGAACTGAGGAGGTGAGATTTCTGAACCTCTGGAAGATCGTCGCCCACACGACGTCCAAAGGAAAGGGATAGGAATACAGCAGAAGATCGTAGGTTCAAGGTCCGTCGTTTGTTTGGTAGTTCTGACCTTAGAACTGGTTCGTCTTCACCTATTACGGTGAAAGATATGATTCATTTTTCTGCTGCGTGTTAATCATATATTGGATCCCAAATTAGATAATTACATAGAGTCGACGATCCGGTGGTTCCAACACTCTTCTCCTTCACCAGGAGGATATCCATTAGAGCTTTAGATTTACAAAATTCTTCTCCTACTTAACACACTCTAAGGATTCTACACTAGCCTACTAAAGTTCCTACACCTTTCTTATTTTTCAGCAACTAGACGGGATCCACACAGAATGTTGTCTTCAACAAGGATTTAATTCCTATCAACTATGGACAACTAAATAAAACAACCTACACACACAACATATACAAGGTTTATACAAATATTCAATTGTGGTGAAATAAAAACACTCAGAATCTTCAATGGTAGAATGCTTTTACTTCGGGTTGAGTGAGGGACTAAAAAGAGTTTGATATATCTTTATGCTCTATAATCATTATAAGCTTGGAAGTTTAGAGTGTGATTTTCAAATTTTCAATCCAATTTTGTTCTCAGTCTTACTCCTTCCTTCAATAGTTGTTGGAATGTGCCAGTTGAACGGTGCACATTCCACGCGTCTTCATTTAAGCCCACTTTTCTGCTATTTCATCCTAACCGTTGATCCATTCATGCTCACGCATATTCCTTCTAATTTGATCTGTATGCTCAACATTCTTCTTCAATGATCTTCATGATCTTTAAGGTATACCCAATTTAATGCGCACCTGAAAATGTAGGAGACAAACTCCTCCTTGGTATCAGGGCCATTAATTGCGGTTGTCCTTTTCGTTGCAGGTTGCAGGCGCTTGCTCAGGCCAGGTGGCAGCTCTTCATTTGCTCGCCATCCTTGTATTTGTCTTTTATGCTTCAGCCTGTCCCGCACTGCACCTTCAACTGAAGTTGATGTTTCCTCGTATCAACAGAGAACATGCAGTGGGTGTTGAATCCTTTGAGGTTGATCCCGCTGGACATGTCTTACTTCAGCTACTGCAACTTCTTCTATATTACTGTAACAAACTTAATGCATCCAGAGCATGCAGTTTCCAATCATTCAGCATGCATCAAAGTTGTTCTCCTTCAGCTCTTCCAAGATTAGCTCGCTGTATGCAGACTTCTTCAAACTATGTTGCATGCAGCTTGCAGCTTTGAAATACAGTGGAAGGCTTCAGACTGACCTTTGCTACTTATTGAAACTAAAAACTAAATGGGAAAATAATCAGTAAGAACATAATAGGTTACAGCGGGTTTTGTCTCATCAAAATATATTGAGGGTTCTTCTTACAACACTAACATTACATAAAGGTCATGACCAAAACACACAAAAAAGTAAAGAGACGTGGTCCGTTCCGGCCCATGCGTGGCCCGGTTGCACGGATCTCCGATGATGCAACTGATGTACAGGAGAGTGACACATATATCACTACAAGAAAAACACCCTACGACAACGTATATAGTGCGTTGTCTTTGTCTGAAACAATGGGTTGTAGTATCCAGCGTTGTAAAACATGGGTGCTTAAAACAACGCATAAAGTGTGTTGTCTTTGGTCTTTGTTGGTCCCAAAAGTGTGGTAGTAGGCTTAGAGAGGGGGGTGAATAAGCCTACTTAGATTTCAAACTTTTCTTCTTTCCAGGAGGCTTTAGTCTAGAGTCAGTAACCTTTTGGGAGGTTATTGATCAGATTTATGTTGCGTAAGCTTCCTCTCTTGTGAAGACCAAATATGCAGGACATGTATCTAACATAAGATGTGCATATAGAAAGTAAGCATACAGAAATGCATGGATATACAGAGGTTCGAAGGTGGAGTAATCCTTCTATATCCTCTTTGCTTCTTCTCAAGATGGAACATTTGTTAAATCTTGTTGGTTTATATAGCTCTATCTATTACAACACAGATTTAACAAATAAGTAGCAAGCCTTCACATAGCTGCTTGCCTACTCTCCTAACTGACCCACACAGGATCCTACTCTACCCACCCAGGGTCCTCACTTTCTTCTTCAGAAAGTGGCCAACTCAACAGAACTTTATTCCTCACACTGAGCACTCCAAGACAATCCTTAAGACAAGGGTTTGTCTTCTCCTTCTTCAACTGGATGCAGCAAGCTTAGACTTCTTTTGCAGGTTGAACTATTATAGCTTGCTCCCTCGACTGTGAGACTGAGTATGCGTCTTTAGGGTGTGGGGTGTTTGAGCTTCTCTTTTCTCTCTTCTTTTTTCCTCTCACTTTTGACCTCTTTTTCTTCTTTGTGTAGCATTCCCCCTCTTTTTTACGCTCTCTTCTGTTTGTGCGTTCTCTCTGCTCTTCTTCTCTACTCAGTTCTTCAGTCTTCTTCTATTTATAGAATAGGAAATATGCTCGTTGAAGGTAGGTAGAGTTCCTAATCTATAACTGCACCTGCACTTCTTCTGACACACGCCAGCTTTTCGCTTTCCACGTGTCTTCTTCTGATTGGCTCATCTTCTCTTCTCTCAACCAGTAACTTCTTCTTTCTACCGGTAACTTTTGACTTTCTTCCCATGCTGCTTTCATTAAATCACTTATAAGTTAAAAATAAAGGGCACAAGGAATGAGCTTTTAAAGAACAAAATAAACTTTATTTAGATAAAACATTTACAATACAACGCAATAAGCAAAACACAATAAACATCCTATCTAGACTCATTCTTTTTTCTTCTTGCTCTTTCATTTCTTTATTTTCCCCTCTTGCTTGCTGATGGCTCATTTCTTTATGAGCTTTTCCCTATTTTGGGTGCAAGGGCCTGCTCCCAATTGGTTTTCCTCTTTTGTCTAAAGATGAGAGGAAAAAGCTGAAGAAAGTCTTGAAGAGAGAGAGAATTTCAATGCTTTTACACACATAGAAGATGTGAAGTGGCAGAGAGTCTAGGCGCAAGAGCTTGCTGCAACCTTTCATCCTTCTCATAACTTCACTATATCCTAGGAGTGACAACACCTTCTCATTCTCTTGCAAGCAGAATTCAACCAACACCCTTATGGAAGGGCTGAAATCTTCTCTTCTCCACCTCTGGAAGACTTTTGATCTTCCATGATTCTTCACAGTTTCTTCCCCCTTTTTGGCATCATCGTCGAGTTGTCGCTATGGGGTAACTGGAGTGGGATCCTTTCCTCTGTCTTCATCCTTTAAGAGGGGAGCATAGGTGCAAGCCCTTTGAAATTGAGGTGAGGGCAGTAAGCTAGAAGATAGAATCTTCTGAGAAAGGCTTGCTTAACAAGTGTCAAGCGTGAGAGGTGACTTTTGGTGATTTGTGGTGTGGTTGGTTGATTATTTGCAGAGAATGTGTTCTTTAAAAGGAATAAAGAGAATGGTTTCCAACAATCGGGTGTCATGATGTATCAAGGATAAGAGAGAGGATATAAGAATGAAGATGAAGAATAAGAAGTGCATGTATTTATAGAGTTTAAGATACTCCCTGTTTTGAGTGTTTCATGAGATCCTATGGTTAGGTTTATCTTTTAAAATATCTCATTAACAGCTTCACCGATTTTCAATAAAGTTGTTTGCAGTTTCCACGGCTTCATTTTTTTTCTCCTCTGCATGAGGTAATTGCTTGAGTATGTGGTCAACAATTGGTTCTCCACCCTTAGATTCTTCTGGTCATATGACTGAAATTCTTGTAGAGTTCTGAAAAGGTGGTCTATTTCTGGAAAGGTGATCCACTTTTTATGTACGCACGTTACCAAATTTTTTTTTTTCAGTGACTGCTTCTGATTTGAGAGTTGTAACCTCCAAGTGACCCCTATATCCAGTGCCCTGATGATAAGTCCTAATGTCCAGTATTCTAGTATCCAGTATATTGGTGTCTAGCATCATGGTACACAGCGACCTAGTGTTCAGTGATCCAGTGTCCAGCATCCTGGTGTTTAGCGTCCTGATATGAGCGACCTGGTGTTCAGCAACCTAGTATCCAGCATCTTGGTATCTAGCATCCTAATATCCAGCGTCCTGTTATCCAGCGACCTAATATCCTATTAACTTTGTATCTAGCATCCTGATATCCAGCATCCTGTTATCCAGCGACCTAGTATCTAGTAGCATGGTGTCTAGTGTTCTTTTGTCAGAACTCCATTTTGTTCATTAGATTCGTTAATTCTTTCCCCCTAAATTCAGTAGCTGTTTTGTCAGAGGTACCTGCAGAACAAATATTCTTATATAGGTATTCATACAAGTATAAGTCCTTCTGAGTTAGTCTTCTTACAAGAACTTACCATTTTCTTACAGCCCATGGTTACTGTAAGGATAGTTTGATTCCTGTAAGAACTTAGTTAGTAAGCAAATAAATGTGTGTGCAAGTGTTTACTTATTGTATCTCTTTAGAGTATGACCTTGATTTGTACTAGAAGTTCCCCCACACTTTATGGTTATCTCTTTTAAGATGTAGGGTCACTTTTAGTACTATTTTAGGTAAATTTTGAAGTTTGTATAAGTAGGTGAAACATCTTTATTTGAGTGTCAACGTATAATCTTCCCTTCTTTATATCAAGTCAAGTGATCAATGTCTTTTAAGCCTGTTATCTTCAGTCCTCTGAAGATTATTTCATTTGTCTTTCTTTATCGTTGGTTCTCATATGATCACTTGAGTTTCTTAACAGGATAAAAATAAGCGAGACAAAAAGTATAAGAGTAAGTTAGAACGAGGTACCTGGTCGTCGTTATTCTTTCCTTGAGAGTTATCTAAAAAGTAGAGCCTCTTTCATCTTTTGCTTTCGTCTGGAGGGTGGTCTGGTTGATGGAGTGAGCTTTTCTTCTTACTCTTTTGCATGACTTCCTCAGCATTTTCCTTCCAAGGTTACTTCTTAATGATGTTGTTTGGAGTCTCTGGTGTGATTCATACTTTCAGCTTGACGTTGCCACAACTTCTTCCTTTTGTTTAACATGTCTTTCTCGTTGATCTGCTCCGTATTGGTCTACTTCGTGATAAGTAGAAACTTGCTTCTTGTGCACAACTTCCTTCTTCGTAGTCTGATCCTCAAGTAGTTTGTTGTTCACCAGCTTCCTTCTTTTGAACAACTTTTCTTCATAACTTAGCTTGATTTTATGTATCCTTTAGTTGCTAGTTGTCTTCACATCAATCATACCCTTTTAACAAAGGCAGTGAGTTGATCTATGATGTGAGGGGAGAGAGAGAGAGAGAGAGAGAGAGAGAGAGATTTTTCACAGATGGGATCTGGATAGATCGATTAGATATTTTGTATATCATCTATCCTACTCTGATACCACTTGTTGGTATCAGATAGATCATTTGATGGATGAATAATCCAACCTGCTTTGATACCACTTGTTGGTATCAGATAACATATGTTCGATGATTTATCCATGTTGGTCCCAAATATGGTGGCAGTAGGCTCAGAGGGGCGGGATGAATAAGCCTACTGCGATTTCAAACTTTTTTTCTTTTCAGGTGGCTTTGGTAGGAAGTCAGTAACCTTTTGAGAGATTATTCATTAGAGTAATTGGTTATTATTGATTATTGGTGGCAGTAGTCAGTAACCTTTTGGTAGGAAGTCCTGTAAAGACCAATTATGCATGACATGCATCTAACATAGGAGGTGCATATAGATTAGTAAGCATAGGTAGATGCATGGATATACAGAGGTTTTAAGGTGGAGTAATCCTTCTACATCCTCTCTGCCTCTTCTCAAGAGGGAACATTTGTTAAGCTAGTTGATTTACATAGCCTTATCTATTACAACCCTCACTTAACAAGTAACTAGCAAGCCTTCACACAGCTGCTTGTCTACTCTCTCAACTGACCCACACAGGATCCTAATCCACCCACCAGGGTCCTCACTTTCTTCTTCAGAAAGTGGAAAGCTTAGCAGGACTCGCTCCTCCCACTAAGCACTCCGAGACAGTCCTTAAAAGGTTTGTCTTTTTCTTCTTCAACTGGTGGCAGCAAGCTTAGCCTTCTTTTGCAAGTTGATCTGCTGAAGCTTGCTGCCGGACTGACTGACTGAGCATGCGTCTCAGGGGATTGAGTGTTTGAGCTTTTCTTCTCTTTTTAACACTTTTTTTTTATGTTTAATTGTCCCCCTCTCTTTTGCGCTTTCTTCTTTTGAGACTTCTCTCTGTTAAGCTATTTTCTTTTCTTTTATGTTTCTCTCTATGAGCTTGTAAATTCTGTTGTGCTCGCTTCTCCCTTTTCTCTTGCACGCTCTCCCTCTTTTCTTTTTGTCAGTCTTCTTCTTATTTATAGATTCAGAAATCTGCCTGTTGAAAGTAGGTAGACTTCCTAATCTATAAATGTACTACACTCCTGACATACGCCTGTTTTTCTTTTTCCACATGTCCTTATTCTGGTTGGCTCCTCGTCTCTACTCTCTACCGGTAACTTCTTCTTTCTACCGGTAACTTTTGACTTTCTTCCCATGCCTGCTTTATAGCTTCCACCTCGTGCTTAACTCTGGAGCTTCCTACTCTAGCTTGCTCCTTCAGGTGGCTTGAGGCTTCTGTAGCATGCTACCTTGCAGTATGCTTTTGGCATGGTCTCTTAGGTAGCTTCTTGTCTGGTGGCTTGCTACTTTTCTGCTTCAGCTAGTTTTCTTCCAGTAGCTTCCTGCAGAAGAAAGAAAGATCAGAGAAAGTGTCAAATGAAGGATAATGAAGAGAATGGTGAAAAGAATCGGGTAAACTAATTAGGATACTGATGATTACAGGAAGCTACTAGAAGAGAACTTGTTGAAGCAGAAAAGCAGCAAGCTACCAAACAGGAAGCTACCTGAGAGACCATGCCAAAAGCATACTGCAAGACAGCATGCTACAGAAGGCTCAAGCCACCTGAAGGAGCAAGCTAGAGAAAGAAACTCCAGAGTGAAGCACAAGGAGGAAGCTACAACGCAGGCATGGGAAGAAAGTCAAAAGTTACCGGTAGAGACAAGAAGTTATCGGTAGAGAGAAGAGAAAACACGCCAATAGAAGAAGACACGTGGAAAGCAAAAAGCTGGCATGTGTTAGGAGTGCGGTACATCAATGATGGAAATCTACCTACCTTCAATGGGCAGATTTCATAACCTATGAAGAGGAAGACTGAAACTGAGATGGAGAGGAGAGAAGTGAGCGAGCACAACAGAATATACAAGCTCGTAGAAATAAGTGCAAAAGAAAAGAGAAGAGCTCAATAGAAAGAAGGTTCATAAGAACAAAGCTCAGAATAGAGGGGGAAGACAAAACAGAAGAGAAAATTGTTCAAAAAACAAGAGTAGAGAGGAAAAGTTCAAACACTCATCACCCCAAAGACGCATACTCAATCGGTCAGTCCAGCAACAAGCTTCAGTAGATCAACCTGCAAATGAAGCCCAAGCTTGCTGCATCTAGTTGATGAAGGAGAAGACACACCCTTATCTTAAGGACAATCTTGGAGTGCTCAGTGCGAGGAATAGAGTCCTGCTGAGCTGTCCACTTTTTAGGAAAGAAAGTGAGGACCCTAGGTGGGTAGATTAGGATCATGTGTGGGTCAGTGAGGAGAGTAGGCAAGCAGCTGTGTGAAGGCTTGCTACTTACTTGTTAAGTTAGGGTCGTAATAGATAGAGCTATGTAAATGAACTAGCTTAACAAATGTTCCCTCTTAAGAAGAGGCATAGAGGATGTAGAAAGATTACTCCACCTTCGAACCTTTGTATATCCATGCATCCATATGTGTGCTTACTGCTTTACTTGTATAACTCTATGTTAAGTTGAACATCTTCTATACTAGGCTCTTATGAGAGAAAAGCTTCCGCAACCACTCTGATCAGTAACCTCCCAAAAGGTTACTGATACTGTAACCAAGCCGACAAAATAGAAGAAGAGTTTTGAAATAGGAGTAAACTTATTCACCCCCCCTCTAAGCCTACTACCACCATATTTGGGACCAACAAGTGGTATCAGAGCAGGTGGATTATTCATCCAAAGCTCACTGATCAATCTGATACCAACAAGTGGTATCAGAGCAGGTGGACGAAGTAAAAGATCTAATCGATCTATCCAGATCCCATCTGTGAAGAATCACTCTCTCTTTCTCTCTCTCTCTCTCTCTCTCTCTCTCTCTCTCTCCCTCACATCAAAGATCATTTCATTGCCTTTTTTTAAGGGTATGATTGATGTGAAGACAACAAACAGCTATGAAAGATATAGAAAATCAAGTTGTGTTGTGAAGAAAAGCTGTTCAGAAGAAGGAAGATAGTGAACAACAAGTTACTCGAAGAAAGGACTGCGAAACAAGTAGCGGTATGGAAAGGAGCAAGTGTCTACCTATCAGAAAGTAGACCAACACGGAGCGGATCAACAAGAAAGGCTAGTCACTGAGCATAAAGACTGGAAGCATGGACGATTCTAGAATCACCAGACAAGAACGATAAACACACAAGCAACCTTGAAGGAGATGGCATCAAAAAGTCAAAACGAATGAGTAAAAAGGGAGGCTCACTCCATCAACCAGACCATCCTCCAGACGGAAGTAAAGAATGAAAGAGGATCTGCTCTTTAAACCAAAGGAATGACGATGACCAGGTACCTCATTCTAACTTGCGCTTTTATTTTTGGTCTCGCTCATGTTTATCCTGTTAAGGAACTCAAGTGACTATTCACCAAAGATCAATGAAGCCAAAGAAAAAGAATCTTCACAAGACTGAAGATAACAGGCTTGAAAATTTCTTGTTACTTGTCTTGCAAATTGGAAAGGAAGCTTGTATGTTTATTTCCATATTAGAACGCTTCGTCTTCTCAAGCAAACCTCAAAGTTACCTGAAATAGTGCTGAAAGTGACCTTACATCCTAAGGAAGAGAATATAAAGTAAGTGGGAACTTCTAGTACAACTCAAGGTATCTTAGCAGGCATAAGAGTTAAAATCTTTAGAGTAACCCAAAGGATATGGGTACGCTGTAAAAAGTCTGCAACAACACTGAGGAAATCAAGCAAAACAGCAACTCCAAATAAAAAGAAAATTGTCTACCTTACTGGTATAACGCTTTACCTTTTCTATATTCTAAAGAGATACAGTAAGAAAACACCTGCACACACCATCATTTTTGCTCTTTAAAAGTCTTGAAGGAGTCAAACTCTCTTTACAGCAACCATGGGCTGTAAAGAAAGTCAAAGCTCCTGAAAGAAACATTAACCCAGAAGGACTCATACTTGTGTGAGTACCTATACAAGAATACTCGTTTTGCAGGTACCCCAGACAAAAGACTACTGAATTAAGGGGGAACATTTGATGACATGCCAAAGCTCTGACTATAGGACGTTAGACACCAGGTTGCTGGATACTAGGTTGCTGGATAATAGGATGCTAAAAATCAGGACACGAGACACCAGATGGATGGATACCAGGTCGCTGAACATCAGATCGCTGGAACACCAGAACACTAGACACCGTGCTACTAGATACTAGGTCACTAGACATCAGAGTACTTGTCATCAAGTCATGAGATAAGGTGAAAAGACTCCTTGATATATATGGAGTATTATAAACAAATGAATAAGATTACAAGTTCATTCAAGACAAGTTAACAAATTATTAACCACTTCAAATCTAGTAATTATAATCATCTAGTCATGATATTGGTAAATTTAATCATTCATATGTGTATAAAATGAAATCACACATTATCCATGAATAATCACTTCTTTTGAGCATGAAAGCAAAACTGAGAAAAACTATGTTGGAAACGGTTAAGTATGTTTTGATAAGACAAAACCTTAAGAAAGTAACTCTAAACCATAACCAATTTTAGGAAAGGTTACAGCGACAGAATTACTGCAGAAGAAAGAAAAATCAGAGAAAGTGTCAAATGAAGGATACAGAAGAGAATGGTGAAAAGACTCGGGTGAACTAATTAGAATACTGATGACTGCAGGAAGCTACTGGAAGAAAACTTGCTAAAGCATAAAAGCAGCAAGCCACCAGACAAGAAGCTACCTGAGAGATCATGCCAAAAGCATACTGCAGGGCAGCATGCTACAGAAGCCTCAAGCCACCTGAAGGAGCAAGCCAGAGAAGAAAGCTCTAGAGTGAAGCACGAGAAGGAAGCTACAAAGCAGGCATGGGAGGAAAGTCAAAAGTTACCGGTAGAAAGAAGAAGTTACCAGTAGAGAGAAGAGAAGAGAAGCCAACCAGAAGAAAGACACGTGGAAAGCGAAAAGCTGGCGTGTGTCAGGAGTGCAGTACATTTATAGATTAAGAAGTCTACCTACCTTCAACGGGCAGATTTCCAAATCTATCAATAAGAAGAAGACTGACAAAAAGAAAAGAGAGAGAGCGTGCATGAGAAAAGAGAGAAGCGAGCACAACAGAATTTACAAGCTCGTAGAGAGAAGCGCAAAAGAAAAGAAAAGAGCTCAACAGAGAGAAGGCTCAAAAGAAAAAAGCGCAAAAGAGAGGGGGAAGATTAAACAGAAGAAAAGAGTGTTAAAAAGAGAAGAAGAAGAGAAGAAAAGCTCAAACACTCAATCCCCTAAGACTCATGCTCAGTCAGTCAGTCCGGCAGTAAGCTTCAGCAGATCAACCTGTAAAAGAAGTCTTTGCTTGCTGCCATCAGTTGAAGAAAAAGGAAGACAAACCTTTTAAGGACTGTCTTGGAGTACTTAGTGCGAGGAGCGAGTCCTGCTAAGCTTTCTACTTTCTGAAGAAGAAAGTGAGGACCCTAGGTGCGTAGATTAGGATTCTGTGTGGGTCAGTTGAGAGAGTAGGCAAGCAGCTGTGTGAAGGCTTGCTACGTACTTGTTGAGTGAGGGTTGTAATAGATAAAGCTATGTAAATCAACTAGCTTAACAAATGTTCCCTCTTGAGAAGAGGCAAAGAGGATGTAGAAGGATTACTCCACCTTCGAACCTCTGTATATCCATGCGTCTACCTATGCTTACTGATCTATATGCAAATCCTATGTTAGATGCATGTCCTGCATAATTGGTCTTTATAGGAGAGGAAGCTTCCGCAAATAAACTCTGATCAGTAACCTCTCCAAAGGTTACTGACTTCCTACCAAAGCCTCCTGAAAAGAAGAAAAGTTTGAAATCGGAGTAGACTTATTCACCCCCCCTAAACTTACTGCCACCATATTTGGGACCAATAAGTGGTATCAGAGTAGGTTGATAAAATCATCCAACGTGTATTATCTGATAACAACAAGTGGTATCAGAGCAGGTTGGATGATTTGCAAAAGATCTAATCGATCTATCTAGATCCCATCTGTAAAAAATCTCTCTCTAAGAAAATCTCTCTCTCTCTCTCTCTCTCTCTCTCTCTCTTTCTCCCTCACATCATAGATCATTAATCTCTGAAAGATCTGATTGATGTGAAGACAACGAGCAGCTAAAGGATACAGAAAACCAAGCAGAGTTGTGAAGAAAAGCTGTCCACAAAAAGGATGCTAGTGAACAGCAAGCTACTCGAGGATCAAACTATAAAGAAGGAAGCTGTGCATAAGAAGCAAGTTTCTACTTATCAAGGAGTAAACCAACACAAAGCAGATCAACAAAAAGGACACGTTGCTGAGCATGTAGAGGTAGCTGAAACAAAGTGAAGCCAGAAAGAATGGACCATACTAGAGTTTCAAGTCTACAGGAACAGGTAAGCAAGCAATCCTGGAAGAAGATGTGGAGGATGTCAAGCAAAGAGTGAGAAGAGAAGCTCACTCCATCAAAGAGACTACCCTCCAGACGGATGTAAAGATGAATGAGGATCTAATCTTTGTAGTGATGACTAGATACCTCATTCTAATTTGCTCTTTTATCTTTGGTCTTGCTCACCCTTATCCTGTCAAAGAACTCAAGTGACCACATGAAAATCAAAGATCAAGAAAGTCAAGTGAAAGAATGTTCATAAGATTGATGATAACAGGCTTGAAATTTTGGTCACTTGACTTGAAAATGAGAAGGGAAGCTTGTACATTTATTTCCAAATAAGAACGCTTCACCTAATCATACAAACCTCAAGGATTACCTAAAATAGTACTGAAAGTGACCCTATATCTTAAAAGAGAGAATCATAAAGTAAGGGGAACTTCTAGTACAAATCAAGGTAATTCAGAGGTAAAAGAGTCAAATCCTTGGAGAAACCCAAATACGGGTATGCTGAAAATATCTGCAACAAACTGACATTCCCTAAAGGAACCAAGCAGAACAGCAACTCCAAAAGGGAAATAAAATTGTCTACCTTACTGGTATCATGCTTTGCCTTTTCTATACTCTAAAGAGGTTCCAGTAAGTAAACACATGCACACATTCACATACTTACTAACGAAAGTCTTACAGAAGTCAAAACTTTCCCTACAACAACCATGGGCTGTAAGGAAAGGATAAGTTCCTATAAGAGGATAAACTCAGAAGGACTCATACTTGCATGAGTACCTATACAAGAATAATTTTACTGCAGGTACCCCAGACAAATAGGCTATGGAATTAAGGGGGACATTTGACGACATGACAAAGCTCTGACTATAGGACACTAGACACCAGGTTGTTGGATACTAGGTTACTGGATAACAGGATGCTGAAAATCAGGACGCTAGACACCAGATGGATGGATACTAGGTTGCTGAATATCAAGTCGCTGCACACCAGAACGCTAGACACCGAGCTAGTGGATACTAGGTTACTAGACATCAGAGTACTTATCATCAAGTCATTAGACAAGGTGAAAAGACTCCTTGATATCAAGAAACAAGATAAAGTTCTAACTATAGAACGCTAGACACCAGGACATTGGATACTAGATCGCTGGATAACAGGACGTTGTATATCAGGATGCTAGATACTAGGCTAACTAGATATTAGGCCGTTGGATAACAGGATGCTAGATATCAGGATGCAAGATACCAGGTTGCTGGACACTTGATCGCTGAACACTAGGTCGCTGGGTACCAGGATGCTAGACACTAGATCGCTGAACACCAGGTTACTGTAAACCAGGATGCTAGACACCAATATACTGGATACTAGGTTACTAGACATCAGGACTTATCATCAGGTCACTGGATAAAGGGATCACTTGTAGGTTACAACTCTCAAATCAGATTAGTTACTGAAGATATATTTTGGTAACGTGCAATCATAAAAAGTGGATCACCTTTCCAGAAATAGACCACCTGTTCAAAACCCTACAAAAATTTCAGCCGTTTGATTAGAAGAATCTAGGGGTGGAGAACCAGCAGTTGACCACACACTTCAGGAGAAAAGAAATAAAGCTGTGGAAACTGTCAACACCTTTATTGGAAACCGGCGAAGCAATTAATGAAGATCTTTAAAGATCTAACTGCAACAGGGAGTATCTCAACTCTATAAATACATGCACTCCTTATTCTTCATTATGCATAAATCCATATCTCTCTCTTATCCTTGGTACATTATAGCACCCGATAGTTGGAAACCATTCTCTTTATTTCTTCCTAAATGGTCGCACCTTCTTTGCAAATAATCGACCAAGCACCCCACATATCTCAAAGAGTCACTCCTAATACTCTATACTTGTCAAGCAAGTCTTTTTCATAAGACTCGACCTTCTAGCATTCATTCTCACCTCAAATTCGAGGGTGCCTAAGGACTTGCCCCAAAGATCTCCTCTTGAAGTCCGAAGGCTGAATTGGAGGATCCTTCTCCTGTGACCTCAGAGCTTTAGCTCATTGTTGATTATGATAAAAAGGTGGAAGAACTGCTTAGGATCTAGGAAGATCAAAAGTCTTCTTGAGGTGAAGAGGAGAAGATTCCAGCCCATCAAGGGTGTTGGATGAATTCTGCTCTGAAGAATGAGGAAAATGGGACAGACACAGGAGTTGGTGAAGATAGTACGGGAAGAAAGGTTGTAGCAAGCCACTGCACCTAAACTTCTCTGCTTCTTCACCTTCTTTTGTATAAACCTCCCTTCTTTCTTTTCTTCTTCATTGTGTGCTTCACCTCACCAGCTCACCTCCACAATCAAAGAGGAAAACCTTTAGGGAGCAAAAACCTGCACAGAAGAGGAAGAAGCTAGAAAGAAGCTCGCAAGAAGCTAAGGGGGAAAGAAAGACAAAAAGTAAGAAGAAAAAAGAATGAGTACTAGATAGAATGTTTACTGTACTTTGCTTACTGCGTTGTACTGTAAATACTTTATTTATATAAAATGTCTTTTGTTCTTCTAAAGCTTACAACCGTTCTTTTTAACGCATATGTGATTTAATGAAAGCAGCCTGTTTTAAAGTTTCTCCAACTAATATAACTGCTTTCTGTGCTTGAGTGATTATGTTCTTTTGATCTTCTGCAAAGGTTGTGTCATCATCAAAAAGGGGGAAATTGTTGGAAACGGTTAAGTATGTTTTGATGAGACAAAACCTTAAGAAAGTAAATCTAAAGCATAACCAATCTTAGGAGAGGTTACTGCGACAGAGTTACTGCAGAAGAAAGAAAAATCAGATAAAGTGTCAAAGTAAGGATACTGAAGAGAATGGTGAAAAGAATCGGGTGAACTAACTAGATAATGATGACTGCAGGAAGCTACTGGAAGAAAACTTGCTGAAGCAGAAAAGCAGCAAGCCACCAGACAGAAAGCTACCTGAGAGACCATGCCAAAAGCATACTGCAGGGACAGCATGCTACAGAAGCCTCAACCCACCTTAAGGAGCAAGCCAGAGAAGAAAGCTCTAGAGTGAAGCACGAGGAGAAAGCTACAAAGCAGGCATGGGAAGAAAGTCAAAAGTTACCGGTAGAAATAAAAAGTTACCGATAGAGAGAAAAAAAGATGAGCCAACTAGAAGAAAGACACGTGGAAAGCGATAAACTAGCGTGTGTCAGGAGTACAGTACATTTATAGATTAGGAAGTCTACCTACCTTCAACGGGCAGATTTCCGAATCTATAAATAAGAAGAAGACTGTACAAAAAGAAAGAAGGGAGAGTGTACAAGAGAAAAGAGAGTAGCGAGCACAACAGAATTTACAAGCTCGTAGAGAGAAGCGAAAAAGAAAAGAGAAGAGCACAACAAAGAGAATGCTTAAACAAAGAAAGCGCAAAAGGGAGGGGCAGATTAAATAGAAGAAAATAGTGTTAAAAAGAGAAAGAGAAGAAAGCTCAAACACTCAATCCCCTGAGACGCATGCTCAGTCAGTCAGTCCGGCAGCAAGCTTAAGTAAATCAACCTGCAAAGGAAGTCTAAGCTTGATACCACCAGTTGAAGAAAAAAGAAGACAAACCTTTTAAGGACTGTCATGGAGTGCTTAGTGTGAGGAGCGAGTCCTGCTAAGCTTTCCACTTTCTGAAGAAGAAAGTGAGGACCTTGGGTGGGTAGATTAGGATCCTGTGTGGGTCAGTTGAGATAGTAGGCAAGCAGCTGTGTGAAGGCTTGTTACTTACTTGTTAAGTGAGGGTTGTAATAGATAGGGCTATGTAAATCAACTAGCTTAACAAATGTTCCCTCTTGAGAAGAGGTATAGAGGATGTAAAAGGATTACTCCACCTTCGAACCTCTGTATATCCATGCGTCTACCTATGCTTACTGATCTATATGCACATCCTATGTTAGATGCATGTCCTGCATAATTGGTCTTTACAGGAGAGGAAGCTTCCGCAAATAAACTCTAATCAGTAACCTCTCAAAAGGTTACTGACTTCCTACCAAAACCTCCTGAAAAGAAGAAAAGTTTGAAATCGAAGTAGGCTTATTCACCCCCCCCCCCCTCTAAGCCTACTACCACCATATTTAGGACTAACAAACTCATAAAATCAAATTAAGACTCAAAATAATTTGTATTACCAAATAATTTTGTAGAAGTAAGAGAAACTCGTGAGAGGGTCCCCCTTCCGCCGAAGCTCACATCTTGTCGCCGCGTGTGGCATTGCACGAGCATTGAATCACCGCATCTCACACCATATCGACAACCTCTAATCCACCAACGTCCTCCTCTACAACGACGACGGTTCCTCAACGGCAACTACAATCTCATTTCTCTCATCTCCTTCCTCATCCATGCCTTGAATACCTATCCCAAAAATCTATCTTAAAAAATTAGATGTTTGGAACCACGACACCCTTGTCATAGAGCTCTAGACGAGTAGAAATTCAGTGCACTCGGCTCCGCCGAGGACCTGTGGAGTGAATTTGTGTAGCTTGATGCACTGAACAGTGAGGGAAGAGTAGAGGACGGAGATTTTTTATCCAGAGATCTCGATGCAAGGAAATCCTTACATGGTATGCTTGCTTGTCGTCTATATTGGTGTCGTGGGGCTCGAAGCTGGTGGAGACGATGGTGAGGTCGAGATCGGTGGAGGTGTTCTTGGGTATCTAGTTTGGTCTTATAGTTTGAGACGTTGACGGCGAAGAGGACAGAAAAATCGAGAAGGAACACCGGTCAAGGTGGGGAGAAAGCAGAGAACGACAGCGGTGAATTTCAAATAGAGGAAACGGTGGCGGAGATATTTGGGAGAATGGGAGAAGAAACCCTAGTTCAAAATACGGGCCAGAAGGGGAGCTCTCTAGAAGTGCTTCATTACACATTATGTTAAATATATGGATTGAAACACATTATGATTTTTGGTACAGTGGATCTTGCTTCTCATTTCTAAGATTAAAGTCTGGAGTTCGATTCTCCTTCATTTATTAATATCACAAATGCTCTTGTGCACCAGGTGCACGAATCTGAATTGGTGCAACAAGGGCGACCCGACCCGGATCCGCGCACCTAGGTCATCTGGATTTTTTTTCGCTTCAGTCTGTTACCTTTATGTTGTAAGGATGTGACCTTTATATTATATAAGTGTGATCTCTATATATAAATGTTATGACCTTTCTGTTCAGTAACTTAGAAAAAATGAAGATTTTCAGGTTTTTTCGCTTCAGATTGAGACCTTTATGCTGTATTGTTGTGACCTTTATGTACAATTATTGAGACCTTTATGTACAAATATTATGACTTCAGAGTGTAAAATTCTTCCTTTTTTTCTAAGTTAGAGTATATAAAGGTCATTACATTTATACATAAAGGTCACACTTATATAACATAAAAGCCATATCCATTACAACATAAAGGTACCAGTGTGAAGCGAAAAAATAAAATTCAAAAATAAAAAGTAAAAAAAGTGCGTGGATCCGGGTCGACCCGAATTGTATGTGCACCAGTTTCACAGGAGACTAACTCTACTAATATATGTTATTTTTCCAATTTTTTTATATCTTCCTGTTATTTTATAAATAATTGTTTTTATTTTTTAAATATTTTATAATCAAATGCATTTATCTTTCTTTTCATTTCATAAAATAATCCACAATTTTTGAATTAAGTTTTAAAATAATCTATATTTTACTATATGATCGATTTTCTACCCTGAAGTGTTATATATATACGGTTTTTTATTTTTAAAAACAATTTATGCTTTAATTTTTTATCTTAACTTTTTTTAGTTTATATTTATAAATAATTTTAAAACTTACCTTTTTTTTTTCCTAGTGGTGTATTATATGTGCCATGAGGTCTAGGGTTGGATTCGTCGTTGTAGCATTTATAGTTTTTTCTATAATTTGTGATTTTTTTTTCATAAAACTTCTTTTTTTTATGTAGTTATACATAATGTAATATTTCAATATCTACAATATTAAAGAATCATATATTTATATATATATATATATATATATTTCATAACATCAAATTTTTTAAAAATATATTAATTTATGTATTTAGTCGAAATTAAAGTTAAAAATACTAATAATGAACGTGGATATTAATAATAATACATGCCTATTAAAATTTCATTTTATTTTAAGATATTATATAATTTTGTCATATAACTAATTTATATGTGAAATATATCCTTAAAAAACTAAATTTTATTTAGAAATATAACTTTAAATGTGAAATAATATAAATGTCAATAATGTTCCAACAAGAAAATACAACATATGAAAAAAAAAAAAAACATAAAGACAACACAACAAAGAGTGTTGTAGAAAAGGGTTGTCTTTGAGTGGAAAAAAAAGCACTCTAAGACAACGCAAAGAAGAGTGTTGCAAAAAAAAGGATTGTAAATTCCTAAAAGACTACACAAATTCATGAAAAGGGTTGTCTTAGGTGTGTTGTCTTATGGCATTTTTCTTGTAATATATATATATATATATATATATATATATATATATATAGAGCAAATGGGCCGAATTACACAAATTTTTTTAAGGATTTGACTTTTCTAACATTGTATATAAGGAAATGTACTTTTCTACCACAAAATATAACAAAGTTACCTTTTCTACACTATTTTGACTCGGTCATGGAAAAATCATTAAGTAATGATTGCTTGATGATATATTCAATTTTATTTATACTTATTTAACAATTGTTTTATCCAAATACTGTAATTACAAATTTATTTGCTCTTTTTATTTATTCTCTTGTATTTATAGTTATTTAACAATTGTTTTATCCGACAACTGTAATTAGTAATTTTTATAATTTCTAATTCATAAATTATGGTTCGATTAATTAGTACGAGAACCACTATAATATGTTAATCGAAGCAAAATAATTTATACTTAATTTAATAGAAATACTGAATATAATTTAGTTGGTTCGAGTGGCTCGATCACTAGTTCAAAAAATAAAAAATTTACAAAGTGATCGAACCACTATGTGAAATTCATAGTGGTTCGATCACTAGTTCAAAAAATCAAAAATTTCCAAAGTGATCGAACCACTATGTGAAATTCATAGTGGTTCGATCACTAGTGTAAAAATCAAAAATTTTCCAAAGTGATCGAACCACTATGTGTTTCACATAGTGGTTCGATCACTATTGAAAAAAACCAAAATTTTCCAAAGTGATCGAACCACTATGTCAAATTCATAGTGGTTCGATCACTATTGAAAAAAACCAAAATTTTCCAAAGTGATCGAACCACTATGTCAAATTCATAGTGGTTCGATCACTATTGAAAAAAATCAAAATTTTCCAAAGTGATCGAACCACTATGTCAAATTCATAGTGGTTCGATCACTAGTGTAAAAACCAATTTTTCTAAGCATATACATATGTACTTATACAACTGTGTTTCAAGGTCGCGCCAAATACGTAGGGCACCTCCTCTTCGTATGTGAATCAGAACCGCACAATGAACATGTCTTTTTTTTCCTCCTCGTAGGTACGTGACCACTATTGATAGGATCATCCTCCTCAAGCTCATCCAAAATAGGGTGTGAACTTTCGGGAATGTACTCCGTACAGGTAGCCCTATTGTGACCAGCTCTTCCACATCGTCCGCATGTCCCACTCCTTCGAGGAGGTCCAGTAGAATGTTCACCCGTAGAAGGTATACGGGTACTTTTAGGTCGACCGGCCTGTCTTGGATTCTCTGGAGCCGTACACAGTTGTAGATGAATGACATCGTGTTGTTTCCAGTATTGTGGCTCTTGTACAGGCATAACCTCGGCGGCCCACATTCCCCTCAACCATCCGGTCGTGTAATAAGGCGACACGTAATTGATCACCGACCGTTTCGTAAAACTGTGAAACCAAACAAAAATCAAGAGATGGGATGGGCGAGAGAATTGTAGTCAAAGATCAAAAAGTGGACTGACCTGATGGCAGCACATGCGTGTGAGCAAGGAATTAACTCGCTTTGGAACTCCCAACATGTGCACATACGGTGGTCCAAGTCCACCACATGGAGTTTACCATTGGAAACAACCTTGAATTTATTTCCCCCAAGTTCAGAGACATCCATTTGTCGACCAAGCCGCTGCCGCTCGATTAACTTGTCGTGAACGTTCTTCGTAAGAGGGTGATCCCTTTCGTCCGCCGTTTGTCTCCGTTTGACAAACCATTTTTCCATAATCCGTCGAGCAGCCTCTAGGAAGGAACAAACGGGCAACTTTCTTGCCCAAACGAGGCGTGCATTCCAAACCTCCGCGGCATTCGACGTCATGAAACTGTATCGTCGTACTGGACATTTTACGCGTGACCACCTCGTTTCTTGGGCGTTCTGCAATGTATTGATTGCACCCATCATCAGACTGTCACGTAGGGCTGACATGTACCTGTTTAAAAAAACAAAGAACACTTTACGTCAATTTGTAATTTATGAATACGTAGTGCAAATAATTATATGGGGATAAACTTACCCATCGAACTCATTTGGATCATAACAGTATGCAGCTCTTTGGAACAGATTGACCAAATGCGACCCATGTTTGGCCAAATGTTGTCTAATATGGTAACAACATAGTCCATGCGTGGCCTCAGGGAAGTTCTCATGTATCGCATTACTTATGCTTGCGTGTTGATCAGAAACGATGAGTAGGTCGTCAGGGCATCCGAATGCTTCCCTAACATGCTTCATGAACCAAGACCATGACTCATCATTCTCGATGTTTCCAATTCCAACTGCAAGGGGGAAAATTTGGTCGTTCCCATCTTTTGTCACCGCGACAAAGCCAATACCTCTGTATGAGCCTTTCAAGTGACAACCGTCAACAACTATAACCGGACGACCGTAATTTCGAAATCCAATGATTGAGGCAGCCAGGGCAAAAAACACGAACTTGAATTTACCGGACGAGTGTGTTTCCAATGCAGTGTAAGTTCCAGGATTGGCATCCACCAACTCGAGCAAATACAGCGGGAGCAAGCAAAATGA
The DNA here is from genome assembly GCA_005771605.1 of Scutellaria baicalensis. NCBI lineage: Eukaryota > Viridiplantae > Streptophyta > Magnoliopsida > Lamiales > Lamiaceae > Scutellaria > Scutellaria baicalensis. Next base: position 27,036,216 of record CM016727.1, read on the forward strand.
CTGTTTCGGATCGCCGTACGCCTTGTACATAGCGTGACGTTTCGCCCTTCTTGCGACTTTGAGGCTGAGGTTCAGGCCGTATCGTTGACCCATTTCTTGAATCATAGCCCTCGGCACAAGATTGGAATTTTCTTTTCTGGCTTGCTCGACGTAGTATTCACCGATCACCGAGGAAGGGATTCTGCGGGATGCGCGGGTGTTTAAGTCATGCTGACAACTATGCGGCACTACAGCCTTGGAGATTTTCCAGATCCCGTGCTTGGAAGATGAATTAAGTACGAATCGACATCCGTCGTGGTTGCATTTCACATTCCACCTGTGCTTGGAAGATGAATTAAGTACGAATCGGCATCCACGTACTCCCGTAAGGCCCTATTCTGCTCGTCTAATCTACGGGCCTCGGCATCCATGTACTCCCGTAAGGCCCTAGCCTCCTCGTCACTGCGACGGACCTCTGAGTCCACATGCTCCCGGAGTTGCTGCAACTGAGTACTGACCTGGTCAATTCTCTCATCAACATAACCGGTCATCCGAGGAAACCAGGAATCGGGAGCAGACTCAGGCTGTGGAGCATCAGCTGCAACTGGGATGTCGGACTGGGCCCTTGGCCTTCTGGAAGAACGAGCAGGCCTCGAAGTGGATGCACGAGCGGGCCTCGAAGTGGATGGACGATCGGAGTCGGGCTCAGCCTCTGACTCCACGGGGTGCGTAGCTCGTCCAGATTGTGTTCGCCGACGAGCCACTGCACCACGTAGTGGACCATAACGAGGTGGAGGGGGCTGAACGCCTGTAAATATGTCACCGTCGACACCCATCATGTACGGCTTCACCCACTCCTCCGGTGTCGCATCAAGGGACTCGAAGCACTGAATACCCTGTTTTACAAGCCCCCAATTTCAGGTTATATTTGATCAAAGAAGATTAAAGAACAAACGAAAGAGTCTAGTGTAAGAAGACAAGGGTGATGCAAATACCTGACCGTCCAGCATGGTCGACAGATCAATCTCCGCCACCTTGAGGGACCACTTCAAACACCGAGGCATGGACAGGGGCGTATCCAACCGGCGCCCGGCGAAGGTGGACGTGAATGGGATCGCCTCAAGTGCCCATATCTGTAATTTTTTACAGGACGTAATTTATATGTTATTGAAAAAATTGAAAAACTTATGAATTAATGTAAATGAAATGAACACTATGAAATTTACCAGTAGGGCTGTCGAGAATCCATAGAAGTGGTACTTCCACTGTGTAGTACGTCCATGTGGGAATTCAGTGGGAACCTTGTCAATGTACCTTAACAGGTTCAGATATGAGAACTTGCCCCATGGGAAATTCTCCCACTGCTCATCATCCTCGACAAGAACCCACACCCAGGGCTCCACGACAGACTTGCCCGCATCCACGCCCATAAGTATGCACTGCAGTATCAGGATCTTCGCAATCCTGATACTGTCCTGTCGAGAATGTCTCCACTCCCCCTGGGTGAATCGTTCTAGTAGCTCGTTCACCTTCACTCTGGACGAACCACCGTGAACTCTATAATAGAGTGAGTCCTCGTCTGGATGGTGGACTGCCGAAGGATTAAAATCGGAAGTGCCGAAACGCAACCCAGTAACCAGTGCGAACTCCCTCTTCGAGAACCGGCACAGGCGACGGTCTCTCCCAATATGGAACCATCGCTCATCAGCTGGAACGGGTCCCTTATGCACCTGGCGTGTCATAAGGGCATGTAGAAACTGCTTGCTGATCGTCCTTTCGGTTTCCCACAGCAGGAAGTGTCCAAAACACGTCCCCTGAAACTCCTGCACACAGTCCGGTCCTAGGCTACGCAATTCTGCCTTGATCTCATCAATGAGGCTCAGACGAACATAGCCAACTACGTAGGCTATAGTACCCTGTAAAGCCTCGCGTACCCATACCGGCTCGTACTGTATATCATTAAAATTCAATCAGTATACATTCAAGTAAATATATATATATACAAATCGAATTTTCAACATTCAACAACAATTCAACATTTGCAATTTTCAACATTCAACAATTCAAACACCCAAACTTTTGCAACAAGAATCGGCAATTTTCAATTCGAATCAAGAACAATAGTGCAAAAAATTTAAAACAAATAATGAACAATTCGAATCAAGAAACCCGTATCTAAATCAAAAAATTCAAAACGTGCAAAAAAACAATAAAGCCTAATTGCAATCATTACTCAACAAATTAAACAATTCAAAGCTATAAATCCCCAAGTGTTCGAACCATACTTCAACAACTCAAACAATGGTGCAAAAAATTTAAAACAATTGAACCCATGGACCCTAAACCGAATGTATTCAAAAAACCCAAAGCAATCAACAATAGTGCAAATCTATTCAAAAAATTCGAACCATAAAAACAATAAGAGGCCTAATTGCAATCATTAGTCAACAAATTAAACAATTCAAACACTATTCAAAAAATCTCAAAAAATTCGAACCATAAAAACAATAAGAGGCCTAATTGCAATCATTAGTCAACAAATTAAACAATTCAAACACTATTCAAAAAATCTCAAAAAATTCGAACCATAACAACAATAAGAGGCCTAATTGCAATCATTAGTCAACAAATTAAACAATTCAAACACTATTCAAAAATTCTCAAAAATTCGAACCATAAAAACAATAAGAGGCCTAATTGCAATCATTAGTCAACAAATTAAACAATTCAAACACTATTCAAAAAATCTAAAAAATTCGAACCATACCAAATTAAACAATTCAAACACTATTCAAAAAATCTAAAAAATTCGAACCATACAAAACCATAAGAGGCCTAATTGCAATCATTACTCAACAAATTAAACAATTTAAAGCTATAAACATCAAGTGGTTCGAACTATACTTCAACAAATCAAAGCAAAAGTGTAAATTGGAACATACCTCATCACCCATTGCTAAATCCCTTCAAGATTCAAACGGAGTTGCCAAAAATCGATGGACTCACCAAAATGCAAAATTTAACACCTAAATACAAGTTCCAATTTTATTAAAACAAAAGACTTCAAAATAATTTAAACATTTTGAAGTATTAATCGAAAGACATGTACAAAAAAAAAAACTTACCAATGCACTTCAATGTTTGAAAGAGAGAAGAAGAGAGAAGAAATTTGAGAGGAAAATGGAGGATGGAGGCGCAAATGGGGGAGAAATAGTGCTAGGGTTTGTATTTATTTTGGGGTCAAAATGTAATAAGAGGAAAATGGGGGATGGAGGCGCAAATGGGGTGAAATAGTGTTAGGGTTTGTATTTATTTTGGGGTCAAAATGTAATAAAATTTCTTTTTCAGGGGTCAAACTGAAAATATTCAAAAATCCATTTTTTTCCAAAGTGATCGAACCACTATGAATTTGACATAGTGGTTCGATCACTTTGGAAAAAAATGGTTTTTTACACTAGTGATCGAACCACTATGAATTTGACATAGTGGTTCGATCACTTTGAACAAATTTTGATTTTTTTCAATAGTGATCGAACCACTAGTGGTTCGATCACTTTGAAACATTTTGATTTTTTTCAATAGTGATCGAACCACTATGAATTTGACATAGTGGTTCGATCACTTTGGAAAATTTTGGTTTTTTACACTAGTGATCGAACCACTATGAATTTGACATAGTGGTTCGATCACTTTGAAAAAATTTTGATTTTTTTCAATAGGGATCGAACCACTAGTGGTTCGATCACTTTGAAAAATATTGATTTTTTTCAATAGTGATCGAACCACTATGAATTTGACATAGTGGTTCGATCACTTTGGAAAATTTTGGTTTTTTTCAATAGTGATCGAACCACTATGTGTTTCCACATAGTGGTTCGATCACTTTGGAAAATTTTTGATTTTTACACTAGTGATCGAACCACTATGAATTTCACATAGTGGTTCGATCACTTTGGAAATTTTTGATTTTTTGAACTAGTGATCGAACCACTATGAATTTCACATAGTGGTTCGATCACTTTGTAAATTTTTTATTTTTTGAACTAGTGATCGAGCCACTCGAACCACCTAAATTATATTCAGTATTTCTATTAAATTAAGTATAAATTATTTTGTTTCGATTAACATATTATAGTGGTTCTCGTACTAATTAATCGAACCATAATTTATGAATTAGAAATTATAAAAATTACTAATTACAGTTTTCGGATAAAACAATTGTTAAATAACTATAAATACAAGAGAATAAATAAAAAGAGCAAATAAATTTGTAATTACAGTATTTGGATAAAACAATTGTTAAATAAGTATAAATAAAATTGAATATATCATCAAGCAATCATTACTTGATGATTTTTCCATGACCGAGTCAAAATAGTGTAGAAAAGGTAACTTTGTTATATTTTGTGGTAGAAAAGTACATTTCCTTATATACAATGTTAGAAAAGTCAAATCCTTAAAAAATTTTGTGTAATTTCGGCAGCCCTCTCTATATATATATATATATTACCATCTATCTACATTAATAGTTGACAAGGTTCTTAGGTAATCTATTGGTCAGTAATAGATATTGTTGAGAGCAAAAAAACAAAATTTACTAATATCTCATTATTTGGTAAAATTATTATTTCATTCATTGGTAAATCCATCACACTATTAAATTACATGATATGAGAAAATTCCTTGCAGTGACATTTGGTTATTTGGTAAAATCATGATTTAATTCATTTATAAATCAATCACACTAGCTATTAAATTATAAGTTTCGTCCTTAAAGTTTCCCATTATTACTATGTCTAAATATGTACCAAGAAGCAGTGTCTTTTGATGGCTGATGTGATCAAGTTTTTGTTTTCTTGTCTTTCTTTAAAGAAAAAAGACATAGCATTAACAAGAATTCATATTCAGAAAAAATATTATGATAATCATATTTAAAAAATATTAGATGTTCAAAGATAAATTCAGAATAAAGAGGGGGAAAAACATATATACGTATAGTGGTAGTTATTACTCCCTCCGTCCCACCTTATTTTGCCTACTTTCCACTTTTACTTGTCCCAACTTATTTCCAACCCAAAAATGGCAAAGAAAAATTTACTTCCTTACCCCTCCATTTCTTTCATTTTACAACTTTTGCACTCAAAAAGCACACATTAATTACAAAATTGTCACTCAAAAATATTAAAATAACACATCACATCAAAGTCAAACATTTTTTTCTTAGGAACCGTGCCGGTCAAAGTAGGCAAAATAAGAGGGGACGGAGGGAGTATTAGTTATCTGAATCTATGGAGCTATTAATTACAAAATTTTAGAAGGAATTAAACCCCACAAACAATTTATATCTGAAAAAGAAATTAGTTGCAAATTAAAATCTTTAAATGGGTTTCTTTAACGTCAAAGCCTTTCTTTTCTTTTTATGGCAATTTATATAACAAATCTGTAATTATATTTACACAAATACTCATATGCAATCGTCTCATATGTGACGGCACTCGCACACGGTCGACCGTGTTCCAGACCGTGCCCTGGGACAGACCGTGCCTCGCGTGAGCAATCTGTGGCGCACGGTCAGATCTCAGGGCACGGTCGAGATAAGTATGTGATTTTTGTCTATAAGTATGTCTTTAGTGCTATAAGTATGTATTTCGACGCACGGTCGACCGTGTCCTGGGACACGACCGTGCGTCAGTACCGTCGCACATGAGACGGTCTTACAGGAGTCTAGCTCTTATATTTATATCTATTCCTAAGGGGAAAAAAGATAAAGAACTTTAATAGTACAAAATAGGAGAATAAAAATGTAAATATGATTAGAGCTGGATCCACTGAGATCCATCAATAAATGTAAGAGAAATAAAAGGTTTAGCCTGTTCATCAGTAAGTTCTCTTGACCATGAAACCCTTCCTGCAAAGCTTGCCCCACCTCCTGTGCACTTGTATTGCCCATAGAACACTGTCCTGCATTCATTAATTTCGTAGAAAAATTTCGAAAATCAGATTCAATTTGAAAACGACGAATAGTATAGAGGATCAAATTCATAGAGAAAAACATACGGTTCCGTTTGGATAGAGTGATTTGAAATCCAGAATTTGAAGGATTTCAAATCCTTTCAAGTTGGAGTGAATTTGAAATCCACCAAAATGACTCCAAAATTAACTCAAAATGAAAACCATGGATTTCAAATCCACGTCCATCCAAACACTACCGGTGGATTTGCTACCATGGATTTCAAATCTCTCCTCAAATTCACTCATTCAAATGGACAAATCTACGTCCATCCAAACACTGCTATCATGGATTTCAAATCTCTCCTCAAAACCACCCATCCAAATGGATAAATCTACGTCCTACCATGGATTTCAAATCTCTCCTCAAATTCACCCATCCAAATGGACAAATCTACGTCCATCCAAACACTACCGATGAATTTGCTACCATCTAGGTCCATTTGGATGGGTGGATTTGAGGAGAGATTTGAAATTCATGGTAGCAAATCCACCGTTAGTGTTTGGATGGACATGGATTTGAAATCCATGATTTTCATTTTGAGCTAATTTTAAAGTCATTTTGGTAACTTGAGAGGATTTGAAATCCACTCATTTCAAATTCTGCATTTCAAATCACCATATCCAAACGTAACCTAAATTACTATTCACTCACGGCATGTATGCATGTGACTTCAGAAAGAAGGAGAGATGACTTGAATATAAAGTAGTGTCAAAAATCAGTTAGTTAGGTAGGTAGGATCAGATTGAGATTAAATAATAGTATATATGAAAATCAAGATATGATATTTAAGTTGATACAGATTTGTATAGTGGCTTAATGCGATACAATTTACAGGTGGAGTATAAGAGCCAAGAACTATCCATCCATATATGTAAGACAAAAAGAATGACGAAAATGGTGCATAATATTAATATATATATATATATATATATATGGGGAAAAAAATGGAATCTTCATCTGTGAATTATATCAAGTTATTGAATGAAAAAAAAAAAAAAGAATTAAACTCTTGAATTTTTTTGTAAATTTGATTTTTCAAATTGCAATCTAAACTACTAATAATTTATCAAATTAATTTGTAATTTTTGAATCATTTTTTGGGCAGAAACGTGAATATGTGACCCTTACGATAACTTCAAATGACGTTCACATTAAATTACATAATTACAAAAATATATATAGTTATACTTTCAGCGTGCATGTCACTCGTCACGTTTTTTTTCCAAAAGATAATCAGAGTTGTACGTAATTTAATAATTTTTAATAATTCAGGTTGCATTAACAATTTGATAAGAAAAATGAAGTTTGAATTTAAAAATGAAAGAAACCAACAATAATTCAAGTTTTTTTTTTTTTTTATGCACCATGTACCCAATATTTCAATATGTATGGTTAAAGATGAGAAGAAAGTGGATTCCTTTAAGATAAGAGTGGAATTGTGTTAGAACAGAAAAAGGTGGTAGTGTTGCAGGGAGGGATGAATGAATAAGGGTTGCACCGTCCCACGCTTTTCAACTTTTAAAGATAATATATATATATATATATATATATATATAATTATATATTAATTGTCCCTAATAGATCATATATGACAAAAACTTTTATGCATCAAGTGTATGGATCCTAAATTCATGCACCTGACCCGACCCGTGCATGTACACGCGTTTCACGCGCTCTCACGCGCTCCCATGCGCTTGGGTGGATGCGCTGAAATTCACTCAAATTTGCTCGTTAAGGATACCTTTTAATTATGTTAAGGATACCTTTTATTTATGTTAAGGATACCTTTGAAATCTTGCATACCACGTTATGTTAATCATACCTTTAAATTATGTTAAAGAATACCTTTTGGTTATATTAAACATATATTTAGGTTATGTTAAGAATGTCTTTAGGTGATGTTAATGATATCTTTGAAATCGTGATTCCAGGTTCCTTTGAAATCCTGATTTGATACCCTTAGAATTCGTTCCAGGTCACATACATTTATGATATATTAAGGATACCTTTAGGTTATGTTAAGGATACATTTATGTTATGTTAGAGATACATTTGTGTACAAAATGTGTAACACAACTATGTTATGGATAAGATATCTCTAACATAACATAAATGTATCCTTAACATACCCTAAAGGTATGTCTGACGTAAAGTAAATGTATGAAATTTGAGCAAAAGTATCCTTAACATAACTTAAATGTATCCCTAAACATTACTTAAAGGTATTCTTAACATAACCTAAATGTATGTCTAGCTTAACGTAAATGTATGAAATCTGGGCATAAATGTACCCTTAACATAACTTAAAGGTGTTCTTACACATTACATAAATGTATCCTTAACATAAGTAAAAGTCATGAGCCAAATTTAAAAAAGTTAGCGTGAAAAAAAAAAAACAAAAGAGATGCGAGTCGGATAACCCGGATCCAACCCGATTGCATGGATCTAAAATCCATGCACCTGATGCACAAGAGACTTACTCATCATATATATATATAGAGAGAGAGAGAGGAGAAAAATAAGTGAAATGTTCCTATAATCCATAGGGTTGAAATCAAACAAATTATCTGTTATTCAAATCTAGATTGTTTGATAAAAATATTTTGTTTGAACTCAATTTGATAGATATATTATTAAAAAAAAATTGAACATACTCTTACAATATTTGATAAAATCTAAAGCTCAGCTCAAACTCGAATTCGATTATCATAGAAAGGTAAAAATATTAAACTACACGATCTCGACTCGAATTGATTCAAACACGATTTGATGAACTATTAAACAATTGTTCAAACATAAATTTTAAAGATGGATTATATTATTGAATTCAAATTGTATTATCTACAACCCTGATAAATTGTTTGTAGGTTTTTGTTAATTAGGTGCAAAAATGAGGTTTGTTTAATGTTAAATATGTATAAATGGCAGAAAAGAAAAACATACATTTCTCTGGAGGGATCACCCCAATTATGCCAGCCCTTAGGAATGATGATATTATCTATGAAAGTGTACGCAAAGACCACCCTGGAAAATGGGCCCCATGCTCTCCCCAGGTACAGTGCGCCAGACCCGGTTACTCTACAGTTGACGAAGGAGAAGCCGGTGTCGTCTAGCATGCTGCTTCTCCCCTGCGCTGTCACTGCCCCCGTTACTGGCGCTATTGCATGCACTTGACAACTCTGCACCGTAGACACACCACTCCACTCCATTTGTATGTATTGTTTAAAATAATAAAGTAAATTCAATTTTAATTCATTTAAAAAGTCATTGTCCAATTTTCGTTGATCATGGAAGTGGTTTTCAATTTTAGTCCAATTAAGCAAAAAATCATCACTATTTGAATATTTTTATCACTATTTCGTCCATCATGGAAGCGGTTTTCAATTTTCAGATTTCAATTTTAGTCCAATTAAGTCAAAAATGGACCAAATAATGACGATTTTTGACTTAATTGGACTAAAATTGAAAATCACTTTCATAATGGACGAAAATTAAATATTAATTTTTTAAATGAACTAAAATTGATTTTTTCCCTTAAAATAATAGGAATATTAATGTGTTTGTAGCTAGGTAGGTACCTCAAACAAGGAAAGGCCATTCCCAAAGATGAAGTCAACAGATCCCTCGATGTAACACTCCTTGTAATAATGCCTACCTGAATGGTCGTATAGTGTGTCCTGTGCCCCCAAAAATCTACAGCCCACAAACGACGCCGTATCTGCCGATATCCTGAAAGCCACCGCCTGCTTACCCACCGCACCCGGTGCTGGCACTGGCGTTGTGTTCTTGAAAGTGATGTTCTTGGCAATAAAGAAAGGTGAGTTAACAGCAAAAGTGGCAGAACCATATGTTCCAAGTGGTTGACCTTTGGGTCCGATTGTCTGAGCCGTGTCACCCCATTCCACTATCGTCTTCTCCGCTCCATCCCCTTCTATTGTTATGTACGATTTCAGTTGTGGTATTATCACCTTCTCCCTGCACAGTACCCTTTTTCATTTATTACTTACTTAATTGAGAAAAATTCAATTTTAGCCCATTTAAAAAGTCACTGTCCAATTTTCGTCCACCATGAAAACAATTTTCAATTTTTGTCTAATTAAGTCAAAAATCTTCACTCTTTGGTCCATTTTTGGCTTAATTGGACTAAAATTGAAAACCGCTTCAATGGTGGATGAAATAGTGACGATTTTTGGCTTAATTGGACTAAAATTAAAAACCACTTTCATGGTAGACGAAAACTTTTTAAATGGACTAAAATTGAATTTAACTCTTACTTAATTACTCTAGAGAGAGAAGAGAGAGAGAGTTACGTATAAATGCCTGCATGTACATAGATGACGACTCTAAGGAGATTAATGGTGGGAAGAGAATCGATGGCATCTTGAATGGAGGTGAAATCCCCAAGCACAGGGTTCTTATCAACAGTGAGGGTGTAAGAAGGGAAGAGCTTATTGTTTGCAGCAGCTTTGAACACTGAATGATTCAGGCTCCCAACATAATTTACCCACTTTATGAATTCGTATTCAACCTTCTTCCTCTCATTCTTCGTACCTTTTCTCTCTGAAATCACAACCGTTGATCTCGTCATCATCACAACTATAACAACTATTGTAACATGGAACAAACTATACCTATCACCACTACCCATTTGCCTATTATTGATGTTCGTATTTTGGAGTTGTTCATTTTCCCTATTTGCTCCATATCTTATATATATAGTGTGTGACCTAATTAATTATACCAAAATTAGTGCAAGCACAAAAAAAAAAAAAAAAAAAGAAAAAAAGGGCACTCCAACCCTTTATATTTATATGGCAAAATCTTTTATGCATCGGTATCCGTGCAACCGGGTCGACTTGTTCACGCGCCCAAAACGTGCTTCCACGTGCTCCCACGCGCTGAACACTTGTGCTGAAGCTCACCCAAAATTCGTTCCAATAGACCAACCTTTGTGTATAGTTAAACCAACCTTTGTGTATAGTTAGACCAACCATGTGTAGGTAGGTCTAACTATATACAAAGGTATGTCTAACATATATAAAGATATGTTTAACTATATATAAAGGTATGTCTAACATATACAAATGTATGTATAAGTATACATAAATGTATGTCTAACACAACGTAAAAGTATGTATAACATAACGTAGTGGTATGTGCCAAAATTCAAAAATCAAGCCAAAAAAAGACAAGACATGAAATCTGGGCAGAACTGATTTATTTAACATAGCTTAAAGGTATGTCTAACATAACCTATTGGTATGTGATTTTTTTCAAAAATCATATGCGAAAAAAAAAAAAAGTGTGGTCCCCCAACCCGGATCCGACCCGGGTGCATCACAAGAGACCTACTCCATTTATATTTACTTTTGTCTCTAATGTACTTTTTTTTTTTTCCTACTTTTTTTCCACCTCTTTTTTCAACTTTTGTTCCATTATTACTAAATTAAGGGAAAAGCTTTTAGGGATTGAAACCAAAAGGATGAAAGTACAAGAGCAAAAAAAGTTGCATTATTTGATCAAATAATATATGAATCTTACAACCAAATCTTTTTAATTAGGTGGGCACTAAAACACCCACGCAAATGTTTCAACCACAACCAGGTATTATATGAGTAACTTGATTTGAACTCATAATTGATATTTCGTCTATATCATATTATATTTGCATAGTCTAAGGGCATCATTATATGTTGAAATTCTAATCATTGAATGAATCTAGTTGTTCTATAACCTCACAGTCATTGAGATCAATTTAGTAAATCAATCAAATTTCGAGGATAGGCAAATATAATTCTCCTTAACAATTAAAAAAATAACTGTAAGGAAAAGGCTAACAAAAATAAAAGACACTAGAAATTTTATTAAAAAGTGGGGTTAAATTCAATTTTAGTTCATTTAAAAAGTCATTGTCCAATTTTCGTCCACTATGGAAGCGGTTTTCAATTTTAGTCCAATTAAGCCAAAATTAATCGTCACTATTTGGTCCATTTTTGTCATAATTTCGTCCACCATGGAAGCGGTTTTCAATTTTAGTCCAATTAAGCCAAAAATAGATCAAATGGTGACGATGTTTGGCTTAATTGGACTAAAATTGAAAACCGCTTTCATGGTGGACGAAACTTGGAGAATGACTTTTTAAATGGACTATAATTGAATTTTGAGAGACCGTCTCACGGATCTTTTTTCGTGAGACGGATTAATCCATAACCCACATTTACCAATTCATATGAAAGTTTGTGGATATGGATTTAATTCATGAGTAATAAGGATCCGTCTCACGGAAACTATCCGTGAGACCGTCTCACATGAGTTTTTGCGTTGAATTTTTCAATAGTGGGGTATAAAAGAATGGATATTTTCGTAATTATATAAGAAATGGTTTAGTTTTCGTCTGTATATGAGAATGGAATGTGATGAGGGGGATCACGGGTGCTTGCACTTAATTATATACCTTTATGTATCTATCTATATCTATATATGTTTGTGGGGTTGGTTGTTGTTGGGGTCTCTCACGGGGTTGAAAAAATCTTAGCCACAAGTTGGTTTTGTTGGAATGCACTTTTTGAGCCTTACGTTTTCAGTACCTAAGAATATTTCTTGGCTTTTTTGTTGTTGCTTCTCGTGAGTGTGAGTGTTGTATAGTCACTCCTTTGATGCACCTGCGCCCACTGTATTTTTTTTTTTTATATCGTTTCATGATGTGTCTTTCAATGAGTATTGTTGGGGTAGGTGAATATTAGATCACGTCTTTGTTACACAAATCTTGTTATGTGAGATGAGTCGTCCACTGTATTTTTTTTTTTATATCATTTGATGATGTATCTTTCTATGCCTAACTTATACCGTTTCATGATGTGTCTTTCAATGAGTATTGTTGGGGTAGGTGAATATTAGATCACGTCTTTTGTGAGATTATTTCACGAATCTTGTTATGTGAGATGAGTCAATTCATAGTTCATACTGAGAAATTAATATAAAATTTGTTAAAGTAGATCTCACTTATGAGTAAAAATGATTCATGTTGAAATAGATCTAATTAATCTCATGGGATCTATCCATGAAACTGTCTTACGTAAGTTTGTGTTATCCTCTTGGTGTCCGATCAATCTTTTTGTTTGTATGTGTTATGTCAAATAAATAATACATTTAGTCTCACATGAGTTTGTGTCATCCTCTGGGTGTCCACTCAACCTTTTTGTTTGTATGTGTTATGTCAAATAAATAATACATTTTAGTTATGTGATCAATATTCTTATTTCATATTTAGTAAAATGAGGAATACATTTATATGATAACTAATACATTTATGTAAGAGTTAGTCTCCTGTGCAACTGGTGTACATACAATTCGGGTCGGGTCCGGGTCGACCCGGATCCGCGCACTTTTATTTTTTTTATTTTTTTTTGAACTTTATTTTTTCAATTCAGGTTGTTACCTTTATGTTATATGCATGTGACCTTTATGTTATATAAGTGTGACCTTTATGTATAAATGTAGTGACCTTTATATACTCTAACTTAGAAAAAAATGAACAATTTTAGTAAAATTTGTACATATTTACGTTTATGTAATATTAGCTGCACATATATCCATCCTTAAAATGCACTGAATTTTGAAAATTTCAAAATTTTTCAAAGTTATGGATTATAAAGGTCATAATATTTGTACATAAAGGTCACAAGAATTATACATAAAGGTTACAACAATACAACATAAAGGTCTTAATGTGAAGTGAAAAAACCTGAAAATTTTCATTTTTTTCTAAGTTACTGAACATAAAGGTCATAACATTTATATATAAAAGTCACACTTATATAACGTAAAGGCCACATCTTTACAACATAAAGGTAACAGCCTGAAGCGAAAAAAAAAAAAATCCAGGTGTGCGGATCCGGGTCGGGTCGCCCCAGTTGCACCAATCCAGATCCGTGCACCTGGTGCACAGCAGCATTTGCCTTTATGTAATACAATTAGTATTTTATGATACAACTTATAAATTTCAGTAAAATAATAAAATATTTATTTAAGTAAAATAAAGTATTACATTTTATTAAACGGATAAATGCGAAAATCCTCTCATGGTATGGAACATTGGCGTGAAATCCCCTTATGGTACAAAAATTTGCGCTAAATCCATTGTGATTTTCTAAATGCATAAAAACACCTATGAAACTGATGTCTGAATGCAATTTTGGTCTGTCATTGTGATATACTAAATACACAAAAACTTCTATTAGATAGATATATGGATCTAAAATTCATGCAATTTTCGTTATTCCGATCCAGAACCACTTTACACGTGTCCTATATGTATGAATCCAAAATTCGTGCAATTTAGGTTTATCCAATCCAGAACCAATTTATGCACCCCACCCGTCCATATGTCCACGCTTACACTCTCTCTCACATGTTGTTCTGATAAATATGTAATACCTTTTAGCTATGTTTGTGATATCTTTTAGTTATAATATTGATCATTTATGTTATGTTAATTACACTTGTAAGAAGAAGTTGTGTTAGATTTTGAATAGACAAACTTGTTGTAAGTATTAGAGCTTGTTAGTACCTCATATCTTTTTAAATAACTTAGCATCCTTAGAGATCGAGAAATCTTCTACTGAAGAGAGGAGCTGCACGCTGCAAGTTAGACCCAAGAGAATAAGTCTGCATACAGCGCGCTACAATTAGAAGGTATTTCAAAAAAAGGATGCTGCACACTGCAAGTTCTGGAAGATGAGCATTTCATCATGCAGCGACCTAGGATGCAGCGCCAACAATAAGTTGCAGAAACTTATGTCACGTGCAGAAGATCATCCAAGGACCAATCTGAAAAGGCTGCTGCACGATCAAAGAATACGAGAAAATCTCAAGACTTCAATTGCCACTGTAGTTCGATCAAAAACACTTAAGCTCAACTACAAATTCAAAATGGTGCGGAATAACGAGAAGCCACCTCTTGTGCTTGATGCAGATTTTGCAACAAGAGGACAACCACATTTAATAAAGCCGCTGCGTGAAGAAAGCGACATAGCATAAAACCTACGAGCTTACATTAATTAAGTTGTCCCCAATAAGATCAAGAGGATCAGGAATGTTAGTGTTGGATTTTCCAACATTGATTTATTTTTCATTTTTCAATCTTTTTTCTAAATCATTGAATTAATTTGATTTGATTTCTTGATGATATTAGATTTATCCATTAAGATTTGATTCTAATCTCACATATCCTTCTTTTCAAGAAACAAATAATTCTTAACAAAACTTTCCCTATCTTTAAGGAAAGAAGATCATATCTCTATGTACTTGTTTTGATAGGATTTAAGAGATCACTGCAGGAGTGTGGTGCAAGTTTGAAGAATCATCTAGAGTATATAAATAGGACGAGATGACTGAAGATCAAGACGCACAACAAGAACTTCAATATTTCGAGTTTACCAGTGTCCTACTAGTACCATAGACGACACCACCTTGTCCACTTTTCTCTATGTCATAGGGTTTGCATGCTTGTGAATTTTTAGTAAAGATAGGGATTTTAGTGAACTTTTGAGAGTTTTTGCATATGTCCATAGGTTTTCTTACTGTTTACAAAGAACGTAATGAATGCCTGTAAAAAGAATCTTATCTTGAGATTACTCTATCTCCTTGTACTGCAACGATCATCTAATAAAAGAGTTTTTGCCCTAAAGGCAGTCCAAGAGTATTTGTATACTCGTGGATAAATCTCTGTCTCTTGATCTTTTTATTATTTTATTTTTATTCCGCTACATGTTACGCTGGTGTTGTCGACACCCTAGACAACACAGTGTACTCTAATTTTGATACTCATTTTTTTTTTGTGCTTTCTTGCAGATTACAGACCACACAAAACTTTCAATTGGCATCACGAGTCTCCACTTGACACGTTAAGTGGCTGATCCAAATTTGTAACCATGCAAGATATGGATTGGTGCAACCCCAGCTTTAGAAGGATTACAATTCTTGATGGATCTAACTATGCAATCTGTGTGCGTACCAAGATCAAATCCATTGATCCAAGAGCTTGGAATGTAGTGCTGGAAGGTTATACTCCTCCAATAAGGGAGATTGATGGTCACTTTGTGCCAAAAGCTCAAAGTGAATGGACAGTTGAAGAGATCAACAATGCAAACTTTAATGAGAAGACAATCAATGTTATCTTTTAAGCCGTGGATATCAAGGTGTTCAAACTGATCATAAATTGTGTCACTGCCAAAGAAGCTTGGAAGACTCTTCAGAAACACTATGAAGGAGCAAGCTGTGTTCGTGAAGCAAAGATGTGTCTCATAATGTCCAAGTTTGAGAACATGCGTATGGAGAAGAATGAAGATATTGACACATACTTTGAGAGACTTCGTGACATCTCAAATTAAAGCCAAATGCTGAGAACCAATTGGACGCAAGCAATTAGTTTCCAATACCATGCGTAACTCTTCCACCGCTATTCAATATCAAGGTGTCTGCCATTGAAGAAGCTCACAATCTTGCTATGATGGACATCGATATGTTACAAAGTATTTTGCAGACTTTTGAGCTCAACCTTCAAAGTCAACAAGTTGCAACACAAAAGAGTTAGACCATTGTCTTGCAAGCTCAAAATGATGAAGACTCTGAGGATGATGATGAACCATTTGAAGAAATAACTGAGGGGCAGAACATGGCCATGATAGCTAATAAGTTTAATTCCATGATAAGGAAGTTCAACAAGGAGAAGCCCCGTTCCAAAGGAAAGGAGCATTACGATGCCTCTGTCGAACAGCCCCAAATTGAAACCACTTGGATCATCATCTCAACCTCAACATCATCCTAAGAAGCTAGCCTTAGAACAGAGAAGAAATGATCCCAAACATCTTAATACCATTCAATGTCATGCATGTTCGGGATGGGGACATTATGCTAATGAATGTGCGAATACACAGAGGAGATATGAACTGAAGAACCATTGGGTTACCTTAAGTGATGATGAGGATGATGTTGGAGCAGAAATTCAAAGTCAATCTGTATTATTTGCTGGAATGCTTGAGCAGTCCGACGATGTTGTCGACAATGTTGCTGATGATGTTGCCGACGATGTCATCACAACACAGACAACATCAGAGAGGTCTGATTTGTTTAATTTTTTGAATATAACCTATCTAAATGTTGTGAGTTGTGATGACACAGATTCTCTAGATGGAGATGATTTGGACAAAGCTGTTATTGTTGAAGAACTTCAAAAACTTTATAATTTCTTACTCAGGGAATGGAAAAAGTAGTGCAAACAAATGGAAGTGCTCTCCAAGGAGAATGATGTGCTAAAGGATTCACTTGCTAAGATGGAAAAAGCTCTAACCAAGAAAGATGTTGAAATTGACAAGATTCAATCAAAGCTTGACGAGACTGAGTCTATCCTTACCAACTGGAATTCGAGCTCAACTAAGGTAATGAAATCATGGGATCATGCAATGTTACCAAGTTAGGTATTGGATTTAATAAGTCTGTTGAGTTAGTTTTTCCAAACCTTTTTGATGACTCACATGCTAAGATCAATTTTGTGAAAGAAGAGTCAAAAGAGTCTGAAAATTCTCACAAATCAGGTCCTAGGAAGAGAAAAATGTATGTCATTACTGTTTTCGACTTGGACACATAAGACCATTCTATCGAGCATTGAAAAATGATCGAGCCAGTGGTCTGGTGTTGCCTCTGGTGTCATTAAACACCACATGCAACACTGCTGTAAGAAAAAACCAAATGAAAATCTGGATTCCAAAAAATTCTCAAGTCTGTAATGTTGTAACTGTTGCCTTGAAGACTAACCTTGCAAGTTCTTGGTACTCTGACAGTGGCTATTCTCGCCATATGACGGGGACCAAAGAATATTTGAGTAATTTGGTATCCTTTGCTGAAGGATTTGTGACCTATGGAGGAGGTGCTAAAGGCAAGACAATTGGAAAAGGAACACTAAATATACCAGGTTTTCCAAGGTTGAAAAATGTTTTACTAGTTGATGAACTTGTGGCTAATCTAATTAGTATAAGTAAATTATGTGATGACAACCTTGAGGTAAAATTCACTAAAGACTCTTGTGAGGTTTTTGATGAGACTAACATGTGCATTATGACAGGTAGAAGATCTCATGATAATTGCTACCTTGTGGGAGAAAAAGTCATATGCAACAAAGCTAACTTTGATGACACAGTTTTGTGGCATCAAAAATTAGGACACGTGAACTTTCGTACTCTTGAGAAATTGATGAAGTTTGATGCTATACAAGGGCTACCAAGTTTGAACCACAAATGTAAGATAGTTTGTGGGGAATGCCTTAAAGGCAAACAAACCCGTGTTCCCCATGGTGTTACATCACACCCCGGACAACACTCAGGTACTATTCATTGTTTTCAACTTTTACATATGGATCTAGTGAGTCTAGTTGAAGTTGAAAGTCTTGGAGGAAATAGGTATTCCTATGTTATAGTTGATGATTTTTCTCGTTATACATGAATTTTCTTTTTACATGAAAAATCTGAAACTTTCTCACATTTCAAAGTTTTGTATACAAGGATTAAAACCTACTTTTCTTCAAAAATATTAAACATCAGATATTATCATGGTAAGAAATTTGAGAATAATATGTTTTCTGAATTCTGTGAAAAGAAAGGAATTGCTCATCAATTTTCGGCTCAAAAAACTCCTCAGCAAAATGGAGTTGCTGAACGAAAGAATCAAACTTTGCAAGAGATGGCACGTGTTAAGCTCAACTCTAAAAACCTCTCACGACGTTTTTGGGCAGAAGCATTGAACACTACATGTCATATAAGAAATAGGGTTTTTTTAAGACTCGGTAGCAAAATGACTCCCTATGAAATTTTGAAAGGAAAGAAACCGAATCTTATGCATTTCCATGTTTTTGAGTGTCTTTGTGTATATCCTAAATGATCGTGAAAATCTTGCTAAGTTTGACTCAAAAAGTGACAAAACAATTTTTCTTGGGTATTCCTTGAATAGTCATGCTTATCGTGTGTTTAATTTGAGATCAAGGAGTATTCAAGAATCTGTCAATGTAGTGTTTGATGATTTTTCTGATGTCACAGGGAAAACAAATCAAGATGCTGTGGTAGATCTGATCGAAACCCCAATCATTCCTAAAACTGGAATTACTGATGTTGCCCCCCAGTGTTCCGACACCAGAGACAACACCAGAGGCAACACCAGAAGCAACACTGGCAGCAGATTCAAAATCTGATGAAAGTGATTATGATATTCATGATCCAGTTCAAAGAGACCCACCTGCTCGTATTAGAAAGAATCACCCAACCACACAGGTGATAAGGGGAGTAAATTAAGGTATTCGAACTCGAAGAAAAGACCCCATGAATTACAAAGAAATGGTAAGGTATGTGTGTATGTAAACCACATATTCGGATGTAAAATTCTACTGTTTCGTCTCCCCAATTGAACCCAAAAATGTTTCTGAAGCTCTAAAAGATAATTTTTGGATACTAGAAATGCAAGAAGAATTAGAACAATTCACTAGAAATGATGTTTGGTTTCTTGTCCCTAGACCCGCTGATACTAATGTGATTGGAACTAAGTGGATTTCTAAGAATAAAACAGATGAGTCGGGAAAAATAGTAAGAAACAAGACACGTCTAGTAGCTCAAGGGTACAGACAAGTTGAAGGTATTGATTATGATGAAAGTTTTGCACCCGTTGCTAGAATTGAATCTATTAGATTGCTTATTGCTATTGCTTGCTATTTGAAAATTACTCTTCATCAAATGGATGTTAAAGGAGCATTTTTGAATGGGTTATTGGATAAAGAGGTATGTGTTGAGCAACCTAAAGGTTTTGAAGATCCATTCAAACCTCATTATGTTTACAAACTCAAGAAAACATTGTATGGTTTGAAACAAGCTCCTCGAGCTTGGTATGGTCGATTGACCACCTTTCTACTTGAGTTTGGATTCATAAGAGGTATGACCGATCATACTCTTTTCATTAAAAGAAGTGATCGAAACTTTATGATTGCTCAAATTTATGTGGATGACATTGTTTTTGGTTCTACTTCTCAAAGTGAACTTGATGAATTTGTGAAAGCTATGTCATCCACTTTTGAAATGAGTTTGATTGGGGAACTAACTTTCTTTCTAGGATAGCAGGTCAAGCAATCAAAATAAAATATGCCAAGAATTCGGTATCTCGATTTGGATTAGAAAATTCCAAGCCAATGCAAACCCCCTGGGCGCTTCACAAAATTTGTCCAAGGACAGTGTTGACAATGGTGTCTACAACACCTTGTATAGGTCGATGATTGGAAGCTTGTTGTACTTAACCGTTAGCCATCCAGATATCTTGTACAGCATTGGTGTCTGTGCTTGTTAACAATCTGACCCCAAAACATCTCATCTTCAAGCTGTCAAACGAATCATAAGGTATGTTTCGGGTTCAATTGAATTGAGTATTTGGTACACCAAAGACACTAATCTTAATTTAGTAGGCTTTAGCGACTCCAATTGAGCTGGTGATATAGATGATAGAAAGAGCTCTAGTGAGGGATGTTTTTACTTAGGAAACTATCTAGTGTCATGGCATAGTAGGAAACAAAATCGTGTCTCGTTATCTACTGCCGAATCCGAGTATGTAGTCGCGGGTAGTGGGTGTACTCAACTCTTGTGGTTGAGACAAATGCTTGATGATTATGGATTTATAACTAAGTCTTTGAGCCTGTTTTGTGATAATACTAGTGCGATTGATATTTCTAAAAATCCGCTTCAACATTCACGCACTAAGCACATAGATATAAGACATCATTTTATTCGAGATTTAGTATAAAAAGGTATTATTGGACTTGAATATGTATCCACCGAAAACCAAATTGTAGATATTTTTACTAAGGCTCTAGATTTTGAGAGATTTTCTTCTCTAAAGAAATCTCTTGGTGTGTGAGTTGCTTGAATGCATGAGTATTTATTTTACGGGTGTTACGACCATGTTGTTCACACCACTTATAACACCCATTGTTCTGCGTATTATTTTTTAGGATTTCCAGGCATATGTGTGCGTGACTATACCTAACCAGTGTGTTCCTTATGTGTAAAAGGTTGCTTGGACACTTTAATCCTTAAATGGCTCGTGTTTGATAGTGCACTTTGATCTGAAAAATGGTAAAAGTCACGAAGCACTTGGAGCACGACCTTCGCTGCGATGATACTTTTCAGGTAGCCTAGTGACACTCTAAAAATGTGTTGTGTGACCTACACTGAGTAACTCGGGGCACGACACTGGCTATGACGATGCTTCCTTGTCAAAAGGTGTAGGAAATACAACAATCGAATCAAAAATAATCTTGATCTCACAACTGAGTAACTAGAAGCATGACGCTCGATACAACAGTGCTCTCTTTTCAAAAGGTTGGTTGAGATCATGTATGTTCGAATTTTGTTAAGTGCACGGATTTTTGTTTGAGCACAATTTTTTTGAACGGTGTCCTTGCAGTGATTATGTAACACTAGGGACAACACCAGTCTAGTATAAGGTGTGCGATTTTTCAAAATTTTATTTCCTAGGCATCCCTAGATTTTTTGCATTCTTCTTTTTTCTGGATTTTAGTGGATACATTGGATTTTCAGATAATCCTATATACACTTCAATTTTGAATTTAATGACTCATTATTCTTAGGTTTCTTTTTGTTCACATTATGTTTCATATTTCGTCATATGTTTTGATGGCTTAAAGTTTGGATATAAATCTGCACTCTACTAGCAGCTTATACCACTCACTCCTCTCTCATGCTACTCTCTCTTCTTCCGTGAATTTCTTCTTCTATTTCCTTTATCCATCTTCTTTACTCTTCTCTATCCAAGATTTGTTTTTGGACATCTATACAAGTTCTTCCCGCTAGTTTGGTGATTTTTTTGTGAGGGGGAGAATCCTTTTGGATATAATGTTGTTGAGGGGAGAACTTATTAATGGATATGGATGTGTTATCTATTGAAAACCCTCCGTTGATTTATGTTTTAGCCCTACACGTTGAGTGTTGTCTCTGTGTCTGGCAACACTGCCCCAACATTGTGGTTTTGATGTGTTCGTTTCAGATCAAAAAGGGGGAGAAGAGTACTCATGGTGATGAAATGGAGGTGAAAAAGATGTAGATTGATTTTAATTGGAAGATTGAGATTGTTTTTAATTGTTCTTGATTTTGATGGATATTTTTCATGATTGTTTTGAATAATTAATATCTAATTCTTTTAGTGATTAGTTGTGAATGTAGAATTGAGGGGGAGAAATTCCACGTGAGAGATGATTTAGGTTTTGAGTTGAAAAAGCAAAAAATGGGGAGATTGTTAGTGTTGGATTTTCCAAAATTGGTTTATTTTTCCCTTTTCAATCTTTTCCTAAATCATTGTTCTTGATGATATTAGATTTATCTATTAAGATTTGATTCTAATCTCACATATCTTTCTTTTCAAGAAACAAATAATTCATAACAAAACTTTTCCTATCTTTAAGAAGAGAAGATCATATGTTAGTGTGCTTGTTTTGATAGGATATGATATGATTGGATTTGAGAGATCTCTGCTGGAGTGTGGTACAAGTTTGAAGAATCATCTGGAGTCTATAAATATGACGAGAAGACTAAAGATCAAGACGCACAACAAGAGCTTTAATATTTTGAGTTTACCAGTGTCTTGCCAGTGTTAGATCACACCGTAGACGACACCACCCTGTCTTCTTTTCAATATGTCATAGGGTTTGAATGCTCGTGACTTTTTAGTAAAGATAGGGATTTTAGTGAACTTTTGAGAGTCTTTGCATACGTCCATATGTTTCCTTGCTGTTCACAAAGGACGTATTGAATGCTTGTAAAGGGGAAAAATTCAATTTTAGTCCATTTAAAAAGTCACTATCCAATTTTTGTCCACCTTGGAAGCGGTTTTCAATTTTTGTCCAATTAAGCCAAATATCGTCACTATTTGGTCCATTTTGGCTTACTGCAACGATCATCTAATAAAGGAGTTTTTGCGCTGAAGGCAGTCCATGAGTATTTGTATACTCGTGGATAAATCTCTTTATCTTGATCTTTTTGTTATTTTATTTTTATTCCGCTGCATGTTACACTGGTGTTGTCGACACCTTAGACAACACACTGTACTCTGATTTTGATACTCGTTTTTTATTGTGCTTTCATGCAGATTACAGACCACGCAAAACTTTCAAGGAAGATCAAGGAGTCAACCCAACAAGGATCATCAAGGACGATCTTGAAGATCAGCATAAGAGTGACCCGAAGAGGAATTAGATGAAGACACGTGGAATGTGCTTCCTTTAACTAGTGCATTTCACCACCCATATAAAGAGGAAGAATGGAACTGAAGATGACAACTGAAAATTTGAAGAATCAAATCTAGCTGAAAAGATCTCAACTTCTTATCCCGGAGCTTGTAGTAAGAAACACACTTACAAAGAAACAAACTTCTTCCAGTTCATCAACCTAGGAGCAAGCCTTCAGCAACGATCGTATCCATTGAAGACTTAGTTCCATTTTGTTGAGGAACTTTTTTTTTTATTCTTTAACTATTTTATCTATTCGCTTAGGTTATTTTATGGTGTCCACACTTGAGAGGAAAAATATCTCACTGTGTGTTTTAGTCCTTGTATAGGATAATACCCTGTGTGGGTCCCTGTTTGATTGCTGAAACCTACGAAAGGGAGTAAGAATCATAGTAGGTTGTATCCTTACCGAAACATGTTTTGAAAGAGTCTTGTAAATCATTTGACCTAGTGGATTTCCTCCTTGAGTAGGAGAAGAGAGGACGTAGAAGTCTTACACCACCTTTGAACCTCTATAAACCCTTGTGCATTTATATTCTGCATTTACAGCTTTATTTCTTATATCTTTTCATGTATGTTATATGTTTGGGTTTATGTGCTCACATGTGCTGTAACCTTTTAACTCTGCAAGTGAGATAGGAAAGAGTATTATCTTTACCATGGAAGATGGCGGTACTGAGTATGAACTCTGTGTAACAACTATTATTTGACATCTCTATAAGTGGTCTAAGCCTAAAGCAACTGAGCATCTTTGGAGATGAAGATGCTCAGGCCATGTGGGGCAAATTCGCAGGGGACTCCGACAAAGAGGTGAAGCGGAGCACCTTGAAAAAGAACTTCAAACCTGAATACTTCCTTCTGTACGACATCTACGCCTACATTATCGAAGGGAGGTTGGGTTGCTATGATAAGTGCACTCACCTCAAATTCAGGCTGATGACAGCAATCATGACCCATACAGAGGTCAACTGGAGCAGATACATCCCTCTTAGGATATGGGAGGAGGCGGAAAAGGCTACTGCTCGCAAAAGTTATGGGATTGCTATTAGTGCAATCCTTCACCACTTGGGGATCTAACTCATAAATCTTGTCCCCATTCCAGCCGAAAATTTTATTGGAGAGAATAAAAAGAAGAAGAATGTGAAGCGCGAGAAAGAGAAGGTAAGGAGTCCTGCTACAGTTCAGAGGAAGAATGTGGTAAATGAAGCAGCAAAGGCGAGGTAATTCGGTGGCAGTAGCATAGGAGAAGGAGCAGCTTGTGCATCAACTTCGACCTGCCAAGAAGGGTGGAAGATTCAAGATGGTTGCCATCAAGGGCTCCTCGAAGGATGCTGCGACCTGCGAAGGGATCCTCGAACAGCGCTGTAACTGAGGAAGCTGTAGCAAAAAAGAAAGCTGCTCAAATACCAAGTCTTGCTTGCAGTGTCTTACCTGCTGCAAGCAGAGAATGCAGTGGTCCCACCCTAGAGGGAAAGGGTGTGGACGTGTTGGTGGGTGCAACCACTATGGATGAGGAAATCATAATAGTTGTAAGAGAATGAGCAGAAGGGACTCCCATCGAGGTTGCTCGATCTGATGGTGAGAATGAGCAGGACACTGAGGTTATAATGGAAGAAGTTCCCTTAGCAGCAGAGGTTGCAGCAGGAGAAGTTGAACCTCTATTTCCCATTGATGCAGAGAAGGTTGTAGAAGTAGAAGAATAACCATCTACTGGAACTGCAGTCAAGCATGCCTCTAGGTGGAAACTGGTGTGGAGGATGATGTGAGACCCGAGCCTAATTACTACCCGTTGACCAATATAGACCATGTATCCATGCATTTTATAAATCATGACATGATGTTTATGTGATACTTTAGTTTATATGAATATCATATAATGTATCAACTTTATTAAATTAACTCATTAAATCATAGATTTGATTGTTGGTTATTAATAATTCAAAGACCCTAATTTATGTGCAAAAGAGCATATTAGAAAGGAGAAATTAGGTGTCTATGTATATATTTTGTATTGGTTGATTCAAAATAAAATAGCACGGGTGAAAATTAGTTTTTATCATGAATGCACCCATAAAATCATAAGCCTAATATAAATATTTAATTATTTATAAGAAAAAGAGTTACTAAGGTGATGATGACACCTAATACCACGAGTAGGGAAATTGGGCACACACGTGTTTCATTTGTAAATGATGACTACTCATTCCATTTAGGATACTAGTTTAAAAAAAAAAAGGAGACATAACGTAGGAGAAGAAAAGAAAAAAAAGAGAAACAAGAAGAGTCGAAACTAAAACTGCAACCCCATTTTAGGTGAGTATTCTCTTAGAGTAAGTCTCATGTGAATCAGGTGTATGAATCTAAATTTTAGGTGAATTCTCTTAGAGTAAGTCTCTTGTGAATCAGGTGCATGGATCTTAGATCCATACACCCGGGTCGGATTCGGGTCAGGGGACCGCACCCATTTTTTTTTCACTCATGATTTTTGAAAAAAATCACATAACAATAGTATATGTTAGACATACCTTTACGTTATGTTAGACATACCTTTAAGCTATGTTAAACATACCAGTTCTGCCCAGATTCCATGCCTTGTCTTTTTTTGGCTTGATTTTTGAATTTTGGCACATACCACTACGTTATGTTACATATACCTTTACGTTGTGTTAGACATACCTTTATGTATTAAACATACCTTTGTATATGTTAGACATACTTTTGCATACAGTTAAACATACCTTTATATATGTTAGACATACCTTTGTATATAGTTAGACCTACCTACACATGGTTGGTCTAACTATACACAAAGGTTGGTTTAACTATACACAAAGGTTGGTCTATTTGAGCGAATTTTGGATGAGCTTCAGCACAAGTCTTCAGCACGTGGGAGCACGTGCAGGCGCGTTTTGGACGCGCTTTGGGCGCGTGAACGGGTCGGGTCAGGTGCATGGATCTCATTTTCTTAATATTTTGAATGGTATGTTCTTACTTTGTTTATAAATTAGTTAAGTTATAATTGTAGCAAATAGAATGATATTTAATAAAATTCTATGGTAAACAAAAAATAAAATGATTAAAGGAAAAGTTCAATTAAGTTGAATATTTTTACATGAGAATCTTCCAACTAAGTTGAAGCAAATAAATGTAGTTAGGTTAGTTGTAATATTCCTTTAATCCTGTTTACAATTGAATGCATACATGAGAAGATTAATGGAGAAATTGAAAAAAATTAGTTGAGTTAATTGAAATTATATCAATTAAATCATTTGATACCATTATGTTGTAAAAGATATAATAACCATAATATTATTGAATAATTCAAATGAGAAATTAATGTTTTAATTGAATGCATACAGGAGAAGATTAATGGAGAAATTGAATAAGAAATATATGCTTACTTTTGATATTAAAAGTTGTGTGCGAAGGGTTTGCATACACTATTAGTGTTATTTTTCAAGAAATAAGGTTTGAAATGTGTTACACTAATTAAATTAATTTATAGAATGTTTTAAGTAAGATAGTAGTTAAAGAGGAATTGGGTATATCATTAATGTATTCGGCTAAATTAATGATCACTTGGTTCTACTATAATAATAACCATAAGGATTTATTTTGGCTTAAATTATATATACTAGAATTATACCCGTTACACTTTGTAATTTAATTTATTAATTTTAAAAAAAATTGATAATATAATTTGATATATAGTATTATCGTAATTATATAACCTAAATTATATATCAATAAGAATTTAGACATTTTATCTCTACTGTTTCTCATTTTAAATATTATTATGTTTTTAAAATGCGAACAATACTATATAAATTTATATTTTTGTTGAACAATGAATTATAAAATCTATATTTGAAATATGAAGTTGTTAAAAATGACACCAATTTTGTACACTAACCAATTTTGTGAATTAAAATAAATTAAATTGGAGAAAACATTTATTGTGTCATGGATGTTAAAACGATAATTGATATTAAAAAAACATTTTACCTCCTAAAGATATGTTATGCATGTTGCAATTTATAATATAGACATAAGTGACATGATAAATATATTATTGTATTTTTTGAATGTTCCCTGACGTTCACAATTATAATTTTTTTTTTGAAATTTTCGATCTATCCATTAACTTAATTATTTATAGTTAAAGAAAAGATATAAATACCTAAATATATTTTTATATATTCAAATAACGTAGATAACTAAATATTGAACCCACTTACATTGACAAATAAACCAAACAAATATATAAAAATGTTTTTCATTATAATTAATTTCTCCAAAGTCTAAAACTTTGATTTTACAAATTTATTTTTTAATTTCCTAATTTTAGTTTAATTTAATCATTTGTTTTTGTATTTCTAATTGTGTTAAATTTAATTATGCACCAAAATTTAAACATCAAATTTAAACATTGTTATTTTTTTACGATGCAATGTAAATAACAAATTAGAATTCATAAAAAATGATAAATCTGATATATCATGCATTAACAACAAAATTCTAGATACCAAAATGATAAATTTGATGTATCATAGATTAAAACAAAAATTTAAATTGAAAAAATGATTTAATTTAAAGATTATGATTTATATAAAATATAAATTAAAAGACAAAAATAACCTAAATAACCTACCAATAGACTATAGCCCAACCTAGTGGACCATACAATTCTTAAAAGTATAAATCTGTTTATTTTTTGAATTTTTTAATTGTTCTAACTAACTTATTTCTAATTATAGTATGTAAATTTAGGAGGGATAATTAGTTATGTTATTTTTATTGAAGATCCTCTTTATATATATATATATATATATATATATATATATATATATATATACGAGTATTAGCACGTGCATCGCACGTGGATTATGAAATTTTTAAATCAAAATATTATATTACTATTAAGCTTAAATAATAATTTTTAACAAGGATATACAATCTATGTTAAAATCCATATTTTGTAAGAAATATTCATACTTTTATATAGGTAATAGATATATGAAAAAGAGAAGTATGTAAACTCTAAAAAAAATACTCTTTAATTATATTTAATTGCTATGAGCAGATTAACTATAAGTTTGTTGGATACATTTGTAGAATGATTTGATGAGACTAATCATTAAAGTAACTCTAAATATGCATAACCAATCTTAGGATAGGTTACTGCAATAGAGTCACTGCAGAAGATTAAAAGAAATAGAGAAAGTGTTAAAAGGAAGGAAAACGAAGAGAATGGTTAAAAAGAATTTGGTGAACAGATAAGGATACTATTGACTTCAGGGAGCTGCTGGAAGGGACCTCGCCAAAGAAGAATACAACGAGACAGGAAGTTGCCTGAGAAGACCATGCCGAAAGCATACTGCAGGAGCAGTATGCTACAGACGCCTCGAGCCACCTGAAGGAGCAAGCCAGAAGAGGAAGCTCAAGAGTGAAGCAAGAGGAGGAAGCTACAAAGAAGGCATGGGCAGAAAGTTAAAGTTACCGGTAGACACAAAAAGTTACCGGTAGAGAGAAGAGAAGAGGAGTCAATAAGAAGAAGACACGTGGAAAGCGAAAAGTTGGCGTGTGTCAGGAGTGCGGCGCATCAATGATGGAAATTTGTCTACCTTCAATGGGCAGATTTCACAACCCTATAAAGAGGGAAGACTGAAGACTGAAAAATGGGTGAAAAGAGAAGAGGTGAGCACATCAGAATATCCAAGCTCATAGAGGGAAGCGCAAAAGAAGAGAGAAAAGCTTAAAAGAGAGAAGTGCAGAAAGAGGGGGAAACCTTAGAGAAAAGAGTGTTCAACTAGAGCACATGAAAAGAAGAAGAGCTCGAACACTCTACACCCCAAGTGAAGACGCACACTCAGTCTACCAGTCGAGCAGCAAGCTTCAGCAGATCAGTCTGCAAACGGAGGCCAAGCTTGCTGCACCCAGTTTAAGAAGAAGAAGATGTCCTCTCTAAAAGGTTTTCTACGTCTTCTCTAAAAGTTTGTCTCGGAGTACTCAGTGCGAGGAGTAATGTCCTGCTGAGTTTACCACTTTCTAGGAGAGGAAGTGAGGACCCTGGGTGGGTAGTGTAGGATCCCGTGTGGGTCAAGGGAATGTAGGCAAGCATCTATGTGAAGGCTTGCTACTTATTTGTTAAGTAAGGGTTGTAATAGATAGGTCTATGTAAATCAACTAGCTTAACAAATGTTCCCACCAGAGTGGAGGAAGAGAGGACGTAGAAGGATTACTCCACCTTCGAACCTCTATACATCCTTGCATCTTTATCTGCCTACTGCACTACATGCATACATATATTCTCTCTGTAAAGCTGCACATCTTCTACTCGGCTCTATAATAACCACTCTGATCAGTAACCTCCCAAAAGGTTACTGGTATTAGAAATGAGCCGATAGAGATAGAAGAAAAGTTGGAAAAGAAGGTAGGCTTATTCACCCTCCTCTGAGCCTACCTACAACAGTTTTGGGACCAACAAAGTTTTCACTTCATATGTTAGTTAATGTATGTCTTATTTTACACTAATTGTAGCAACTCATAAAACATAAAGAGTTTCAGAGTACTTCCTTTGACCAAGTGAAGATAAGTAGAAATTCATTTGCAACTACAATGCATGGACATAGTATTTCATGTTATATTGAGATTGATTGATATTATGTGAGTTCATGTATCATTGAGAAATAACATGTTTAATTGATGATATGGTGAATTATATGATCTGCATTAAGAATGTCATTCACGAGCATCGACACGTCGATACGCATATGTTGATGATTACTGCATTTTACATGCACACTATGATTTCAAGAAGAAAAGTATTTCATTGACCACTACTAGTACACCGAGGCATGAAAGACATGATTATGATAAATGTTTAGCCGGTGGCATGTGAAACATGAATATGGCTTGATTAGTGGAGCCAGTGGCATGTGAGACATAGATATGACTGGATTCGTTTAGCCGGTGGCATGTGAGACATGGATATGGCTATGATGAATGATGTTGAGCTGAATCCGTTGTCTAGTAGATGGTGGTCAAGGGCCCAATGAAAGACAATGATTTTCAAAAATGTTTTGATCCAATTGCATGCATCATTGACATTATTAATATCATTCATATTACATATATAATTTCTGCTTACTGAGATTTAGCTCATATAGTTCATGCTTGCAGGTGAATCTGATGACGTGTAAGCTCATGAACTTACTGACGATGTGTTGAGTTCCTACGGGTTCAGAGATAGTGTACATATATGACGATTTATTGGGCTTATTTTGTGTTAAACAATATTCTGTTAATGTTTCTTAACTTCCGTTTTGTTTTCATACTCTGATGTGTATAAGTATGTAAATATATTGGTGAGTCTGGTTTTATAATATGGTACGTATTCTATGAAGCTTGTTATAATTGTAAATGGTTTCGTGTGCAAAGAGAGTTATTTATATTATTATTATGCTCTAACAGAAAAAAATGCACACACTCATTTACAACACTTTTTATATGAAAACCTATCATAAATACCTCTATGTAAGAAAGTGGGTGTGATAGATGATGTACAAGGGCCTGAACAAGAAGCTGTTGGCGAAGTTGCAGCAGAAGAGGATTGTGGCGTTGAAGACCCACCTCATTGAGATGAAAATGAAGTGGGTGGAGAAGAGGCAGACCAAGAAGTAGACAATCCCTTCAAACGTCGTTGATGCAACTGAGAACATCCTGACAACAATTGCGGAGGCAGAAATGTCAAAGGGCAAAGAACCAGTTCAAGTGGATGCAGCAGATGCAGCTTTAGAGCACGAGGAGGAATCACAGCTGCAAACAGTCTTGGAACTGAGCCAAAAAGATAGGAGATTGAGGACCCCTTCCAGGTCACTAAAACCTGATGAAAAATCTTCTGAAGCTAAGGGTAGCTCTACTCGCTTAGAGACGATGATGTCAGACCTTCTCGGTATAATTGACCTAGTGCATATCAGTGAATAAGAGCAATTGGTCGATTATAGTGACTCACTTTTACACCAGGATGATGCAGCGTTGGTGAAGGATCCATCTGATATTTTCAAGGATGTCTTTGTTGATCTTCCTGAAAATGCAGAATTGGCCGATGAAGCTTCGACCAAGGAAGTAGCCAAAGCCGGACTCGCTATACTTGCAGAAGTTATAGTATTGTCTGTTGCAGAAGCCCCAAATGCAACAGAGTCAACTGTAACTGAAGAGGAAGTCACAATAGGGGTTGAGTAGTTAGTACTTACATCGAGTGTTGCTGCAAGAAACCTAATGTTGTTTGAGGAAGCAGTACAACAGGAGTTACAAGGAGTAGCTAGACTAGCCAAGGAGACTGTTGAGACAGTACTTGGACAAGAGAAGCAAATAGAGGAGACTGTTGAGACAGTATTCCATACTGAAGATGCAATTACAATAACCGTGCAACAAGAGTCACCTGATATAGAGGTTGAAGCTACACATGGAGGATTTGCTGTAAGTAGTAAAGCTGCAGAATGTGGACAAGATTCTGGATGTGAAAATGCAGTGTAGAAAAATGAACCCAAGCAAGGGGTTGAGGTTGTTGTGCCCAGCATGAGAAAGTCGAATAGCGGCTAGAGAAATTTGGAGAATAGGTTGAATTTTCAACGATAGAAGTAGAAGAAAGGGTGTAGCTAGAGGATACTTAAGCTGAGGATGATGTTTCATCTGATGAGTTGGATGGGTTTGTGGAACGGCTGGAAGAGGTGAGAGTTGTTGACACTAACCCTGATCCTGGCCCTGTAGGTGAAAATTTGGAGAAGATGCTGAACATGAATAAAACCTTGATGGAGGCCGGTGCTGGCTAGGAGTTGGAGACATCAATTCAGCAGTCCCTACACGACATCAGAAACATCTAGAACCTGCAGAGAGCAGCCATCCCTTACACTGCTCAATTAGACGAAGCTGCTGCAAGTTCCCCTCCCAGTGCATCTAATGATCATGCCATTTACCTACTAACCGATGTTGTACGAGATTACAAGATGTCTCTTTCATCCACCATGCAAGTCACATCGAGTGAATATTCAAAAGGGTTGGAGACGATGGTCAAACAACTTGTTGGAAATGATGAAGTATGTTTTGATGAGACAAAACCTTAAGTAACTCTAACAAGCATTGCAAATCTAAGGATAGGCTACTGCGACAGAGTTACTGCAGAAGATTAAAATAACAGAGAAAGTGTCAAAGGAAGGACACTAAAGAGAATGGTGAAAAGAATCGGGTGGACTATGTAAGATACTAATGACTACAGGAAGCTACTGGAAGGGATCTCACCGAAGAAGAATGCAGCGAGATAGAAAGCTACCTAAGAGACTACGCCTAAAGCATACTGCAGGAGCAGCATGCTACAAAAGCCTCAAGCCACCTGAAGGAAGCTCCAGATTGAAGAAAGAGGAGGAAGCTACAAAGCAGGCATGGGAAGAAAGTCAAAAGTTACTGGTAGACACAAGAAGTTACCGGTAGAGATAAGAGAAGAGGAGTCACTAAGAAGAAGACACGTGGAAAGTGAAAAGTTGGCATATGTCAGGAGTGCGGTGCATCAATGATAGAAATCTACTTACCTTCAACGGGCAGATTTAATAACCTATAAAAAGAGGAAGACAGAAGACTGAAGTGTGAGAAGAGCGCAGGGGCGCAAATGGGAGAGAGAAAGAATGCGCAAAAGAAAATAGAAGAGCTCAACAGAGAGAAGGCTTATAGGAAGAAAGCGCAGAGAGAAGGGGAAAACAAATAGAAGAGAAAAGTGTTTAGAAGAGCAGAAGAAAAGAAGAAAAGCTCGAACACTCCACACCCCAAAGACGCACACTCAGTCAGTCAGTCAAGCAGCAAGTTTCAGCAGATTAACCTGCAAACGAAGGCCAAGCTTGCTGCACCCAGTTGAAGAAGAAGAAGACAAACTCCTTCTAAAGGACTGTCTTGGAGTACTCAGTGCGAGGAGTAGAGTCCTGCTGAGTTTTCCACTTTCTAGAAGAGAAAGTGAAGACCTTGGATGGGTAGAATAGGATCCTGTGTGGGTCAGTGGGAAAGTAGGCAAGCATCTGTGTGAAGGTTTGCTACTTACTTGTTAAGTGAGGGTTGTAATAGATAGGTCTATGTAAATCAACTAGTTTAAAATGGTTCCCTCTTGAGAAGAGGCAGAGAGGACGTAGAAGGATTACTCCACCTTCGAACCTCTATATATCTATGCGTCTCTATGTGCTTACTGTTTTACCTGCATATTCCATGATAAGCTGCACATCTTCTATACTTGGCTCCGTAATAAGAGAAAAGCTTCCGCAATCACTCTGATCAGTAACCTCCCAAAAGGTTACTGATTCTAGAAATGAGCCAATAGAAGAAGAAAAGTTTGAAAATATAGCAGGCTTATTCACCCCCCCTCTAAGCCTACTACCAGCAGTTTTGGGACTAACACAACTGGAAGCAATCCCCCGGTACCTTGCCGACGAACTCAATGAGGAATGGACCAAGCAGCACAAACTGAAAACAAAGTTTGTAGTGATGCTCGGAACTTCCAAGAGAAGACAACGAAGACGCTGAAGTTTGTATCCGATACTATCACTGCACTTGGAACTACTCTGACCTCCATTCAGAGTGAAGTTTCCGATCAAGGGAAACAAGTGTAGAGTATGTATGACAAATTGGTGAACACCAGGACGTTGGGTACTAGATCGTTGGAAAACAGGACGCTGGACATCAGGATGCTAGATACCAGATGCTGGATACTAGATCGCTGGGCACCAGGACGCTAAACACCAAGATGCTAGACACTGAATCGCTGAACATCAAGTCGCTATGTATCAGGATGCTAGACGCCAACATACTGGATACTAAGTTACTAGACATCAGAGCTTGTCATCAAGTCACTGGACAAAGAGATCACTTGGAGGCTACAAATCAGAGCATTTACTGAAGATTTTCTCGGTAACGTGCGTGCATAAAAAGTGGATCACCTTTCCAGAAATAGACTATCTTTTCAGAACCCTAGAAGGATCTCAGCCATATGATCAGAAGAATCCAAGGGTGGAGAACAAGCTGTTGACCACACACTCAAGGAAATCAACTCATGTAAAGGAGAAAAGAAATAAAGTTGTGGAAACTGTCAACAACTTTATTGGAAAACGGAGAAGCAGTTAATGAGATCTTGGAAGATCTAACTGCAACAGGGAGTATCTCAAACTCTATAAATACATGCACTCCTTATTCTTCATTAAGCATATCGATATCCACTCTCTCTCTTATCCTTGATACATCATGGCACCAGATTGTTGGAAACCATTTTCTCTATTTCTTCCTAACTACACATTCTCTGCAAATCATCAACCAAACACCTCAAAAATAGAGTATAGTCACCTCTCACGCTTGACACTTGCTAAGCAAGTCTTTCTCAGGAGACTTGACCATATAAAAATCCCTCTCCAGTGACCGCTGAGCCTTAGCTCATTTTTTATGATGTCAAAAAGGGGGAAGAACTGTGAAGGATTCAAGAAGATCAAAAGTCTTCCAAAGGTGAAGAACGGAAGATGCAAGCACTTCCATCGGGTGAGCTTTCTTCCGTGTCTAAGCAGAAAGAGGAAGAGAGGACAGACACAGGAGTTTGAGAAAATAATACGAAAAGAAAGGTTGCAGCAAGCTACTGCACCCGGACTTCTCTGCTCTTTCACCGACTCTTGTGTAAAAACCTCAATTATTTCTTCTAGTGATATCATCACCTTTACTCCAATTCACCTCCACGATCAAAGAGGAAAACTGAATAAGAGCAAGCCCCACACAATAGAGGAAGAAACGAGAAAGAAGCTCGCAAGAAAGAAAGAAAGAAAGAAAGAAGAAAAGAAATTGTGTTGCACTATAAATGTTTTATCTAAATAAAATTCTTCTGTTTTTTAAAAAGCGCATTCCTTGTGCCCTTTCTTTTAGACTTATTTTGTTATATTATACATCTGCTTTCTGTGCTTGAGAGATTATGTTCTTTTGATCTTCTGTAAAGGTTTTGTCAACATCAAAAAGGGGGAAATTGTGGGAAACAATGAAGTATGTTTTGATTAGACAAAACCTTAAGTAACTCTAACAAGCATAGCCAATCTAAGGATAGGCTACTGCGACAGAGTTACTGCAGAAGATTAAAATAACAGAGAAAGTGTCAAAAGAAGGACACTAAAGAGAATGGTGAAAAGAATCGGGTGAACTAATTAAGATACTAATGACTATAGGATGCTACTGGAAGGGATCTCACCGAAGAATAATGCAGCGAGACAGAAAGCTACCTGAGAGACTATGCCTAAAGCAAACTGTAGGAACAACATGCTACAAAAGCCTCAAGTCACCTGAAGGAAGCTCCAGACTGAAGAAAGAGGAGGAAGCTACAAAGTAGGCATGAGAAGAAAGTCAAAAGTTACCGATAGACACAAGAAGTTACCGGTAGAGAGAAGAGAAGAGGAGTCACTAAGAAGAAGACACGTGGAAAGTGAAAAGTTGGCATATGTCAAGAATGCAGTGCATCAATCATAGAAATCTACTTACCTTCAACGGGCATATTTAATAACCTATAAAAATAGGAAGACAGAAGACTGAAGTGTGAGAGAGAGTGCAGGGGTGCAAATGGGAGAGAGAAAGAATGTGCAAAAGAAGAGAGAAGAGCTCAACAGAGAGAAGGCTCATAGAAAGAAAGCGCACACAGAAGGGGAAAACAAATGTAAATCAACTAGCTTAACAACGGTTCCCTCTTGAGAAGAGACAGAGAGGACGTAGAAGGATTACTCCACCTTCGAACCTCTATATATTCATGCGTCTCTATGTGCTTACTGTTTTACTTGCATATTCCATGATAAGCTGCACATCTTCTATACTTGGCTCCGTAATAAGAGAAAAGCTTCCGCAACCACTCTGATCAGTAACCTCCCAAAAGGTTAATAATTCTAGAAATGAGCCAATAGAAGAAAAAAAGTTTGAAAATATAGCAGACTTATTCACCCCCCCTCTAAGCCTACTACCAGCAGTTTTGGGACTAACACAACTAGAAGCGATCCCCCGGTACCTTTCCGACAAACTCAATGAGGAATGGACCAAGCAGCACAAACTGAAAAACAGAGTTTATAGTGATGCTCGAAACTTCCAAGAGAAGACAACGGAGACTCTGAAGTTTGTATGCGATACTATCACTGCACTTGGAACTACTCTGACCTCCATTCAAAGTGAAGTTTCCGATCAAGGGAAACAAGTGTAGAGTATGTATGACAAATTGGTGAACATAGAGTTTGTCATTGGGGATATGCACGTAATGCTGACTAGGCTGTGGGAAGAGCTAGTAGCAAAAGGAAAGCAGGGTCAAGGCCGCAAAGTAGCACCCCGGAAGGGCTAGGATGATGCCAAAAAGGGGGAAGAAGGTAGAGAAAATTGCTATAAGCAACTGCTGTTGGGAAGGGTGGAGAGACACGGCAACCTGCGGTTGCTGCACAAGGTGGGAAAGGTGTAGCAGAGAAGGAAGAGGAAGAAGAGGATGAGATCCCTCTCATCAAACGGAGGAGACGATCGAGCCCACCTCAACAACAGAGGAGAAATGATGAAGATGATAAAGAAGCTGGTGGTGTCGGCGATGCTGAAAGTAATACAGCAGGGGGCGCTGCATCCATAGAAAAACAGGATGCAGTAGAGCCACAGAGTGGATAGAAGAGAGTTGTCGTTGCAATTAAAACTGGTTTAGGAGGTCAAGAAGGGAAAGCGAATACCCTTTTGGGAAGAATTTTGCGTTGGATAGATGACTCCAGATTGAATGTGCAGTTCGAAAAATCTTACCAAGAGTCAATACTGAACTGGTTGAAAAAGTCAAAGCCATTCACGGAGAAGAAGGATGAGGTTGCTGCAAGAAAGCTAGTATTCAAGGACTAGGATACGGTAATCTTCACACCTTCATTATATCTGTATTTTACTCTCAATAAGTGTTCGATAGTGCAGAGAACACAGTTTGTTTTGCATTTTGAGCCTTTTTAATCATTTGCAACAAACAATCAAAAGAAAATCAAAAAAAAAAGAGAAAAAATAGAAAACGAGCAAAAATAGAATTCTCGAAAAATGAAAATAAAAAAGTGGAGAAAACAAAAAATGAGCAAAAATAGAAGTCTCGAAAAACAAAATAAAAAAAAAAAACAGAAAAATGAGCAAAACGGAAGTCTCCAAATAAATCTTGTTTACCTAAGGAGGAACTAATTGTGACAACAACTTTTTTTGTATTATGTTGTTATCATAAAAAAGGGGGAAATTATAAGAAGAAGTTGTGTTAGATTTCGATGAGACAAAACCTGCTATAAGTATTAAAGCTTGTTAGTATCCCATTTCTTTCTAAATATGTGAGCATCCTTAGAGATCAAGAAACCTTCTACTAAAGAGAAGAGTTGCATGCTGCAAGTTAGACCAAGGAGAATAAGTCTGCTTATAGCGCTACACTTAGAAGGAATTCTGAAAGAAAGGATGTTCCACGCTACAAGTTCTGGAATCTGCGCATTTTATCGTGTAACGACCTAGGATACAGCGCCAACAATATGTTGCAGCAACTGAAGTCACCATGCAGAAGATCGTCCAAGGATCAATCTGAAAAGGATGTTGCACGATTAAAAAATATGATGAAACAGCAAGACTTCAGTTGTCACTACAGTTTGATCAAAGGCACTTAAGCTCAGCAATAAGTTCATTGTGATGCGGACCAACAAGAAGCCGCCACCTGTGCCTGACGCAACTGCAGATTCTGCGACAAGAGGACACCCTCATTTAATGAAGTCACAACATGGAGAAAGCGACATAACATACAAACTATGAGCTTGCATTAATTAAGTTGTACCCGAGAAGATTTAGAGGATCAGGAAGATGAAGGAGTCATCCCAACAAGGATCATCAATGATGATCTTGAAGATCAGCATGGGAGTGACCCGAAGAGGAATCAGATGAAGACATGTGGAATGTGCTTCCTTCAACAAGTGTATTTTAACACATATATAAAGAGGAAGAGTGGAACTGAAGAGAATAACTGGAAAATTGAAGAATCCAATCTTGGTAAAAAGCTCTCAACTGCTTATCCCAGAGCTTGTAGCAAGAAACACCCTTATAAAGAAACAAACTTCTTCTAGTTCACTCAACCTAGGGGCAAGCCTTCAGTAACAATCATATCTATTGAAGGCATAGTTCCATTTTGTTGAAGAATTTCTTTTCTTTTCTTTAACCATTTTAGTTGTGTGCTTAGGTTGTTTTACGGTGTCCACGATTGAGAGGAAAAATACCTCACTGTGCGTTATAGTCCTTGTGTAAGATAATACCCTGTGTGGGTCCCTGTTTGATTACTGAAACCTAGGAAGGGAGCAAGGATCATAGTAGGTTGTATACTTAGGCGAAACATGTTTGGAAAGAGTACATCATTTGGCCTAGTGGATTTCCTCCTTGAGTAGGAAAAGAGAGGACGTAAAAGGCTTACACCACCTTCGAACCTCTATAAACCCTTGTGCATTTATATTCTGCATTTACAGTTTTATTTCTCGCATCTTTTGTTGTATGTATATGCTTGAATTTATGTGCTTACATGTGTTGTAACCTTCTAAATCTATAGTTAAAAGGTTACTCTATCTGTTGAAACTACCATTTATGTTGTGCATAAAACTCTAAATGTTTGGCTGCTGCACCTGATCATTGCTACATGCAGAACACATCATAGAGCGAGTTTGCTGCAAGTAACAATAACTTGCAGCAGATTTGTTTAATAGAGTTCAAAAATGGAAATGGTAGAGGTTCATTCAACCCCCCCCCCCCCCCCCCCCCCCCGAACCTTTGCACCACTTGGGACCAACAATATGTTTATACCTCTCAAGAAAGACTTGATGCTACACTAACTGTAAAGCACTCTAATTATCACAATGGATTAGTACACTTTTCTTTCTGATCATTCCCTTCAGACACATTGATTCCTTAAAAGCTTCTGTCATGGCCATGTATTCAACCTCAATGGTTGATAATGCAACCATGGATTGTTGTACACTTCTCCAACTAATAGCAGTTCCAAACAAAGTAAAGATGTGACTAGTTAAAGATTTTCTAGTGTCCAAATTCCCAGCAAAGTCTGATTCCTCATAGCCCAGTGGAGTATTTATTTCACTAATTCCTTCTTGTCTCTGAAATAGATACATTTATCGGTTGATCAACAGTATAACTGAACATCCATTTCAGTGCCTCCCAATGAGCTTTTCCTGAATTGGACATAAACCAGCTGACAAGACTCATTCCATAAGCTAGATCAGGCCTATTACAGACCATGGTGTACATTAAACTCCCAACTCCATTTGCATAAGGTACCCCTTGCATGTACCTTCTTTTTCTTGATCAGTTCTTGACTTTGCGTGCTTGACAACTTAATCTTATTGACTTACAGGAGTTACAGAAGACTTAGTTTAGTGCATATAGAACCTTTTGAGCACTTTCCTTGAGTAATCATTTTGATAAAGAACAACTTTCTAGCATATCTATCTCTATTTATATCCATGCCTAACATCCTTCTAGCCTTACCTAAATCCTTCATCTCAAACTTTAAACTTAGTTTAGCTTTCAGATTATCTATTATCATCATGCTTCTACTAGATAATTAGCATATCATCTAAATAAATGAGCAAATATATAGCTACTGATCCACCACCCCTTTCCAGATACACAACTATCATAAGGACATCTACGTAACCCTATAGATAACATGAATTCCTTGGATCTCTCATATCATTGCCTAGGACTCTGATTGAGGCCATAGAGAGGCCTCTCAAGCTTACATACCTTATTTTCATTTCAAGGTGAGATGAACCCTTCAAATTTCTTCATGTAGACAGTTTCCTCCAGATAACCATGTAAGAAACCTGTTTTAACATCAATGAGTTAAAGTTCCATGTTCCACTGTGCTACCAAAGTAAGAAGCAATCTAATAGAGCAATGTTTGACTACACGAGGAGAATAGTTTATTAAAGTCAATATCTTCTCTGTGAGTAAGTCCTCTCGCCACTAACCTTTCTTTATATTCGATTTGCTCAGTTCCTGCAACCTCAATCTTTCTTTTGAAAATACATTTGCTTCTCACAATCTTATGTTTTTCTGGTTTCTCTACAAGCTTCCAAGTTTGATTCTTCTCAAGAGATAAAATCTCTTCATTCATTACCTCTATCCACTAATCTCTATCTTTAGAAGCTATGACATCTCTGTAATTATGGGTTCTTCATATTCTATATCCTGTGCAACAGCGAGAGAATAAGATACCACATCTACATGTCCAAATCTAGTAAGTAGATGTATTGTTCTCATTTGTTTGCCTCTAGCTAAACTATAATTCCTCAGATCCAGTTGATCTGATTGATTAGCTTCAATCTGATCATCTCCATTTTCTTAGCCTTAGTGATCTTGCTCTTGTTCCTGCTCATCTTTCATCTAATCTTGGTGAAGATCTGAGTTAGCCTGTGTATCATTATCTGGCTCCACCTCAATTGAAGTATCAGTTTGAGTTTGATGAGTTACTTGAGATTTGTACCTCATGATTCCTCACTACAAGAAAAATGCACATAGCCAAAAATAGCGTTGTCGTAGATAAAACCATTGTCGTAGGCTGAAAAATTGCGCTCATAGACAACGGCGTTTTATTGGCGTTGTCGTAGAGGTGTAGTCGTATGGTAAAATTCAGCCCTAAGACAACGATTGTGAAATGAGGTTGTCATAGAGGTGTAGTCTTAGGTAAAAAATGAACCCTAAGACAACGCTTATGATATGAGGTTGTCGTTGATATGTAGTCGTTGATCCCTAAGACAACGGCTACTATATGAGGTTGTCGTTAAGGCGTAGTCATATATCCCTAAGACAACAGTAACTTTATAACGTTGTCTTAACCTTATAATAGCATTGTCGTAGACTAAATTAACTTGATTTTTTTTATTATTATTATATGTAAATGTAAGTACATGAAAAATAAAACACTTTGAGAAATTACATCCCCAAATTCAAAATCCCCAAATTTACCCTAGATATCTCTTCCCAATCGAAAACCTAGACTTCACCGCCCGCTCTCCTAGCCGCTGCCTCGCCGAGCGTACCCATCCCCTCCAGCTGCTACCTCGCTTATTGCGCACCCACGCCACCACCCTCTGCGTCACCGTGCGCACCCATGCTGCCAGCCGCTGCCTCGTCGCGCGCACCCACGCCGCCAACCACTGCCTCGCTGTGCACCCACACCGCCAGCCGCTGCCTCGCCGCTCACCCACGCCGCTAGCCACTGCCTCACCTCCTTCCTGCCATTTCTCAGTCGATGTCTCGTCCCTTTCCTGCCCGAGCCCCGCTATCATATTCCGCTCGATTAGGTATTGTTTTTGATAATCCACTACAGATTCTTCAACCCTTCATCAATCTAAATAGAAATCTGTATGATGAAGTCATCATCATCAACAAAGAACTGATTTAGGGTGATGGTGAACTCCTCCTATGACAGATCAATGATAGATTTCTCTTTAGATTTGCATCTCAGTTTAGGAGTGATGGTGAACTGATTTAGGAGGATGGTGAACTCCTCATGTGAACTCACCAATAAATTTGCATCTCAGTTTAGGGTGATGGTCTGTTGAAGAATCTATCGAGAACCCTTCATATTTGTGCTGGCCTAAACACATCTTGATTTTCTCTGAAACGACATGTGTAAGTGTTTCATAGCTCAATACTTACTGGTATGGTGTTTAAGAATAGAAAGACAAAGAGAAAAGGAAAGAGATTTGAGGTGGGTGATCCATTTTTGGCCTGTTTTTTTAATATTTATGCAAAAAGTTGTGATCTTGTTTCACTTGTTGAACTCTCAGCAAATGGGGTTTCTTATGGCAATGAATAAAAGAAACAATTAGTTGAAGTGATATATTATATGCATTATCACCCCCTCTTCTTCTTTTATTTTTGCATCAAGTAGTGAGTTCTTTTTCTCAGGTGCAAGCTTCAGCTGCTGCAACTGATGCGGTTGCTGCAGATTGGTCTGGCTTTCAGGTTAGAAGTTTCTGCAAAGATTTTTATGCAGGTGTTTTTTTGATCAAAATACATTGTCATTTATGGGGTTCCGAAATGGGTTGTGCATGCATATTATCCTATGCCTCCACATGGATACGTGGCATCAAGTCCACAGGCACACCCCTACTTGGGTAACATTTTATCTTGCAAAATTTACTTACAGCATTGTGCCTGAGTACATGATTTTTTTTCTTTAGTATATCTATATTAGCATCCCCATTCAATGCCTTTCAGTAAATGATGTTCTGTGATCATTCTTGTGTAATATTCTGGTTGATTAGATTTCATGATTCTAGTTTGATAGACATTCTTATCTTCTGATGTTGCAGCAATTCATTCCACCCTATGGGACACCTCCGCATCCTTATGTCGCAATATACCCCCATGGTGGAATATATGCACATCCAACCATGGCTCCAGTACTTTTCTTATGATATTTATGTTTAATTTTAAATGTTAAGATCTTCTCCCTTTCCATGCACTCCCTATGTTCTTACATTATCTGCCTGTATATTTGAGCAGGGGTCTTATCCATTTAGTCCATTTGCTATGCCTTCTCCAAATGGCATTGCTGAAGGCTCTGTGAGTAATTGTAGCCCTTGACGAATCCCCTCCTTCATTGTCCATTGATAATTGGTATTGTGTGCGCATCAACAATTTTCATTTGAACTTATTAGAAAATATGCAATCTTACGTATAGGGTACCACCACTCCCAGCAATATGGAGGTGGATGGCAAGTCATCTGAGGTAAAGGAAAAACTGAACCTGAGAAAACATTGGCTGCATCTGCATATGGTGTGTATTCTAAAAGGTATGGCTGATATGAGGAATCAATTCAGTGAAGACATGCAAATAAGATATATACCTTGTCCCTTGAATAGATATATCTATTCATTAATCTCTTGTTTGCTCACCAACACCAATTGTGCGTGAAACATATAAACTATTTATCTTTTTCAAGTTATTATTTAGAACAAATTAATTGTATGATTTCTGATTTGTGTGATTTCTTTTCCATGCATAAATAATTAACTGTTGCTGATTATATTGACAGTGGTGAGAGTGAGAGTGAAGGATCAAGTGAAGGAAGTGATACAAATTCTCAAAATGTAAGTTATATTCAATTAGTTTTCACATTGCTACAGCTAGTGATAACCCTGCATGCCAGTTTAACATTTTTATCCATCCATCTGCAGATAATGATCCTTCTTTAAAAAAGATATCCAAGCTCCCTTTGCATTCTATCAAATATTTTTTCTCCTTTACAAGATCAATAAGAGCAGGGGCCAACAAGATTCAGGTTAGGTTTTAGCAATTTAAGTTCAGTGATTTCTCAATCTAATCAGTACATCTTGTTTATAAAACTTGTTATGATATTTTGCTACAGCTGAACCATCTTAGAATGGTAGTGCTGCCCACAGTTCCCAGGAATTACCATTTTTGTTTGAATGGTGTGGTTTACTGGATTTACTTGACTTTTTGACTGTGAATTTGATTATTATAATTGTTGTAATATCATTGATTTTGTGTTCCTTCATACAAAAACTTATACGTAGTGTATTGCTACATAACCAACCAATTTTTCCTCTTGTTGTATGTATTTGGCTTGTTATTATTAACATGTCTCATGTCATTCTTAACTCAAATCTTACAGGGGTTTTGATGATGAAATGCGAGCGGTTGTTGCAAGAAATTTGGAAGGCAGGGGCATAACTTGTATAATTTGATTTTATTTGAATATTTGAATTTATTCTCATCAACAAGACAACACTAAAAGATTATATAATTTGTATATTTGAATTTATTCTCATCAATAATACTCTCTGTGTTTCTCTGCAACAATGAATAAGATCGTGGAGTTGGATGAAGAATCCATAAAACTACACATAGTTGCACATTGTGTTGGAGGTCTAGCCATTCATATCTCATTGATGGGAGGTTGTGTATCAGCAGAGCTTGTAGCTTCCATATCTTGCACCAACTTGTTTGTCGTTGGATCTCTTTGTGGGTAAACATAACTTGTCTCTTTTGACGTTAGATTTTTTTTATGCACTTAGATGAATATTTGTTGTGTGAAATGTTAGATGAATTTGTTTGACTTGAATGTCTTAGTCTATGTACTAGATATGACCCGTGCGTTGCACGGGATTGGTTTACAATTTATATCTAAATATTTTTCCTATAAAATTAAATCTTAAATCATCTTTTGTAATGATTTAAATTTAAATTTAGATTTATTTTCGTTGATCATGGAACAATTTTGTTATTTAATATGAGATATATTTGACATCATTGACATTAGTATTGAAGTAAGTTTGTTATTTGTACATAATTAGAAAGAATACAATATTCAACTTCCTTCCTTATGAATGCATAGTGAATCATTTTTCCAAGGTAAACTTAAATTTTCTTCAAAGACCTGTAGTGATGTTACTTGAGAAACAATTTCCTTAAAACATTGTTCTTCTACATTTTTAATAGATAAATCATATAAATTAATGCATCTTTTTGTTATCTA
The DNA here is from genome assembly GCA_005771605.1 of Scutellaria baicalensis. Lineage (NCBI taxonomy): Eukaryota > Viridiplantae > Streptophyta > Magnoliopsida > Lamiales > Lamiaceae > Scutellaria > Scutellaria baicalensis. Next base: position 27,081,127 of record CM016727.1, read on the forward strand.
TATATTATGAGAGAAAATGCATAATATACACCAAATAAGCATGCATACATGCATATAATATAACCGTCTTTAACATATTAACACATTTTTAATAATGAAATATTGAATTGTGAATTTTAAAACCTAAACTTTGCGTGAAAAGATATCATCTAAAATGGGTTAAAGACAAAATAAACTTCAAAATATACATCAAGGATCTCATGGATGCTTCTCACCGTTCATAGATTCTTGAAACAATAATACAAAGTTGATCAGAAAAAAAAAGATTAAAAAAATGAAAATGAAGCGTTAAACTAATCCCTCATGAAATAACATACAATCCAATCAATACAATTCTATCACATAAGAATTAAGAAACAAAATGACAATTTCAAAAAAAAAAAAATTCAAAATAAACAATGTTTTTATGACAATGGAAAAGAAAGTCACACTATGTTTAACATTAGTTACTGGAGATATAAACAATTTGTATAATTCTAAAGTTGAAAAGTGAATATTACATCCATAGCAAGGTGTTCTGTTGAGATATCAACAAAAATAAACATACATTTAAATAATCGAAGTGAATCAGTATGTAAATGAATAAAAAGGGTAAATAATAACTTGTTCTACACAACTTGCTCTCTACAATGGGAAAGATGTTCTTAGTATTGAAGTAAGAAAAGTGAAAAAAAGTCCCTTTGGAATACAAAATTCCTTCTATTTATACTGGTTCCCCAAGAAAGGTGAGGGGAGGGCATTTCTGCCATTTTCTCCTCTCTAGAATATTCCTTTTTCTGTTATTCTTTTTTGTCCACGTAGACCCTAGGGCATGCTTTTCATCATTGTTCCTTGCATTATAATCCTCTACTTTGAGTGTACGAAATCTATCCAGTTGCTCCCGTTCGTCTGCATTCGTTCGTCTGCATCCGTTCGTCTGCTCCCGTTCGTCTGCATCCGTTCGTCTGCGTTTGTTTGTCTGCATTCGTTCGTCTGTTCCCGTTCGTCTGTTAGTCGTTTCTTAGGTTTGTTCTGCTGGTTTTGCTTTTAGAATGCTCTGCTAGGACTTCTTCTGCACGTGCTCTGCTGGAACTTCCTCTGCATATGCTCTGCTGGGGCTTCTACTGCACGTGCTCTACTGGGACCTCTTCTGCGCGTGCTCTGCTGAATTTCCTTTATGGAGTGTTTTGATTATCTTTTTTATTATTCTGACTTTATTATTTGGGAACCCTTTCCTCTATCTATATCAGCTACTCCCCCTGGTGCGGTCGAGCAGATCTGGTTTTGGCAGAGCTGTTCGGGCGCAGCACTTGTATTTCTTTCTCTCGAGCAGAGAGCTAATTTCCCCATTAGCTACTCCCCCTGGTGCGGTCGAGCAGATCTGGTTTTGGCAGAGCTGTTCGGGCGCAGCACTTGTATTTCTTTCTCTCGAGCAGAGAGCTAATTTCCCCATCAGCTACTCCCCCTGGTGTGGTCGAGCAGATCTGGTTTTGGCAGAGCTGTTCGGGCGCAGCACTTGTATTTCTTTCTCTCGAGCAGAGAGCTAATTTCCCCATCAGCTACTCCCCCTGGTGCGGTCGAGCAGATCTGGTTTTGGCAGAGCTGTTCGGGCGCAGCACTTGTATTTCTTTCTCTCGAGCAGAGAGCTAATTTCCCCATCAGCTACTCCCCCTGGTGCGGTCGAGCAGATCTGGTTTTGGCAGGGCTGTTCGGGCGCAGCACTTGTATTTCTTTCTCTCGAGCAGAGAGCTAATTTCCCCATTAGCTACTCCCCCTGGTGCGGTCGAGCAGATCTGGTTTTGGCAGGGCTGTTCAGGCGCAGCACTTGTATTTCTTACATGATAACTGCTCCCCCCTTTTTTTTTTTTTTTTTTTTTTTTTAAAATCTCCCGCTTCTAATTGCCTATCATCTGCGACCTACACGTGTCGTTTCAGGATGGGTTGATTGTACTTTTCGCACCTTTTCGAGGTACGTCTTTTCAAATTTCGCCTTTTCACATTCTTTTCACCCTATACCCTAATTCCTCTCTTGCAGATAGACGAAAGAACCCTCCTCTTCTCTTCTTTCGGCGGCGTGATTCTTTCTTCTCCGGCGATCTCCTTTTTCTTCCGGCGCTTTTCTTCCCCCACTCCTCCGGCGATCTTTCTCCTCTTCTTCTCTGGTGGTTTTCCTCTCTGGTGGTCTTCTTCACCTTCTTCAAGTAGCTTTCCCGGCCGCACTGGTTTCTCCCCTTGACCTCTTATTCCTTCGCTTCTTGCTTCTTCTTTCTTATCCATGGCGAGAGGTAATCTTTAATCCCCTAATCTTTTATTTGCTGCCATTCTGTGTATATATAAGGTAGTGCATAATAAGGCTTGTCTAGATTTGTCTGTGTTAGTTCTTTTGTATATTATTCGCTACTCCGTTTCAGTGTTTGGGTTTTAAGTTTTAGATCCATGGCTTCTTCCATCTCTTCGTCTTCCTCCCATGGTAGTACTTCCTTAGGTGTCCCTGCCCATCGAGTCTTGGAGGGTCTCATCCTTTCTGAGTCGATGAGCCCTACTAGGAGTGCCCCTCTTTCTGATACTCCTGAACTCGTTGCTTCAGACGAGGAGGAGTCGGTTTCCATCGCTGACCCTTTGAATTTTTCCCCATCTGATCCTAATTATGATGCTGTTTGTGGTCCTTCTCTGATGAAGGCAGATAGGTTAGACACGCTTCGGCTAGCTTTTAGCATTCCCCAGAATCATACCTTGTTTTCCTCCTCTATTTGGCAGAGGCCAAACATGCCTTATGGGTGCAATTTGGCGTTCTGGCTGAGTCAGCTGCGGGCGGGGCTCCGCTTTCCCATTCCAGAATACCTTTGTAGGTTATCTTCTTTGTATAGGGTTCCTCTGAACCAATTCGTTCCTTCAGCCTTTCGAATGATGATAGGCTTCTACATTCTTTTAAAAGGCCACGGAGGTAGTCCAACTGCTGAGATGTTTTACTCACACTTTGCCTTGAAGTTTAAACCCCCATTCTTTTACGTCAGCGCCGGCCCTCGGGGCTTAATAAAATTTCTAGGCAAACCGCAGAGCCGGGATAAGAACTGGAAAGATGATTATTTTTTTGTTGGGGTTCCTGGGAACATCTGGGGCTTTCCTGTAGATAATTGGGTGTACAATAAGCCTCCTTTGGATAAAGCCTTTGAGTATACTACTCCCGATTCTGATCTGGTACTCATAGAGCAATTAAACCAGTCCTTTCTTGAGGAAGGTCCTTTTGATCTGGCTGGACTGGTAGAGCAGCCAGCCATACTCTCCTTTTTTGGGTTCTCTCCAGAAGAAGCTCCTCTGCTGCTTAATCTTGGTATTCTTACTTTTTGTTTTAGAAGTCCTGTTCCAGCATGTTTTTGATGCTTGATATCCTTATCTTCGTTCTGTTTTAACTTCTTATAGATCAATCCTGGAAGCGAACCATCGCTGTGCCCAGTCCTCTCTCTGCTAGGCCTACCCCCGGCTCTGAGCGCCGTCCTAATCGTCCTTCTGAAGGGCGTCCTGCAGCTGGTTCCTCTGATGCTCCCAAGGCTGCAAAGGACAAGGGTAAAAGAGCTCTGGCGACTTCTGACCCCCCTCCTGAGGCACGTCGGCATTGCACCCGCTCCCCTCCTCGTGACCGCTCGCGAACCAACCGCGTTCGGCCCTCTGCTAACGACGCGTTTACTTTAGAGCTGCCTAAGTCCATCTTGGAGCTGACAGCAGAGGAGGCCCGTCACTTTTTAAGGCTTATCGTCACTTCTTCGGATAACTTACTTCTCAGCCAGCAGTCTCTGGATAACGAGCTGGCTATGGGTGCTCATCACATGACCAAGGTATTGCAGCTTTTACCTTGCTTTGGTGTTCTGGGTTAGTTTGTGCTCCTCTTTTCCCGCTTTTATTTGTGTACTTATCAGATTTTATATACGTGTAGGCGGCTGTCTACTTCAGCAAGCTTCAAGCCAGGGCGGCTGCTTCTCATCAGGTGGAGGTCTCTCGAGCTCTGTCAGAGAAGGAGACTGAGGTGGAAGAGTTAAAGCAAAAGCTGGCTGCTCTGGAAAAGGCTCATTCCGTGCGTGTGAGTGAGCTTCAACATGAGGTGGGGGTACAGAAGAAGCGGGTTGCAGATGAGAAGGCGAAGGCGCGTCTTTACGGAGAAAGGAAGCAGGCAGAGGGGATTCAGAAAGGAATTGAGACCTGTCACCAGAAGCTACTTCTTTCTGAGGCAGGGCAGAGCTTTTTGAAGGAGCTGGTGACGGGCTGGAAGGAGGCCTATTTGAAGAGCAGCTGTTCTTTGGCGGATTTCGGTCCCAACATTGGTCATTATTACGGCTTTGGGTTTAATGCTGCGCGGCAACAGGCAGAAGGACAAGGTTTTTCGGGCGATTTTGATATAAATGCCCCACTGGAGGATTTGCCGGCTTCACCTTATTTTCAAGGGGACCCCTTTGAAGATATTGAAGCGCCTTGGTGGTTGCCTGTATTGCAGCAAGCGTATACCCACCTCTGCTCATCCTCATTGGATCTGAAAGCCTTGCCCGACCCCTCTCAACTTTCATACCCTCTGCTGATTGATCAAGCTCCTGCTGCTCTGGGAGGAGAGGTGGATTTGATCGTGGTCCATGAAGATTCTGAGGACCTGATTTCTCCTATGCTTATTGACGATGCCAACCCTCTTCAGGCGCCCTTGCTTGAAGGTGTGCCTCCTCCCTCTGCTGGAATTGAAGCTTCTGCAGTTCCTCCAGTCGGCTCTTCTGATGGTCCCTCCTCTGCTCCCTTAGAAAGCTCTGCCGATCCCGTTGTGGCTGACTCTTGATAACAATTTTATCTCTCAAACAATTTCTCTTTTAATTTACGTTGTTTTATAAACAATCTTATCTTTTTACTTATCTTTTCCTTTGTGAACATTCTATTTTACTTCTCTACTAATGATCATATTATCTTCATTATGCTCTAGTATGTGATGATGTAAAATTTTTAGCGGAATGAATGTGCATGCTTAATACCATCCTTTAGCAATGTCTTGACAGAAATTTAAAAAACCATAAACTTGACAAAAGTACGCGAGAGTAATATTCATAAAATAAATCTCCCAAAGAAGGAGCTTCATTCTCTTTCGTACATCAATCTGAAATTTTAAGGACTTCAATGCCTCCTTTCTTTGTTCTTCTTACTGGATCCCTCGGAGCTTTTCTTAGAAACTTAACAAGTATTTCTTTCATCGCCTTCTCTTTTCCTGAAATCAAAAATGCGATCGTTATTCCCTCTTTAAGTGCCAAGCGAATTTTAAAGCCATCAACCAAGCTTCGTCCAGGGGGCAATTACAAGCTCGAGCCCCACCTCTGCTAATGGACTAACCCGAAGGGCTGGTCATCAGCAGGGCTGCTTTCTAGGGCGATTAAGAATTCAAGCCCCACCTCTGCTGGTTTGCCAGCCCGGAGGTCTGACAGCCAGCAGGGCTGCTTTCTAGGGCGATTAAAAGTTCAAGCCCCACCTCTGCTGGTTGGCCAGCCCGGAGGTTTGACAGCCAGCAGGGCTGCTTTCTAGGGCGATTAAGGATTCAAGCCCCATCTCTGCTGGTTGGCCGGCCCGGAGGTCCGACAGCCAGCAGGGCTGCTTTCTAGGGCGATTAAGGATTCAAGCCCCACCTCTGCTGGTTGGCCGGCCCGGAGGTCCGACAGCCAGCAGGGCTGCTTTCTAGGGCGATTAAGGATTCAAGCCCCACCTCTGCTGGTTGGCCGGCCCGGAGGTCTGACAGCCAGCAGGGCTGCTTTCTAGGGCGATTTAAGGATTCAAGCCCCACCTCTGCTGGTTGGCCAGCCCGGAGGTCTGACAGCCAGCAGGGCTGCTTTCTAGGGCGATTTAAGGATTCACACTCGTTGACCGCCGTAGATTCACACATGAGTTTTCCTGTAAATCGAGATAAGTACCTGCGGATTCGTTTTTTCAGGCGAAATATTTTTTAAGATTGCAGATATTCCATGCTCTGGGTATTTCCTTCCCTTCTGCATCCTTTAGGCGGTAGGCTCCGCCGCCTAGGACTTCTGTTACTATGAAAGGTCCTTCCCAATTTGGTTCCAACTTTCCCCTTGGCTTCAATGCATCCGCTCTTCGCATTACCAGATCTCCTTGTTGCAGACGTCTGACTTTTACTCTACTATCATAGAGCGCTTTCACACGACTTTTGATTTTGTCCGCCCTCAATCTAGCCAGCTCTCTCTCTTCCTCAACCATGTCCAAATTTTCCGCCAAAAGTCGGTCATTCTGTTCCTCATTGAAGGTCATGATTCGGTGTGTTTCCGTACCTATTTCTGCTGGTATCACTGCGTTGGCGCCATATACTAAGTTAAAAGGTGAAACTCCAGTAGTAGTTCTGGGGGTGGTCCTATAAGCCCACAAGACTGAGTCTAACTCATCCACCCAATTTGCCTTCACTTTCTCAACTCTGGCTTTCAGCCCATTCAGTATCGTTCTATTAGTGACTTCAACTTGACCATTCGCCTGTGGATGGGCTACTGCTGCAAATCTTTGCTCAATTTTCATCTCTTTGCACCAACCTTGGATCTTTTTTCCATTAAATTGAGTGCCGTTGTCTGACACCAGTATTCGGGGGACACCATATCGACAACATATTTGCTTCCACAAAAATTTTATGATGTTGCTCTCATCTATTTTACTTAAGGCATCTGCTTCCACCCACTTTGTAAAGTAATCGATGGCGACCACTATGAACTTCTTTTGTCCTCTGGCCAATGGTAAAGGTCCCACTAGGTCGATTCCCCATTTCGCGAACGGACATGGTGAATGCATTTGGCCTAACTCTTCTGCAGGTAAGTGAATGAGTGATCCGTGCATCTGGCAGCCCTTGCACTTCTGCACCAACTCTTTTGCATCTGTGTTCATGGTGGGCCAGAAGAAACCTGCCCTTAGTGCTTTTCTAACTACGGACTTATATCCAGCGTGGTCTCCTCCACATCCTTCGTGGATTTCTCGTAGGATTATTTCTCCTTCTGCTTTCCCAACACACCTAAGATATGCTTGAGTAAAAGATCTCCTGTATAGATGCTCTCCTATCAAGCAATATTTCAAAACCTCTTTCTTCACACGTCCTTTTCCTTCCTCTGCAGCAGTCACCTCCTTTAATGAATTTATAATGGGGGTTCTCCAATCTTCTCTGTCTTCTACCTCAGCTACATCAGTTTCTGCTCTGGGTGGTTCTGCTACCAGTAGTGTGATTTTTCGTGGTTGCAGAAGTGGGTATGCGCTGGCCAATTTAGCAAGATAATCAGCTTGCACATTATCAGCTCTAGAGATCTGTTTCAGCTCAAACTTTTTCAACTGGTTTTTTAATTTGTTCATCTCTGCCAAGTACCTCTCGAAAGAATCTTTATTGATTTCATAACCTCCATGGAACTGTTGGTATACAAGTTGCGAGTCTGTAAATGCTATCAAATTTTCTCCCCCTGCCTCGACAATCATTTGCATACCTCTGACCATAGCCTCGTATTCTGCTTCATTATTTGAGACCACATAGTTAAGCTTGACAGCATATTGCAGTACTTCTCCTCCTGGCCCCTCCATCAGAACACCAACACTGCACCCTTCTCTGGTAGCCGAGCCATCCACAAATATCTTCCACTCCTCTGCCGTTTGAATATCTTGACCAGTAGACTCTTGGATAAAGTCAGCTAGGGCTTGAGCTTTTATCGCCTTCCTTGGTTCAAATTCCACCTCATAGGTTCCCAGTTCTACAGCCCATCTCACCATTCGCCCAGAAGTGCTAATCTTTCCCATGACTTGTCCTAACGGGTAATTGGTTCGGACTATCACAGGATGAGACAAGAAGTAGGGGCGTAACCTTCTAGCTGTTGTGATGATCGCCAGACCTGCTTTTTCTATTTCTGAATACCTGACCTCAGGTCCTTGTAGCATGTGACTGACATAGTATATGGGCCATTGCTTGCCCTCTTGCTCTCGCAGCAGAACAGCACTCACTGCAGCCTCGCCCACCGAAAGATACATGTACAGGGTTTCTTCTTTTTCGGGTTTCGCTAACAGGGGCAGATCTGCTAAATACTGCTTCAATTCCTCAAAAGCTTTATCACACCCTTCGTCCCACTGGAATCTGCATCCTTTCCTGAGTATTTTGAAAAAAGGAAAACTTCTCTCTGCTGATTTTGATACAAAGCGATTTAAAGCGGTAATTCTACTCAGTAGCCTCTGCACCTCTTTTATATTCTTTGGTGCCTTCATTTCTATGATCGCTTTAACTTTGGCCGGGTTCACTTCAATTCCTTGTTTCGTGACCATATAACCCAGAAATTTTCCAGAGGTGACTCCAAAGCTGCATTTCTCTGGATTGAGCTTCATCCCACTTCCCCTGATCACTCGGAATGCTTCTTCCAGATCTGTGATGTGTTCTGCCGCTTTCTGGCTTTTCACCAACATGTCGTCAACGTACACCTCCATATTCTTTCCCAGCATGGGTTTGAACAGTCTGTCTACCATCCTCTGGTATGTGGCTCCTGCGTTTTTCAGTCCGAAAGGCATGCGTACGTATCCAAAAGTCCCTCCAGCAGTTACGAAACACACCCTTTTTACGTCTGCAGGATCGAGGCTGATCTGGTGATATCCCTGATATGCGTCCATTAGACTGAGCCTTTCGCACCCAGCCGTGGAGTCTACCAATTGATCGATTCTTGGAAGTGGATAATGATCTTTCGGGCAAGCTTTGTTTAGATCTCGAAAATCTACACACATTCTCCATTTCTTATCTGCTTTTGGAACCAACACAGCATTGGATAACCATTCAGGGAATTGTACTGGCACAATATGACCAGATTCCATTAACTTTTTCACTTCTGCCTTAATTATCTGGTCCTTCTCCTTCCCGAAGTTCCGAAGCTTCTGTTTTACCGGTCTGGTTGCAGACGATATATTCAGACGATGTATAGCTATCTCTGGTCTGATCCCCGTCATATCCGTCGGCTGAAAAGCGAAGAGATCCGCATTTCTTCTTAAGCAATCTATTAACTCTGCCCTCTCATTTTCTTCCATTCGTGTTCCGATCTTGGTGTTAAAACCTTTCTTATCAATAAAGAGTTCCATCAGTGCCAGTTCCTCGTCTACCACCATTTTTCCTAGTTCCTCTTCTTCCCCGTTATCTGCCAACTTCTGCTTTTTCGGCTCTGCTTCCATCATGTCTCCCCCTCCTCTGCGTGGAAGCGCCAATTTATCTGCAGTCCTCACCGCTTCTACGTAACACTTCTGAGAGCTGATCTGTTGTCCTCTCAGTTCTCCTATGCCCACCGAGGTCGGGAATTTGACTTTCATATAATATGTAGACACAGCCGCTTTCAATTCATTGAGGATGGGTCGCCCAAAAATGATGTTGTATGCAGAAGGCAAATCAACCAGCAAGAATTCCGTCATGAGTCTCTTCTGTTTAGGCCATGCTCCTACCAACACGTGAAGCGTCACTATCCCCAGAGGATGCACCGCTCCCCCTGTGAACCCATATAGAGCTGTTTGTACAGGCCTGATCTTTGTTGAGATGTTCATTCTGTCAAAACATTCTTTAAAGATAATATCCGCAGAGCTTCCCGTATCCACAAAAATTCTGGACACATCATACCCAGCTACTTCAGCTGTTACCACCAGAGAGTCAGTGTTAGGTCTGAGGAGGGGTGACTCATCATCCTCCCCGAATATTATATCAGGTCTGCGCTGCACCTCCAGGACTTCTTCATAGTATTCTTCTGATTTTCCTCTTTCATTTCTGCGGACGGGCCGCTTGGTATGATAGGGACCAACTTCTGCTTCATGCCATCTCTGGGTATATCTTGCCGCTGACTTTCGAGCCCGATTCGAGTCTCCACCCCATGGACCCCCCACTATCATATTGATAGACCCTTTCTTCGGTGGGGGAGGCAGTTCCCTATCTTCCTCTCTCCTCTGTTTATCCTTTGTAACTTCCTCATCCTCTTCTTTCTCTGATTCTGTTCTGGCTTTTCCTTCTCTGTTCTGTGAGCCATCGACGAACCTCTTCAGAGCTCCCAACCTCACTAACCTCTCGATCTCATTTTTCAAATGTCTGCAAGAATTAGTGTCATGTCCATAGTCATTGTGGAACACACAATAATACTTCCCCCTGGGTCGGGTGGGTGCCAGCGATCGATTAGGTGGGAATCTGAACGAAACGGACTTCTCCGTTAACTGAAAAATCTGGGCTCTGGGAATTCTCAACGGTGCATAATGGCTATAATTATCCCGTCCTGGATCTGTCCTCTGCTCACCTCTATCGTGCAATGGTGCGGCCACTATCCTTCTGTTACCTTCCCTTTCCCGCGATGGGGCTGCAGTTCTGCTTTCAGCACGTTTCGCCTTACTTACGTCTTCCAAGTTTATGAACTTGTCGGCGCGGGCTAGGACTTCCTCGAACGTTGCAGCCGGCTTCTTGGCCAGAGATCGGAATAGATCCCCTTCTCTCAGCCCTTGCACTAGCGCGCTAATCTTCACTTCTGCCGTGGCAGAAGGCACTTCTAGGGCCACCGTACTGAATCGCTTAATAAACGCTCTTAAGGATTCTTCCGCGCCTTGCTTCAGAGTAAATAAGGATTGTGAAGTTCTCCTCTGTCGCCTCGCGCTGGCAAACTGGTGCAAGAAAGCTGAGCTAAATTCTCTGAACGAGTAGATGCTGTCTTCTGCTAGCTGTCCAAACCATCTTTGGGCGGCCTGAGTGAGGGTAGTGAGGAACACCCGACATTTTACCCCGTCAGTATATTGATGCAGCAAAGCCACGTTTTCAAATCGGAGAAGATGATCGTAGGGATCTGTTGTTCCGTCGTACTCAAAGGTTAACGGCTTGAAATTTGCAGGTAACTCATCTGCCCGAACCACCATCGCGAAAGGACTTCCACCTGGAACCTGGATCCGACTAGCAGAGCCCATCTTCTGCCGCAATAATTGTATCTCTCTCTGCATCTCTTCCATTTGTCTTTTCACCTCTCGATCGCACGATTGTTGCGTGGAAGTGTCAACGAGAGAAGCTGCCTCTTGCGTCTGGTGTTTTCCTCGCCCTGGATGGCTATCGGCACTTTGTTCGAGAGCCGTGTCTGGTTGACATGAGCGTATTCCTGGAGTAGAAGTCTTTTTGCCCCGCATATCTGCGGCCTCGCGTCTCTCTTCATCGCCTTCTCCCTTCTCTTTCGCTGCAGCAGCTTTTCCCAGGGCCTTCTGCACAGCCGAGTAGATGAAGCTGTCCAATTGCTCTGGCGTGAAGGTCCATAGACCTGGAGCGACGGGCTCCCTTAACTCTTCCGATCTTCCTCTTATCCTTGACGTTTCTGGCCTCGCCACTTCTTGAAAATCCCCATCCAAATCTCGGATTACTCGATTCGTCATTGATCCTACCCTCTCAAGACAGCTCCCAGAAATTCTCCCACAAAGCAGATATACGAAGTGAAAGAAAACTGGCTACAAAATGCAAAAAATGGTGAAAATCTGGCCAGGCAAGAAGGAGACTCACTTCTTACCAGGCAATTCCCACAGACGGCGCCATTGTTGAGATATCAACAAAAATAAACATACATTTAAATAATCGAAGTGAATCAGTATGTAAATGAATAAAAAGGGTAAATAATAACTTGTTCTACACAACTTGCTCTCTACAATGGGAAAGATGTTCTTAGTATTGAAGTAAGAAAAGTGAAAAAAAGTCCCTTTGGAATACAAAATTCCTTCTATTTATACTGGTTCCCCAAGAAAGGTGAGGGGAGGGCATTTCTGCCATTTTCTCCTCTCTAGAATATTCCTTTTTCTGTTATTCTTTTTTGTCCACGTAGACCCTAGGGCATGCTTTTCATCATTGTTCCTTGCATTATAATCCTCTACTTTGAGTGTACGAAATCTATCCAGTTGCTCCCGTTCGTCTGCATTCGTTCGTCTGCATCCGTTCGTCTGCTCCCGTTCGTCTGCATCCGTTCGTCTGCGTTTGTTTGTCTGCATTCGTTCGTCTGTTCCCGTTCGTCTGTTAGTCGTTTCTTAGGTTTGTTCTGCTGGTTTTGCTTTTAGAATGCTCTGCTAGGACTTCTTCTGCACGTGCTCTGCTGGAACTTCCTCTGCATATGCTCTGCTGGGGCTTCTACTGCACGTGCTCTACTGGGACCTCTTCTGCGCGTGCTCTGCTGAATTTCCTTTATGGAGTGTTTTGATTATCTTTTTTATTATTCTGACTTTATTATTTGGGAACCCTTTCCTCTATCTATATCATGTTCCTAGGCACAACATGTAACTAAGCTACTAAAGTGCTATTAAGCCACCATTTTGCCCTTTTAAATTAAAGTTATGCACTCAAGAATGAACTTACTATAAGAGAATTACGTTATACAATCAGGAGAATTAACAAAGGTGATTACATCATTTGCCTTACAACTTGAGTTCTGCTAGGATCACTCGTTTGTCACAAAGTAACGCTCTTTCAAAGGTTATAAATTGTTAGTTCTTTCGCAGGATATCAACTCAGTAAGACTTTAGATATACCTTCAAGCAAAGTTGGGAATGTAGACAGAACATACCCCAAAAACATCATGATGGGAAAAACAACTATTTCTACAAAAAAAATCAAGAAGATAAAGAACATCACGAATTTAGGAAAGTAAAGAACATGAATCTATACATACACACATATATAAATTGAGAGATAAGACTTTTCATTTAAGTCATAATTAAATTGAGAGATAAAACTTTTCATATCTTCGTAATTAAATTAAGAGATGTAGACTTTTTATCTCCATTGAACCTTTCATATATTTTCTTGATAAATAAAAAACATAATGACACGTAATATATTACATATACTGCTAATGGTCGAAATAAGAAGTCTTGGGAATGCTTATTTGTCAAGCATAGGAGATGATATATACATATATATATGTGTGTATATATAAATTGAGAGATAAGACTTTTCATATCAATCATAATTAAATTAAGAGATAAAACTTTTCATATATTCATAACTAAATTAAGAGATGTAGACTTTTTATCTCCATTCAACCTTTCATATATTTTCTTGATAAATAAAAAATATAATGACACGTAAGATATTACATAGATTGCCACTTGTCGAAATATGAAGCCTTGAGAATGCTTATTTGTCAAGCATAGGAGAGACACAACCCTCTCTTTATATATATAGATTTGAATTTCTATTAATATGTAATAAATATTAAATTGTAAAAGACAACGCTGAAATAAACTACGACAACAGTTGAAAACTGTTGTCGTAAAGGTCTACAACAACACCAAAATTAAAATCGTTGTCTTAGAAATTAAACAACGATGGGACAACGATTAAAAAACCATTGTCGTAAGAATCTACTACAACGCTAAAAAACAAAACAAAAGGATCTACGACAATGGCGGGACAACGGTTAAAAACTGTTGTTGTAAGCATCTACGACAACGGTACAAAACCATTGTCAAAGCGTTGTCTGTCTAAGCTATGACAACGGCGGGATAACGGTTTCACACCGTTGTCATAGGTATCTACGACAATGGTAAAAAAACCATTGTCAAAGCGTTGTCATAGCAATCAACGACAACGGTGGGACACGGTTAATAATCGTTGTCGTAGATACCTACGACAACGGTGAAGAAGCGTTGTCAAGGCGTTGTCTTAGATAGATAAGACAATGCTTTTTTGGAACCACAACCCTACGACAACGGTTAAAAACCGTTGTCTATGTGCGTAACAACCGTTGTCGTAGGGGTCTAAGACAACGGTTAATAACCGTTGCCTATGAGCGAAAAATTGCTGACCCCTACGACAACACTGCTTTTTGGCCTACGACAACGGTTTTTAACCGTTGTCTATCAGCGATTTTCTTGTAGTGCCTTCTCATGAAATCACATCTTTATTGATAAAACACCTTCGATAACCAGGCTCCAAATACCACATTTTATAACCTTTTGTACCAGTTGGATAACCTATGAAGATACACCTAATGACCCTAGGTTCTACATTGTCCTGTTTCAAGTGTGCAAATGCTTGACATCCAAACACTCTCAGATATGAATAGTCAGAAGTACTTCCATTCTACATCACATCTGAAGTTTTTAAATCAATATAAAAAGAAGGTGATTTATTTACCAGATATGTTGTTGTAGTAACAACCTTACCTATAAAAGACTTTGGCAATCCAACATCCAAGGGCATGCATCTCACCCTTTCCAATAGTGTTCAATTCATCCTCTCTACAATACCATTTTGTTGGGGATTTGATAGAATTGTTCTATGCCTTCAAATGCCTTTCTCCTTGCAAAACTCCTGAAACTCATGAAACAAGAACTCCAAACCATTGTCAGTTCTTAGAAACTTTGGAGCTTTACCTGTTTTGTTTTCCTGTTGTCTGAGCCATTCTTAGAAGATCTGAAACACATCACTTTTGTACTTCATGGTGAATACCCATACTTTCCCTGTGTAGTCATCAATGAATGTCACGAAGTACCAAGCTCCACTATGAGTAGTTGTTCTTGATGGTTCCCAGGCATCTGAGTGAATGTACTCTAATGGTTGTGTTGATTTGTGCTTTCCAGATCCATAAGGGGAAAAAATCAATTTTAGTCAATTTAAAAAGCCACTCCAAATTTCATCCACCATGAAAGCGGTTTTCAATTTTAGTCCAATTAAGCCAAAAATCATCACTATTTGGTCCATTTTTGACTTAATTGGACTAAAATTGAAAACTGCTTCTATAGTGGATGAAATAGTGACAAAAAATGGACCAAATAGTGATGATTTTTGACTTAATTGGACTAAAATTGAAAACCACTTCCATGGTGGACAAAAATTGGATACTGACTTTTTAAATGGACTTAAATTGAATTTAACTCGTTCCATAAGGTAATTCATGTGCTTTTCCTATGACATACTGATCAAAAATTTGAAGAGTTGTTGTTGTATCTCTTCCTAACACGCCCCTGCTTTGATAAATGCACTCGGTCCTTTTTCCAATATGACCAAATCTATTATGCCAGAGACTTGTTTGTTCATTGCTCATCACTACTTCAGCTTTACCTTGAACAGTGGTGTCAATCAAAATGTAGAGTCCATTATCCTTTCATCCTTTGAATATCAACCGATTATGCTTTGTGACATGTATTTCTCCAGCTTTGGTGTAAAGCCGTTGTAACAACAAATTTTGTGTATTAAATTAATAAACACAAAAGATTTGCACAAATTGAAATTTATTGAATCAAACTGAATTTGAGGTACAATATCTTTGATCCCTTGATTCTTCTCTTTAATACTTGGAGTTGACGAGTAAAGTTGACTTGATCAAAATTGAAATCCTCGAACAAACAACTCGATCCGCAGGTTTAGCACCTTGTTTTGGATCAAGCAGCAGCTTTCGGAATTCCGTGAAGAACGTCCTTGGACTTGTTGAAGAACGTCTTGAAGATTTGAAGATCACCGAAGAACTTGATGAAGAACGCCTCGAAGATTTGAATATCTCAAAGAACTTGATGAAGAACGCCTCAAAGATTTGAATATCTCAGCGAAGAAAGCCTTGAAGATTTGGAGTTTGCCGAAGAACACAGGAGAGAATTTTAACTCTTGAATTCTTCAATTTGCTGTTAATGAAGAATGATGAATTTGAGACTCCTATTTATAGGTGTAGAATGGAGATTTCAATAGATATTATATCTGAATTGGAGCAATTTGATTGGTCCACCATGATTTGATCATATCTGATATGTTTACCGATAATTATCAAATTTAATTTTATTTAATTTGATAATATCTGCAACACTTTGACATATGACAATTTTTGATTGACCAACAAAAGATATATGAAATATCAATTAATTTGATTATTTAATTTAGGAATTATATTTAATTAATTCCTAAAATAAATATAAATTAATATTTCACATTTTATTTTACACGTGGCACAATATAATTGGATATCAAATTTGTGTATTTACAAATTGCCCCCTTGAGACTTATTCACGAATGATACAATTGGAGTGAATTAGTCTCAAAAACCGTGAATTTATCTTCTTATTAGACGTTCTTTTAGGCCCAATGAGCGTTGCAATTGGTCTTGAGTGATTTTCCTTTTAAGATGCAGAGCCCATTAATTAAGGCCCATAAATAGTAGTATTGAATTGTTGAACATACCATTTTTATTTCAAATGTCACACGGCTCAATGAATTATTGGGCCAAACCATTTACTTCTCTTTCCTTGTGTTAAATAAATGATGGCCCAATTTAAGTGGTCCAACTTAGGAATAAAATAATATATGCAATCTTCTTCTTCCTCAGTGGCGAGATTTCCCCATCTGATACACTCATTCTATCTGGGTTTTTTTTTTTCAACCAAATTAGCAATCTTTATGGGATTTGAATTCCTCTGCCAATATCTAACCATAGTATGAGAATATTTTCTGATACTATTCAAGAAACCCACCTGTATTTTCCTTAGGAAGATCATTTGTAGATATGAATCTCGATAGAAGATTTTTGCTTCTCAAACTCTGTTTCGATGAACTTTTTTTCTCGAATCTGTTTCAATTAGACTTTCTCCCCTTCTCGAGATCTATTTCTTGGGTTCTACTCAACATAACTAGTATAAATAGGTGGGTTTGCTTCTATCATCTTCCCATATCTCAATCGAAGTTTTAAAAAAAAAACTCTTTTCCTTTTCTCTTATTTTCTCTATCTCCGAAGACTGCGCCTTGTGTTGCTGTTTCCAGTGGTTAGAGTAGTAGCAATCCCCTGGTGAATCAGATAATTGGGTGGAGAAACAATAGTATGTTCGTATTCTCCTTTTCTTTCTTGTCGTAGGAGATGTTTCTGATGTATTTAGTTCGAATTACCTTGACAAGAACTTATCAAAAGCTTTGGCAGTAAAGGCTGTTGCTTTTGAGACCCATCTCCTTTTTTTTTTTTACATTCTTTTTTTTTTTTGAACAAATTCCTTTTTCCTTATTGATCTTTGATTCATACAGATATATAGCAGCGGACTTCGGGTGTAGATATTTAGACATACTATCCGCTTTTGGAGATGTATTTTTTTTTAGATTTTGAATTACATCTCCGAAGGACACACACATATTGTAGCCTTTGCATATGATAATTGTGGCTTTATGTTATTTGCTGGGTTCACGGGATAGTGGATTTGACAAAAGATGTGCTATGTCAAACTTGATTTCCACACCTTCTCAATTTGCAATTCATTGATTTTCATATATATATATATATATATACATATTATGTATTTGCTAATTGTCTTCTTGTGTGCACACAGTTATCATAATGGTCCACTTTAAAGATATTATGTTTCTCGACAACAATTCTTGGTGATTCTTGATGATGAAAATCAATCTGTGGAGGAAGAGACGCGTTTAGAAGTGCATGAACCTCTTGATGGCAAGTATGCAAGGAAAATGCCAAAATTAACCAATTCTCTTTATCAACGAGATTGGTCTATGGAAATTGCCTCGAGGGTGACTTGGGTTTTGCAATCTGCGCACCATCAACCTCTCAACGAGTCAAACAAATTGGATTACTTTCCTACACTTGGGCGTATTATTATAAATAGACAAGCCACGTGGGAAGACAACATCGAGTTTCCAGGCGAGTTTCGCTGTATCGAAGGCTATTGGGAGTGGACCGAAGATGTTCTTAGCCGATGCGGGAAGATCTTGGAAGCAGCGAAGGTTCGTGATGCTGTGTATGCCTCGCTTTTCACGTACGACTACAACGTTGAAGTGATCAAAGCGTTTTGTGAAGCCTGGTGCCCTTTGACGAACTCATTATTGACATCTTTCGACGAACTCTCTATCTCTTTATGGGATCTACACTGTTTGGCGGGTTTTCCTATGGTTGGGTCCTTTTACGATGAGGTGATACCAAGTGCAATGGAACTCACCGATATTGATGATACCGAGAACGGGTCACTATATCGTACTTCTAGTCATATGTTGCACGCGTTTCACCTTCTTCGTAAGAGGACTAATTACCGTCCATCTTCTGGTGTTTCGATCACGACATGGATTAACTTTTGGGCCAAGAAGACTTTGAAGTATTCGCAGCCTCCTCCTCGTAAAGAAAGAAAATATGCGCCTAGACAAACTCAAATGCTTCACAACCCTACGGGATCATTTGGAGGTCATAGAGTTTGGAATTCTGCCGAAAGTGCTTGTTTTTCAAAGCTCGGTGTTGAAGAAGGTGAAATGGAGGAAACTTATTTGGCGGCATGTTGGCTAAGTGTATTCGTCCTTCCTCGTGATAGGACCGATCTTATTCGTCTGACTACTTTCAAGATGGCAAGTATTATCGCTAGTGGCCGGAGAGTGGATCTTGTTGTCCCGGTTTTAACAAGCATCTATCAGGGCTTGAACACGATTGCAAAATCTTTGGAAGCTCCTTTCTCATATTTCACTTTCCCGATTCACTTCGTATATGGTTGGCTTGCTCATTACTTCAAGACGCATTACCGGTTGTTTCAAGGAAGACAGGCTCCCGAGATGGTAGTTTATTCTGGTGAGGGATGTGCAAGACATGACGACTCTCGAGAAGCTCACAAGAGAATTCACAAAGGGGATCTAGCTTGTTGGACATGCTTTACGAAACCTTTTACATCTAAGGGCTTTTTGTATGTCGACAACAAAGATAATGGTGACTCGATATTTCTTTACTTTGCTGCCATTCGCTAGGGTTATTTTTCTTTCCGACAGAAGGACCATATCATTGTTGAACCCTATAGCCCATATCGTTTCAGCCGTCAATTTGGGTTCTTTCAAACGCCGCCAGGGATTCTTAAAAAGGATTATCGCAAAGCTACTTTAGATGAGAGATTGCGTTTTTGGCGCATATGCACTTTATCTCGGTCAAACGCAAGAGCTTGGTTTCCTTGCATTCCATCTGTAGCTAAGAGGTTTTCATCTGATGAGTATAAGAAGTGGTGGTTTCACATTTACGGGCGTTATCTTGAAGAAAATCTGGAAAACCTCATTCACGCGAATCCATTTGAAACTTTCTCAGGAGGAGGAAATGAGGTCAATGGAGAAAGCTTCCCCAAAAAAGACACTAGCAAGCGCACCCATGCCCTTCCTACTTCTGAGCCTCATAAATCTCGAACTCTTGGTATCGTTGAGACAAGTAAGAGGAAGAATAGCCCTGCACGTTCTGAAGGGAGTGGAAGTAATGACGGTCATTAGAAGAGGCCCAAAAACACTCACAACCCTCCGGATTCTACTAAGGGAATTGCAGACAATTTTCAACAAAAGGATAATTCTGCTGAAGTGAATTCAAATACTTCTTTCACCTTTTTTTTCAGTTTATGATCTAATATGAAATTCAACTTTCTTGTCTTCCTAGGTAATCGAGGCTCTTCATAACAACGATACTGAAGTTGTTGAGATTGATGATGAAGAGGTGTGCAACGAGGGTCGAGAATTGATCGTTAGTCCCCCGATGGAAGTTCCGTTAATTTACAGATTGCAAAAGAAAACAACTGGTTTGGAGAGAGTTCATCGTGATCGAGCTGTGATATCCACATTTGTGGGTGAGGACTTCGTTTATACTTACTATAAATCATGTCTTCAGAGTATGTGGAATGGCCTTTGTGACAAGATATAAAGGACTCTAGTGGATTCAATTTCTTTGATCAAGAAAGAAGTAGAAATTGTCCTTGACTCCATGAAGGGTTTTAACATCCTTGGGCTTTTTGATCTTTCATTCATCGAAAAGTCACTTGCAGCATTTTTTTAGGAGGTTGCTGTTTATGATGACAAACGATCGACATCTTTGGAAGCGCCTTCAAAGGAACGTCTTTTGAGTGAAGCTAAAGGTTGTCTTAGTAGTCTTGAGTCCAATGTGGCTAAAGAGATCATACAAGTTGAGGTCACTGAAGCTAATTTACAGCGTGTCACGAAGAAGTTATGGATTCTGAAAAGACAGCAGAAGGATTGGTTGTGACCTTGGGGAGACAAAAGGAACTTCTTGAAGCTTCTCAAGCTGAAGTTCACAAAGTTGAGGAAGAAATCACTACTATTGAGATCACACCTTCCCCGAATGATGATGTGGTAGAAACTTCGCGAGTTGCTGCCGAGATCGCCAAAAAAGCTTTATTGGACTTGAAGCCATTTATTTAGATTGTTCATAGTTTTTTTTAGATCTTTTCTCTCTCTTTTTTTTTGTAGAACATTTCGAATTTGTGCAATCAAATCTTTTTTTTAAATGCTCGTCATTTGCTTTTTTTTTTCAACAATCAACTATTGGAAAGAGTGAAAAACATATCTTATAACTGAACTTAGAAAATATCTAAGCTGCCTACGTACCTCTACAAGAGAGGATCAAGTCATAACGTAGTTCAAGTTCACAAAAAAATTATTTTTGTGGGGTGTTCCGTGCACAGTTTATACTCATGCGGGCCAGGAGTATCTATTCTTTAGCCACTTTAGATAAAGTGGGGTATTTGTCATTTAACCACTTAAAATACCTTTAGTGGGATAAATCAATAGTTTAACCACATATATTTATCTTTTGGTGGGATAAATTAACAGTTTAACTACATATATTTATCTTTTGATGGGATAAATTAACAGTTTAACCACATATATTTATCTTTGGTGGGGAAGTAGCATTTTAACCACACGAACTGCCTTTTGTGGTTGTCGTACACATTTTATACTCGTGCGGGCCAGGAGTAACATGCGGTTTAAGCTCGTGCATCGAGGAGCCTTATTTTTTTTAGGGGTAGTAGCGCTTCAGGAATCTCCCATTAATTGGACCGACCTTTACTCTATCTTCAGAGATGAACAAATAAGCACCATTTGTGTAAAATTCTTTCACAACATATGGGCCATCCCACTTTGAAGTGAACTTATTTCCAGTTCGATGGGTAGTGATGATTGGTCTTCTTACGGCGAGAACTAAGTCTCCTATTTGGAAGTAACGCGCTCGTACTTTCTTATTGAATGCTTTTGACATGCGAGCTTGGTAACATTCGAGCCTTTATTGCGCTTCAAGCCTCTTTTCATCGAGAGCATCAAGTTCCTCGAGACGCAGTCGTGCATTTTCTTCGTCAGTGAGTCCTTCTTGCATGGCCATTCTCAAAGACGGAATTTGCTGCTCAAGGGGAATGACTGCTTCCATGCCATACACCATTGAATATGGAGTTGCTTGAGTTGGTGTTCGATGGGTGGTTCTGTATGCCCATAATGCTTCTCCGATTCTCTCGTGCCAGTCACGTTTGGACTTTGCAACCACTTTTTTTAATAAATTGCACAGAGTTTTGTTGAATGCTTCGGCAAGACCGTTACCGGCAGCGTAGTACATTGAAGACTTTCTTTGCTTGAAGTTAAATTTTTGACAGAGTTTGTCAATCAAACTGTTTCTAAAAGGCTTCCCATTATCAGTTATGATGTATCTTGGGATTCCATAGCGGTAGATGATATTGAGACGAATGAAATCAGCCACAATTTCTTTTTTTACTTCTCTTAGGGGCACAACTTCTGCCCATTTTGAAAAGTATGTTGCAGCCAAGATATATAGGTGGCCACCGGAAGGTCTGGTCATTGGTCCGACTACATCCAACCCCCATGCATCAAACGGCCAAGAGGCAACTGTAGGGTGTAATGGCTCTGGCAGTTGATGAATGAAATTTGCATGAAATTGACAAGCTTGACATCTTTGTGCGTAATCCATGCAGTCTTTGACCATACTTGGCCAGTAGTAGCCCATCCTTTTTATGCAAAAATGTAGTTTGGGCCCCGACTGATGAGCGTCACAAATCCCGGAGTGGGCTTCTTCCATAGCTCGTGTTGCTTCCTCACCGTTTAAGCATCGTAGGAAGACTCCATCGAAAGAACGTCTATAAAGCGTCCCTTTGAAGTAGATGAATCGACTAGCACGTCACCGAACATCAACTCTTTGTCATGGATCATCTGGTAATTTTCCATGATTAAGATAATCAATGAAAGTCTGACGCCAATCTTCTTTTTCAACTTCGAATACTTCGAAGATGTAATTTCCTTCTTCTACATCCTCTTCGTCTTCAAAGATTGGAGGCATGGCCCAACTTTTGCATATCGATACATGTGTTTCATTTTTAGGCATAGCTATTGTTGAAGCGAGCTTGGCCAAAGCATCAGCTTGTTTATTATCCTTTCTCGGCACGTGCCCTAACTTTACATCCCCAAGCCAAGCGATGATCCTTCGTGCATAGTTGACATATGAAAGTAATTCTGGTTTCTTGACTTCATATTCTCCAAGGAGCTGGTTAATTACTAGCTTTGAATCCCCATAAACTTTGAGATGCAACCGTTTATTTTCCATAGCCATTTCCAGCCCGAGAATGAGAGCTTGATACTCGGCCACATTATTGGAACAATTTTCGGTCAAAGTGAAAGAGTATGGGAGAACCTCCCCATCGGGTGTTACAAATATAACTCTGACACCAGCCCCTTCTCTATGGGATGCTCCATCGAAATACATCTTCCAAGGCGGGGAGACTTCAATGGCAAGGACATCTTCATCTGGAAGGTCATCAGATAATTTCCACTCGGCCGGGATAGGGTGGTCGGCTAGAAAATTGGCTAACACTTGACCTTTTACTGCCTTTTGAGGGACGTAAACTATCTCAAAATGTTGTAGTTGGAGGTACCATCTCGCAAGCCTGTCAGAAAGCACTGGCCTCGTCATGACATACTTCAGTGGATTTGCCTTTGAGACAAGATGGATAGTATGAGCTTGAAAATAGTGCTTCAGCTTATGGATAGCGAAAATGAGTGCTAGGCATATCTTCTCAATTGGTGAATAATTCAACTCATTTGGTGTCATTGTCCTGCTTAGATAGTACAAGGCGTTTTCTTTGTTGTTATCATTTGATTGTGCTAGCAAAGCCCCTACAGAACGTTTTTGGGTAGCAATATAAAGAATCAAAGGCCTCCCAGCCACTGGCGCCACCAACACTGAAGGTTTCATCAAATACTCTTTTATTCTTGTAAAAGCATTACTGCATGATTCATCCCATTTGAATGGGACACCTTTCTTCATAAGTCTACCAAATGGTTGACAACGTCCTACTAGGTTTGAGATGAACCTTCGTAGGTACGCCAATTTTCCTTGCAAGTTTTTGAGTTCATGAATATTTCTTGGTTCAGGCATCTTTAGAATTGCATCAATCTTTGTTTGCTCAATTTCAATCCCTCGATGGTGGACTATGAATCCAAGAAATTTGTCTGATGTTACCCCGAATGCACATTTCAAAGGGTTCATTCTTAGTTGATATTTTCTCAAACGCTCAAAGACTTTTCTTAAGTCATTCAAGTGATCCTGGCATTTCTTGGACTTCACAACCAAATTATCAACGTAGCATTCAATGTTCTTATGAAGCTTGTCATCAAAAATCTTTTTCATCGCTCTTTGGTATGTCGCGCCTGCATTTTTTAGCCCAAACGATATCACCTTGTAACAGTATATCCCTTTCGGAGTTCTGAAAGCTGTCAATTCTTCGTCTTTCGGGGACATGCGTATTTGGTTGTAGCCGGATGATCCATCCATAAATGACAATGCTTCATGTCCTGTGGTGGCATCAATTATGAGTTCAGTGATTGGCAATGGGAAGTCATCTTTAGGACATGCTACGTTCAAATCTCTGAAGTCTACACAAACTCGAACTTGCACCTTTTTCTTTCTTACAGGAACAATACTGGATATCCATGTCGGGTACTTGACTTCTCGAATAAACCCAACTCAATCAATTTATTTACTTCAGTCTCGATCAATGGGATCAACTCTGGCCGAAATCGGTGTTGGGCTTGCTTCACAGGACGAGCCCTTTTCTTTATAGCTAAATGATAAATAGCTAATTTGGGATCTAGTCCGGGCATTTCTTTGTATGACCATGCAAACACATCCTTGAATTCATGTAATATTTTGACATAGGACTTTTCCTCATCATTGGTCAACAATGCACTGATATAGATTGGCCATGGTTCATTTGCATCACCCAAGTTAACTTCTTTTAATTCATCCACTGTAACTTTCACTCCTTCTTCAAGCTCGGGAGGGGCAATTTCAGCATCTTCAATTGGGTTTTCTTCACTGAGAGCAATATGATATGCAAGTTCCATGTCTTCCGTTAGTAATGAGCAAGAATAATTGCCCCCAGTTATATGGTTGGAAGAAGCTATACTTTCCCTATCATCCTTATCGTTTTGGACTTGTGTAAAGATGATTGTTTCCATTTTTGCCTTTAAGACTCTTTCACATGATATGGTCAAAGTAGTACATCTTCTCATGCGAGATAGAATCAAGCTCCGCACCCTTTTAAACATTTGTGACTCGTCTCACCTTTTAAGAGCAAGTTTTGCCTTTTGGTCACCCCTCTTGCTTGTCTTGCTCGTGCTAAGTCTATCAAACACAGAGACTTGTCGAGTTTTCATTCCATCTTTTACGTCGAGTCTATCAAATACAGAGCCTTGCTGAATTTTCATTCCATGTTTAGTAAGCACATCTTCAGTTGATAACACCTCACATTCAATAACATAATTGACACTTGCTCTCTTGATAGCTATACGAACATGACTTTGTGGCATATGTCCAATACCTGCTTTAGTCCTCTATACTGTATATTCTTCCCCTTTTGACGCGTGTTGAGCAGCATTGGAACTATTTCTTTCTTGATTTAAGACTTGGGCGCGAAGCTCCTTATTTGTGGAATCTTCTTGTGGGTTATAACCGGCTCGAACAAGAAGTTTAAAGGCCTTTGGATAATAACACTTAGTTAGTTCGGGCCCTGAAAATTTTCCATGCTCTATTCTAGCTCCTTCTTTTGGGATTACAAATCCGTTAAGTGGTAGGGAAGTTGACTTCTTTGCATCAAGCTTAGTCAGCGGCAGTGTCAATCCTTCATATGAACCAGTCTTAGCTAGGGACTTGTCTTTTGAGGGTTTCTCAACATTTTCTATTAAAGTCTCGTCTTTTTCCTTTTTGACTTGGTCATTTTTGAACTCCTGACTCTTCATTTTTACCCTTCTTGAATCCCCGAAGTAATACTTGGCATCGGTAAAGTGTGATTCTGCCTCGGTGAATGGTTTATCATCAGCAACGACCGTTTTTACAACGCCATCTTTGCAGAATTTAAGACATTGGTGCCATGTAGATGGTACTACTCCATTTTCATGCAGCTATGGGCGGCCAAGAAGCATATTGTATGAGGTCTTGGAGTCAATAACATGGAATAATGCTGTTGAAATCGTATCGGCCATTATTAGCTCAAGTCTAATTGTTCCAATAGCCTTTTGTCCTTCTTGATTAAACCCTTGGATCATCAATCAGTTTCCCGTGAGTTATTCTGTAGAAATTTCTAACTCTTTCATTGTTCGCAGGGGCATAATGTTAACTGCAGAACCTCCATCAATAAGTATCTTGTTTACCTTTTGTTCATGAGTGTATGCTGTCATGAACAATGGCCTATTGTGAAAACTGGTCCCAAGTTGCAAGTCATCTTCAGAGAACATTATTGCGGAGATGCAATCGCAATCAGAAGGATAGTCATCTACCTCAGCGAGTTCGTTTGTTGTGTTGCAAGACATTCTGTCATGCCCATCATCGTTATAAGTATAAGTAACAAGACTCGTTGTAATACAATCTTCTTCTAGTGTGATCTTTCCTTCTCGGGCCAAATGCATTACTTTGTCTTTGAAGACAAAGCAATCTTGAATTGCATGTCCTATCAATCGGTGGTATGCACAGTATTTTGGGTCTTCAGTTCGCCCGGCCTCTTCAGGTCACTTCATTTCAGGTAATTCAATAAACTTGTTTTTGAGCAAGTCATCAAAAATCCCTTGAACATCAGAGTCAAGAAAAGGATATTGTTTTGCTTGCATCTCCTTCAAATTCAATCTTTTTTGCCCCCATTCCTGGGTGATATTCTCCTTTGGCTTGACTGTATCATTTGCCTTAGTTTGGAACTTGATAGACTTTGCAGTTGTGGCCATTGATTCCTTAGCAAGAGGTTTAGCAGAAGGTTTACTTCCTCTTTTGATTACTTCATTTTCTTTGAATCTGTGGAATCCTTGAATTTGAGATTCTTCAATCCCACTCGTAGTAATACTTATCTCCATGTCATGAGCTTTGGTGGCCAATTCTTCGAAAGACCTTGGTTGAATTACTTGAAGGATATATTGAAGACTCCAATTCATTCCTCGGATGCACATCTCAATTTCTGAACTCTCCAATAGCCTATCTTTGCAGTTCAAACTTAAGTTCCTCCAACGGTTGATGTAATCAATAACAGGTTCATCTTTCCATTGATGTGAATTGGTAATTTCCAACATACTCACCGTACGTCGAGTGCTATAGAAACGATTAAGAAATTCTTGCTGTAACTGCTCCCAACTATCAATTGAGTCAGCCTCTAAGTCGACGTACCAATCAAACGCATTTCCTTTCAAGGAACGTACGAATTGTTTTACCATGTGGTCTCCATAAGTTCCGGCGTCATTACAAGTTTCCACAAAGTGAGCCACATGCTGTCTTGGATTACCCTTTCCATCAAACTGTTGAAATTTGGTAGGTTGATATCCTAATGGCATTCTCAAGTTATCAATCCTTGTAGTGTATGGCTTAGCGTAAGTTGTTGGTGATTTGGATCCTCCATCTAGCTTATCTTGAATGGTTCCCATGACGAACTCCCTTAGTTGACTTATAGGAATAAACCCATCAGATGAAACTTGTACCTCAGTTGCTGATGACTTTCCTTTATTGTTAACTTGTGGTCTTGTGGATGTGTCAACTTCATTTGGTATGTCGATGGGGTCATCCATTGTTTTACCATCAACTTCCTTATTCCTCAGCAGTAAAGCTACCTTTGCGTCTTGCTCTTGAACATGTTTGCTAAGACTCTCCATAGCTTTCATAAGGCTAGCCATTTGCTCTTCCAAAGTGGTAGCACTTGTACATGTAGTCATTACTGGAGCTGCATGTGATGGACTTAATGTCAAGCGAGGAGTAGGTGGTGTAGAACCGCTTGAGTTTTCCTTATCTTGGTTTGGGTCGTCAGGTGCCAATGATTCTTCATCCTCGAAAAAAGTTGTTTCGTGAGTAGGAATCACTTCCTTAGACTTTTCCAACTGCTTCAGTATATTTCATGTGATAACCCCACCAGTTTGTGTTGTATCCTTCGAAGAAGTTGACGATGTAGACTTTGATGAAGTCTTGTTGGTAGACATCTTGATAAACTTGGTGAAGAGAAGAGATTAAAGGAAGAGATTTTCCCACTGGGCGTGCCAAAAATTTGTAACAACTAATTTTGTGTATTAAATTAATAAACACAAAAGATTTGCACAAATTGAAATTTATTGAATCAAACTGAATTTGAGGTATAATCTCTTTGATCCCTTGATTCTTCTCTTTAATACTTGGAGTTGACGAGTAAAGTTGACTTGATCAAAATTGAAATCCTCGAACAAACAACTCGATCCGCGGGTTTAGCACCTTGTTTTGGATCAAGCAGCAGCTTTCGGAATTCCGTGAAGAACGTCCTTGGACTTGTTGAAGAACGTCTTGAAGATTTGAAGATCACCGAAGAACTTGATGAAGAACGCCTCGAAGATTTGAATATCTCAAAGAACTTGATGAAGAATGCCTCGAAAATTTGAATATCTCAGCGAAGAAAGCCTTGAAGATTTGGAGATTGCCAAAGAACACAGGAGAGAATTTTAACTCTTGAATTCTTCAATTTGCTGTTAATGAAGAATGATGAATTTGAGACTCCTTTTTATAGGTGTAGAATGGATATTTCAATAGATATTATATCTGAAGTGGAGCAATTTGATTGGTCCACCATGATTTGATCATATCTAATTTTGATTTGATCATATCTGATATGTTTATCGATAATTATCAAATTTAATTTTATTTAATTTGATAATATCTGCAAGACTTTGACATATGGCAATTTTTTGATTGGCCAACAAAAGATATATGAAATATCAATTAATTTGATTATTTAATTTAGGAATTATATTTAATTAATCCCTAAAATAAATATAAATTAATATTTCACATTTTATTTTACACGTGGCACAATATAATTGGATATCAAATTTGTGTATTTACACCCGTATCCTTCAAAGGTTAGTAAACCCAAAGAAATAAGGTTATTTTTCAAATCTGGAATGTACCTGACTTTGGTGAGCTTCTTGATACTTCCATCAAGTAATCTTAGAATAATTGTTCCATCTCCTTTGACCTTACATGCTTGATCATTTTCTAGCGACACTGAGCCACTATCCAGGTTCTTGAAATTAGAAAGTCAATCCTTCCATGGACACCTATGAAAACTGCACCCAGAGTCCAACACCCATTCATCTGTGATGCTTGCTGTTGATATACATAACATATCCTCCTTCTGCTATAGCTGTTTCAGGAGCCTTGCCTTAGGTCATTGCCTTGTTTTTCTCAGGACATTCTTCTTCAAATGGCCCACTTTATGATAAGAGAAGCACTTCCTTCTTTTAGTATTTCCGCCAGGTGTTTTTCCTTCCTGTTTTGGCCCTTTCTTATTCTTCTTTTCTTGGTTCTTCTTGAACTCTTTCTTGATACTCAGTCCTTCACCTAGTGGTTGTGGCTTGTTATCAACCTGGCTTTGTATCACCTTGGTCCTAATAGCCATTACCACTTCATCTAATGTCAAAACTGATAATCTTCCATAGATCAAAGAATCTCTAAAGACTTCAAATCACTTGGACAGTGAGTTTAACAACATTAAGGTCTTATCTTCACCCTTGATCTTCTCTAAATCATCGACTATTTTATTGAACTCATATAACTTCTCAACCACCCGCTTTTCATCTGGGATTCCGAAGTTCAAGAGCTTCTGTTTCAGACACAGTCGATTTGCCAGGGATTTGGTGAAGGATAGTGAATACAATTTCTTCCAAATCAGAGCAATTGTGGACTCCTTGCACACTTCCCTGAGTGTCTTATCTCTTAAGCATAAGATAAATGAACTCCTAGCTTTGTTGCAAATTTCAGCCTGTTTCAGCAGTTATCGAGGTCAAAGTGGAAGCCTATTCTTCATCAAGCAATGTATCATCAAGATTACGTTGAATTAGAAGTGCTTCCATCTGCACTTTCCAAAGATTGTAATCTTATTTTCCGGTGAACTTGGCGACATCCAACTACACAGAAGACATCTTCTCTCCCGCCGTGGTCTGTTTTCCACAGAAGGTGCCAACTATAGATTCCAGCGAACATGATTTAACTCCGATTAATTCAGCCGATCACCAAGATCACAACCCCACAACCCTGATTAATAAAATAAGCAACAAAGATCGAATTCAAAGCATGAAAATGGAAAAACAAATGATTTACGTGGTTCGGCTAATAAATGGGCCTACATCCATGGAGATTCATAGCCAAATCACTAAAATAACAAGAATTCTAATACAAGATAAAACCCAAGAACTAGGATTTATGCATGAAACTACGCACAATACACTAATCTATAACTCTCTCGAATCTTGATGGCATCGTTTAAACTCGACTTCTATGTATGCATGCATATATACAACAAAACCCCTCAACAAATTTGAAGAGTGAATGCATGAATCGCACCGAATTTATGTTACGAGAAAACTTCTACTCTTCCTAACCCTCTAACAACTACCCTAGACTGCCCACTGCCAAGCAGTGCCCGGTTCAACCTGATTCCCTCCTGTTCTGAGCACAACATTTTTGGTTCTGAGATCTACACTTCAAGATGGATTCAACCACTCAAAATTCAACATATATATGATTTGTTCTTTAATTTTAAAAATATTTATTATAGCTTTACTAAAATATCAACTTATATTAGTCTACGACAATGCTTTAGGACAAAACTGGAAAATAATGGTTTTCTTAGGACTCAAGAACAACGACTGTACAAGATCCTCAAGTCCTAAGCATTGTCTTAGGGCTTAATTTTATCTATAGATTACGCCTCTACAACAACCTCAAGTTACCACTGTTGTCTTAGGGCTCAATTACAACACCAAGTAGAAACCATTGTATGTGAGAGCATTTTTCCAGTCTACGACAACGACAATTTAGGCTACGGCAAGGATTTTTTGGAGAACACTTGTCTTAGGGGTGTAGTCTATGAGAGAATTTCTTGTAGTGTTAGATGAAGTATGAGTTTATGGGTAAAATTTGGTGATTTTTAAAGTTGTGCATTGAATATACACATTTTTCAAAGATAAACCAATTTCGAGTTTAAATTATATAGTTATAGACCTTAAAATAATTATCTTCTAAAATTAGTCAATTATAATTTTTCAAAACTATTTCAGTCTTCTATATAAGGTGTTGAGTCTGTGGTTAAATTTTCTAATTCAAAATTATTTATGAATATAAATGAGCTTTCAAAGATAGTCAACTTTCGAATTTAAATTCTGCAGTTTTAGACCTTAAAAGAATAATTCTAAAATATTGATGAATAATAATTTTCAAAACCATTTTACTGTGTTTCAATACATGATATTCAAAGTTTAAATTATTAATTTTGGGAGGCTCCAATATACTATATAACTTTTGGTGAACTTTATAATTTAGACTGATTTAGAGCATTTTTCAAACAATATTTGGGTATAGTATATTATTTATTAAAGTTTGTCACTACAAGAAAATCGCTGATAGACAACGGTTAAAAACCGTTGTCATAGGCCAGAAAGCAGCGTTGTCGTAGCCATGGTTGTCGTAGGAGTCAGCAAATTTTCGTTCATAGACAACAGTTTTCAACCGTTGTCTTAGACCCCTATGACAACGGTTGTGACGCACATAGACAACGGTTTTTAACCGTTGATATAGGGTTGTTGTTCCAAAGAACTGTTGTCTTTTCTATCTACGACAACGCTTTGACAATGGTTTTAAGCCGTTGTCTTAGAAGCCAACGACAACGGTTTTTAACCGTTGTCCCGCCGTAGTCGTAGATAGATTAGACAACTCTTTTACAACGGTTTTTGACCGTTATTGTATAGACCTATGACAACGGTACAAAACCGTTGTCAAAGCATTGTCATAGCTAAGAAAGACAACGATTTGACAACGGTTTTTTACCGTTGTCATAGATGCTTACGACAACGGTTTTTAATCGTTGTCCCGCCGTTGTCGTTGATCAATTACACAACGACTTGTTTTATTTTGACCGTTGTTATAGATACTTTGACAACAGTTTTAAACCATTGTTGTAGGTTAATTTTACCGTTGTTGTAGACCCTTACGACAACAGTTTGGAAATTGTTGTCGTAATTTATTCCAGCGTTGTCTTTTACAAGTCATATTTATTACAGTCTAATGAAAATTCAGATATATAGAATAAGACATTCAACTCAAAATAGTCATACCAAATTCATCTAATACTTCATACAACAAATATTCATCTAAGAGTTCATAACAAAAAATTAACATCAAAATAGACAAGTAGTTATCACCCACAAGGTTATCATAAGTTCATCTAAACAAGTAACGTACATTCCTCCCACAAAGAGATCCAATGACAAATGAGTATATGATTCAATCCTTTCATCAACTAAGTCTTCCATTACCTAATATTCATAAATATGTTCTTGAACACGTTCCGCCCACTCCTTACGTACTTCATTGATATCCCTTCAGTGTATTTCTCATCAATAAACTGTTAAACAGAAAATATACATTATATGTACATTGAATGTATATATATTTTTCTAATAAAACGTTTAAGATTAACATATAAGAAATTTTATAATCTTACCAATGACTGCATCAAACTAATCTTCTCAAAGGGATCACTCTCAACTATTTGCTTCATGTATTTCATCACATAAAACTCACATTGGAATGCGTCAGGTTGTTTAGGAGCCTACATGTATTTGAATTCAATCATTATGGTTTTCCTTCAAAGCAATATGAGATAAAGTGATTACATACCTTTATTATTGTCCACGTAGGTTTCTTCCTCCCTTTGCTCGTTTTGACTGCACTAAACATCTTCAAGGCCCTTCAGAAGTGATATAAGTAGTATAATTTAACAACAATCGTGTATAAATTAAAGAACTGTATGAAAAGATAGATATGATAATAGTAAAAACCATCGATTAAACTTACAACTTAACAACTTGTTTCCAAACTCCATCATGAATACCACTATAAAGAGGGTCCAACATTCCAACTTCCTCCTTGTGAGGATCAATAACAGTAAGGATCCAATGAGCACTACATATACACACACAATCACAATTGTAATGTATCTAATGTTAAAGCAAAATCAATGTTCAAGTTAATCCGAATGATTTCAAATTCATACTTACCCCACATTACATGGAATTAACACAATCTGATCAATTAAGGTACCATCCAGTCCATTTGCCAAATCACGTGCTCTTTGTTCCATTGCATCATGAAGTGTTTTGTTATCCCTTTTCGTGTATGGAACATGACCAATATTCCATGGCTCAACAAATTTAAATCTGTTCAGCCCACTTAAGCTCCTAATCTTCTCATATAAGTGCCTGTACATGAAAAAAATTCACAATCCACATTTGATATAAAAAACAATAAAATAAATTACCAAATATTTCATTATTTATTTACCATATGTAGACAACAATACATGTGTAGGAGATTGGTTGTAATTGGCAAAAAGGCTCGACGTCCTCAATGTGTACATAAAGGGTACGCTCACTTCCAAACACACATTTATCAAGTGGTATCATGATATTGCCTTTACCTTCAAGAGAAGCCTTACAATAACAATATACCATGTGTAATGGTGTTGGAATGGTCGAGAAAAACATCATGGGCTTCTTTTCTGTCTTCCTTTTCTTTTTTGGTTTCTAATGCAAATAATGAATAATAAATAATACAAACTCCAATGAAATAATGAATAATGAATAATACGTATTAAATAATGAAAACGGTACCTCCTCTTGCAACTTCATAAGATGCATTGGCCATGCAACATGAGATACAACTGCATCACCAATGCTCAAGCACTCGTGTGTTGGAATGGGCAAATGAGCATTTTCATCCACTGCTTCATCTATCGAAACTCTCATGCAATTTTCAGGCATTTACATTCCTTTAATCTCCTCATTCGGCCCATTGACTTTCACAATCGTGCCGTAAGTAGCAATATTTGTGCCTGACTCCAAACTTAATGCGACAAGTTTTCCCTACAACAAACAATTAACGTTAAATAATCACTATAAATAACCAATTATAATTGGGTATGAACAACATATATTACTAATATGAAGCACCTGCAAATCACCAGTGTGTTCAACCAATTGTATATCATCATCCTCTAAGTTGCAGACATCAGGTGGATAGTGTACTGGAGTGGGACTATTTGCATGTTCAGGTTGGACTTCATCAGTAAAACCAGGTTTACACTTCACAGAACAACTACCTTTCTCATCAACATCAACACCAAGACCAATGAACTTGACCAGAGCAGCTTCCAATCTTGTAATACGTTCATCTTGTTCAGCATTTTTCTTTCTTTCTTCACTCAACTCACGTTGTTGGAGGTCATAGAGCCCATCTCTTTTTGATTTAATTCCTCTAGGAGCTTTATAATAACTTCGCGATGTGATATGACCTCCAACACCTCTCAAGCGTCCATGATGTTCTTCAGAACCAAGTACTTCTTCAAGGATGGTGTTTTTCTTTCCCTCAAAACTCAAGCTTCCTTCTTTCTTCTTGGAAATAAATTCATCCTAATATTTAAATATGAAAAAAGATTGTATATGAATTATTATATATGAACATAACATTTATAGCAAGTATATGTATGTGTAGAAAAAATATCTGAAAGTTGGCTTACAATCTTAGAAACTTTTTCTTTCAAGGCCTCTCCTTCACAATTTTCGTCCTTAGTCTCTCGTGCTTCAACCCAAAGTGTAGCTTGATTGATTTCAGGATCTTCTGTTAAGATATGAGGCTGCATAAAAAAATATCAATTCATATTCAATTATGTGACATATATTCTTATTTGGCATACAATAATAACACAGATAAGAGTAACTTACATGAGTCTCTGCATATTGGGCATATCCCAATCGAGATAAACGATATGGATATACGTACTTAGCTCTCATTTCCTTATTCTCAGCCCTCAATTTCTAGAAAACAAATGGGAACATGAAACCTTAGAATACATAATTTAGGTAACACAAAATAAATAACAATATACCTTGAAGTCATCAGACAATCGGCTTATCACGAAAGAACTCCAATCTTGTGCCTCAATACATGGATATTGGGCAGGTGGTGTGTTCAAATCAGGCGTCCCTATTCTCTTATAAACAAACTCATTAGTGCGTTTGGTCTTAAATTGACGCCACTTAAGATTAGCTGAGACAAGGCATCCCCCTCCATTTTGGATCAACATTAAAAGACAACTATAAAATGCATGAAAGATCATATTAGAACTTATAATATAGGTATAAGAAACTAGTAAATCATATAATTACTTACATTTACTGACTCTCAGATTTGATCCTTGACCTCATTCGGAACATCTTTCCATGACTCATAAGTGACCTTCACTTTCTCCCTAGCTAGTACTCCAATATAGCTTTGCATCTGACTTGGAATTGGTCCAATCGGCTGCCCCAAACGGTTGAACTCCACATCCTTTCTTACACCTTGAACCCTTTGTATCGACAGACAATGCATCACAGTCTGTCCTCTAAAGGATTTTGTAGATTGGCAACTCGATGTAGGTGTATCGCCAGCAATCTCCCTATCAACAACTTTTTCTTCTCATTCCCTTGCAACTTATCCAGTAGTGTGCCTTTTTACACCGTGTAGTCATTGTTGTAAGAAATCTGCAATCAAATAAAGAAACAATGAATAAAAAGTGGATGATAAAGACTTATTGTAATTAGAATACAACACTAAAACGTTATAACTCAGTAGATAAAATAACAAGAATAAAAAAATAGACATTTTATATGCAAGGTCAAAATATACCACCGTGATTTAATTGCTTGCATGATCAATCCATGTTCCTTCACAATCCACACGAACACATGGTGGTTCATTATCATTTGTTACATCATCATCCTTGGTATGTAGATCTTTGGTAAAACAAGGGTGGTGAAATGTTGTTTCATCAAATTCTTCACCACTCGTGCTTTCAAAATACTCCCTTGTAGGTGTTGCAAGCACAACAGACCATTCATGGTCCATAGGGTCTTCTATATAGAAAATTTGCTTTGCTTGACTTGCCAAAATAAATGAATCATTTCTGAAACCAATTTTGTTAAGATTTACAAGTGTGAATCCCAGATCATCTATTAAGATGTCACTTTTGTTGTCTACCCAATTGCATTTAAACACTGGAATTCGAAACTTGTAGTAATCAAGTTCCCATATCTCTTCAATAGCCCCATAGAAGATCATGTCTGACACAACTGGATTTTTATCTTTAGCACTAGAAAGTTGCATGGTTTTTGCAATTAAGCTAACTCCAGAGTTTTGAACAGTTCGTGCTGCATCACGTTCTTTTGTATAGAAAGTAACACCATCAATCAAGTAACTATGATACTTCAACACATTATTGCTAGGCCCCTGTGCTATAGACTTCATCCTTCCTGATATGTTCATTGTCGAACAATCTTTTTGTTCCGCCACCTAGCATCATCACATGTTTAAAATACATACTCACATTGTTTATGATCACATTAATAGTCATTTATATACGATGCTAGACTTACTCGTTCACGTTGCCAGCTAGTAAACAATTTATTATGTTGGTCCTGTAACCACTTTACGGACTTAGCCTTTGTCCGTGATGTTGTCTTCAAGAAAGTCATGTGTTCACTAATAACATAACATACACATATTAGTTATTGGAACACAAGCAAATTAATTAGCATGATGTGAGTTTGATGAATTACTTGATATATGGCTCAATCTCGACATCATTTGCGAGTACATGACGATGTGCCTGCAGCAACTCCTCATCACAAACAAATGTGACTTGTGCCCTTGATAGAGGTTTAGTGGGTCGGACTTGATGATGTGTTGCTGGGATGCCACATGTCTGCATGTTTGACAAGTTGTCTGAGCAAAATTCCACTGCCTCTTCAGTGATGTAGCATTCGGCAATACATCCTTTAGGTCGATTTCGATTTCTCACATAACCTTTCAAGACTCGCATGCATCTTTCAAATGGATACATCCATCTATACCATACTGGTCCACAAAGTCTGACCTCTCGTACCAAGTGCACAGCTAAATACACCATGATATCAAAGAATGACGAAGGAAAGTACTTCTCTAACAAGCACAGGGTCATTGCAATCTCCCTTTGCAAATCATCTAGCCTTGAACTTTGCTGCACACCGCATTGAAAAAGAAACATAATCTGGTGATAACATACCTAACATTATCAGGTAAGACACCACGAATTGCCACGAGGAGTAATTGTTGCATTAAGGTGTGACAGTCATGTGACTTCAATCCAACAAGTTTCAAATCTTTCACACTACAAGAAAACTGCCCGACAGTGACGGAAAAATCCGTCACTAAAATCAGAATTTTTGTCACTAACAGGTAGTAGTGACGGAAACAGTCTGTCAAAATCAGTTTTGTCACTAAACTTTAGTGACGTATTTTAATTCCGTCACTACAGGTGTGACGAAAAATTCCATCACAACAATAAAAAATTTTGTCGCTAATTTTTTTGGTCACTTGACTTTTGTTTGACTAGTCACGAAATTTATGACGGAAAATTCCGTCACTAACGTGTGACGGAAGCATTCCATCACTAATTAGTGACGGAAGTGTTCCGTCGCTAATTATTTTATGACATAAAAAATTCGTCACTAATTTACATACATCAAATTAATATATATTATTTTATTTACTCTCAATTTTTTTTAAACTTGTGATAATATTATTTTTTCAATGATTTTATCAACAAAGCATAAATCGTTCATTCATAAAATCTCTTATAAACAAAGTCAAAATATACATAAGTCACTTAAGTCAGATGATGTTTTAAAGTCAAGTTAATAAGTCCAAAATATAACATGGATGTCTACTCATCCCTCAAAGGAACATCATCATCTTATGCAGTCTAATTCTCTTAGATGGGTGGTGGATCTAAGGATGGAATCACTCCCATACTCCGTAGCTGCTCCAACATAAGCTTTTCCATCAACGAATTCCCCTCATTTCTTGCAATGAGTGCGTTTGTAAAAATCCCATCAATTAGGTTGTGTCCCAGTACTAATTGATTAGTGAAACAATCATTTCTTAGTTTCTAAACTAAGATCTTCGAACTTCCTGCAACCTGGTACCGTAGTTTTTCCGGCCATGGAACAAAGAAAGCTCTTCTGAAACATTGCTTGATATCAGAAACAGTGGATTGGAGGCCTGTAGTAGGCCATTGGGATCATCAATCACAATTCAGAAACCATACATCTTTCACCATGACAACACATAGAAACAGACTATTTGCATCCAAGATTTCATCTTTATTCATTAAAACTAACAGTGCATTCAAGAAAACCAAGAAATAAAGTTGCACCCAACCAACCATCCAAGAGTTACTCAATTTTCATAAATAACAGAAACAACATCATTACTGCATCTTTTAAATATACCATCATATATATAAATCCAACTCTATATTGTAATATACCATTACGTTTAACCTTAAAACGTTGCAGGTTTGACAAGCAGAAATACCAATCAAAATACAAATGAACTGTAATTGATAAAATACACATAATATTTTCCAAACTTTACCATTTTGACAACAGATGAACCGCAGGAATCAAAATGATCGTCAAACCATCCCTTCCCCTGCTCCAAGCTCAACCCCAACGAAAAACCACCACCTCTACTCACAAGGAATTGATTTCAAGGAACTTACGGAGGTTCTCTAGCTAATCATTTGATTTCTGTAGTGAACTCCTCTGCAAAGTCGAAAAACAAGGGAAGAGCCAATTCAAATGCAAAATCGAACAAGAGAAAAGTGCAGGATCATAGAAACAATGGTTTCTTCAACGCACGCCTAAATAGAGGTCAAGAATCGGAATTCCTACCTTCGGAATCGGCACCGCCGCCGCCACCTCTGCCGACGGATTCCCATTTTGATCCAGATCTGCAGCTACTTCTAGAAGAAATCAAATGGGTAGGGATTTTTACTGGGCTTTGAACTTAGGTTTACTTAGGGTAATGTTTGATTTTGGATGGATTTAGGATGCTACGGCGAGGTGGGGGCAGGGGGCGTTTGAATAAAGAATACTTACCGGAGATTGCTGAGAGACGAGACGACAGTGAAGATGATGGCTGAGACAGCGGCAGCTATGCGGCAGCGACGCAAGGAGGGGAGAGGGAGGACGTACAGCGAAGGGAGAGCTGCTGAGAGAAAGGAGTTGGGGGTGCGCCGAGGTGGAGAGGTTGTTATGACGTGGGCGGGGGCGTGCGACAGGCTGAGCTATGGCGAAGGACGACGGCGGGCTGAGCGGTGGCGAAAAATGAGAAAGGCGCCGACTCTGGAGTTGGGCGAAATGGGAATTGGAAATTGGGGAGAAATCCGACGCTGGAGTTGGGGAAGTGATGTATCTAGGTTACATTTATCCCAATATTTTAATACAATGATATATGATAAAATTTAGAAATGTTACTAAAACCTTCAGTTTGTCCAATTGGTGTGTGCCTTCCTTAAAGGTCCTAGGTTCGAATCCAAGTGTGCACAACATATTTATTTATTTTTATTTCCTATTTCTTTTATTTAGTGACGGATTAATTTCTGTCACAAAGTAGTGACGGATTATTCTGTAACAAAGAAAAAATAAATAAATTAAGAATTATTTTCATTTGTTTTCATTCGTTATGATGGAAAATTCCATCCCAAATTAGTGACAGACTATAATCCGTCACTAATTAATGACAGATATCCATCCGTCACTAATTAGTGACGGATTTTTCCGTCACAAAGAATAAAAATAAATTTATTATATGTTTTGTTTTTTTTCCTTTTTTAGTGACAGAAATTTCCGTCACTGATTAGTGACAGATGTAAATCCGTCACTAATCAGTGACGGATTAAAGTCTGTTACAAAATAGTGACGGATTTTTCCGTCACAAAGAATAAAAAAAATTATAATGTTTTTTTTTTTTTTCCTTTTTTAGTGATAGAAATTTACGTCACTAATTAGTGACGGATGTAAATCCGTCACTAATTAGTGACGGATTAAAGTCCGTCACAAAATAGTGACAGATTTTTCCGTCACTAATATAATTCTGACAGAATTAATGACGAATAATTACCGTCACTAATTTCTGTCACAAGTCTGTCATTATTCCGTAAGAAATTTTTTAAATGCATTTTTGTCAATAATCCGTCACTATTTCGTAACAAATTTGTGACAGAATATGTCCGTCACTAAAATCCGTCGCTGTTGGACAGTTTTCTTGTAGTGTCAGTGAGACCAACTTCTTAACGTTTGATGAATAACCAGTTGGGACCTTCATTCCAAAGAGAGATTGACAAACCTTTCGTTTTTCATCTCTGCTTAATGTATAACATGCAGGTGGTAAAAATGTCTTCTTTTCCCCCACAATCGGTGCCAACTCAGTCCTCACCTTCATCTCTAGAAGGACTCGTCTTGATGCTACCCCATCCTTTGTGTTTCCCGGGATGTCAAGTAACGTGCCTATAAGACTTTCACATATATTCTTCTCAATGTGCATTACATCGAGAATATGCCGAACATGTAAATGTTCCCAATATGGAAGTTGAAAGAAAATTGACTTCTTCTTCCAAACAGATTTATCACCATCATTTGCTTGACAATTGTGCCTACCTTTTCCCCAAACACATTTTACTGCAGCAACTTTTTTCAGTACATCTCGCCCAGATAATGGTTTTTGTGAGATATTGAACTCTTGTGTTCCATCAAATGCTATTTTTTTGTCTTCTATAAGGATGACTTTGATGGAGAAACCTTCTATGGCCCGTGAATAACATCTTCCGACTATGCTTCAACCTTTTCGCATATGTATATTCACCACATATGGGACATGCATGGTATCCCTTGACCTTACATCCCGATAAGTTTCCATAAGCTGGAAAATCATTTATTGTCCATAGAAAGACAACTCTGAGTAGGAAACTTTCATCCCGATAAGCATCGTATGATTGAATGCCTACTGACCACAGTTGTTCCAAGTCATCAATTAAAGGTTCTAAGTAGACATCAATATTGTTCCCAGGCTACTTAGGACCAGCAATCAACAAGGTAAGCATAATGAATTTTTGTTTCAAACACAACCAAGGAGGAAGATTGTAGGTGACTAATAGAACTGGCCAACAACTATAAGTGGACGCCATCAAACTATATGGATTGATCCCATCTGCAGATAAAGCTAATCTGAGATTTCTAGGATCAGAAGCAAAGTCTGGCCATTTATGGTCAACAACCTTCCACGAGGGTGAATCAGCTGGATGGCGTAGAAAACCATGACTAACCCTCTTTTCAGCATGCCATGTTAAGTCCTTCGAGACTTCCGTATTCCGAAACATTCTCTGAAATCTCGAAATAGGTGGAAAGTACCACAAAACTTTGGCAGGAATTAAGTTCTTCGTAGTCGAACTCTTACGCACCTTCCATCTTGAGGCTCCACAAGTCGGGTAACTAGTACATTGCTCATACTCCTTTCGATACAAAACACAATCATTGGGGCATGCATGAATTTTCTTATAGTCCATGCCTAAAGCAATTAGACCTTTCTTTGCATCATACAAAGATAGAGGCAATTCATTTAAATATGGCAGCATATCTCCAATGAGTGTAAGAAGATCATCGAAACTCTTATCACTCCAACTATATTTGGCCTTCAGGTTGTATAGTTTCACAGTTGAAGATAACTTTGTGAATTGAGTACAACCTAAACACAATGGTTTTTCTGCATCCTCAAGTAGCTTTACAAACTCATTTGGATTGTCAGTTTCTTCATATGCAGCATGTACCATATCAATTGGGTCTTCTGAAGTAGACTTACATTCATCATCCCCACATTGATTCAACTCATCTATTGAGTTGGTATAGTTTTCCCCATGCCATATCCAAGTATGGTAAGTTAAATCCATACCATGAGTCAACAAATGCAACCTCACAAGCTCAACTTTTTTCCTAACTAGATTTCCACATGTTGAGCAAGGGCATGACATTACATTGTGGTTAGCTACATTTTGCCGAGCAAAAAGCATGAAAGACTCTACTCCAGCTTTATACTCTTGTGACAATATATCTTTTGACATCCATGATTTATCCATAATTAACGTACTAACACAAGATACTAGTAAATAAAAAATATAGTCTTATGATATATATTTTCTTATTTTGCATCAATTGCTTAATAATAGAATCAATATCAAAATCAAAAAAATTAGTGCACAATTCACAATTCAGGACCAAACGTACTACTAATTACTCAATAAACAAATAGACACCAACTAAAAAATGAAATTCCATCACCCTCCTCATAATTCAGCTACTGGAAATGAAATTCGACACAAAACCCATGGTGTAATAGATACGAAATGAAATCTACACAATCATAATATAGACAGTAATCTTCTAAAAAATAATAGCCATTTCACATGAGATAATTTCACAAAATTCTGCCCAAAATTAAAATGATTTAAGAAAACCAAAGAGCATTATGTTAAAACACTTCACTTTTAAAAAAATTGAATCAAACTCCCCGAATTCCTAAATTCATCCAATTGATTAAACAAAAAAGCAATCTCCCCAAATAATAAACAATTAGGGCCGTCAATTTTACCCTAGAACATCAACTAATCATTTCATTATTCAACATAATTAACTAAAGATTTCACTACTGCATTGAACAGAACACAAATTCAAAACATGATTTTGAGTGACAACTTGAACAAATCACAATTAGCCTAATCGCATAAAGACCCTAGATGCACTTGTATATGTGAAATGATCAAGTAAAATTCCCAGCAAGATTGAATAGAATTAGTGAAAAGGAATTGAAGAGCAACACCTTATGTATCTGTGGCAATCGCACAGAGATTCAATGGAGTCGACGGAGGCAGAGAGGCAGCGGCGAAGGCAGGTCCAATGAAGTCGACGGAGGCATAGAGAAGCAGTGACGAGGGTGCGAGTGACGCAGAGAGGCAGCGGTGTGGTGAAACAGCTGTTGGAGAGAAGCGGCACAGGAGGGAGAGGCAGCGGCAGGCAGTGTGGCTGCGCGCGGTGAAACAGCTGCTGGAGAGAAGAGGCGCAGAGAGGGAGAGAAAGTGGCAGGCAGCGTGGCTGCGTGTGCCGAAACAGCTACTGAAGAGAAGCGGCACAGAGAGGGAGATGCGGCGGCAGGCAGCGTGGTTGCACGCGCCGAAACAACTACTGGAGAGAAGCGGCGCAGAGAGGAAGAGGCGGCGGCAGGCCCAGCGGAGGATGGGTGGGCGTGGGACAGCGGGGATGCGAAGGGCGAGGGTGCGGGGGATGGGTGGGTGTGGGACAGCGGCGGCGGCGATCTTACTAACGGCGAGAGCTAGGGTTCCAAATAATTTTAACACATTCAAGGGTAAATAATTTGGGGATTTTGACTTTGGGGGTAATTTGTCTAACTAGGTAATTAAATTTTACATATAATTTACATATTGTAAAAATAAATAAAAAAATCAAGTTTTTTAGTCTACGACAACGCTTTGACAAGGTTATGACAACGCTATAAATTTGTCGTTGTCCTAGGGATATATGACTACGCCTCAACGACAACCTCATATAGTACCCGTTGTCTTAAGGATCAACGACTACATATCTACGACAACCTCGTATCATTAGCATTGTCATAGGGTTAATTTTGTACCTAAGACTACACCACTACGACAACGTCATGTCACTAGTGTTGTCTTAGGGCTAAAATTATCCTACAACTACGCCTCTACGACAACGCCCAAAAACTGCCGTTATCTATGAGCGGATTTTTGTGCACTAAGACAACGGTTTTGTCTACGACAACGATTAATTTGGCTACGACAACAGTTTTTTCAAAAAACCGTTGTCTTAGGGGCGTTATCTATGTGCATTTTTCTTGTAGTGTGTGTGATTTGAATTTGTCTCTATTGTTATAGCACGATTAACATAGAGGTCTTAGGTAAATGCATGTTTATTTTCATGAATTTTAATTTAGATGATTTGTTTTATTATGAAAATTGTTATGCTGATGAGTGATTAGTATCAACAAATTGTTGGCTTTTGAATCAAATTTCAAAACATGAAATTTTGACCATATTGTGAAACTGAATTGAAGTAACAAAATGTAAACTTATGTATGAGGTGATGAAACATTTAAGTTTTAAAAAATGATGAAGGAGATTTTTATGACTTCATAAAGTATAAATATATTTTCCTTTAATGTATTATTTAATGAATGTTTTAAAGAATCCTTTAAAGTCACATAAACTTATTTTGTTATGTCTTTATAATATAAATATGTGATTCGAATGATAAGTACGTGAGGTTAGATAGTTATGCCTGACAGGAGGTAATGATATTATGTTTAATTAATACACATTAACAAACACCGAATAATATGTTAACTAAGTAAGACATGAAGATGAATATGTATGTATGTATATGATATAATTGAGATGTGATTTAAAAGCTAAATGTTAATGAATGTGCTGAGTGCAGTACAAGTACAAGGTCTAGTGGGCGAGCGTTCCCACATTTCTTAATGTTATGACACGATCTAACGGTGAGCGTGTCTGGTTGGATATGTAGTATGTGCTTATCAGTTTAATTTATTTTGAAACTGAAAAACTTATGCCTTCATTTATCAACAAAGATATCGAGAGCTTCATGTTTTTCCACCCATTCGGGAAAAAAACCTACATTCCAACAAAATGGAGTGGTAGTAAAAGAAGCAAAATGAGAAATACAATGAGCTACTATATTAGCCGATCGCTGGCAATGTGAGAACTTATAATCATTCATCCAAGACATCAACATTTGAATATCCGATATCCATATGTCTGAATAATCTAAGAAATCATCAGTATTGGTGACTGCTTGCACTGCGACTAATGAATCTGAATATGCATGGAGAGGTGTGAGATTTTGTTGTCTAGCGATTTTCACTCCCTCTGCTATAACCATTAATTTTCTTTCAATGACTGAATTTAAGAGCTCAAGTCTTCTACTAAAAGCAGCAAAAGGACGACCATCTGAATCCCAAAAAATTCCCCCAATACCATACCGTCCATGTCTCACATCGAAAGATGTATCAGCATCCATTCTCCAGTATCCTTTTGGAGGTTTCCTCCACATAGAGCTCCCTGTTTTGGACCCTAGCGCCTTTGATGTAGACAACTTTATTCTTGCATAACAGAATGAGTCCAAAAAGATTTCAGCACTAGATGGAAGGAGCCCAAAAGCTTGAGGTTCTGCTCCATCACATATCTTTAGCTTATGATTCCACCACATCCAAGTTTCAGTTGCAAGGGCTTCAAAATCCTTATGATCTAAATAAGATTTAAAACACAGACACCAATCCAAAGAATATCCCCAATCCATATGTTTAAATAGCCATGCAAATTTTGAATTTTTCCACCATTCACGAGCCCAGTCACACAGAAGAAGAGCATGAACAATAGAGTCCGAACAAAAACCACAAAGTCGGCAGCACTTGTTGGAAGGAACATGATGTGAAAGGAGATTTACCTCAGTGGGTATGATGTCGTGGGAGAGTCACCAACAAGGATGAAAATATCCCGATATATCTCCGATATATCCCCGATATTTCTGTTTTTTCACATGATCGAAACAAAAACGGGATGTCACGATATATCTCCGATATTTTCATTTTTTGATAAAAAAATAAATGAAAAATCAATAATTATTAGCTAAATGTCGGTAAAA
The DNA here is from genome assembly GCA_005771605.1 of Scutellaria baicalensis. Lineage (NCBI taxonomy): Eukaryota > Viridiplantae > Streptophyta > Magnoliopsida > Lamiales > Lamiaceae > Scutellaria > Scutellaria baicalensis. Next base: position 27,126,071 of record CM016727.1, read on the forward strand.
ATTGGTATCGATTTCAATATCAGTGGCTTCAGGTAAAAATTATAAGAAAATTCATGAATATCAAGGAAATATCGGTAAATATCACTGAAACATCGATAAATATCTGGAAAATATCGGTAAATATCGGGAAAATATCGGTAAATATCGGGAAAATATCAGTAAATATCGATAAATATCGACAATATATCGGTAAATATCGGAAAAATATATGTACCGATATTTCTATAAAAACCGATATATCCATCGATATTTTCATAAAATCAAGGTACCGATATATCCATCGAAACCGATATTTTCATCCTTGGTCACCACCAAAAACTTTAATCTTCGAAGGGATGTTCAAGCTCCACAAAAATTTCCACAATTTTTCGAGTGAAACCGTAGATTGATTTGTAGGGGGTTCATAGACGCCAATTCCTGATTTGTATCATTCCTTTACTGAGTACACCCCTTTGAAGTCAAATTTCCAGAACTGTGTGTCCATAACACCCCTTTCTGAGATTGGGATTAAGCATATCTCATCTGTAATAACTTTAGGAAATTGAGTCCTAATAAACTTAGAATTTCAACCACCGTTTTCAATAAGATGGGCAACTTTGGTGTCCCTGTCGAGACTGGAGAGGTTAAGAGAAATAGGAGAATGCCAGGATGGAATCTATTTATCTTTAAAGATACGAATGTTGGCTCTAATGTGGTCAGTTCGACCACATTCGAACTGCTCCGAAAAACCGACCGATTTGAAGGCTAAGCGATGCGAACAAAACAGAGAAGTAGGTAGAACGTGTGGGCGAACAAGTAAGTTCGCACTTTGTAAAGAGACATGAGCGAACTAATTAGACTTGCAAGCTGAAATGTCGAACTAAATTCGGAACGAACTAATTCAAATTCGAAACAACCGCCACGATCGCGAGTATTTCGCCCACTTCCCACTTTTTTAGGAGAAAATATAACTGTCACGTTTTTCAGGGAGTATTTATAACCCTTATCTTTCTATTCACACACACGAAATTATACACAAAAATTATTGAGCAAAAGAGCAATAGAAATGTTTTTCCCAAATTACTGACTTGAGCGTCGGAGTCCCTGTCCCGGTGTTTTTTATTTTTTGCAGGTCTTTTAAATCGGAGAATTCCAATCGACACCGGAGAAAGAGAAAATTGAAGCGTGGACAAATTAGGATCCGTCTCGGATACGCCATTGAATGCCTTGATCAAGAAGAACTCGACTCCACAAGAGAGATCTCCAAATATAGGAAGGATTATTACTCAAGGTAGCCTCCAAGATATTAGAGTGTTTGAAATATCAAGCTTTAAAAACTCAAGAAAGCAAGGAGTCAGGTTTGCTGGTCATTCTCCAGACCTGTTTTTCCAGAAGAGCATTATTAAAACTACTGAATTTACCAAAGCCCATGCGACCTTTGTCTTCTCGGAAACAAAGAAATTCCCAAGTCTTCCAATGCATCTTTTTCTTTCCATTCTCTGAACCCCACCAGAAATTAGCACATTCTTTTTCAATATCCTTACATAAAGTATTGGCATTTTGAAACAAGACATAGCAAAAGTTAGGATAGGCTTGAATAATCGATTTGAGAATAACCTCTTTACCACTCCAATGGAAGAATTTTTTGCTCCATCCTTGCATTGTTTTGGCAAGTCTATCTTTAATATATCCAAATTGGATTCTATTTTGGCGGATAGAGAATACAGGACGACCCAAGTAGATAGAATGACTTTGCACAACATGAATCTTAAGTGTATCTTTGATGGAACCAATCAGATTTTGCTTTGTATTCGGGCTAAACGATAAGACTGATTCATCAAAGTTAATAAGTTGACCCGAGGCTGCTTCATACCATTTAAGACACTGTTGAATTTGTTTGCACTAATCAATTGTGGCTTGAAAGAATATCAGACTATCATCTGCAAAAAAGAGATGGGAGATTGCTGGGCAAGATCTAGCCATTCTAACATCTCGGAACGAAAAGGTACAGTGAGAGAGGATCACATTGACTAATCCCTCGTTGCGGTATAATAGTTTTAGTCTTTTCACCATTGAACACAATATTATACGGGACAGACCGAATACATCTCATCACAAGATCAACCCATGCTTCTGCAAATCTCAGCTTTTGCATCATTTGCTCAAGGAAATTCCATTCAATCATGTCATACGCTTTGCTCATATCTGGTTTAATATAGGCATATCTAGTCTTTCAAAGTCTTCGAGTCCGAATCCAATGCATACATTCAAACCCCGAGAAGAATATGTTGGGTTTTTAGATGCGGAAGTGTGGTGTTAAGAGAAGAACACCAAAGTATTGGTGTAGAGATTTTTGATTATTAAAAAAAACTTAAGAACAAGAGAGATTTTTAGTGCTGGAAATTCTTAGTTTTATTGAGGTTTTTACTTGCATTACAAAATTGATCAAGAAACTCTTATTTATAGGCATAAGGCCATACATGTAATTTATTGTAGTGCAAATCCCAATTCTACTGAAAATAGAGAAGCTCTTGGTTCTCCACAAAATACTCCTCTTTTTCTTCAAAGTCAAGTCATCATCTTGAAACTAAATGTGATGTTCCAAATGCTTTCTTTGAAAATACGAATTATTATTTTCAACACCCCCTCTTAATTCGTAATTTTCAACATCTTCTTGAACTTCTCAAACTTCTCGATTGTCACCGCCTTGGTAAGAAAATCAGCTGCTTGATCATTGGTGTTAACAAACTCCATTGAGATTTCACCTTTGCTAACAAGATCACGTATGAAGTGATGTCGTAGCTCGATGTGCTTGGACCTTGCATGAAAGACTGGATTTTTAGTCATTGCAATGGTGGACATGTTGTCACAGAAGATTGTAGTGGCATGTGCTTGTTCTTCTTGCAAATCAGAGAGAATTCTTCTAAGCCAAACGGCTTCACAAGCGGCATCCGCAGCTGCAATATATTCGGCTTCGCTTGAGGATAAAGCAACCGTTTTTTGCTTCTTAGAACTCCATGCAATCACCTTCGAACCAAGCGAGAAAACATAGCCCGAAGTGCTTTTTCTATCATCCAGCGAACCAGCCCAATCGCTATCCGTAAAGCCAATCAAAGCATTATTTTCTTCTTTTTCATACTTCAAGCCTTGCTTCTTTGTTCCTTGGAGGTATCGAAGGATCCTCTTTGCTGCAGCAAAATGAAGCTTGCTAGGCTCACTCATAAACCGCGAAACATAGCTAACAGAATGTACTATGTCGGGTCTTGTGTTTGTGAGATAAATCAGCGAACCAACAAGACTTCTATATATTTTTGAATCCATTTTTTCAGCACCATCATCTTGTTTCAACTTCTCATTCATCGCCAAAGGTGTTGCCACAGATTTGCAATTTTCCATGTGGAATTTTTTCAGCAAATCATCCACATACTTTTCTTGTGAGATAAAAATCTCCCCCACGGATTGCTTCACTTGAATACCAAGAAAATATTTCATTAGTCCCAAATCGGACATCTCAAATTCTCGCATCATATTCTTCTTGAAGTCCTCCACCATTTTCGGGTTAGTACCAAGATAAATAAGATCATCGACATATAAGCAAATGATTAAAAAATCTTTTGTACCTTCCTTTTTGATGTAAAGAGAGGGCTCACTTGGACTTTTCAAAAAACCGTTCTTGCAAAAATATCCATCAATCTTGCTATTCCAAGCTCGGGGTGCCTGTTTTAATCCGTAGAGAGCTTTCTTCAACCGATACACTTTTTCTTCCTTTTCAGCAACTTCATAGCCTTGAGGTTGATGGACATAAACTTCTTCTTCAAGCTCTCCATTTAGGAATGCGGATTTGACATCTAATTGGTAGATATTCAACCCCATTTGAGCTCCAATTGCAAGAACACAACGAAATGTCTCCATTCGTGCTACCGGTGCAAATATTTCATTAAAGTCTATCCCGGGCTGCTGCGAATAGCCTTTCGTTCGCCTTGTGTTTTTGGATAGAACCGTCTTCATTGAGCTTAGTTTTGAAGACCCATTTCAAGCCAATCACTTCTTTTCCTTCCGGCAAGTCCACAAGCTCCCAAGTTTTATTTCTTTTTATGGTTTCAATTTCAGCATCCATAGCTTTTCTCCAAACTTCTTCTTTTGTTGCTTCTTCAAAGTTCTGAGGTTCACAGCCAAAGAAGGCAACATCACAATTTTCATAAATATCTCTCAAAGATCGTACCTTTCTTGGAGGTGATTCGGAGTCCGAATTTGAAGAACTTGGGGAACTTCTTTGAGGACTTGTTAATGGAGTTTCACTCCTATTTTGCTGCTGCTCATTTGGTACAAATGATGTCTCCAAAAATTCATTTGACACCAGTTTTTGAGAAGACTTCTCCTCCAAATTCCATGAAGCCATTTCATCAAAAATCACATCTCTTGAGATGATGAGTTTATTAGTTTTCGGGTTATAAAGTCTGTAACCCTTTGACTCATCACTATACCCAATAAAGATCAGCTTCTCGCCTTTTTCATCATACTTCTCACGGTTTGGAGCTGAAATATGAGAGTAAGCAACGCAGCCAAAAACTCTCAAGTGATCCACTGTTGGTTTCTTCTCATGCCAAGCCTCAAAAGGTGTTTTATTCTGCACCGCCTTTGTCGGGGATCGATTGAGTATGTAAATAGCCGTGTGAACGGCTTCAGCCCAGAATTTCTTATCCAGCTTTTTACCTTGAAGCATGCTCCTTGCCATCTCGACAATGGTTCTATTCTTTCTCTCGGCTACACCATTCTGTTGTGGACTTCTACGAACTGAGAGCTGCCTTTGAATCCCATTTTCCTTGCAATACTCCATGAATGGGGTGTAGAGAAACTCACCACCACGATCGGTCCTCAGCGCATTGATTTTTAATCCACTTTGGTTCTCTACAAGAACTTTAAATTGCAGAAAAACAGAAAAAGCTTCCGATTTTTCATGCAAAAAATATAACCACACCATTCTTGTAAAGTCATCGACAAAAATAATGAAATATCTTTTGTTACCGAGGGATGGAGTCCGTGTAGGTCCACAAATATCCGAGTGCACTAGCTCAAGTGGACTTTTGGCCCTCCAAGAAGTTTTAGGAAATGGTAGTCGATGCATTTTTCCGAAAATGCATCCTTCACAAACTTGCTCCTTTCTTTCGATGGATGGAAGACCAACAACCATATTCTTTTGCTTGAGTAGTTGCAGCCCATTGTTGTGCAGATGGCCATATCTCTAATGCCACAACTGAAATTTATCAACACTCTCTCCATTGAAAGCAACTTCCCTTTCAAAAGGCATAACAAAGGGAAAAACTTTGTTTGATGTCATTTGGATTGTAACCACTAGAGTGCTGTTCTTTTTGTCAAAGATCCTGCACTTTTCATCATCAAAAGACACCGAATATCCTCTTTGCAAGAGTTGTCCGACGCGCAATAAATTTTGAGTGAGATTCGGAACATAAAGAACATCACTTATGAGCTTTTGGTTACCTCCTTTTGTGTTGACTGCAATAACGCCTTTTCCTTTAGCCTCTTGAATCTTCCCATCTCCAAGTTTCACTTGAGAAGAGTGGCTAGTATCCAACTCCACAAAAATACTACGATCTCCACACATGTGGTTGCTGCAGCCGCTATCAACATACCACACGTTTTCAAACTCCTTTTGTTCATTTATGCAGCAAAAGAGTTGGTCACCTTTATGCTTGGTGAAGTTGGCTTCTTCCTTGTCGTTTCTGCTTTTCTTTGGACACCTAGAGTAGGAATGATCCGAATCCTTGCAGTTCTTGCATCTAAAGAAACAATCTTTAGTTTCATGGTTGGTTTTCATACAAATACGGCAACCTGAATTTTCAGATTGTTGTTGTTTTCCTCATTTGAAAATTTTTCCTTGCTTTTTTCCTTTGAAGCCTCCCATTCCTCCTTGCTGCCATTTTGAGTTTTTATTGTCCGAAATTTGAAGTTTGGACTGAAAAGCTTGATCAACGGGCTGTTTTGCAGACCTATTCAACCTTTCCTCATGAACTTGAAGTGAACTCATCAATTCATTGAAAGTGTAGGTGGAAAGGTTCTTAGACTCCTCGATGGCTGCGACGACATAATCGTACTTAGTTGGAAGACTCCTTAGAACCTTTTGGACAATTCTTTTTTCTTCAATAACATCTCCTAGGCTGCGAATTTGGTTCACAATTTCAGCAACTCTAGAAAGGAAAGATTGCATCCCTTCACCTTCTTTCATTCCCATGTTATCAAAATCTCTCCAAAGAGCTTGTAGTTTCAAAGAGGTGACTTTCTCATCTCCTTTGAAACCTTCCTTTAGAATATCCCATGCTTCTTTTGCCTTTTTTGCTCCAAAGATTCTTGGAAAGATGGTTTTACCTACACCTTGTTGAATATATCTCAAGGCACTTGCATCTCTACGAACATTCTCCTTGTATAGCTTTTGTTTTGCGTCACTCCATGTTGCACTCGCTCCTTCTTTCGGTGGCTCCTCGTACGAACTCTCCACTATATCCCAAAGATCCATTGAGATATATAATGTTTGCATTTGACTACTCCAATAGTCATAGTGTTCTCCATCAAAGATGGGTACTTGATTAGGGGTAAGAGCAAACATGGTAGCAATAAATTTTGATGATAAAATAAAGGTTTGGGTAAAAAATGGTAGAGACACCAGCCACAAAGCTGGCTCTGATACCAAATTTGTTGGGTTTTTAGATGCGGAAGTGTGGTGTTAAGAGAAGAACACCAAAGTATTGGTGTAGAGATTTTTGATTATTAAAAAAAACTTAAGAACAAGAGGATTTTTAGTGCTGGAAATTCTTAGTTTTAATTATTGAGGTTTTTACTTGCATTACAAAATTGATCAAGAAACTCTTATTTATAGGCATAAGGCCATACATGTAATTTATTGTAGTGCAAATCCCAATTCTACTGAAAATAGAGAAGCTCTTGGTTCTCCACAAAATACTCCTCTTTTTCTTCAAAGTCAAGTCATCATCTTGAAACTAAATGTGATGTTCCAAATGCTTTCTTTGAAAATACGAATTATTATTTTCAACAGAATATTGTCTGTGATTAATCTCCCTGGGATAAAGGCACTTTGGAAATCATCAATCACCAAGCTAAAGAACCCCTCGAAGCCGCTTAGTGAGAGTTCGAACAATAATTTTGTAGCAAAAATTGCTCAAGCAGATGGGTCAAAAGTCCTTTGGCAGCAGAGGTTCATCAATCTTTGGGATAAGCATGATAAAAGTTCTGTTCCACTCCTCAAGAATGAAACCACCATTAAGAATTTCCAGAATTTCTGCAATCACTATCTCTCCAATAATATATCCGGGAAACAGTCCGGACATGGAGCTTCTCTGAGCCCAGTTCAAAAGTAGTTTTCTTGATCTCTTCAGCAAAGAAGGAAGCACCAAGGATTCTATTCATGTCATTATCAACTTTTTTGGGGACAAACTCGAGGATTCTATTAATATCCTCATTTGAAGGATTGTTAGACGAGAATATATTTTCAAAATAATCCACAAGAATCGATGCCACATTGTCACTCTGATATGGACAGAGGAATGAGTTCCTCATATAATAAAGGTAGAGAACAATAAACATAAATAAATAAAGTACTTCATGAAGAGAGAAGTTCAGCAGAGCACGTGCAGAAGAGTTTCCAGCAGATCATGCACAAAGAGAAGTCCAGCAGAGCACGCGCAGAGGAGGTTCCAGCAGAACAGGCCCAAGGGACAACGGGCAGACGAACAGATGCAGACGAACGGACGCAGACGAACGGATGCAAATGAACGGATGCAGACGAACGGAAGCAACCGAGTAGATATGGTACACTCGAAGTAGAGGATAATAATCCGAAAGCAATGATGAAAAGCATGCCCTAGGAGCCTACATTGACAGGAAAAATAACAGAAAAAAGGAATATTCTTCTCTAGAAAATGGCAGAAATGCCCCTCTCCCATCTTTTTAGAGGAAATAGTATAAACAGAGGGAGAGATAGATTGAAGAGGGACTTTTTTCATAATTTACTCTCAATACAAAGGACATTTTTCCAATTCTTGAGAAGCAAGTTACATTTTGGCATGTGTTCTTAGTGTTAATTCATTTTCTCAACATTGATACATACATTGGTTATTTATGTTTATGTTCTATTTTTGTTGACACATCAACAATGGCGCCGTCTGTGGGAACGCCTGGTAAGAAGTGAGTCTCCTTCTTGTCTGGCCAGTTTTTCACCATTATTGCATTTTGTATCCAGTTTTCTTTCACTTCGTACATTTGCTTTGTGGGAGAATTTCTCGGGGCTGTCTTGAGAAAGTAGGACTAATGACGAATTGAGTAATTCGAGATTTGGACGGAGACTTCCAAGAAGTAGCAAGGCCGGAAGCATCAAGGATCAGAGGGAGATCGGAAGAGTTGAGGGAGCCCGTTGCTCCAGGCCTATGGACCTTCACGCCGGAGCAACTGGACAGCTTCATCTACTCGGCTGTGCAGAAAGCCCTGGGAAAGGCTGCTGCAGGGAAAGAGAAGGAAGAAGGCGATGAAGAGAAATGCGAAGCCGCAGATATGCGAGACAGAAAGACCTCCACTCCGGGAATACGCCCGCGTCAACCAGATACGACTCTCGAACAAAGTGCCGATAGCCATCCGTTGCAAGGAAAATACCAAGCACAAGAGGCTTCTCTCATGGAAACTTCCACGCAGCAGTCGAGCGACCGAGAAGTGAGAAGACAAATGGAAGAAATGCAAAGGGAGATACAACTATTGCGGCAAAAGATGGGCTCTGCCAGCCAAATCCAGGTTCCTGGCGGAAGTCCTTTTGCGATGGTGGTTCGAGCAGATGAATTACCTGCTAATTTCAAGCCGTTAACCTTTGAGTATGACGGAACGACAGACCCCTACGATCATCTTCTCCGATTTGAAAACGTGGCCTTGCTGCACCAATATACTGACGGGGTAAAATGTCGGGTGTTTCTAACCACCCTCACTCAGTCTGCCCAGAGATGGTTTGGGTAGCTAGCAGAAGACAGCATCTACTCGTTCAGGGAATTTAGCTCGGCTTTCCTGCACCAGTTCGCCAGTGCGAGGCGGCAGAGGAGAACTTCGCAATCCTTGTTTACTCTGAAACAAGGTGCAGAAGAATCATTAAGAGCATTTATTAAGCGATTCAGTACTGTGGCCCTCGAAGTGCCTTCTGCCACGGCGGAAGTGAAGATTAGCGCGCTGGTGCAAGGGCTGCGGGAAGGGGATTTATTCCGATCTCTGGCCAAGAAGCCGGCCACCACGTTCGAGGAAGTCTTAGCCCGCGCTGACAAGTTCATCAACTTGGAAGACGTGAGTAAAGCAAAACGTGCTGAAAGCAGAGCTGTAGCCCCAGCACGAGAAAGGGAAGGAAGTAGAAGGATAGTGGTCGCACCACTGCACGCTAGAGGCGAGCAGAGGACAGATCCAGGACGGGATAATTACAGCCATTATACACCGTTGAGAATTCCCAGAGCCCAGATTTTTCAGTTAACAGAGAAGTCGGTTTCGTTCAGATTCCCACCTAATCGATCGCTGGCACCTACGCGACCCAAATGGAATTATTACTGCGTGTTCCATAACGATTACGGACATGACACTAATTCTTGTAGGCATTTGAAAAATGAGATTGAGAGGTTAGTAAGGTTGGGAGCGTTGAAAAGGTTCGTCGATGGCTTCCATGACAGGGATGGGAAATCCAGAGCAGAAGTGGAGAAAGGAGAAGATGAGGAAGCTACGAAAGACAAGCAGAGGAGAGAGGAAGACAGGGAACTGCCTCCTCCACCGAAGAAAGGGTCTATCAATATGATAGTAGGGGGTCCATGGGGTGGAGACTCGAATCGGGCCCGAAAATCCGCAGCTAGATACACTCAAAGATGACATGAAGCAGAAGTTGGTCCCTATCATACCAAGCGGCCCGTTCGCACAAGTGAAAAAGGAAAATCGGAAGAATACTATGAAGAAGTCATGGAAGTGCAGCGTAGACCTGATATAATATTTGGCCAAGATGACGAATCACCCCTCCTCAGACCTAACACGGACTCTCTGGTGGTAACAGCCGAAATAGCTGGATATGATGTGTCCAGGATTTTTGTGGATACGGGAAGCTCTGCGGATATTATCTTTAAAGAGTGTTTTGACAGAATGAACATCAGTACAAAAATCAGGCCTGTACAAACAGCTCTGTACGGGTTCACAGGAGGGGCGGTACATCCCCTAGGAATGGTGACACTTCATGTATTAGTGGGAGTATGGCCTAAACAAAGAAGACTCATGACTGAATTCCTATTGGTAGATCTGCCTTCAGCGTACAACATCATCTTTGGTCGGCCTATTTTGAACGAATTGAAAGCCGCCGTATCGACATACTATATGAAGGTCAAGTTTCCCACTTCAGCGGGCATAGGAGAACTCAAAGGACAACAAATCAGCTCGCAGAAATGCTATGTGGAGGCGGTGAGGACTGCAGACCGGTTGGCGCTCCCACGCAGAGGAGGAGGAGATGTGACAGAAGTGGATCAAAAGAGACAGAGGTTGGCGAATTCAAAGAAAGAAGAGGAGTTGGGAAAAATGGTGGTGGACGAGGAGCTAGCATTGGTAGAACTCTTTGTTGATAAAAAAGGTTTTAACACCAAAATCGGAACGCGAATGGGAGAAAACGAGAGGTCAGAACTAATAGAATGTTTGAGAAGAAATGCAGATCTCTTCGCCTTTCGGCCGATGGATATGACGGGTATCAGACCAGAAATAGCTATACATCGTCTGAACATATCGTCTGCCACCCGACCGGTAAAGCAGAAGCTGCGAAATTTCAGGAAAGAGAAGGATGACATAATTAAGACAGAAGTAAAGAAGTTGATGGAATCCGGGCATATTGTGCCAGTACAGTTCCCTGAATGGTTATCCAATGCTGTGTTAGTTCCTAAACCCGATAAGAAGTGGCGAATGTGCATAGATTTTCGAGATTTAAACAAGGCCTGTCCGAAAGACCATTACCCGCTTCCAAGAATTGATCAATTGGTAGATTCCACAGCAGGGTGTGAAAGGCTGAGTCTGATGGACGCGTATCAGGGATATCACCAAATCAGTCTCGATCCTGCAGATGTAAAGAAAGTGTGTTTTGTGACAGCTGAAGGGACTTTTGGATACAACTGAATGCCTTTTGGACTGAAAAATGCGGGAGCCACGTATCAAAAGATGGTAGATAAATTGTTTAAACACATGCTGGGCAGAACACATAACAGATCTGGAAGAAGCATTCCAAGTGATCAGGGGAAGCGGCATGAAGCTCAATCCAGAGAAGTGCAGCTTTGGAGTCACCTCTGGAAAATTTCTGGGGTACATGGTCACGAAACAGGGAATTGAAGTAAATCCAGCCAAAGTTAAAGCGATCATGGAAATGAAGGCACCAAAGAACATAAAAGAGGTGCAGAGGTTACTGGGCAGAATTACAGCGCTAAATCGCTTTGTGTCAAAGTCAGCAGAAAGGAGTTTTCCTTTTTTCAAAATACTTAGGAAAGGGTGCAAATTTCAATGGGACGAAGGGTGTGATAAGGCATTTGACGAATTGAAGCAGTATTTAGCAGATCTGCCCTCGTTGGCGAAACCCGAGAAAGGAGAAACCCTATACATGTACCTTTCAGTGGGCGAGGCGGCCGTGAGCGCTGTTCTGCTACGAGAGCAAGAGGGTAAGCAATGGCCCATATACTATGTCAGTCACATGCTGCAAGGACCTGAGGTCAGATATTCAGAAATAGAAAGGGCAGGTCTGGCAATCATCACAACGGTTAGAAGGTTACGACCCTACTTCTTGTCTCATCCTGTGATAGTCCGAACCAACTACCCGTTAGGACAAGTTATGGGAAAAATTAATACTTCTGGGCGGATGGTGAGATGGGCTGTAGAACTGGGAGCCTATGAAGTAGAGTTTGAACTAAGGAAAGCAATCAAAACTCAAGCCTTAGCTGACTTTATTCAAGAATCTACTGGTCAAGATAATCAAACGGCAGAAGAATGGAGGATATTTGTGGATGGCTCGGCTACCAGAGAGGGGTGCGATGTTGGTATTCTGATGGAAGGGCCAGAAGGAGAGGTATTGCAATATGCTGTCAAGCTTAACTATGCCGTGTCGAATAACGAAGCAGAGTATGAGGCGATAGTTAGGGGAATGCAAATGATTGTAGAAGTAGGAGGAGAAAACTTGATAGCATTCACAGATTCCCAGCTTGTGTACCAACAGTTCCATGGAGGTTATGGAATCAATAAAGAATCCTTCGAAAGGTACCTGGCAGAGATGACCAAGTTGAAAACCCAGTTGAAAAAATTTGAGTTAAAACAGATCTCCAGAGCTGATAATATGCAAGCCGATTATCTCGCTAAGTTGGCCAGTGCATACCCACTTCTGCAACCGCGAAAAATCACCTTACTGGTGGCAGAACCACCTGGAGCAGAAACTGATATAGCTGAGGTAGAGGACAGAGAAGATTGGAGGACTCCCATTATAAATTCCTTGAAGGAGGGGATAGTTGCAGAAAAGGGAAAAGGATGTATGAAGAAAGAAGTTTTGAAATATTGCCTGATGGGAGAACATCTATACAGAAGATCTTTTACTCAAGCATATCTTAGATGTGTCGGGAAAGCAGAAGGAGAAATGGTCCTACGAGAGATACACGAAGGATGTGGAGGAGACCACGCTGGATATAAGTCTGTAGTTAGAAAAGCACTAAGGGCAGGGTTCTTCTGGCCCACCATGAACGCTGATGCAAAAGAGCTGGTGCAGAGATGCAAGGGCTGCCAGATGCACGGATCACTCATTCACTTACCTGCAGAAGAGTTGGGCCAAATGCATTCACCATGTCCGTTCGCAAAATGGGGAATCGACCTGGTTGGGCCTCTACCATTGGCCAGAGGACAAAAGAAATTCATAGTGGTCGCCATCGATTACTTCACAAAGTGGGTGGAAGCAGATGCCTTAAGTAAAATAGACGAGAGTAACATCATAAAATTTTTATGGAAGCAAATATGTTGTCGATATGGTGTCCCCCAAATATTGGTGTCAGACAACGGTACTCAATTTAATGGAAAAAAGATCCAAGGATGGTGCAAAGAGATGAAAATTGAGCAAAGATTTGCGGCGGTAGCCCACCCACAGGCGAATGGTCAAGTTGAAGTCACTAATAGAACAATACTGAATGGGCTGAAAGCCAGAGTTGAAAAAGTGAAGGCAAATTGGGTGGATGAGTTAGACTCAGTGTTGTGGGCTTATAGGATCACCCCCAGAACTACTACTGGAGTTTCACCTTTTAACTTAGTATATGGCGCCAACGCAGTGATACCGGCAGAAGTAGGTATGGAAACACACCGAATCATGACCTTCAACGAGGAACAAAATGACCAACTTTTGGCGGAAAAGTTGGATATGGTTGAGGAAGAGAGAGAGCTGGCTAGATTGAGGGCGGACAAAATCAAAAGTCGTGTAAAAGCGCTATATGATAGCAAAGTAAAAGTCAGACGTCTGCAACAAGGAGATCTGGTAATGCGAAGGGCAGATGCATTGAAGCCAAGGGGAAAGTTGGAACCGAATTGGGAAGGTCCTTTCATTGTAACGGAAGTCCTAGGCGGCGGAGCCTACCGCCTAAAGGATGCAGAAGGGAAGGAGATACCCAGAGCATGGAATATCTGCAATCGTAAAAAATATTTTGCCTGAAGAAACGGATCTGCAGGTACTTATCTCAATTTACAGGAAAACTCACGTATGGATCTACGGAGGTCAATTGAGCTTGAATCTTTAATCGCCCTAGAAAGCAGCCCTGCTGGCTGTTAAACCTCTGGGTTGGCCAACCAGCAGAGGTGGGGCTTGAATCCTTAATCGCCCTAGAAAGCAGCCCTGCTGGTTGTCAGACCTCCAGGTTGACCAACTAGCAGAGGTGGGCTTGAATCCTTAATCGCCCTAGAAAGCAGCCCTGCTGGTTGTCAGACCTCCAGGTTGACCAACTAGCAGAGGTGGGGCTTGAATCATTAATCGCCCTAGAAAGCAGCCCTGCTAGTTGTCAGACCTCCAGGTTGACCAACTAGCAGAGGTGGGGCTTGAATCTTTAATCGCCCTAGAAAGCAGCCCTGCTAGTTGTCAGACCTCCAGGTTGACCAACTAGCAGAGGTGGGGCTTGAATCTTTAATCGCCCTAGAAAGCAGCCCTGTTGGCTGTCAGACCTCCGGGTTGGCCAACCAGCAGAGGTGGGGCTTGAATCCTCAATCGCCCTAGAAAGCAGCCCTGCTGGTTGTCAGACCTCCAGGTTGACCAACTAGCAGAGGTGGTGCTTGAATCTTTAATCGCCCTAGAAAGCAGCCCTGCTGATAACCAGCCCTTCGGGTTAGTCCATTAGTAGAGGTGGGGCTTGAACTAGCAATTGCCCCTTGGGCGAAGCTTGGTTGATGGCTTTAAAACACGCATGGTACTTAATGAAGGAATAATGATCACATTTTGCTTCTTGAATTCAGGAGAAGAGAAGGCGATGAGAAGGAAACCTATTGAGGTTCCAGAAAGGCTCTAAAGGACTCAGTAAGAAGAGCAAGGAAAGGAGGCGTGGAAATCATTAAAATCTCAGTTTGATGTATAAGAAAGAACAAAATTTCCTCCTTCGAAGATTCATTTTATGAATACTACTCTCGCTTGTCGGTTATGAATACTACTCTCACATTTTGCACATGGTTGTTTTTATTTCATTGAATAGGCAATAGTCAAAATAAGAGGAGATTACGCTATGAGTAAACAAGTAACATCAAGATATAAGATATTCAAAATAAGGTGGCCTCAAAAGATAAGACATTCATAGACAAATAAGCATCAAAAGATAAATTGTTTTTAACAAGCCACAACAGAAAATAAATTGTTTGAAGAATCAAGGTAAATAAAGAAATAAATCGTTGAAGATAGGCAACAATTAAAGATCAGCAGAAGAGGGATCCACAGAACCATCCAAGGGCGCAGAGGAATGATCAGCAGAGGGGCCGGCCAGAGGAGCTATGGGGGTCTCAACTCCCTCGGAAGAAGGAGGCACATCCTCAAGCAGTGGCATCTGGGGAAGGTTGGCACCTTCGATCAGAGGCGGTGAAATCAGGTCTGGAGAATCCTCCCTAACCACGATTAAATCCACCTGATCTCCAGAAGCATTCTTGAAGGACGAAGGCTCCACAGCTTTATCTGTTAGCAAGGGGTAAGCGAGCAGTTCTGGAGCAGGCAGAGACTCTAAATCCACCTTGGAGGCCCGAAGGTCAGCATGAGCCTTCTGAAGAACCGGAAGCCACCATGGAGCATCGATATCCTCATAAGGATCACCCTTAAAAAAGGGCGAAGCTGGTATCTCCGCCAAGGGGCCATTAATATCCAAGTCCCCAGAAAAGCCTTGCTCTTCTGCCTGTTTGCGTGCTGACCTAAAGCCGTAGGCATAATAATGGCCTATGTGGGGGCCAAAATCTGCCAAGGAACAGCTGCTTTTCAGATAAGCTTCCTTCAGGCCATCCACCACCTCCTTTAAGAAAGTCTGCCCAGCCTCAGTAAGATGGAGATTGTGGTGGCACGCCGTAACCCCCTCTGTATACTTCCTAGTCCCATAAAGGCGTGACTTCGCCTTCTCATCGGCTATCTTCTTCTTTAGGAGGTCCACTTCTCGTAAAAGCTCAGCAAACCAGCATTGCTTTTCTCCAGAGTGGCAGACTTCTGCTTCGCCTCCACCAGTTCTGCCTCCTTCTCTGCCATAGCTCGGGAAGCTTCCACCTGATTTGCAGCAGAGACCCGAGCCTGAAGCTTGCTGAAGTAGACAGCCGCCTGAAAATGAATAATGTTAAGATACATCAAGAAATCAATGAAGACAACAAAAGTAGGGATCTAGCCAAGGCATGCACCTTAGTCATGTGATAGGCACCCATAGCCAGCTCATTGTCCAAGGGCTGCTGGCTCAGAAGCAAATTGTCAGTAGACGTGACAATCAACTTCAAGAAGTGGCGAGATTCCTCTGCAGTAAGTTCCAAAATAGATTTTGGTAACTCCAATGTAAAGGAATCATTCGCAGAAGTCCGAACACGGTTGGCACGAGGCCGGTTGGAAGGGTTGGCTGGGTTCTCTAGGCCACCCCTCGGAGGAGATCGAAGGCGTTGGCGGCGGGCCTCCGGCGGAGCATCTGCAGAGGTTAAAGTTCGTTTGCCCTTATCAGCGGGAGCTTTGTGGGCCTCATGAGAACCCCGCCGACCAGAGCCCGATGCAGCCCGAGGTGGGGAGTCTGAAGGCAAAGTAGGAAGGGTCCTCCTCCAAGATTGATCTACAAAAAGCAAAGGAAGTGTCAGAAGCTTCAGCAAGAAACAAAATCCCAAAATCATAAAATGCAGAAGGATGAAGAGAAAAATAAGCCAATACCCAGATCTGACGACGGAGAAACCTCCTCCTGAGAAAATCCAAAGTGAGAAAGAATAGCTGGCTGTTCTACCAAGCCAACCAGGTCAAAGGGGCCCTCATCAAAGAAGGATTGGTTTAACTTTTCTACCAATGCCAGATCAGATTCAGGAATGGTATATTCAAAGGTTTTATCTACAGGAGGCTTATTGTATATCCAAACATCTGCTGGAAAATCCCAAATATTCCCAGGAGCTCCAACATATAAATACTCTTCTTTCCAGCCCTTATCCCTACTCTGGGGTTTTCCTAAAAATTTTATTAAGCCTCGAGGGCCAGCGCTGACGTAAAAGAAAGGGGTTTTAAATTTAAGAGAAAAATGAGAATAAAACATCTCAGCAGTAGGGTTACCCCCGTGACCCTTCAGAAGAATGAAGAAACCTATCATCATTCGGAATGCTGAGGGGACAAACTGGTTCAAGGGAACTCTATACAAGGAAGATAATCTACAAAGATATTCAGGGACGGGGAAGCGAAGCCCCGCTCAGAGTTGGTTCAACCAGAAGCATAAATTGAACCCGTAAGGCAAGTTAGGCCTCTGTAACGAAGAGGGTTTATACAAAGAGAAGTTCTGAGGAATATTAAAAGTGAGCCGAAGCATTTCTAGCCTATCCTGTGTCATCAAAGAAAGACCACCAACGGTGTCGAAATTAGGATCAGAAGAGGAGAAATTCAGAGGATCGATGGTGGAGACTGACCCCTCTTCGTCAGAAAGGACAAGATCTGGAGTATCAGAGAGATGACCACTCCTAGTGGGACTTATTGATTCAGACAAGATAAAACCCTCCAAAATCCTATGGGCAGGCATATCTAAGGAATTACTATTATCAGAGCATGATGAAGGAGCAGACGAAGCCATAAACACAAATTTTAACTCAGAATATGAACAAAGATGAACAGGAAAAGATATGCACAAGAAATTCAAAACCAATAAACCCAAGAGATACCTTATTATGCACTATCTCATGAAAATAAAATCAGCAAACATCAAGAGGTCAAAGATTACCTTTCGCCATGAGAAAAGGGAGGAAGCAAGAAGCGAAGAAATAGAGACAAAGAGGGGAAAACCAGGGTGGCCGGAGAAAGCTACCACGCGAAAGAAGGAAGGAACCGCCGGAGAAAGGAGCAAGGAAAGCGTCGCCGGAAGAACTACTGTGCAACAGGAGGTGAGAGAACCGTCTCCGAAGGAAATACTGTGTAAACAGAAAGGAGAAGAGCACCAGAGGGAAAAAAGAGGGGGCAATGTCGCCGGAGAAGAAGGTGTGTGAAACACTGCTTGAGGAAGGAAAGAGACAAAGGGGGAGAGAAAAGCTGGAGTACTTTCGTCAAAAAAAAGGAATTAGGGCACAAAACGAAGGCGAAAAAGGCGAAGTATCTGAAAAGGTAAGATTTGAAAAGACACGCCTCGAAAAGGTGCGAAGCGAGTATGATCCGAGCGCTCACTAAGCGACACGTGTAGGATAGAGATCAAAAACAAAGTTGATCATGAAAAACAGGAGGGAAAGGCGAAATTTCGAAAATGCAGAAGAAAAGCTGCACTCAACCAGCTCTGCCAAGCCAGATCTGCTCAACTGCACCAGGGGGAGTAGCTAATGGGGAAATTAGCTCTCTGCACGAAAAGGAAGAACTCAAGAAAAGCTGCACTCAACCAGCTCTGCCAAGCCAGATCTGCTCGACCGCACCAGGGGGAGTAGCTAATGGGGAAATTAGCTCTCTGCTCGAGAGGGAAGAACTCAAGAAAAGTTGCAATCAACCAGCTCTGCCAAGCCAGATCTGCTCGACCGCACTAGGGGGAGTAGCTAATGGAGAAATTAACTCTCTGCTCGAGAAAGAAAATGCAAGAAATGCTGCAATCGACCAGCTCTGCCGAACCAGATCTGCTCGACCGCACCAGGGGGAGTAGCTAATGGGGAAATTAGCTCTCTGCTCGAGAAAGAAAGATGCAAGAAATGCTGCAACCGACCAGCTCTGCCGAACCAGATTTGCTCGACTGCACCAGGCGGAGTAGCTGATATGGACAGAGGAATGAGTTCCTCATATAATAAAGGTAGAGAACAATAAACATAAATAAATAAAGTACTTCATGAAGAGAGAAGTTCAGCAGAGCACGTGCAGAAGAGTTTCCAGCAGAGCATGCACAAAGAGAAGTCCAGCAGAGCACGCGCAGAGGAGGTTCCAGCAGAACAGGCCCAAGGGACAACGGGCAGACGAACAGATGCAGACGAACGGACGCAGACGAACGGATGCAGACGAACGGATGCAGATGAACGGAAGCAAGCGAGTAGATATGGTACACTCGAAGTAAAGGATAATAATCCGAAAGCAATGATGAAAAGCATGCCCTAGGAGCCTACATGGACAGGAAAAATAACAGAAAAAAGGAATATTCTTCTCTAGAAAATGGCAGAAATGCCCCTCTCCCATCTTTTTAGAGGAAATAGTATAAATAGAGGGAGAGATAGATTGAAGAGGGACTTTTTTCATAATTTACTCTCAATACAAAGGATATTTTTCCAATTCTTGAGAAGCAAGTTACATTTTGGCATGTGTTCTTAGTGTTAATTCATTTTCTCAACATTGATACATACATTGGTTATTTATGTTTATGTTCTATTTTTGTTGACACATCAACACACTCTAATGCAAAGGTCCTCATGATTAGAGATCAAACCTTTAATATGATTGAATTTTTTTTCCTTTCAGAAGCCCGAGCATGGAAATATTTGATGTTTCTATCTCCATGGGCTAACCAATTGACCCTGCTTCTTTGTTTCCATTTGAGCTCTTCCTGTATTGATAATTTTTCAATAGATCTTTAAGTTCTGTAATTCTGGGGAGAGATTTTGTCCAATCTATATGGTACTTAAGATGTTCCAACTCTTTTCAAACTTCTTGGTACATTCTTATAAACTTTTTCAGCCCAACAGTTCAGATTTTTCCCACAAGATTTCAGGCGGCTATAGAGGGGTAGAGGGGCAGCCAACTGCCAATAATTTTCAACTACTTGCTGAAACTCCTGTTCGAGCATCCACCCAATTTCAAATTTAAACACTTTCTCTTTCTTTTCCTGAAATAAAGTAGGTTGAGAATCAGTAGGGCTAAGAAAGATTTTAACTGGTCTTTGATCAGAGTGATGGAAGTCAGGCGTAGTTGCTTGAGCAGTAGGGAAAAGAAGATCTCATTCCAAGTTGCATGCATATCTGTTAAGACGTTCAAATATCATTGCATTATCTTTTCTCTTGTTGACCTAAGCAAAGAACTCCCCTTGTGTGTGGATATCTCTTAGACAACTTTCCTCAAGAACATCTCTGAAAGGCTGTCATTTGGGCCAAGACCCTGGACTTCCCCCTAACTTTCCAGATTCAAAATAAATTTCGTTAAAATCTCCCACGATGATCGAAAGTAGATTGGCTGCACAATTATCTTTCTTAAGTTTTCTGATAAGCTCCCATGAGAACATCCTTTTATTTATTTCTGGGTGACCATAAAAACCTGTAAACCTCCATAGCTTTCTAAATAGCTCAATATGGCAGCCAATATGTCCTATCGAGTAGGATTTTATAGACACGTTAAAAGGCTTTTTCCACAATAGCACAAGCCCTCCGCTACGTCCACAACCATCCACTCGAGAACATCCCTCAAAACCAAGCATGTTTTTCCAATAGTTCCATTTATTTTTAAGAGTTTTTGTTTCAGAAATAAACATCAAGTTTGATGTGGGAAAGATGAGCCTATAGATGTGGGAAGAATAAGATTATAGAAAATGCTGACATCATTATCCCGAAACACCTCACCCCCGGAATTTACGAAATAACAATATGGCAGAATTGTCCTCACACAAATGCAGAACTACTCTTGTGCAGATGAGGAGGCAGAAGTAGATGAGAAAAGAGAGGCTGAAAGCGAAGAGACCCCGCATAACTACAAGTTGGCAGAACTCCTTTGACGCAGACGTAAAGGCAGAAGTGAACAAGAAAAGAAAGGCTGAAAGAGAAGAGACTCCGCATAACTACAAGTTGGCAGAGCTCCTTTTGTGCAGACGTGGAAGCAGAAGTGGATGAGAAAGGAAAGGTCGGAAGCGAAGAGACTCTCCGTGACCACAGAAAGACAGAACTTGCAGAAAACAACGAAAAGCAGAAGCGGATACATCGCATAACCTGAAGAGGCTGTGAAGTTACTAAAGTCTCACAAAGTAGAAGTGGCGATGCCATGTTGGGAGGCAGCCGAACGGATTCTGTGCGCTCGGAGTAGAGGATAATAATTCAAAGCACAATGATGAGCATGCTAGATGAGTAGCTAACATGGCTATAAAGGACAAAAGAAAAATATCTCCTCACTTAACAGAAAATGGAAGATTCTGGAGAGGAAGTGGTGTACTTTGGGCAATGAAGAAAATACCTTGAGAAAGTAATAGAAAAGATAGCTTAGCCAACAAGAAAATAAAAAGGAGAAGGACGGAAATACCCTCCTTAAAAGAGAGGGGTATAAATAGAAGAAAATTGTATACCTTAAGTAACTTTTTGACATCTTTCTAAATACAAGCAACTTTTTTTTTATCTTTTGTTTCTAGCAAGTTATTATCCTCATCTTGTTTGTGTGTATTTCTTGTGATTGATCTGAATTTGATACTTGTAATTGTGTATTGTGTTTTCTCTCAACACAACACTGGCGCCGTCTGTGGGAAATCGGGGAGAGAAGTGAGCTTCCTTCTTATCCTGCTTGATTTCTTCTAGTTATTGTTCTTTGCATTTTGTCCTTTTCTTCTGTTTTCTTTTCTGTTTGTGGGAAGAGAAAGTTGCAGAAATCAGTTTAAGTCAATAAAAGTAATGGCTAATCGGATAATCCGAGACCTCGAAGGAGATTTCCAAGAAGTAGCAAGGCCAGAAGCTTCGAGAGCGAAAGAAAGATCGGAAGAAGTGAGTGAGCCAGCTATGCCGAGCATGTGGACGTTCACCCCAGAACAGCTGGATGGCTTCATCTATTCCGCTGTGCAGAAAGCTTTGGAGAAAGCGGCCGCCGAGAAAGATAAGGGAGGAGGAAGGCGAGAGGCCACTGAAGTAGGAGGTACTAAGATTTCTGCACAGGTGAACCGGTCAGGTCGGCTGGAGGTGGCTCAGGAACAAAGCGCAGACAGTCACCCGTCACAGTGGAAATATGCGTCACACGAAGCGTCGTCGGCAGACATCTCCATGCAACGTACACAAGATCTGGAGGTACAGAGATAAATGGAGGCGATGCAGAGAGAAATACAGTTGTTGCGGCAGAGGATGGGTACCACAAGCCAGATCCAGGTGCCCGGAGGAAGTCCATTTTCAATGGCAGTGCGGATGGACGAGTTGCCAGCAAGTTTCAAACCCTTAACCTTCGAATATGATGGAACGGCAGATCCGTATGATCATCTCCTGTGCTTTGAAAATGTGGCCCTCCTCCATCAGTACACGGATGGAGTCAAATACAGAGTATTCTTAACCACTCTCACGCAGGCTGCCCAGAGGTGGTTCAGGCAATTAGCAGAAGACAACATCCATTCCTTCCATGATTTCAGTTCTGCATTCCTCCACCAATTCGCCAGCGCCAGAAGACAGAGAAGAACGTCTCAATCTCTATTCACGCTGAAGCAGGGGTCCGAGGAGTCCCTGAGGGCATTTATAAAAAGATTTAGCACGGCTGCCTTAGAGGTCCTATCTGCCACATCGGAGGTAAAAATTAGCGCCATAGTTTAAGGGCTGTGAGAAGGGGACTTGTTCCGCTCCTTGGCAAAAAGACCGGCTAATACTTTTGAGAAGGTCCTGGCTCGAGCACACAAATTTATCAATCTAGAAGATGTGAGCCGTGCCAAGAGAGTGGAAAAACTGGCCCCTAAAGAGGTGAATACGCAGAGACATGGGGAGCCCCGGTTCGACAGCAGAAGATGTGAAGAAGACCTCGGCAGAGGAGACTATGCCAGATATACCCCGCTGAAAGCCCCACTTGCAAGAGTGTTTTAGCTTTCTGAAAAGACTGCTCCATTCAGATTTCCTCCAAACAGAGCCCAAGCTCCAACAAGACCAAAGGGGCGATACTTTTGCCTATTCCACAACGAGTACGGTCACGACACAAACGAGTGCAGACATCTGAAAAATGAAATAGAACGACTGGTCAGAGCTGACTGCCTATCCCACCACCGAAGAAAGGTTTCATTAACATGATCGCAGGCGGCCCTCATGGGGGAGACTCGAACAGAGCTCGAAAGTCAGCCTTAAGGTATGCGCAGGGTTGGCACGACCAACATATGGAGGTATCCGAGGTCCAACCATCACCAGATATTGTGTTCGGTGCAGCCGATGAAACTCCCATGCTCAAACCTCATAATGATTCATTGGTGGTAACGACAGAGATAGTCGGGTATGATGTTGCTAGGGTATTCGTGGATACTGGGAGCTCTGCTGATATTATATACAAAGAATGTTTTGAAGAAATGGACATCAAAACCCAGATCCGCCCGGTGAACACGGCGTTGTACGGTTTTACGGGGGGAGCAGTCCATCCTTTGGGAGTAGTAACCTTACATGTTTTGGTAGGAGAATGGCCACAGCAGAAAAGGTTAATGATGGACTTCTTGATAGTAGATGCTCCCTCCGCCTACAATGTTATATTCAGACGACCGATAATGAATGAGCTGAAAGCTGTAGTCTCCACATATTATATGAAGGTCAAGTTCCCCACGTCTGCAGGTGTAGGAGAGTTGAAGGCAAACCAAGTCCACTCGAGAAAGTGCTATGTTGAATCTATTCGGGTCGCACTTAAGTGGGCTTTACCAGTAGTAAGCAGAGCTGTAGAAGAAGAAGTCGGAGTAAAACGACAGAGAACAGAGGAGGAGGAAGAAGAGCCCAAGAGGATGGCAGCGGATGGAGAGCTCCTGTCGGTGGAGCTGTATCCTGGGAAAGAGGGATTTTGTACAAAGATTAGCGCAGAAATCCCAAAGGCAGAACAAGCAAAATTGATCAAATGCTTAAGAAAGAATGCCGACCTGTTTGCCTTCCACGCAGCAGATATGAAGGGTATTCATCCAGAGATTGTGATGCATCGGCTCAACATCTGTCCCGAAGTCAGACCTGTTAAGCAAAAGCTACGGAATTTTGGAGCAGAAAAAGACAAAATCATTCAGGCAGAGGTCTAAAAGTTATTGGACTCAGGACATGTTGTGCCTGTTCAGTTCCCGGAGTGGTTATCCAATGCTGTCTTGGTACCTAAGCCAACAAGAAATGGCGTATGTGCATTGATTTCCGTGACCTAAATAAAGCTTGCCCTAAAGATCATTATCCTCTGCCTCGCATAGATCAGTTAGTGGACTCTACATCTGGATGCGCTCGTTTGTCCCTAATGGATGCTTACCAGGGGTATCATCAGATCCAGTTGGATCCCGCAGACGTCAAGAAGGTCTGCTTCATCACAGCTGCCGGGACTTATGGGTATGTTCGTATGCCCTTTGGGTTGAAGAACGCAGGAGCCACCTATCAACGCATGGTGGATAAGCTATTCAAAACGATGATTGGAAGAAATATGGAAGTTTATGTAGACGACATGTTGATAAAAAGCAAAAAGGCCAAGCAACACATCGCAGACCTGGAAGAAGCCTTTGCAATCATACGAGGCAGTGGGATGAAGCTGAACCCAGAGAAGTGCAGCTTTGGTGTGACAGCGGGGAAATTCTTGGGATTCATGGTTACCAAAAAAGGAATAAAAGTTAATCCAGAGAAAGTGAAGGCGGTGATGGATATGGTACCACCCAAAAATGTCAAGGAGGTACAAAGATTGTTGGGGAGGATAACCGCACTAAATCGGTTTGTCTCTAAATCGGCGGACAAGAGCTACCCATTCTTCAAAATATTGAGGAAGGGGTGCAAGTTCCAATGGACAGAGGAATGCAACCAGGCTTTTAGAGAGCTGAAAGAATACCTTGCTAGTCTACCACAACTTTCCAAGCCAGAGAAGGATGAAACGCTATACATGTACCTCTCAGTTGGAGAAACAGCAGTTAGTACAGTTCTGGTACGGGAGATGGGGCGACAACAGATGCCGATGTACTATGTAAGCCATATGTTGCAAGGACTAGAAACCCGGTATGCGGAGATTGAAAAGGCCGGGCTAGCCGTTATCACCACAACTAGAAGACTACGTCCCTACTTCCTGTCACATAGAATAGTCACGCGCACCAATTATCCGCTGGCTCAGACCATGGGTAAGGCCGACACCTCTGGCAGAATGGTCAAATGGGCGGTGGAGCTTGGGGCCTATGATGTGGAGTTCGAACCCCGAAAAGCCATTAAAGCACAAGCCCTGGCAGATTTCGTACAAGAATCACAAGCTCTGCCGAAGGAGGAACAGAGCTGGAAAATATTTGTTGATGGTTCTGCTACCAAGGACGGCTGTGGAGTAGGAGTTCTGGTAGAATGCCCAGGAGGGCAGGACATGCAATACGCCATCAAGTTAAACTACTCCGTGTCTAATAATGAAGCAGAGTATGAGGCTTTAATACAGGGCATGAACATAGTAAAGGAAGCCGGGGGAAGTGATCTAGTAGCCCACACCGATTCGCAATTGGTGTTCCAACAATATGGAGGAACATATGAGGTGAAAAAGGAATCATTGTTCGAATACTTGAAGGAAATTGCCAAAATCCAACTATCTTTCAATAAATTTGAGCTGAAACAAATTCCGAGGGCGGAAAACGCCCAAGCAGATTACCTAGCAAAGATCGCCAACTCATACGCACTCTTACAGCCGAGAAAAATAACCTTGTTGGTAGTAGAGAAATCAGTTGAAATGGCAGAAGTGGCAGAGGTGGAGGAAACTGACGATTGGAGAACTCCCATCATAAATGAGCTAAGGAAAGCAGAAACATTGACAAATCCGAAGTGGACTAAAGAAACTCTGAAATATTGCATCATGGGTGAGCAGCTCCACCGACGTTCCTTCTCGCAAGCATACCTACGGTGCTTAAATAAGGAGGAAGGGTTGTACGTGCTACGGGAAGCACACGAGGGATGCGGAAGCGATCATGTAGGATCAAGAACATTGATTCGAAAGATCCTACGAGTGGGGTATTTCTGGCCCACCATGAATGCAGATGCCAGGGAGTTGGTGCAGAAGTGCCATAGTTGTCAGATTCACGCACCTCTGATTCACAGTCCCGCTGAAGAATTGAGAACAATGCATTCCCCATGCCCTTTCACTCAATGGGGAGTGGATTTAGTTGGACCATTGCCGCTGTCTAAAGGACAGAAAAAATTCTTGATAGTGGCTATTGACTATTTCACCAAATGGGTGGAGGCTGAACCACTAGGAAAAATCGATGAACAGAACGTCATAAAGTTTTTGTGGAAGCAGATCTGCTGTCGATATATAATACCCCGAATCTTGATTTCAGATAATGGCACGCAATTTTGGGGAAACAAGATAAAAGCTTGGTGTGCAGAGATGAAAATCACCCACAGGTTTGCGGCAGTAGCTCATCCGCAAACAAACGGCCAGGTAGAGGTAACCAACAGGACTATCATCAACGGGCTGAAAACAAGGATAGAGACTCTGAAAGGCAATGGGGCAGAGGAGCTGGATTCAGTCCTGTGGGCTTACAGAACAACACCTAGGGTGGCAACAGACATGACTCCTTTTAACCTTGTATATGGAGCCAATGCTGTAATCCCAGCAGAGGTAGGAATGGAAACCCATAGGATTATGACATTTGAGGAAGGACAGAATGAGAGAATCATGAAGGAGAATCTAGATCTGCTCGAAGAAGACAGAGAAGTGGCACGACTAAAAATTGAGAAATTCAAGAGCAGAGTCAAAGCAGCGTACGATAAAAGGGTGCGACCACGACGTTTGAACAAAGGGGATTTGGTCCTCAGGAAAGACGATGCTCTAAAACCCAAGGGAAAACTAGAGCCGAACTGGGAAGGGCCTTACATTGTGTCAGAAGTGCTAAAAGGGGGAGCTTATCGATTAATGACAACAGAGGGAAATGAAGTGGCCAGACCATGGAACATTGGCAATCTTAAAAGATATTACGCCTAGAAGAAACAAGTAAGAAACACTCCACAAACTTGGAAATCTGCCTTAAAAAACAGCCACCTTGGCAGAGGCAGACCTCCGGGTCTTGCACATCTCTGACTAAGGTTGATGGGTCCAGAAGTTAAACCTGCCCTAGAAAGCAGCCACCTTGGCAGAGGCAGACCTCCGGGTCTAGCACATCTCTGACTAAGGTTGGTGGGGCCAAAAGTTAAAACTGCCCTAGAAAGCAACCACCTTGGCAGAGGCAGACCTCCGGGTCTAGCACATCTTTGACTAAGGTTGGTGGGGCCAAAGGTTAAAACTGCCCTAGAAAGCAGTCACCCTAGCAGAGCCTGACCTCCGGGTCTAGCACATCTCTGACTAGGGTTGGTGGGGCCAAGCTCGGTTTGCTTCTAAAAGAAATTGATATGTTTATTCATTACTAATAAATAGGCGCTGCTCCTCTGTTGCAGATGGAAAAGGAAGTTGATGGAAGAAAGGGCCGAAAAGGAGGAGCACAGAAGGATCTTTGAAATTAGTTACTTATGTAAAAAGATGGAAGCGCCACTGGAGAAATTATCTTACAAGTATTGATACTTTTAATACAGTTTTCTTGTTTTTACTTAAGTTTGCATACATGGATTATCTATCCTAGTTCATTTTTTCTATTTGCAAAAATGGAATTCTACTGATTCCAGCTGCGTTGGTCCACATCTATCTTTTGTTGATATTTTCACACATCGTAATAAATTGTTTATGACTAATAGACGAAAGATAATAGTAAGACAAAGTGCATAGAACATAAACAGGCCGAGCTAATAACATCACAAAATATTGTAAGAAACAAAAGGAGAAACAAATACAGAAAATTAACATATTGTTTGAACAGAAACATAATAGATGTGTGTCCCCATGGACAAAACAGAATTGAAATATTGTTTAAGTACATTCATAAAATTCGTTTAAGAATCGGCGGGAGGGTTCTGGTCAGAAACGTCAACATCGGCGGAGTCAGAGATGATCTGGAGATCCGTAGAAGGAAGCCCTGCCAGATCTTCTGAAGGATGCTCAAGAGGGACTTCAACAGCGAGAGCAGCTTCAGAAGAATCCCCACTCAAGACGATCAAGTCCACTAACTCCGGCTGCGAGGAGGTGGCAGAAGGGGCAGGCAGAGCTGGAGCTGCCAGGAGAGGGAACTTGCAGGAGGAAGGATCCACAGGAGTAAAGGCCTCAGTCGGAGCAGAGCACAATTTCGCATAGGCTCTCTGAAGGACTGGCAGCCAACAAGGAGAGTCAGGGTCTTCCAGAGGATCTCCTTCAAAATGTGGAGATGCTGGCATATCGTCCAGAGGACCATTGAAGTCAAAAGTCCCCGTGAAGCCCTGATCCTGAGCTTGCTTCTACGCTGCGTCAAAACCGAAGCCGTAATAGAAGCTGATGTGTGGGCAGAAGTCGACCAAAGAGCTCGTGCTCTGAAGATAGGCCTCCTTCAAGCCCGTAATCACCTCCTCCAGAAAGTTCTGGCCAGCAGCAGTCATGTGCAAGTTTTTCTTGCAAGCACCTATCCCTTCAGAAAATTTCCGAAGGCCATACTCCCGACTGCGAGCCTTCTCATCTGAGGCCCTCTGCTTCCAAAATTCAACCTCCTTTTTGGCCTGATCGCCCCCCTACCGCAGGACTTTCACCTCCTCCTCCTGATCTGCCAGCTTGGCTTTCAATGCCTTCATCTCTTTTTCCTGCTCCACCAACTTGAACTTGAGCCTCGAAATCTCATTATCTTTCTCAGATATGAGAACAGCAGGGTCCGCGGCTGCTCCGACCTTAGATTGAAGTTTGCTGAAGTGAACCAGAGACTACAAACCACTGAATACTAAGTTAAGTGAAAAGTCCACAAACCAACAAACTCCAGAAGTAATTAAGAATAAGATACCTTTAGAAGATAATTAGCGCCCATGCAAAGCTCATTTTCTTGGGACACTCGCCCAAGCGCATAGTTGTCGGCAGGAGTAAGGCAGAGCTGAAGAAACCGACGGGATTCCTCCACATACAGCTCCAACAAAGATTTGGGGAGCTCAAGAGTGAAAGCATCATTGGCAGAGGCCCTCACCCTGTTCGTCCTAGATCGATCTTTGGAAGGAGGAGCTAACTCATGTGCACCTCTGGAAGGAGATTGGCGACGCTGGCGTCGGGCTTCTGGAAGCCCATCAGCAGAGCTCTAGGGTCGTTTGCCCTTATCACTTCTGGAGCCAGCGGGAGCAGAAGCAGCAGTTCTGGGCTCTGTAGTGGGCACATCCCCTGAACGAGAGCGCGGAGGGGAAGTAGGATCCCGACGAGGCAGAGCTCTCTTCCAGATAGGTTCTACATCAAAGAAACATGAACTATAAATAAGAATGAACAGAAGGAGAGTGATAGATAAAAGAGCGACAGAAGAAGAAAAATACAAAACTCGGAGGGAAAAGTGGTTTCTCCAGAACAGAGGCCAAAGTACGATAAAACAGAAGACTGCTCAACTAAACTAACTACATCGAAAGGACCTACAGTATGTATAGAGGAGTTCAACTCCTCAATTATTGCTCGGTCAGAAGGAGGACAACTGACGTAAAACTCTTTCTTCACCAAAGGCTTAGTATACATCCAAGGCCCAGTTGGAAAATCCCAAGTGTCATCACCAGAAACAAAAAAATAGTCTTCTTTCCAATGCTTATCTCGGCTCTGGGGCTTGCCCAAAAAGTGAATCAGACCTCGAGGGTCAGTGGTGACGTAAAAGAAAGGTGGCTTATATTTAAGGGGGAAATTCGAGAAAAACAGCTATGTAGTAGGGTTACCATCATTACCCTTCAGAATTATGAAGAATCCTAACATTAAACGAATGGCAGAAGGGGTAAAATGATTTAAGGGAACTTGATAGAAGAATGATAATCTACAAAGATAAGGATTCACAGGAAAGCGAATTCCAGCTCTCAACTGGGCTGACCAAAAAGCTAACTTACGCCCAGAGAGGAAGTTAGGCCGGTGATGCGCTGCAGGACAGTATATACAAAAACATTGGGGAATGTCAAAAACCAAACGGAGAGTTTGTTGATAAGCTCCCATGAGAACATCCTTTTATTTATTTCTGGGTGACCATAAAAACCTGTAAACCTCCATAGCTTTCTAAATAGCTCAATATGGCAGCCAATATGTCCTATCGAGTAGGATTTTATAGACACGTTAAAAGGCTTTTTCCACAACAGCACAAGCCCTCCGCTACGTCCACAACCATCCACTCCAGAACCTCCCTCAAAACCAAGCATGTTTTTCCAATAGTTCCATTTATTTTTAAGAGTTTTTGTTTCAGAAATAAACATCAAGTTTGATGTGGGAAGGATGAGCCTATAGATGTGGGAAGAATAAGATTATAGAAAATGCTGGCATCATTATCCCGAAACACCTCACCCCCGAAATTTACGAAATAACAATATGGCAGAATTGTCCTCACACAAATGCAGAACTACTCTTGTGCAGATGAGGAGGCAGAAGTAGATGAGAAAAGAGAGGCTGAAAGCGAAGAGACCCCGCATAACTACAAGTTGGCAGAACTCCTTTGACGCAGACGTAAAGGCAGAAGTGAACAAGAAAAGAAAGGCTGAAAGCGAAGAGACTCCGCATAACTACAAGTTGGCAGAGCTCCTTTTGTGCAGACGTGGAAGCAGAAGTGGATGAGAAAGGAAAGGTCGGAAGCGAAGAGACTCTCCGTGACCACAGAAAGACAGAACTTGCAGAAAACAACGAAAAGCAGAAGCGGATACCTCGCATAACCTGAAGAGGCTGTGAAGTTACTAAAGTCTCACAAAGCAGAAGTGGCGATGCCATGTTGGGAGGCAGCCGAACGGATTCTGTGCGCTCGGAGTAGAGGATAATAATTCAATGCACAATGATGAGCATGCTAGATGAGTAGCTGACATGGCTATAAAGGACAAAAGAAAAATATCTCCTCACTTAACAGAAAATGGAAGATTCTGGAGAGGAAGTGGTGTACTTTGGGCAATGAAGAAAATACCTTGAGAAAGGAATAGAAAAGATAGCTTAGCCAACAAGAAAATAAAAAGGAGAAGGACGGAAATACCCTCCTTAGAAGAGAGGGGTATAAATAGGAGAAAATTGTATACCTTAAGTAACTTTTTGACATCTTTCTAAATACAAGCAACTTTTTTTTTTATCTTTTGTTTCTAGCAAGTTATTATCCTCATCTTGTTTGTGTGTATTTCTTGTGATTGATCTGAATTTGATACTTGTAATGGTGTATTGTGTTTTCTCTCAACACAACAAAGTTGGGGTTATTCTCATCGACTAACTGTTGCAATTCACTGAACGCCCTAGGATTCCCCAATCCGCGAGCGTTCCACGCAATACAACTCATTTATGCCGGCAACGGTTGCCAGCAACCAACGCCAAAACTTTGTCATTTTCATTTTTATCATCCAAACAAGAACCTTTTTTTTGGATGAGTAGTGTCACCTATCTCCTCATCTGATTCGTCGTGTCTCTTCCTTTTAGGGTATATAATGATCTCCTCATCCTTCTTCACAATTTGTTGATCTTTTTTGCCAGCTCTCCCTAATCTTTTACACTTTGACGGGCTTCTTGCGGTTGAGATCAGTGAGGCAAGAGGGGAATTTCCAACATTCATATCCATGGGTATGTTCTGATTAATATTTTGCATCTAGGAAATCCATGGTAAAAATTAACTTTTCATTATCAATTGAAGTAGCTAACCCCATATATTCACTTGAGTTTTTTCCTTTTCCTTGGGTCTTGCTGACACATGTTTGTCTGTGTGTAATCAGCTCTAGAGATCGGGAACAGACATCATTTTTATCTCCACTCTATTCACTGGTTATGACTAGTTTCGGTGTATAGTCCTTGGCATTCATGGTGATATTGTGATCTATCCCCTTTGATTCTCTATTGTTATTCTCTATGGTGGCGAGATCACCTTTCCCTTGTGAAACTGAATCAATTTTGCTTCCACTTTTCTGATTGGAGGAGTTACCTCACTTTGCCTGAGAATGAACACTTGCCCTCAAAAAATTCTTAAAACTCATAACATCTTTGTTAACTGAACTATCTGTGCAATCTCTACAAGTATGTCCAAGTCTCCCACACGCAAAATAGAAATCTTTTATCTTTTCAAATGTAGGGGATAATAATTGCATCACTCTCAATTTCAGTTGCAACACTAATGAATTTCAGCACGGGCTTAGTGAGATCCAACACAACCCTGATTCTAGCAAATCTGCCCAAATAATTACCTCCCTCTCCAGGGTCAATTTTACTTATTTCCCCAATCTTTGAGCCTAGAGTTTCCAAAATTTCAAGATTCATGAATGCCATAGGTAAGTTGTGCAATTGTACCCACAAAGTCACCTTATCAAAAATGATATCCTCAAGATTTTGAAGTCCTTGTATCTCTTTGAAATAGACCGGTTTTGGAAGAAGTTCCATGGTCCATCTTACAATGCTTTCTTCTGTCAATTTCAGATCTAAACTCAAACAAAAATATGTTGTTCCCAATACTCTTAATCTCAACATTCTTCGTGGCGAGAATAATACGTGGCATTTTGAGCTTAAATGTCTCCTTATGGATGTATTTCGAGGAAAAGACCTTTGCTGCTAAGAAGTTTCTTAATCTTTCGGTACTTGCCTCAATTTTTTCTTGGTTGATGAAGGCCCTTTGTTCATCTTTTATTACTTCAAGTCACATTGTGTTTACAAGCTTTGTTAAGTCCTCCCGATCCATAATAACCACAACTTAATTCGCCAAAGCAAATAGTTTAATTGTTTCAATGTAGAATAGAGTATTTGTATCACACTCAACTTCCTCTCTAGAGGAGTCTCATGATGTGTTAGAACATATTTAAGAATGTTTTGATGAGACAAAACCATAGAAAAATAGTAACCCTCAATCTATAAGCATAACCTATCTTGTAAGGTTACTGCAACGAGGTTACTGCAGGAAGATAGGACATAAAAAGCTTCAAAGGAAGGATACTGCAGGGAATGGTGAAAGGAATCTTGTAAACTAAGAGGATATTGCTTACTGCAGGAAGCTACCTGGAAGAGACTATACTGCAAAGCAGCAAGCTACCGAAGACTCAAGCTATCTGACAGGAAACAACCTAGAAGAGACCATGCCGAGCATACTACAAAACAGGAAGTTACAGAAGCCTCAAGCCACCTGATAGAGCAAGGCTGGGAAGGGAGCTACAAAGCGAGCATGGGAAGAAAGCTGAAAGTCACCGGTAGAGAGAAGATGAATAAAGCCAATTAGATGAAGACACGTGAAAAGTGAAAAGTTTGCGTGTATCCGAAGGAGTACGGCGCATTTAATACTGGAAACCTACCCACCTTCAACAGGCAGATTTCCTAATCTATAAATAGAAGAGACTGAAGACTGAAGAGCAGAGGAGAGGGAAGAGCGCAAAAGAGAGAAGAGAAGAGAGTATAGAAAAGAGAGGGAAGAACATATAGAATAAAAGAGAGCAAAGTGGGGGATTTCAGAAGAAGAGAGATAAGAGTGTACAAATGATCAAAAGAAGAGAAGAAAGCTGAAACACTTTAAACCCTAGAAACGCATACTTAGTCCCTCAGTCATGCAGCAAGCAACAGCAGAGCAACCTGTAAAAGAAGCCGAAGCTTGCTGCATCCAGTTAAAAAAGAAGACAAACCTTTTAAGGATTGTCTCATAGTGCTTAGTTAGGACTAGGATCCTGATAACATGTTCGTTTTCTGAAGAAGAAAGCAAGGATCCTGAGTAGGTCAAATAGGATCTTATGTGGGTCAGTTAGGAGAGTAGGCAAGCAACTATGAGTAGGCTTGCTACTTACTTGTAAAGTCTGTGTTGTAATAGATAGGGCTATGTAAATCAACAAGATAACTTTGACTTTTTTCCCATGCTCGCTTTGCAGCTTCCTCCTGTAGCTTCACTCTAGAGCTTCCTTCTCTGGCTTACTCCTTCAGGTGGCTTGAGGCTTCTGTAGCATACTGCTCTCTGCAGTATGCTTTCGGCATGGTCTTCTCAGGCAGCTTCCTGTCCCGCAGTATTCTTCTTTGGCGGGGTCTCTTCCAGTAGCTTCTTGTTAGTCAATAGTATCCTTATTAGTTCATCTGATTCTTTTTAACCATTCTCTTCAGTATCCTTCCATTGACACTTCCTCCATTTCTTTTAATCTTCTGTAGTAACTCTATTGCAGTAACCTATCCAAGACTGGTTATGCATATATAGAATTAGTTAAGGTTTTGTCTCATCAAAATATTCTTCAAATGTATCCAACAATTTCCCCTTTTTGATGATGACAAAACCTTTACAAAAGATGAAAAGAATATAACCATTCAAGCACAGAAAGCATATTTAAAGCATGACACCATCGGGCATACTACTTTCATACACAAATCACATATCAGTTTAAAATAAAGGTCACAAGGAATGAGCTTTTAAGAACACAAAACCTTTTATTTAGATAAGACATTTAGAGTGTAACACAGTTAAGTAAAGTACAATAAGCATCCTATCTAAATTTATTCTTCTATTCATCTTGCTCTTTCCTATCTTTCTTTCCCCTCTTTTAGCTTACTGATGACTCCTTTCTTCTCTTCGGCTAGAGGGTAGAGCTGTTGGGAGGTGTGAGAGGCGATGCGAGAGAGAGAAGAAATTCGTTTGGAGGAAAATGTGTAGCAGAGAAGTTCAGACGCCAGTAGCTTGCTGTCGCCTTTCCTTCTCCTTCAATCTCCACTCATCCCTCCAACTATCCTTCCTTCTGGTTCTCTTGCATCTCAAAAGAGAATTCACCTCATAGAAGGGGTGAAATCTCTTTTTCTCCACCTCTGGAAGTCTTTTGATTTTCCACAACCCTTCACAATTTCTTCCCTCTTTTTGACATCATCAATGAGATGACGCTTTAGGGGTGCTGGAGAGGGGTCTCTAGCTCTATCCCCCTGCCTTGAAGAGAGGAACTTGGGTGCAAGTTCTTGATAGGTGAGATGGGAGTTGATATCTAAAAGATCAACTCTTATGAGAAGGGTTTGTTTAGCGAGTGTCAAGCGTGAGAGGTATTTGTATGCATTTTGAGGTGTGCTTGATTGATTATATGCAGAGAATGTGTCTTCTGGAAGGGATGAAGAGAAGGGTTTCCGACAATCAGGTTCCATGATAAGAATAAGGATGAGAGAGAGAGGATATCTTTTTATGATTTATGAAGAATAAGAGTGCATGTATTTATAGGGATAGAGATACTCGCTGTTGCAGTTCGATCTTCCGAGATCTCATTAACTTCTCCGCTGGTTTCCAATAAAGGTGTTGACAGTTTCCACAGATTTATGTCTTTTCTCCTTTGTTTGAGGTGACGTGGTCAACTGCTGGATCTCCACCTTTGGATTCTTCTGATTGCACGGCTGGAATTCTTTTAGGGTTTTGAAAAGGTAGTCTATTTCTGGAAAATGTGATCTCCTTTAAATGTACGCAA
The DNA here is from genome assembly GCA_005771605.1 of Scutellaria baicalensis. Lineage (NCBI taxonomy): Eukaryota > Viridiplantae > Streptophyta > Magnoliopsida > Lamiales > Lamiaceae > Scutellaria > Scutellaria baicalensis. The sequence goes on from CM016727.1 coordinate 27,161,063, forward strand.
GTTACCAAGAAATATTTCCTCAGTAACTGCTTTTGACTTGTAACATCCAAAATATCCCTTTTTCCAGTGACTTAATGATAAATTATGATGTCAAGTAACCTAGTGTCGAGTACATTGATGTCTAGCATCTTGATACCCAGTCACCTGGTGTTCAGCGATCTAGTGTCCAGCTTCATTGTATTTAGCGTCCTGTTGCCCAGCAACCTAGTGTTCAGCGATCTAGTTTCCAGCCCCTGGTATCTAGCATCCTGATATCTAGCGTCCTGCCACCTAGCGACCTAATTTCCAATCAGCCTGGTATCTAGCATCCTGATGTCCAGCATCCTACGATCCAGTGACCTAATATTCAATGTCCTGGTATCTAGCATTTCTCTTCATCAAAATTTTATCTATTCCTTTTGAGTCCTTCTACCTTTTCTATTGACTTAATGACAAGTGCTCTTGATTTCTAGTAGTTTAGCATCCAGTAGCGTGGTGTCTAGTGTCATGGTGTACAGCGTCCTGTCATCCATGACCTAGTATCTAGCAACCTAATGTTCAGCATCCTATAGTCAGAGTTTTGTCATTATGTTAATTGTTCCCCCTAAATTTATTAGCCCTTTAGATGTACGTGCAAAACACTTATCTTGTATAGGTACTCACATGCTTATGAGTCCTTCTGGGTTAGATTTCTTTTAGAAGCTTAAACTTTCTTTACAGCTCATGGTTGCTGCAGATAGAGTTTTTAGCTTCTTCAAGATTTAAAATTTAAGAACAAAAGTGATAGTGTGTGCAGGTGTTTATTTTACTATATCTCTTCTTTTTAGATCAGGAAAAGATAAACAGAGATAACAGTAAGATAAATGAATTTTATATATATATATACACATATTATTATTATTATTATTATTATTATTATTAATGTTGTTCTGCTTAAAGTTTGGTTTGTTGCAGACTCTTTATAGCATACCCATGTTGGGTTATTCCAAGGATTTTAACCTTTTTGCCTTCAAGATTTCTTTGATTTGTACTATAAGTTCCCCCTTACTTTATGGTTTTCTCTTTTTAAGATGTGGGGTCACTAACAGTACTCTTCTAGGTTACTTTGAGGCTTGCATGAGAAGGTTAAGCATAATAATATGAAAATAAACATGCAGACTTCCTTCTCATTTTTAAGGTCATGTGACAACATTTTAAAGTATCATTATCTTAGAGTTTAGTCACTTGAGTTCCTTAACAAATTAAACATTATTATGACCAACGTGTAATAGTATAAAGCAGGAATGAGGTACCTTGGTCATTGCTATTATTTTGAAAGAGTAGGTCCTCTTTCATTCCTTGTTTCTGCCTGGAGCTTAGAGTGAGCTTCTTCTTCTTACTCCTTTGCTTGACATCCTCAGCATTTTCTTCCATGGTTGTTTGCTTGTTGTTGTTTGCTTCCTTCTATATGCTGAGCAGCATGTCTTCTTTGTTGTCAGCTCCATGTTGGTCTTCTCCGTGTTAGGTAAGGACGTTGCTCCTCGTGCATAGCTTTCTTCTTCGCAGTCCTTCCTTCGGTAGCTTGCTGTTCCCCCTTAAAAACAACATTTCTTCACAACACAACTTGATTTTCTACATCTTTTAGTTGTTTGTTATCTTTACATCAATCATATCCTTTTAGAGCAAAAGGCTTTGAGATGATCTCTGATGTGAGGGTGAGAAAGAGAGAGATTTTTTAGAGAGAGGCTTTTTCACAGATGGGATCTGGATAGATCGATTAGATCTTTTATTCATCCATCTACTTTGATACCACTTGTTGGTATCAGATTGACCATTAAGCAAGGATGAATAATCCACCAGTGATTGACCATTGATAGATCAACTGGTGAATAGTCCAACCTGCTCTGATACCACTTGTTTGACCCAAAACTGCTGTAGGTAGGCTTAGAGGGGGGGTTAATAAGTCTACCTTCTTTTCAAACTTTTCTCCTATCTTTTTCGGCTCACTTCTAATATCAGCAACCTTTTGGGAGGTTACTCATTAGAGTGGTTTGCGGAAGCTTATTACAAAGCCGAGAAGAAGATGTACAACTTATTAGAGAGAATACATGTAATGCAGTAGGTAGATAAAGACACAAGCATGTATAGAGGTTCGAAGGTGGAGTAATCCTTCTACGTCCTCTCTTCCTCCACACACGAGGGAACCTTTGTTAAGTTGGTTGATTTACATAAACCTATTTATTACAACCCACCCTTAACAAGTAAGTAGCAAGCATTCACACAGATACTTGCCTATTTTCCCTGATCCATACAGGATCCTACACTACCCACCCAGGATCCTCACTTTCTGTCCTAGAAAGTGGTAAACTCAGCAGGACATTACTCCTCGCACTGAGCACTCCGAGACAACCTTTTAGAGAGGTTTATCTCATTCTTCTTCAACTGGGTGCAGCAAGCTTGGCCTTCATATGCAGATTGATTCTGCTGAAGCTTGCTGCTGACTGGTAGACTGGGTGTGCGTCCTCTTGGGGTGTGGAGTGTTTCAGCTCTTCTTCTTTTCATCAGCTCTGTATGAACACTCTCTTCTTCTCTAGACTTACCCCTTTTCTGCGCTTCTCTCTTTTAAGCTCTTCTCTCTTCTTTTGCGGTTCTCTCTGTGAGCTTGGATATTCTGATGTGCTCACTTCTTCTCTCTTCAACGCACTTGCGTTTTTCTCTCGCACGTCCCCATTTTCAGTCTTCAGTCCTCCACTTTATAGGGTGTGAAATCTACCCATTGAAGGTAGACAAATTTTCATCATTTCTGCGCCACACTCCTGACACACGCCAACTTTTCACTTTCCATGTGTCTTTTTCTGGTTGGTTCCTCTTCTCTTCTCTCTACCGGTAACTTTTTGTGTCTACCGGTAACTTTGACTTTTATCCCATGCCCGCTTTGCAGCTTCCTCCTCTAGCTTCACTCTGGAGCTTCCATCTCTGGCTTGCTCCTTAAGGTGGCTTGAGGCTTCTATAGCATACTGCTCCATGCAGTATGCTTTTGGCATGGTCTTCTCAGACAGCTTCCTATCCCGCAACATTCTTCTTTATCGGGGTCTCTTCTAGTAGCTTCCTGTTAGGCAATAGTATCCTTATTAGTCCATCCGATTCTTTATAACCATTCTCTTCAGTATCCATCAATCGACACTTTCTCTATTTCTTTTAATCTTCTATTGTAACTCTATTGCAATAACCTAGCCTAAGACTGGTTATGCATATATAGAATTACTTAAGGTTTTGTCTCATCAAAAAATTCTTCAAATGTATCCAACACTCTATGCATTTTTTTGTGGTTACTGTTCTACCTGCATATCTTATGTTAGATGCACACCTTCCATACTTGTGTTTTCAATGAAAGAAAGTTTCCGCAATATAACTCTGATAAACTCCTAAGTAATAACCTCTCAAAAGGTTACTGCTTATTCATCCCTCCCCCCTCTAAGCCTACTGCCACTTGGGACCAACGAGTGGTATCAAAGCAAGTTAGATGAAACATCAGATCTAACTGATCAATCCAGATCCCATCATTAAAAACACCTCTATCTCTCTCTCTCTCTCTCTCTCTCTCTCACATCATAGATCAGAAAAATCTATTGTCTTCTTTGAAGAGTATGACTGATGTGAAGAAAACAGTGGCTAAGAAGAAAACTGTAGAGCAGACAGAGTTGTGGAGAAAAGCTGCTCAGGAGTAGGAAGCTGGTGAACAACAAGCTATACTCGAGAAACAGGCTGCTAAGCAGGAAGCTGTGCATGAGGAGCAAACTTCTACTTAGAACATATGCGGAGCAGATCAACAAGTTAAACAAGCTGCTGAATATGAAGCTTGGACAAAAGGAAGCTATTACAAAGCAAAGTTGAGTGTATAATACTGGATCCTTTAGACGACAACGATGAGCAGACAAGTAACCTTGAACGAAAGTGCTGAAAAAGCCAAACAAATGAGTAAGATGAGAAACACACTCCACTAAACAGTCCACACTTCAAAAGTAAGCAAGGACGAAGCCTACTCTTTAAAAGAAAACAACAATGACAAGGTACCTCTTTCGAAACTATTGCTCTATATATATCATATGACTCGAATATCTATATCTGGTTAAAAGTTCAAATGATCCTGAGAAAGTGACCCCACATCTTAAATAATCAATCATAAAGTAAGGGGGAACTTATAATTCAAACCAAGGTAACTCAGTAGGTAATGGAGGTAAAACCCTTGATGGAAACCAATGGATATGAGTATGCTGTAAGATGTATGCAGTAACCTAACATTCTCTGAAGAAACCAAGCGGACAACATCAACTCTGAAAGGAAAGAAAACAGTCTACCTTACCGGTATCATGTTTTGTCTGATCTATATCTAAAGGAGTTCATACTCTAGAGAGATACAGTGGGTAAACACCTGCACACACCCAACCTCGTTTTTTCATCCTATGCTTACTGGAAAAAGTCTTGAAGGAACAAACTATTACTATAACAACAATAGGTTGTAAGGAAAGTTTGTATTCCTGAAAGAATAACTAACCCAAAAGGACCCATACTCGTATGGGTACCCAGGTAAAGATACTCGTTCTACAGGTACCTCTAACAGAAGACTAAAAGAAGCAACATTCAAACCTTTGAACAACCAAAAAGAAGACCTCCAGGCTCAAAAAGGTCCTACAAGAACTAAAAGCAGGCTCCAAGAAAAAATCTGCAAAATCAACAGGAACCAGACACCAAGAGCAGCCCAAACAATAGAAGCAAGATATGATTGTCACAGAAAGCTGAAAATTATAAAAGAAGGTCACTTCACCATAGACAACAGGCTACTGAATCCAGGGGGAAAGCTTTAACAAAGTAAAGGAATGACAAATGAAGTTCTGACAACAGGACTCTAGACACCAGGCTACTTGATACTAGGTCACTGGACATCAGGATGTTAGATACCATGTTACGGGATACTAGGTCGTTGAACACCAGGTTGCTGTATACCAGGACGCTAGACACCAGACTACTGGATACTAGGTCGACTGGATAACAGGTCGCTGGACATTAGGACGCTGGATACCAGGTTCTTGGATACTAGGTCACTGCATACCAGGATGCTAGATACCAGGTTACTGGATACTAGGTTACTGGACAATCAGGACACTTATCATCAAGTCACTGGAAAAGAGGTCACTAGTGGGTTACATCTTATCAAATCCAGTGGTTACCGAAAAACTCTCGGTAACGTGTACGCATGAAAAGTGGATCACCTTTTCAGAAGTAGGCCACATTTTTTAGAACCCTAGGATATCAGTCGTGCTATCAGAAAGACCTAAGGGTTGAGAATTAGATATTGACCATATATTCAAGCAATCACCTCAAGCAGAGGTAAAAAAACAAAACTGTGGAAATTGCCAACAACTTTATTGGAAACCGGCGAAGTAATTAATGAGATCTATAAAGAACTAACCTCAAAACAAGTAGTATCTCAAACTCTATATATACATGCATTCTTTACACATATCTCCATTCATATATTCTCTCATATCCTTAAAACAACATGACACCAAACTGTTGGAAACCATTCTCTTTATTCTTTCTTAGCAGCACATTCTCTACAAATAGTCAACCAAGCACCACTCAAATCACGAAAAGTCATCCCTCACGCTTAATCATTGTTAAGCAGATCATTCTCAGAGGATTCTATCTTCTAGCTTACTACCCTCACCTCAAATCCGAGAGTGCTGAAGGACTTGCACCCATGTTCTTCTCTTCGAGGCTGGAGGATAGAGAGAAGGATCCCTCTCCAGTAACCCCAGAGCTTCAGCTCGATGATGATGTCAAAAATGGGAAAGAAACTGTGAAGGATCTTGGAAGATCAAAAGTCTTCCAAAGGTGGAGGAGAAAAGATTTCAACCCTTCTATGGGGTGGATTCTCTTCTGCTTAAAAGAGAATGAGAACAGTTGGAGGAGTTGGTGAGATTAGGAGAAGGAAGAAAGGCTGCAGCAAGCTGCTGCGCCTAGACTTATCTGTTGCTTCACTTTCCCCTCAGGTGTAACCTCATTTCTCTCTTCTCAAGCATCCTCTTCACCTTTTTCCGCTCACCTCCCTAATCAAAGAGGAAAATCAACTGGGAGCAAGAACTGGAACAGAAAGAGGGAAAAACTAGAAAGAAGATTAAAGCTAGCAGCAAGCTAAGGGGAAAAGAATGGCAAGAGCAAGAGAAAAAGGAATGAGCCAGAAAAGCAAGATAGAATGTCTACATTGTACTCTGCTTACTACGTAGTAACAGTTGTAAATGTTTTATCTATATAAAATATATTTTGTTCTCTAAGCTCACTCATTGTGACCTTTCTTTTTGACTTGTATGTGGTTTAATTAAAGCAGTATGTTCTACGTTTATATATCTTACATCTGCTTTCTATGCTTAAATGATTATAACATTTTGATCTTATCAGCAAAGGTTTTGTCATCATCAAAAAAAGGGAAGTTGTTAGAACGTATTCAACAATGTTTTGATAAGACAAAACCATAGAAAAATAACCCTCCATCTATAAGCATAACATATCTTGTAAGGTTACTGCAACGAGGTTATTGCAGGAAGATACGTCATAGAAAGCTTCAAAGGAAGGATATTGTAACGCCCCAATCCCCATTAATTGGAAATCAGGTCGTCACCCTTTACTAATTCAAGAATTCATAAAATATTTACAGCGGAAGACTGAAAGGAAAACACAAGACATTTTTTTTTAAAACATAACACATTTATTTCCAAAACTCGTGTTTTACCCACATTTCTAGGTTAAACGTTCAAACAAGCTCTTATAAGAGATAACATAATAGAACAAACATATAATACCAAAATACAAGTCTAGGCCCATCATTTATCATAATTTGCATATCCAAAATTTAACATTATTCTTAAAAGTAAGTACTGGTTTGGTACTTTAACATGAAAGGGGTGATAGAAAGATAGTTCAGCTTGCTACACGTCCGTGTCATCAAACGCCGAACCTGAAAATATTGAAAGTGGAATCATGAGACACCTCCGGAGATGGATCCCAGTGGGATAACTGTACTCTCTAATATTCATTGAAACAATTAAATTATTAAGTACATACTACATGTCCGTTGGGCTCGCTCACCCTGGACCATACATAACATAAAGGAATGTGGGAGTCGCTCGCCCACTAAACCTTGCTTTCATAGACCAGGCACTCACCCTTATGGTCGTCACCCAATAGTGAAGCAACTACCGGTTACCGCTACGGAACTTCAACCGTAGACCGTCGTACATAACTTACTAATCTAATTATCATCGCATAGTAGAGTGTAGAAATTATCCACTCTAACATATATTGAAATAATTAAATTACTAAGCACATACTACAATTGTCCGTTGGGCACGCGCACCCTGGACCTTTCATAGACCAGGCCCTCTCACCCTTATGGTCGTAGCCCGATAGTGAAGCAACTACCGGTTATTGCTATGGAGCTTAAGCCGTAGGTTTTCATACATAACTTATTAATTTAATTATCAACGTATAGTAGAGATTAGATGTTACCCACTTTAAGATGACAACTTGAGGATTGCTTTTGGAACCACTGTTCGTCTCAACTGCACTCGACATACTTAATCGTTTAGTTTCTTATGTCATATAATATCATATAACATGTAGATATTATCGAAAGACTTAAAAATTAAATCTTTAATCTGTTCCATTAACTAACTCTTTATCTTTTATGAGTTTCTACAACTAGTATAACATAAAAGATTCCATTAGTTAACATATGAAGTAAAGACTTATAAATAATCTACCCATAGCTATTAAATATAACTAAAGGAGATTCTTAAAGTTTACATACTTCTCTGGTTCATATATAATTTTAAGCCAGAATGAAAATATTATGGTAATTACCAATCGACCCTTTATTTAGCCGAACACACTAATCCTATACCCAAATTCTCTTTAATTTCTATATTACTTAAATCATTCCTTAAATTAATCTAACTAATATAACACTTTTCAAATCTTATTTCTGGAATAATATCACTAATTAATAGTGCATACTAACATTTTACACACAACAATACCAAAAAAAATAAACTTATGTTGTCATGCAGGATACCAATTTCTTATTCAATTTGGCAAGATAGATTATCTTTTAATACTATATAATTTAAAGAAACCACAATTGCATTGTTAGCTATAAATGATTTAAAAGTAAATAATTAAGATATATAATTTGCCAAAAAGTATAATAATTTAGAAATACACACCTCAATTAACAAAATAAATTAGCGAAACAATAACCAATGTACATAAATTTATATAAGTCTTTAATTATCATAAAATCAACTCAAAATAGAAATACAAGTTTTAAGCTAATCCATCAACATGATTTCACACACATTATCCAAATATTTATATTAATCATACATCATACAAAATATACATATATTAGACTCACATATAAAATTTTGATGATAACATTATCATATAAGAATCATTTAAACATGATTAGCATTTAAAAGAAATCAACATACTTATATCCTAAGCTTTAGATATTTAAACTAGCAAATTCTTAGTCTTAAAAATGATGTATAAAATATAAAGATATAACAATTTTAATATTTCATATATAATTCCTAAAATCACAATATTATTCATATGATCATATATATTCATTTAGGTTAACATACTGAAAATTCATAGATTTTAATTGCTTGTACAAAGAATTAAAAATCATTGAACATGATTCACATATAAACAACAAATATACTTATAATTTAAACTTTAGGTATTTTTAACTAGTAATTCTAAATCTTAAAATAACACATAAAATATAAAGGTTTGGGTCATAAATAATATTCAGTATAGTATGGGGTTCAACTTTATAATTGTAGCAAAGTTTAGGGGTGATTCTACAGTTTCTATAAAGTCTGGGATCATATATTAAAATCTTGTAAGATTTTGGGGTTAAACTGCAACTTAAACTAATTTCAGGGGTTGAATTCAAATTAATAAAATTTGCAGGGACTGAAAAGCAATTAAAAAAAAGATAAAGGATTGTATCATAAATAAGCAAAAGTAGAAAATTGCAATTAAGTCCCTAGACTTAATCAAATTCATCTAAAACACCCCTGTCCCCTCCGCCGCTCACAGTTCTGCACGGTGCCGCCACTCACGGCGCCGCCCCCTTCCCCCGTACACAACCCCCGACTCTCTCTCCCCCCCTTTTTCCCTGCACAGCCCTCTCTCGGCCGTTCTCCCTGCCGGTGACAGGCTCGTCGCCGGCCTCCTCTCCACACGGTGCCGCCACTCACGGCGGCGCCTCTTCCTTCCCCCACCTCTGCCCTTTCCAATTCTACAGCATATACACAATATACACATATATATACACACGATACGCACACACACAAAACACACACTCCACACCATGGAGGTGCTGTTCACGGCGCCGCCCCGTGCGGCGGCGCCTTCTCCCTTCTCTCCCCATCTCCCCCTCTTCTTCCTCCATCCTTTCCCCTGTTTTTCTTCCCCATTTCTCAAGCCACAGCACACAAAACTAATACATATATACACTTGCACCTATATACATACATATATATCTACAATCTCAAAATTGGGGAAAAATTTGAAAGCAAATAAAATCTTTACCCTCCAATTGAAATTCAAGTTGTAAGAATTTTCCTCCCGTTTCTTTGCAAAGAGGAGATGAGAATTTAGGGAGAAGAAGATTTCTTCTTCTTCTTATAGATATATTACACATGTAAGTGTAAGAAAGGCTATTACCTTGACTTATCTCTCCAAAATTGATCCAAAGCTTATCTATTACATTCATAAAATAATAATATACATGTATGTGCTTTAGGTAATTAATCAATGTACATACATCACATACATATATATATATATATATTACACACGTATATATATATATATATATATATATATAAATATATAAGATTAACATTAATAACATTAAATATAATAATAATACTACATTAGCATAATTTATACACAAGTATTTACTAAGCACATTTTATGTAAATTATTTTATCACATAGAATCATATTTGAAGGTCATGATTAAAATTAATAAAATAAAAGCATTTACGACATAAACGAAAATCTTTGCATAAAACCTAATATCATTTTCGCTCATTAAACTTATCTATATCTTATCTTTTTATTTTTATCCATGATTGTCAAGTGAGTTGAGATCAAGCTCGGTTTCCTCCGTAAGCAATCCTGCAAAATACTTTAAAATATCGAAAGAAACATTAGTTCATAAAATACGTAAAATCATCGAGTACCACATAATACGTAAATCATGTATTTAAGTAACATAATAGTTCACATCGAATCATTTTCAATTAAAAGGTAAAAGAAATTTTGTGAAATATGCAATGCAGGTTTTCTTGAAAACGGGGTGTTACAGATACTGCAGAGAATGGTGAAAGGAATCTAGTAAACTAAGAGGATACTGCTTACTTCAGGAAGCTACTTAGAAGAGACTATACTGCAAAGCATCAAGCTACCGAAAACTCAAACTACCTGACAGGAAGCCATCTGGAAGAGACCATGTCGAAGCATACTGCAAAACAGGAACCTACAGAAGCCTCAAGTCACCTAACAGAGCAAGGCTGGGAAGGGAGCTGCAAAGCAAGCATGGGAAGGAAGCTGAAAGTTACCGGTAAAGAGAAGAGGAATTGAGCCAATCAGATGGGGACACGTGGAAAGCGAAAAACTAGCATGTATCAGATGGAGTATAGCGCATTTAATGCTGGAAACCTACCCACCTTCAATGGGCAGATTTTCTAATCTATAAATAGAAGAGAGTGAAGATTGAAGAGCAGATGAGAGAGAAGAGGGCAAAAGAGAGAAGAGAAGAGAGCGCAGAAAAGAGGGGGAAGAGCATATAGAAATAAAGAGAGCAACCTAATTTTTAAGGACTTGGTGCATCCATTTGAAGAAGAAGAAAAAATTTTAAGGACTGTCTCGGAGTGCTTAGTTAGGACTAGGATCTTGATAAGTTGTTCGTTTTCTGAAGAAGAAAGCAAGGATCCTGAGTGGGTCAGATAGGATCCTGTGTGGGTCAGTTAGAAGAGTTGGCAAGCAGCTGTGAATAGCTATGAGTGGGCGTTACTTGTTAAGTCTGTGTTGTAATAGATAGGGCTATGTAAATCAATAAGATTAACAAATGTTTCCTCTTGAGAAGAGGCAGAGAGGATGTAGAAGGATTACTCTACCTTCGAACCTCTGTATATCTATGCGTTTGTTTGTGCTTACTGTTCTACCTGCATATCTTATGTTAGATGCACACCTTCCATACTTGTATTTTCAATGAAAGAAAGCTTCCGCAATATAACTCTGATAAACTCCTAAGTAACCTCTCAAAAGGTTACTGCTTTGTCATTTGGAGAAAAAGTTTGAAAATTGAGTAGACTTATTCACCCCCCCTAAGCCTACTGCCACCTGGAATCAACATGATGTTACTTTAAAATCTATTCAGGTACAGGTTATGATGAAGCGGATGTATACCCGGTGTATGAACTCCTCCCCGGAAGCAACTCCTCCCTAAAAGCATATGTTTTAATTTAAGTTAATCTATATGAATTTGATTGTGCAATTAATGTCCTTTGAATATTTTAAATGTTAAGGTTTTGATTTACAAATGTGAATAAGACACGAGTCAGATAGTTTCAGGTTTCACTTATATAGTTTAAAAAGAAAAAAAATGGCTTGTGTTTTTATAATGAAGTCTTACACTGAGTTTCTCTACTAAAAACATTTTAAATATTATTAATTATTTTACATATATTTTCTAGGATATATATTCAAGGTAGTGACTCAACCCTCCTGAATTGGGTTAGGGTGCTACAACATGGTATCAGAGCCTGGGTTGGGGTTTTTCCTCCTCAAACCTGTAAGTAAAAACGTTTCTTTTGAAATGATTATTAACTTTCCGAGTTAATACAAGATGAAAATTTCAAAATGTTTCTTTGAAATGACAATGTTAAAGAAATTCAGAGATGTATAGGAAATCCACAACGACTCTAAACATTTAAATTTTTCCGAGGTAATTACATAAGTAAAAGTTTTATAATGGTTTTTATGAAAGATTTTATGGGAATATGTTCCCAAATTAAGGATGTTCTATATATATGATATAAGAAAAGTTGTTTATGATGAATGTGTATGTTGATCATGAGTCAGTGATGACAAAGGAAAGCATGAATGATCAATGATATAGTGAAGTATGAAATTGATTCCTTTTATTTGAATGCTTTATTTTTTGTTATTGTCCTCTTATCATTGGAAATGTTTTCAAATGCTCATTTTTAGTCCAACTCTATCTTTGTTTTAAAATAGGAAACCTTTTTTTTATTAAAATGCATACATTATTTTGCAAATGTACCTCCAAAGCTGTAAGACTATTGTCTTAAAGTTGGTTCGTTGCTCATTAACATAAAAATACAGCACCTATGAGTGAATTTGAGTGGTTGGACGCACCAACCTAGACGCATGTTCGTGTGGGTCTTAGCTAGGTTTGGTCAAGTACATGAATTTACGATTCATGCACTTGGAACATAACAATTTTTGTGATTTTAAAATGAATTTAAATTTTATTTCAAACTATATATTTCTTGGAAACATTTGACGTATGTTTTGATGAGACAAAACCTTAAAGTAATTGTTATAGGCATATCCAAACTTAGGATAGGTTACTGCAACCGAGTCACTGCAGAAGATTAAAAGAACAAGAGAAAGTGTTAAAGGAAGCATAGTGTAGAGAATGGTGAAATGAATCGGGTGAACTACTAAGGATACTAATGACTACACGAAGCTACTGAAGCTACTAGAAGAGACCCCGCCAAAATAGGATGCAGCGAGACAGGAAGCTACCTGAGAGACCATGCCGAGAGCATACTGCAGGGGCAACATACTACAGAAGCCTCAATCCACCTGAAGGAGCAAGCCAGAGAGGAAGCTCCAGAGTGAAGCAAGAGGAGGAAGCTACAAGGCAGGCATGGGAGAAAAGTCAAAAGTTACCGGTAGACACAAGAAGTTACCAGTAGAGAGAAGAGAAAATGAGTCAATCAGAAGAAGACACGTGGAAAGTGAAAGCTGACGTGTGTCAGGAGTGTGGCGCATCAATGATGGAAATCTACCAACCTTCAACGGGTAGATATCATAACCTATAAAAGAGGAACACTGAAGATTTGAATAAGTAGAGAAGATAGCGTGTGCAAAAGAGAGAAGATAGCAAGCACAACAAAATATACAAGCTAGCAGAGAGAAGTGCAAAGACAAGAGATCAACAGAGAGAAAGCTCATAAAAAGAAAAGCACTGAATAGAGGGGGAAGATAATAGAAGAAAAAAAGAATGTTTAGAAAAGCAGAAGAAAAGAAGAAAAGCTCGAACACTCCACACCCCAAAGACGCACACTTAGTCTGTCAGTCCGGCAGCAAGTTTCAGCAGATCAATCTAAAATAGAAGGCCAAGCTTGCTGCATCCAGTTGAAGAAGAAGAAGACAAACTCCTTCTAAAGGACTATCTTGGAGTACTCAGTGCGAGGAGTAGAGTGCTGCTGAGTTTTCCACTTTCTAGAAGAGAAAGTGAGGACCCTAGGTGGGTAGAATAGGATCCTGTGTGGGTCAGTGGAAAGTAGGCAAGCATCTATGCGAAGGCTTGCTACTTACTTGTTAAGTGAGGTTTGTAATAGATAGGTCTATGTAAATCAACTAGCTTAACAAAGGTTCCCTCTTTAGGAGAGACAAAGAGGACGTAGAAGGATTATGTTGGAAATGATGAAGAATGTTTTGATGAGACAAAACCTTAAGTAACTTTAACAAGCATTACCAATCTTAGGATAGGTTACCGCAACAGAGTTACTGCAGAAGATTAAAAGAACAAGAGAAAGTGTTAAAGGAAGGATATTGAAGAGAATGGTGAAAAGAATAGGGTGAACTAATAAGGATAGTAATGACTACAGGAAGCTACTGGAGGAGAGCTCACCAAAGCAGAATACATCGAGATAGGAAGATACTTGAGAAACCATGCTGAAAGCATATTGCAGAGAGAGGAAGCTAGCCAGAGAGGAAGCTCCAGAGTGAAGCAAGAGGAGGAAGCTACAAGGCAGGCATGGGAGAAAAGTCAAAAGTTACCGGTAGACACAAGAAGTTACCAGTAGAGAGAAGAGAAAAGGAGTCAATCAGAAGAAGACACGTGGAAAGTGAAAGCTGACGTATGTCAGGAGTGTGGCGCATCAATGATGGAAATCTACCAACCTTCAACGGGTAGATATCATAACCTATAAAAGAGGAACACTGAAGATTTGAATAAGTAGAGAAGATAGCGTGTGCAAAAGAGAGAAGATAGCAAGCACAACAAAATATACAAGCTAGCAGAGAGAAGTGCAAAGACAAGAGATCAACAGAGAGAAGGCTCATAAAAAGAAAAGCACTGAATAGAGGGGGAAGATAATAGAAGAAAAAAAGAATGTTCAGAAAAGCAGAAGAAATGAAGAAAAGCTCGAACACTCCACACCCCAAAGACGCACACTCAGTCTGTCAGTCCGTCAGCAAGTTTCAGCAGATCAATCTAAAATAGAAGGTCAAGCTTGCTGCATCCAGTTGAAGAAAAAGAAGACAAACTCCTTCCAAAGGACGGTCTTGGAGTACTCAGTGCGAGGAGTAGAGTGCTGCTGAGTTTTCCACTTTCTAGAAGAGAAAGTGAGGACCCTCGGTGGGTAGAATAGGATCCTGTGTGGGTCAGTGGAAAGTAGGCAAGCATCTATGCGAAGGCTTGCTACTTACTTGTTAAGTGAGGTTTGTAATAGATAGGTCTATGTAAATCAACTAGCTTAACAAAGGTTCCCTCTTTAGGAGAGACAAAGAGGACGTAGAAGGATTATGTTGGAAATGATGAAGAATGTTTTGATGAGACAAAACCTTAAGTAACTTTAACAAGCATTACCAATCTTAGGATAGGTTACCGCAACAGAGTTACTACAGAAGATTAAAAGAACAAGAGAAAGTGTTAAAGGAAGGATATTGAAGAGAATGGTGAAAAGAATAGGGTGAACTAATAAGGATAGTAATGACTACAGGAAGCTACTGGAGGAGAGCTCACCAAAGCAGAATACATCGAGATAGGAAGATACTTGAGAAACCATGCTGAAAGCATATTGCAGAGAGAGGAAGCTAGCCAGAGAGGAAGCTCCAGAGTGAAGCAAGAGGAGGAAGCTATAAGGCAGGCATGGGAGAAAATTCAAAAGTTACCGGTAGACACAAGAAGTTACCAATAGAGAGAAGAGAAAAGGAGTCAATCAGAAGAAGACACGTGGAAAGTGAAAGCTGACGTATGTCAGGAGTGTGGCGCATCAATGATGGAAATCTACCAACCTTCAACGGGTAGATATCATAACCTATAAAAGAGGAACACTGAAGATTTGAATAAGCAGAGAAGATAGCGTGTGCAAAAGAGAGAAGATAGCAAGCACAACAAAATATACAAGCTAGCAGAGAGAAGTGCAAAGACAAGAGATCAACAGAGAGAAGGCTCATAAAAAGAAAAGCACTGAATAGAGGGGGAAGATAATAGAAGAAAAAAAGAATGTTCAGAAAAGCAGAAGAAAAGCTCGAACACACCACACCCCAAAGACGCACACTCAGTCTGTCAGTCCGGCAGCAAGTTTCAGCAGATCAATCTAAAATAGAAGGCCAAGCTTGCTGCATCCAGTTGAAGAAAAAGAAGACAAACTCCTTCCAAAGGACGGTCTTGGAGTACTCAGTGCGAGGAGTAGAGTGCTGCTGAGTTTTCCACTTTCTAGAAGAGAAAGTGAGGAACCTGGGTGGGTAGAATAGGATCCTGTGTGGGTCAGTGGAAAGTAGGCAAGCATCTATGCGAAGGCTTGCTACTTACTTGTTAAGTGAGGTTTGTAATTGATAGGTCTATGTAAATCAACTAGCTTAACAAAGGTTCCCTCTTTAGGAGAGACAAAGAGGACGTAGAAGGATTATGTTGGAAACGATGAAGAATGTTTTGATGAGACAAAACCTTAAGTAACTTTAACAAGCATAACAAATCTTAGGATAGGTTACCGCAACAGAGTTACTACAGAAGATTAAAAGAACAAGAGAAAGTGTTAAAGGAAGGATATTGAAGAGAATGGTGAAAAGAATAGGGTGAACTAATAAGGATAGTAATGACTACAGGAAGCTACTGGAGGAGAGCTCACCAAAGCAGAATACATCGAGATAGGAAGATACTTGAGAAACCATGCTGAAAGCATATTGCAGAGAGAGGAAGCTAGCCAGAGAGGAAGCTCCAGAGTGAAGCAAGAGGAGGAAGCTACAAGGCAGGCATGGGAGAAAAGTCAAAAGTTACCGGTAGACACAAGAAGTTACCAGTAGAGAGAAGAGAAAAGGAGTCAATCAGAAGAAGACACGTGGAAAGTGAAAGCTGACGTATGTCAGGAGTGTGGCGCATCAATGATGGAAATCTACCAACCTTCAACGGGTAGATATCATAACCTATAAAAGAGGAACATTGAAGATTTGAATAAGTAGAGAAGATAGCGTGTGCAAAAGAGAGAAGATAGCAAGCACAACAAAATATACAAGCTAGCAGAGAGAAGTGCAAAGACAAGAGATCAACAGAGAGAAGGCTCATAAAAAGAAAAGCACTGAATAGAGGGGGAAGATAATAGAAGAAAAAAAGAATGTTCAGAAAAGCAGAAGAAAAGAAGAAAAGCTCGAACACTCCACACCCCAAAGACGCACACTCAGTCTGTCAGTCCGTCAGCAAGTTTCAGCAGATCAATCTAAAATAGAAGGTCAAGCTTGCTGCATCCAGTTGAAGAAAAAGAAGACAAACTCCTTCCAAAGGACGGTCTTGGAGTACTCAGTGCGAGGAGTAGAGTGCTGCTGAGTTTTCCACTTTCTAGAAGAGAAAGTGAGGACCCTCGGTGGGTAGAATAGGATCCTGTGTGGGTCAGTGGAAAGTAGGCAAGCATCTATGCGAAGGCTTGCTACTTACTTGTTAAGTGAGGTTTGTAATAGATAGGTCTATGTAAATCAACTAGCTTAACAAAGGTTCCCTCTTTAGGAGAGACAAAGAGGACGTAGAAGGATTATGTTGGAAATGATGAAGAATGTTTTGATGAGACAAAACCTTAAGTAACTTTAACAAGCATTACCAATCTTAGGATAGGTTACCGCAACAGAGTTACTGCAGAAGATTAAAAGAACAAAAGAAAGTGTTAAAGGAAGGATATTGAAGAGAATGGTGAAAAGAATAGGGTGAACTAATAAGGATAGTAATGACTACAGGAAGCTACTGGAGGAGAGCTCACCAAAGCAGAATACATCGAGATAGGAAGATACTTGAGAAACCATGCTGAAAGCATATTGCAGAGAGAGGAAGCTAGCCAGAGAGGAAGCTCCAGAGTGAAGCAAGAGGAGGAAGCTACAAGGCAGGCATGGGAGAAAAGTCAAAAGTTACCGGTAGACACAAGAAGTTACCAATAGAGAGAAGAGAAAAGGAGTCAATCAGAAGAAGACACGTGGAAAGTGAAAGCTGACGTATGTCAGGAGTGTGGCGCATCAATGATGGAAATCTACCAACCTTCAACGGGTAGATATCATAACCTATAAAAGAGGAACACTGAAGATTTGAATAAGCAGAGAAGATAGCGTGTGCAAAAGAGAGAAGATAGCAAGCACAACAAAATATACAAGCTAGCAGAGAGAAGTGCAAAGACAAGAGATCAACAGAGAGAAGGCTCATAAAAAGAAAAGCACTGAATAGAGGGGGAAGATAATAGAAGAAAAAAAGAATGTTCAGAAAAGCAGAAGAAAAGCTCGAACACACCACACCCCAAAGACGCACACTCAGTCTGTCAGTCCGGCAGCAAGTTTCAGCAGATCAATCTAAAATAGAAGGCCAAGCTTGCTGCATCCAGTTGAAGAAAAAGAAGACAAACTCCTTCCAAAGGACGGTCTTGGAGTACTCAGTGCGAGGAGTAGAGTGCTGCTGAGTTTTCCACTTTCTAGAAGAGAAAGTGAGGAACCTGGGTGGGTAGAATAGGATCCTGTGTGGGTCAGTGGAAAGTAGGCAAGCATCTATGCGAAGGCTTGCTACTTACTTGTTAAGTGAGGTTTGTAATTGATAGGTCTATGTAAATCAACTAGCTTAACAAAGGTTCCCTCTTTAGGAGAGACAAAGAGGACGTAGAAGGATTATGTTGGAAACGATGAAGAATGTTTTGATGAGACAAAACCTTAAGTAACTTTAACAAGCATAACAAATCTTAGGATAGGTTACCGCAACAGAGTTACTACAGAAGATTAAAAGAACAAGAGAAAGTGTTAAAGGAAGGATATTGAAGAGAATGGTGAAAAGAATAGGGTGAACTAATAAGGATAGTAATGACTACAGGAAGCTACTGGAGGAGAGCTCACCAAAGCAGAATACATCGAGATAGGAAGATACTTGAGAAACCATGCTGAAAGCATATTGCAGAGAGAGGAAGCTAGCCAGAGAGGGAGCTCCAGAGTGAAGCAAGAGGAGGAAGCTACAAGGCAGGCATGGGAGAAAAGTCAAAAGTTACCGGTAGACACAAGAAGTTACCAGTAGAGAGAAGAGAAAAGGAGTCAATCAGAAGAAGACACGTGGAAAGTGAAAGCTGACGTATGTCAGGAGTGTGGCGCATCAATGATGGAAATCTACCAACCTTCAACGGGTAGATATCATAACCTATAAAAGAGGAACACTGAAGATTTGAATAAGTAGAGAAGATAGCATGTGCAAAAGAGAGAAGATAGCAAGCACAACAAAATATACAAGCTAGTAGAGAGAAGTGCAAAGACAAGAGATCAACAGAGAGAAGGCTCATAAAAAGAAAAGTACTGAATAGAGGGGGAAGATAATAGAAGAAAAAAAGAATGTTCAGAAAAGCAGAAGAAAGAAGAAAGCTCGAACACTCCACACCCCAAAGACGCACACTCAGTCTGTCAGTCCGGCAGCAAGTTTCAGCAGATCAATCTAAAATAGAAGGCCAAGCTTGCTGCATCCAGTTGAAGAAAAAGAAGACAAACTCCTTCTAAAGGACGGTCTTGGAGTACTCAGTGCGAGGAGTAGAGTGCTGCTGAGTTTTCCACTTTCTAGAAGAGAAAGTGAGGACCCTCGGTGGGTAGAATAGGATCCTGTGTGGGTCAGTGGAAAGTAGGCAAGCATCTATGCGAAGGCTTGCTACTTACTTGTTAAGTGAGGTTTGTAATAGATAGGTCTATGTAAATCAACTAGCTTAACAAAGGTTCCCTCTTTAGGAGAGACAAAGAGGACGTAGAAGGATTATGTTGAAAACGATGAAGAATGTTTTGATGAGACAAAACCTTAAGTAACTTTAACAAGCATAACCAATCTTAGGATAGGTTACCGCAACAGAGTTACTGCAGAAGATTAAAAGAACAAGAGAAAGTGTTAAAGGAAGGATATTGAAGAGAATGGTGAAAAGAATCGGGTGAACTAATAAGGATAGTAATGACTACAGGAAGCTACTGGAAGAGAGCTCACCAAAGCAGAATACATCGAGATAGGAAGATACTTGAGAAACCATGCTGAAAGCATATTGCAGGAGCAGCATGCTACAGAAGCCTCAAGCCACCTGAAGGAGCAAGCCAGAGAAGGAAGCTCCAGAGTGAAGCAAGAGGAGGAAGCTACAAAGCAGGCATGGGAGAAAAGTCAAAAGTTACCGGTAGACACAATAAGTTACCGGTAGAGAGAAGAGAAGAAGAGTCAATCAGAAGAAGACACGTGGAAAGTGAAAGCTGGCGTGTGTCAGGAGTGCGGTGCATCAATGATGAAAATCTACCTACCTTCAACGGGCAGATTTCATAACCTATAAAAGAGGAAAACTGAAGACTGAAATGAAGAAGAGAAAGTGTTAGAAGAAAAAGAAAACGAGAACAACAAAATTTACAAGCTCGTAGAGAGAAGCGCAAAAGAAGAGAGAAGAGCTCAACAGAGAAGAAAGCGCAGCAAGAGTGGGAACTTAAAATAGAAGAAAAGAGAGTGTTTAGAAGAGCAGAAGAAAAAGAAGAAAAAGCTCGAACACTCCACACCCCAAAAGACGCACGCTCAGTCAGTCAGTCCAGCAGCAAGCTTCAGCAGATCAATCTACAAATGAAGGCCAAGTTTGCTGCACCCAGTTGAAGAACAAGAAGACAAACTCCTTCTAAAGGACTGTCTTGGAGTACTCAGTGCGAGGAGTAGAGTCCTGCTGAGTTTTCCACTTTCTAGGAAAGAAAGTGAGAACCCTGGGTGGGTAGATTAGGACCCTATGTAGGTCAGGTGGGGAAATAGGCAAGCAGTTGTGTGAAGGCTTGCTACTTATTTGGTAAGTGAGGGTTGTAATAGATAGGTATATGTAAAGCAACTAGCTTAACAAAGGTTCCCTCTTGAGAAGAGGCAAAGAGGATGTAGAAGGATTACTCCACCTTCGAACCTCTGTATATCCTTGCGTCTTTGTGTGCTTACTGCTTTACTTCCATTACTCTAAGTTAAGTTGCACATCTCGTATACTTGGCTCTACAATGAGAGATAAGCTACCGCAAACCACTCTTATCAGTAACCTCCCAAAAGGTTACTAATCCTAGAATTGAGCCAAGGAAAAGAAAAGTTTGGAAATACAGTAGGCTTATTCACCCCCCCCCCCCTCTCTAAGCCTACTAGCAGCATATTTGGGACCAACAGATTACTCCACCTTTGAACTTCTATATATCCTTGCGTCTATGTGTGCTTATTGCTTAACCTGCATATTCCACAATAAGCTGCATATCTTCTATACTTGGCTCTGTAATGAAGCTTCCGCAATCACTCTAATCAGTAACCTCTCAAAAGGTTACTGATTCTAGAAATGAGCCGATAGAAGAAGAAAAGATTTGAAAATATAGTAGGCCTATTCAAACCCCCCATAAGCCTACTACCAGCAGTTTTGGGACCAACAAGTGGTATCAGAGCAGGTGGATTATTCATCCAAGCTCACCGCTCAATCTGATACCAACAAGTGGTATCAGAGTAGATGGATGAAACAAAAGATCTAATCGATCTATCCAGATCCCATCTGTGAAGAATCTCTCTCTCTCTCTCTCTCTCTCCCTCACATCAAAAGATCATTTCATTGTCTTTTATTTTAAAAAGATATCATTGATGTGAAGACAACAAACAGCTATGAAAGATATAGAAAATCAAGCTGGGTTGAGAAGAAAAGTTGTTCATTAGAAAATGGGGAACAACAAGCTACTCGAAGAAAGGACTTCAAAGAAGGAAGTTGTGCACAAGAAGTAAATCTCTACTTATCACAGAGTAGACCAACATGGAGCTGATCAACAAATAAGACATGGTGCTGAGCATAAAGTGGAAAGCTGACACGAAGTTGAGCTAGGAGGTATGGACTATACTGAAGTTTCAAGTCTACAGCAACAGGTAAGCAAACAACCATGGAGAAAAATGTTGAGGATGTCAAGCAAAGGAGTAAGAAGAAGAAGCTCACTCCATCAAATAAACCAACCTCCAGACAGAAGCAAAGAATGAAAGAGGACCTACTCTTTTAGTCAATGGAACAACAATGATCAGGTACCTCATTCTTGTTTACACTCGTTAGTCTTGGTCTTGCTCATGCTTATCCTAGTGAGGAACTCAAGTGACTATATATCAAAATAATAGGCTTTAAGGAGTTTTCACTTGACTTGAAAATGAGAAGGAAGCTTGCAAGCTTATTTCCACATTAGAACACTTCATCTTCTCATGCAAACCTCAAAATTACCGAAATAGTACTGAAAGTGACCCTACATCTTAATAAGAAGAATCATATAGTAAGGGGGAACTTCTAGTACAAATCAAGGTAACTTAGTAGGCAAAAAGAGCTAAAATCCTTGGAGTAACCTAAAGGATATGGGTAGGCTGTAAAAAGTCTGCAACTAACTGACATTCCCTAAGAAATCAAGCAGAACAACAACTCCGAAAAGGAAAAAAATTTTGTCTACCTTACTAATATATCAGTTTATCATTTCCATATCTAAAAGAGTTCATACTCTAAAGGAGATACAGTAAGCAAACACCTGCACACACTATCTTTTTGCTCTTTAAAAATTAGAAGTCTTGAAAGAGTCAAAACTCTCTCTACAGCAACCATGGGCTGTAAAGAAAGTCCTAGCTCCTAAAAGAAACCTAACCAAGAAGGACTCATACTTGTATGAGTACCTATACAAGAAAACTTATTTTGCACGTACCTCTGACAAGCGGGAAATCTATGACGAGATGCCAAGCTCTGATTACAGGATGCTAGACACCAGGTGGCTGGATACTAAGTCGCTGGATAGCAGGACACTGAAAATCAGGACGCTAGACATTAGTTGAATGGATACTAGGTCGCTGAACATCAGGTCGCTGCATACCAGGACGCTAGACACCAAGCCACTGGATACTAGATTATGGACATCATAGGTTGTCATCAAATCATTAGAAAATGTGGAAAGGACTCGTCGATAGTAATGAACAAGATAAAGTTCTGACAATAAAATGCTAGACACCAGGACGATTGGATAATAAATCGCTGGATAACAGGACACTGGACATCAGGATGCTAGATACCAGGCTGATTGGAAATTAGGTCGTTCGATGACAGGATGCTAGATATCAGGGTGCTAGATACCAGATGTTGTATACTACATCGCTGGGCACCAAGACACTAAACACCAAGATGTTGGACACTAGATCGCTGAACACCTGGAAATTAGGTCGTTAGATGACAGGATGCTAGATACCAGATGTTGGATACTAGATCACTGAACACTAGGTCGCTGGGCACCAGGACGCTAAACACCAAGATGTTGGACACTAGATCGCTGAACACTAGGTCACTGTGTATCAGGATGCTAGACACCAACATACTGGATACTAGGTTACTAGACATCAGAACTTATCATCAAGTCACTAGACAAAGGGATCACTTGGAGGTTACAAATCAGAGCAGTTACTGAAGATCTTCTCGGTAACGTGCATGTATAAAAAGTGGATCACCTTTCCAGAAATAGACTACCTTTTCAGAACCCTAAAAGGATCATAGCAGTACGATTAGAAGAATCCAAGGGTGAAAAACCAATTGCTGACTACGGACTTCAGGAAGAGGAAAAGCTGTGGAAACTGTCAACACCTTTATTGAAAAACGACGAAACAGTTAATGAGATCTTTGAAGATCTAACTGCAATAGGGAGTATCTCAAACCCTATAAATACATGCACTCCTTATTCTTCATTAAGCATATATCGATATCCTCGCTCTCTCTTATCCTTGGTACATAATGACACCAGATTGTTGGAAACCATTCTCTTCATTTCTTCCAAACTACACATTCTCTGCAAATAATCAACCAAGCACACCTCAAATCACTAAAAGTCACCTCTCACGTTTGACAATCGCTAAGCAAACCCTTCTTAGAAGACTCGATCTTCTAGCTTTCTACTCCTATCTCACCGCTTAAGAACTTGCACTTATGTTCTTCCCTTCAAGGCAGAAGGATAGAGCTAAGGACCCCTCTCCAGCAGTCCCCGAGCGTCATCTCATTGATGATGTCAAAAAGGGGGAAGAAACTACGAAGGGTCATGGAAGATCAAAAGACATCCAGAGGAGGAGAAGAGGAGATTCCAACTCTTCTATGAGGTGGATTCTCTTTTGAAATGCAAGAGAATCAGAAGGAGAGACAGTTGGAGGAGTGAGTGGAGATTGAAGGAGAAAGGAAAGGCGGCAGCAAGCTACTGGTGTCTAAACGTATCTGATTCCTCTCACGACCTCCTCCAAACGAATTCATTCTCTCTCTCGCATCGCTTCTCACACCTCCTCACAGCTCTCCTCTCTAGCCGAAGAGGAGAAACTATTGGGAGCAGGTTCCTGCATCAAGTGAGGGAGAAGAAAAGAAGAAAAAGGAGCTAGCAGCAAGCTAAAGGGGAAAAGAAATAAAGGAAAGAGCAATAAGAATAGAAGAACAAGTCTAGATAGAATGCTTATTGTACTTTACTTAATTATGTTGCACTATAAATATCTTATCTAAATAAAAATCTTCTGTTCTCTAAAAAACTCATTCCTTGTGCCCTTTCTTTTAGACTTACAGGTGATTTAAATGAAAGCAATTTGTTCTATCTTGTTAAATCATACAACTGCTTTCTGTGCTTAAGAGATTATGTTCTTTTGATCTTCTGTAAAGGTTTTGTCATCATCAAAAAGGGGGAAATTGATGGAAACATTTGAAGTATGTTGATGAGACAAAACCTTAAAGTAATTGTAACAAGCATAACCAATCTTAGGATATGTTACTGCAACAGAGTTACTGCAGAAGATTAAAAGAATAAGAGAAAGTGTTAAAGGAAGGATACTGAAGAGAATAGTGAAAAGAATCAGGTGAGCTAATAAGGATACTAATGACTACAGGAAGCTACTGGAAGAGACCTCGCCAAAGCAGGGTGTAGCGAGACAGGAAACTACCTGAGAGACCATGCCGAAAGCATACTGCAGGGGTAGCATGCTACAGAAGCCTCAAGCCACCTGAACGAGCAAGCCAGAGAAGGAAGCTCCAGAGTGAAGCAAGAGGAGGAAGCTACAAGGCAGGCATGGGAGAAAAGTCAAAAGTTACCGGTAGACACAAGAAGTTACCGGTAGAGAGAAGAGAAGAAGAGTCAATCAGAAGAAGACACGTGGAAAGCGAAAGCTGGCGTGTGTCAGGAGTGCGGCGCATCAATGATGGAAATCTACCTACCTTCAACGGGCAGATTGGTTCAGTGATGGAAATCTACCTACTGTATCAATGATGGAAATCTACCTACCTTCAAAGAGGAAGACTGAAGACTGAAATAAGTAGAGAAGAGAGCGTGTGCAATAGAGAGAAGATAGCGAGCACAACAGAATATACAAGCTCGCAGAGAGAAGCGCAAAGAGAAGAACTCAACAAAGAGAAGGCTCATAAAAAGAAAAGCGCTGAATAGAGGGGGAAGATAATAGAAGAAAATGAGAGTGTTCAGAAGAACAGAAGAAAAAAAGAAAATCTCGAACACTCCACACCCCAAAGACACACACTCAGTCAGTCAGTCCGGCATCAAGTTTCAGCAGATCAATCTGCAATAGAAGGCCAAGCTTGCTGCATCCAGTTGAAGAAGAAGAAGAAGACAAACTCATTCTAAAGGACTGTCTTGGAGTACTCAGTGTGAGGAGTAGAGTGTTGTTGTGTTTTCCACTTTCTAGGAGAGAAAGTGAGGACCCTGGGTGGGTAGAATATGATCCTGTGTGGGTCAGTGGAAAGTAGGCAAGCATCTGTGCGAAGGCTTGCTACTTACTTGTTAAGTGAGCGTTGTAATAGATAGGTCTATGTAAATCAACTAACTTAACAAAGGTTCCCTCTTGAGGAGAGGCAGAGAGGACATAGAAGGATTACTCCACCTTCGAACCTCTATATATCCTTGCGTCTATGTGTGCTTGTTGCTTAACCTGCATATTCCATAATAAGTTGCATGTCTTCTATACTTGGCTTTGTAATGAAACTTCCGCAATCACTCTAATAAGTAACCTCTCAAAAGGTTACTGATTCTAAAAATGAGCCGATAGAAGAAGAAAAGATTTGAAAATATAGTAGACTTATTCACCCACCCCTCTAAACCTACTACCAGCAGTTTTGGGATTAACAGGTTCCCTCTTGAGGAGAGACAGAGAGGATGTAGAAGGATTACTCCACCTTTGAACCTCTATATATCATTGTGTCTATGTGCGCTTATTGCTTAACCTGCATATTCCATAATAAGCTGCATATCTTTTATACTTGGCTCTGTAATGAAGCTTCCGCAATCACTCTAATCAGTAACCTCTCAGAAGGTTACTGATTCTAGAAATGAGCCGATAGAAGAAGAAAAGAATTGAAAATATAATAGGCTTATTCACCCCCCCCCCCCCAAGCCTACTACCAGCAGTTTTGGGACTAACAGGTTCCTTCTTGAGGAGAGGCAGAGAGGACGTAGAAGGATTACTACACCTTCAAACCTCTATATATCCTTTCGTCTATGTGTGCTTATTGCTTAACCTGCATATTCCATAATAAGCTGCATATCTTCTATACTTGGCTCTGTAATAAAGCTTACGCAATCACTCTAATCAGTAACCTCTCAAAAGCTTACTGATTCTAGAAATGAGCCGATAGAAGAAGAAAAGATTTGAAAATATAGTAGACTTATTCACCCCCCCTCTAAGCCTACTACCAACAGTTTTGGGACCAACAATATTGTTTTAGACTTCCATACAATTTTAATTCCTAATACCTCTATTACTTTTTTTTTATCTAAAATATAGGGATTTAATATAATATTTTTTGTGAAATTAATTTGTTTCCCTTTCCAATTTTGGTCCTTAATTCCTTGATTAGTTGAATATGTATTTATCCAATTTTTACGTTCTTTAATTAATAACAAAACTCCAAAATATATAAGAGTTATTTTGAAACATGTCGAAACAATAAATTTATCGTATAGAAAACTCCTGCGTAATGATCACCACATTTTTACATAAAGGTAAAAGTCATACAAATATAACATCAATGTATCAACTTAAAGTTCGAGAAAAATTCAGATTGATGTGAATTTGGATCGGATCACCACAGATCCATGCAACTGGTATATTGAAATATTTATATTTTAATTAACTCCAAAATGAAACATATTTCGAAACATTTAGTAGTAGGCAAATGTTGTTGTGCACCAGGTGCACAGATCTGAATTGGTGCAACTTGGGGCGACCCGACTCGGGTCCGCGTACATGGATTTTTCTTTTTTTTTTTTCGCTTCAGGTTGTTACCTTTGTGTTGTAAGGATGTGACATTTACGTTATATAAGTGTGACCTTTATATATAAATGTTATGACCTTTATGTTCAGTAACTTAGAAAAAATGAAGATTTTCATATTTTTTCGCTTCAGATTAAGAGCTTCATGTTGTATTATTGTAACCAGTATGTACAATTCTTGTGACCTTTATGTACAAATATTATGACCTTTATAATATATAACTTTGAAAAAAAATTGAAAATTTCAAAATTCAGTACATTTTACGGATGGATATATGTGCAACTAATATTATATAAACGTAAATATGTACAAATTTTGCTAAAATTCTTCATTTTTTTCTAAATTAGAGTGTAAAAAGGTCATTACATTTATACATAAAGGTCACACTTATATAACATAAAGGTCACATGTATATAACATAAAGGTAACAACATGAAGTGAAAAAATAAAATTAAAAAAATAAAATAATTAAAAATTCACGGATCCTTGTCGACCCGGACACGACCCGAATAGTTGCACAGGAGACTAACTCCTAGTAACGTGAACATAGAAAACTCGTGCGTAGAGTGAAGGGTCCCTCCACCAAAATCAATAGCTTTCACTTTTAAGATCTTAGGGGACAAAGATTGTGACAATTTATTTGGTTTCCCAAATTGCTGAATTGGTGACTCACTTTTGGATGTCCTCCAACACATTAACCTTATCCTCCTCACTTCCATCGAATAAAGAGTATATCTGAAATGACCTATTTTCTCTTACAGCCACATATTATATATACCATATATATTGTTTTATAAAATTAAACAAACAAATATGAAGTGTATATAAAGACCTATATATTTGATGACTCATTCATCAAACCCATATCATATCTCTTAATTATCTGTCTTCCTTTGCTGAAATCATCTGAAAATGAACAAATTAAATTACAAAAAAATGGAAGAGTGTTGTGAATCATATAATTCATTTTCTTCGTCGTCTTGTTTATCATCATCATTGGACATGGCTGATGATGCATCTTCTTCACCCCCTTCAAATGGACCTCTCTATGAATTTGATGATCTCATGGCCCAACTCCCCATCTTCAAGTAAGTTACATATATGTTTTTCTGCAATCATGAATACTGCTTTGTATTCTTTAGTAAAAATATCAATTGTAATCCTGTAACTTAGGCTTCATCCAATTTTAATGCACTAATAACTTTGCGTTTTCCAGCTTTGGTCTCTTAATTGTCAATTTATCAAATTTTAGTCCTTTTTGAACGGAACAACCAAAATGGCTGACATGGTTGTAAAAGATCCTGACGTGGTAGCCGGAAAATATGACATGGCAGTCAAATTTCAACAGTCATGTGAACAATTTCTGTAATTCCAATAAGAAAATGACTGAAATTGGAAAATATCGATAGATAAGAGATCAAAATTGGAAAAGACAAAGTTATGTGTTCTTTATGAGATGGTAAGCTTAACTAAAGCTTAGGGATACCAAGAGCAATATAGGAAGTAAATTCGTACGACAAAGTGAAAAATGTTTTTAGTTCGGATGAGAAAAATCCGTATCTCTAAATATATAATTGACTAAAATTTCAATATTCGCTTCTTTAAAACACAAATCACTAATAATGTGTACTAAATTGAATGTGTGTTTTTATGAGATAATTCGATTTTGATAATAATTAGTGCATGCAGGAGGGGATTATCGAAGTTCTATAATGGGAAATCACAAACATTTGGATCATTGTGGAATGTGAATGTGGTTGAAGATCTTGCAAAGAAAGATGTGATGAGTTGTAGCAAAAGAATGAAGTTATGCAAAAGCAGCTTTCAAGGCAAATTGAACAATTTGCATCAACAAAAATTTGGTCCCAAACCTACCATTGTTAAGAGTTCTTCCAAAAATTCATCTTCACCTTTTCTGGGTACCAAACCCTAGATACATATATTAGATCTTCTTTTTTTTTTTTTTCTTTTTTCAGCTAATGATTATATATTTTTTCTATTCTTGGAGTTCACTGCGACTAGCTAAGCTAACCCTTCTTTCCTTTATTCCTAATTTTGGAAGATGAAGAAAATCTTTGATCTTGATAATTAATTTCAAATGTGATAATAATATCTTTATCTAAATATACATATTAATAAAATTTAGATATTTTATCTTTAATTTGTCTCATTTTAAATAATATATCACTTTGAAATGCAAAAGATATATATATATATATATATGCGTGAAACAACAAATTATAAAATCTGTATTTGAAATATGAGGTTGTTAAATAAACACAACATCTATTAATATTGCAAATAAAAAGAAATTAAATGTAGCGCTACAAAGCACTTATTGTTTCATGGATGTTAAACGATAATTGATATTTATAAAATATTTTAACCATTAAAGATATGTTATGCATGTTGCACTTAATACAAATATAAGTACAATGATTAATATATTACTATATTTTTTATTTATAATTAATATGTGATTTTATTAACAAAGTTATTTGTAAATATTTTATTGTGTTCACAACTATAGATACCAATGCAAACGATAATTCAAGTTAAAGAAAATGTGTCCATCAAATATCTAAAATATCTTGATATATATTTAAAATGTAGGTCAACACACTTGTATTGACAAATAGACCAAACAATAGATTTCTCAAAAAATCACAACTTTTATTTTAATGTTTTAAGTTTTCTTATTTATATTTTAATTTAGTCATATGTTTTTGTATTTGTAATTTTCTTAAGTATCATTATTCACAAAATTTGACTTTTAATTTTTTTCAAGATTAAATGTAAAATATAGTAATAAAATTCATCAAGTTTATGCATAAACAACAAATTTTAGATGAGGAAATTATTTTAGTTTAATGAACGTATCTCCATGATCACATCAAAGTTAAAATACAAAATAAAAATTAAAATAAACAAATTACAAATAGAAATCATAAAACTAATCAATCATATTATAAATACACATTTTTAATGAATAAGCATTTGATTGGAAATCATAGTTTCTTATTTAATTTGCATTAGGTATACAGTCATTTACTCCGACCCCACATGTTATCAAAATTATGAATACAAAATAAAATGAACAATTAAATTCTAAATTAAATAAATAATAAATTTGATATATCATAAACTAAAATAATATTTAAAATGAAAAAAAAATTATTAATGAAGATTATAATTTATATGACATAGAGAAAAAAGACAAAATAATCTATATGACCTACCCATAGGCCATAACCCAACTTAGAAGACCCCACAATTATTAAAAGTATAAGTGTTTTTATTTTTGAATTTTTTTAATTCTATAACTACTTTCTTTCCATATATAGTATGTTAATTTGAGAGAGAAAATGAGTTATTGTCATTTTATTGAAGGTCCTCTTTTATATATATACTAGTAGAATACCCGTGCGATGCACGATTTGTAATATACGATTGATTAGTTTTAAAATTTCTAATACTATAATGTAATAATAATATTTTAACCTAAATTATTTTTTAATAAGAATTTAATTTTTTATCTTTAATGTGTCACGTCTTAAATATAATTATAATTTTAAAATGCAAACAATATATAAATATATATATATATATCTATGTTTAAAAATGAATTTTAAATTCTATATTTGAAATATGAAGTTGTTAATAAACATTAATTTTGCACACGTACACATTAATATTATAAATTAAAATAAATTAAATCAAATTTAGTACTAAGAAACATCTATTGTAAACGATAATTGATATTTAAAAAATATGTTACTTAATAAAAATATGTTGCGCATGTTACAGATTAATATAAATATAAGTATCATGATTAATACATTATTTTTATTTTTAATTCATACTTATTAACAAATGTGTTAGTAATAATTCCTTGCTTTCACAATTATAGATTTCTTTAAATTTTTTGTCTAACCAATACAAACAACTTAATTATTTCAAGTCAAAGAAAAGATATAAATCTCATCAAATAACTAAATGATCTAGATATGTATTCAAATAATGTAATTAGTTCAATATTCACCCACTTGTATTGGCGAATATATCAAACAATTTATACCAAAATGTTTTTCATTGTTATTAATTTCTCAAAAAATCTAAGTGTTGGTCACAAAACTGCTGTAGGTAGGCTTAGAGGGGTGAATAAGCTTACCTTTTTTTCAAACTTTTCTTCTATTTCTATCGGCTCATTTCTAATATAGTAACCTTTTGGGAGGTTACTGATCAGAGTGGTTTGCAGAAGCTTATTACAGAGCTGAGTAGAAGATGTGCAGCTTATCAGAGAGTATGCATGAAGTGCAGTAAGCATATAAAGACGCAAGGATGTATAGAGGTTCGAAGGTGGAGTAATCCTTCTACGTCCTCTCTTCCTCCACTCAGGAGGGAACATTTGTTAAGCTAGTTAATTTACATAGACATATCTATTACAACCCTCACTTAACAAATAAGTAGCAAGCCTTCACATAGATGCTTGTCTACTTTCGCTTGATCCACATAGGATCTTAATCTACCCACCTAGGGTCTTCACTTTCTCTCCTAGATAGTGGTAAACTCAGCAGGACTTTACTCCTCGCACTAAGTACTCCAAGACCTCCCTTTTAGAAAGGTTAGTCTTCTTCTTCTTCTTCAACTGGGTGCAGCAAGCTTGGCTTTCATTTGCATTTTGTTCTTCTGGCTTGCTCCTTCAGGTGGCTCGAGGCGTCTGTAGCATGCTGCTCCTGCAGTATGCTTTCTGCATGGTCTTCTCATACAGCTTCTTGTCTAACTGTATTCTTCTTTGGCGAGGTCCATTCCAGTAGCTCCCGGAAGTCAATAGTATCCTTATCAATTCACCAGATTCTTTTTAACTATTCTCTTCAGTATCCTTCCTTTTAACACTTTCTCTATTTCTTTTAATCTTCTGCAGTAACTCTATTGCAGTAACCTATCCTAAGATTGGTTACGCATATTTAGAGTTACTTAAGGATTTGCCTCATCAAAACATTCTACAAATGTATCCAACAATTTCCCCTTTTTTTATGATGACAAAACCTTTACAGAAGATCAAAAGAATATAACCTCTCAAGCACAAAAAGCAGATGTAAAATATGGCAATATAGAGCATACTACTTTCATTTACAAATCACATATAAGTCTAAAAGAAAGGCACAAGGAATGAGCTTTTTGAAGAACAGAAGACATTTTATTAGATAAAACATGTACATTACAATGCAATAAGCAGAGTACAATAAACATCCTATCTAGATTCATTCTTCTTTTCTTCTTGCTCTTTCCTTTCTTTATTTTCCCCTCTTGCTTGTTGCTGACTCCTTTCTTCTCTAGCTTTTCCCACTTTTGGGTGCAAGGGCCTGCTGCTTCCAATTGGTTTTCCTCTTAGTCTAAAAAGAGAGAGAAGTAAAAGGTGACGAGAAGAGGCTTCTTCGGAAGAGAGTAGGGAAGCAGAGGAAGAGATCTGAGAAGATGGAGAGAATGACGCAGTAGCTTGTTGCTAGCCTTTCTCTCTATAATCTTACCAGCTCTTTCTGCTGTTTATACCAACTCAACTCCTTGGAAGCAAGAGTCATCCATAATCCCCTCCAACATTTCCTTGTGGAAGGGCTGGAATCTTCTCTTCTCCTCCTCTGGAAAACTTTTGATCTTCCATGATCCTTCGCAGTTTCTTCCCCCTTTTTTTGACATCATCAAAAAAATGAGCTTAAGCTCGGGGATAACTGGAGAGGGATCCCTTTACTCTCCCTCTAACCTCTAAGAGGAGAAACTAGGTGCTTGCCCTCAGGTTCCCTTAAGACTGAGGTAAGAAGAGAATACTAAAAGATCAAGTGTCAAGCGTGAGAGGTGACTATTGGTGATTTAGGTTGTGCTTGGTTGATTATTTGCAGAGAAGATGTCTTTAGGAAGGAATGAAGAGAAGCGTTTCCAACAATCGGGTTCCATTATGAACTTAAGGATGAGAGAAAGAGGATATCTGTATGCTTAATGAAGAAAAAAGAGTGCATGTATATAGGGTTAGAGATACTCAATGTTGCAGTTAGATCTTCAAAGATCTCATTAACTGCTCCGCCGGTTTCTAATAAAGGTGTTGACAGTTTTCACAGCTTTATGTCTTTTCTCCTTTGTGTGAGATGACATGATCAACTGCTGGATCTCCACCTTTGGATTATTCTGATCGCACGGCTGAAATTCTTCTAGGTTTCTGAAAAAGGTAGTCTATTTCTGGAAAAGTGATCCACTTTTTATCCTCGCACGTTACCGAGAAAATTTTCAGTAACTGTTCTATCTTGTAACCTCCAAGTGATCCCTTTTTCCAGTGACATGTTGTTAAGTTCTGATTTCTAGTAACCTAGTATCCAGTGTATTGATGTCTAGTATCTTGATATCCAGTGACCTGGTGTTCAGCGATCTAGTGTCCAGCATCCTGGTGTTTAGCGTCCTGGTGCCCAGCGACCTAGTGTTCAGCGATCTAGTATCCAGCCCTTGGTATCTAGCATCCTGATATCTAGCGTTCTGTCATCCAGTGACCTAATTTCCAATTAGCCTGGTATCTAGCATCCTAATGTCCAGCATCCTGTTATGCAGCAACCTAGTATCCAATGTCCTGGTGTCTAGCGTTCTTTCATCAGAATTTATCTTTTTTCTTGATGAGTCCTTCTACCTTTTCTATTGACTTGATGACAAGTGCTCTGATATCTAGTAGCTTAGCATCCAGTAGCTCGATGTCTAGCGTCTTGGTGTACAGCGTCTTGTTATCCCATGACCCTTATCCAGCAACCGGATGTTCAACATCCTATAATCAGAGTTTGTCATTTTGTCATTGATTCCCCCTAAATTCATTATCCCTTTGTCAAAGGTACCTTCAAAACAAATGTGCTTGTATAGGTACTCATATAGTATGAGTCATTCTGAGTTAATATTTCTTTCAGGAGTTTAGACTTTCTTTACAGCCCATGGTTGCTGTAAAGATAGTTTTGGCTCCTTCAAGACTTTTAAAAAGCAGAAAGTGTTAGTTTGTGCAGGTGTTTTCTTATTGTATCTATCTAGAAAATAGAAAGGTAAAGCATGTTACAAGAAAGGTAGACAAAATTATTTTGTTTTTGGAGTTGCTGTTCTGCTTGATTCCTTATGGAGTTTGTTGCAGACTTTTTACAGCATGCTCATATTTAGGTTACTCCAAAGATTATAGCTCTTATACTTGTCAAGATACCTTAGGTTGTGCTTGAAGTTCCCCTTTACTTTAAGATTCCTCTTTCTTAGGATGTAGGGTTACTTTCAGCATTGTCTTAGGTACCTTAGAGGCTCTCATGAGAAAGTGAAGCGTTCTTCTATGAAAATAAACATGCATGCTTCCTTCTCAATTTAGAATCAAGTGACACCATTTTAAAGTCCATTATCTTAGTGTATAGTCACTTGAGTTCCTTAACAGAATAAACGTGAGCAAGACCAGAATAATAAAAGCACAAGTATTGAGTGAGGTACCTGATCATCGTTGTTCCTTTAGAAGAGTAGGTCCTCTTTCATTCTTGTTCCTGTCTGGAGTTTGGAGTGAGCTTCTTCTTCTTACTCCTTTGCTTGACATCCTCAGCATCTTCCTCCATGGTTGCTTGTTTGTCTATTGCAACATTTTTTCTTTGTTGATCAGCTCCATGTTGGTCTGCTCCGTGATGAGTAGGGACTTTTCTCCTTGTGTATGGCTTCCTTTTTCGCAGTCCTTCCTTCGGTAGCTTGCTGTTCCCCCTCAAGAATAGCTATTCTTCACAACCCAGCTTGACTTTCTACATCTTTTAGTTGTTTGTTATCTTTACATCAATCATATCATTTTAGAGCGAAAGACATTGAAATGATCTTTGATGTGAGGGTGAGAGAGAGAAAGAGAGATTTGAGAGAGAGACTTTTTCACAGATGAGATCTGGATAGATCCATTAGATCTTTTGTTTCATCCATCTGCTCTGATACCAGTTGTTGGTATCAGATTGAACATTGAGCAACGATGAATAATCCACCTGCTCTGATACCACTTGTTGGTATCAGTTAGATTAGCTGGTGGATGCTTTAGTCCAACCTGTTCTGATACAACTTGTTGGTCCCAAAACTGCTGTAGGTAGGCTTAGATGGGAGAGGGGGTGAATAAGCCTACCTTCTTTTCAAAATTTTCTTCTATCTCTATCGGCTCATTTCTAATATCAGTAACCTTTTGGGAGGTTACTGATCAGAGTGGTTTGCGGAAGCTTATTACAGAGCTGAGTAGAAGATGTGCAGCTTATCAGAGAGTATGCATGTAGTGCAGTAAGCATATAAAGACACAAGTATGTATAGAGGTTCGAAGGTGGAGTAATCCTTCTATGTTCTCTCTTCCTCCACTCAGGAAGGAACATTTGTTAAGCTAGTTGATTTACATAGACCTATCTATTACAACGCTCACTTAACAAATAAGTAGCAAGCCTTCACACAGATGTTTGCCTACTTTCCCTTGACGCACACAGGATCTTAATCTACCCACTCAGGGTCTTCACTTTCTCTCCTAGAAATTGGTAAACTCAGCATGACTTTACTCCTTGCATTGAATACTCCAAGACCTCCCTTTTAGAAAGCTTAATCTTCTTCTTCTTCAACTAGGTGCAAAAAGCTTGGATTTCATTTGCATTTTGTTCTGCTGAAGCTTGCTGCTGAACTTGACTGACTGGGTTTGCATCTTCTTGGGGTGTAGAGTGTTCGAGCTTTTCTTCTTTTCTTTTTCTCTAAATGAACACTGTTTTCTTCTCTAAACTTCCCCCTCTTTCTACGCTTCTCACTTTTAAGCCTTCTCTCTGATGAGCTCTTCTCTCTTCTTTTGCGCTTCTCTCTACGAGCTTGGATATTCTGATGTGCTCGTTTTCTTTTCTCTTGCGCCCTTGCTCTCTCTCATACGCACCCCCTTCTTCAGTCTTCAGTCCTCCTCTTTATAGGTTGTGAAATCTGCACGGTGAAGGTTGACAGATTTCCATCATTGATGCGCCACACTCCTGACATACGCCAGCTTTTCACTTTCCACGTGTCTTCTTCTGATTGACTTATCTTCTCTTCTCTCTACCGGTAACTTCTTGTGTCTACCGGTAACTTTGACTTTTCTCCCCATGCCTGCTTTACAGCTTCCTCCTCTCGCTTCACTCTGGAGCTTCCTCTTCATGCTTGTTCCTTTAGGTGGCTTGAGGCGTCTGTAGCATGCTGCTCCTGCAGTATGCTTTTGGCATGGTCTTCTCAGGCAGCTTCCTGTCTCGCTGTGTTCTTCTTTAGCGAGGTCCCTTCTAGTAGCTCCCTGACGTCAATAGTATCCTTATCAGTTCACCAGATTCTTTTTAACCATTCTCTTCAGTATCCTTCTTTTTAACACTTTCTCTATTACTTTTAATCTTCTGCAGTAACTCTATTGCAGTAACCTATCCTAAGATTGGTTATGCATATTTAGAGTTACTTAAGGATTTGTCTCATCAAAAAATTCTACAAATGTATCCAACACTAAGAATTTTTATTTTAAAAATTATTTTTTTAATTTCCTAATCTATAGTTTTATTTAGTCATTTATCTTTGTATTTGTAATCTTGTTAAATACAATTTTGCATCAAAATGTATTGTTAGAACATATTTAAGTATGTTTTGATGAGACAAAACCATAGAATAGTA
Organism: Scutellaria baicalensis; assembly: GCA_005771605.1. Classification (NCBI taxonomy): domain Eukaryota; kingdom Viridiplantae; phylum Streptophyta; class Magnoliopsida; order Lamiales; family Lamiaceae; genus Scutellaria; species Scutellaria baicalensis. The sequence goes on from CM016727.1 coordinate 27,197,585, forward strand.
ACTCTCATCTATAAGCATAACCTATATTGAAAGGTTACTGCAACGAGGTTATTGCAGGGAGATACGACAGAGAAAGCTATAAAGGAATGACACTGCAGAGAATGGTGAAAGGAATCTGGTAAGCTAAAAAGGATACTGTTTACTGCAGAAAGCTACCTGGAAGAGACTATGTCTAAGCATACTGCAAAGCAGCAAGCTACCGAAGACTCAAGCTACCTGACAGGAAGCTACCTGGAAGAGACCATGCCAAAGCACACTGCAAAACAGCAAGTTACAGAAGCTTCAAGCCATCTGAAAGGGCGAGGCCAAGAAGAAAGCTACAAAGCAAGCATGGGAAGGAAGCTAAAAGTTACTGGTAGAGAGAAGAGGAATGGAACAAATCAGATGAAAACACGTGGAAAGCGAAAAGTTGGCGTGTATCAGAAGAAGTGTGGCGTATTTAATGATGGAAACCTACCCACCTTCAACGGGCAGATTTCCTAATCTATAAATAGAAAAAGACTGAAGACTGAATAAAAAAAGAGTAGAGCGAAAAGAAGAGAGCGCAAGAAAGTGCAAAGAAGACGTATAGAAAAAAAAAAGAGCAGAATGGGGGAATGAAGAAGAAGAGAAAGAAGAAAAGAGAAGAGAGTGTATAAGACTCAAACACTTTAAACTTACTTGTTAAGTTTGTGTTGTAATAGATAGGGCTATGTAAATCAACAAGATTAACAAATGTTCTCTCTTGAGAAGAGGCAAAGAGGATGTAGAAGGATTACTCCACCTTCGAACCTCTGTATATCTATGTGTTTGTTTATGCTAACGGTTCTATATGCATCTTTTATGTTAAATACATTTCTTCCATACTTGTCTTTTAATGAGAGAAAGCTTCCGCAATATATCTCTGATAAGTAATCTCTCAAAAGGTTACTGCCTCCAGACCTAAGCCTTCTGATGTGAAGAAAAGTTTGAAAATACAGTAGACTTATTCACCCCCCCTCTAAGCCTACTACCACTTGGGACCAACAAATGGTATCAGAGCAGGTTGGATGAAACATCTGATCTAACTGATCTATCCAGATCCCATCTTTAAAAAAAAAAATCACTCTCTCTCTCTCACACATCATAGACACATGTGATCAGAAGCGTCACATGTCGTTCTTAAAAAGTATAACTGATATGAAGACAACAAGCAGCTAAGAAAAACTTTGAAGAACAGGTTGAGTTGTGGAGAAAAACAGCTTCGGAGCAGGAAGTTGGTGAACAACAAGCTATGCTCGAGGAACAAGCTGTCAAGCAGAAAGTTGTGCATGAGGAGCAAGCTTCTACATAATGAAGAGTAGACCAACAACTTAATGAAGAGCAGACCAACAATTTAATGAACAGCAGAACATAAAGAGTAAGGAGTGCATGTATATATAGAGTTTGAGATACTCCCTGTTTTGAGTGATCTTGTGAGATCCTACGGTTTAAGGTTAGATTTTTAAAGATCTCAATAACTCCTTCGCCGGTTTCCAACAAAGTTGTTGGCAGTTACCACAACTTTTGCTCTTTGCCTCTGCATGAGGTGATTGCTTGAGTGTGGTCAACATTTGATTTTCCATCCTCAGATTTTGATCGCACGGCTGAAATCATCCTAGGGTTCTGAAAAAGGTGGTCTACTTCTGAAAAGGTGATCCACTTTTCATACGTTCACGTTACCGAGAGTTGGTAACCGCCGGATTTGATAAGATGTAACTCACTAGTGACCTCTTTCCAGTGACTTGAAGATAAGTATCCTGATTGTTCAGTGACCTAGTATCCGGAAATTTGGTGTCTAGCGTCCTGGTGTGCAGCGACCTGGTGTTCAGCAACCTAATATCCAGCAGTCTGGTGTCTAGCATCCTGATATCCAGCGTCCTGTTATCAGCGACATAGTATCCAGTACTCTGGTGTCTAGCATCCTGTTGTTAGAACTTCATTTTTTTTTAACTTCGTCAAATCTTTCCCCCTTCTAATTAAAAGACCAAATATGGAGACATACATCTGACATAAATTATGCAGATAGAATAGAGAGCATAGATAAACACATAGATATACAGAGGTTCGAAGGTGGAGTAACCCTTCTACATCCTCTTTGCCTTTTCTTAAGAAGGAACATTTGTTAAGCTTGTTGATTTACATAGCCCTATCTATTACAACACTCACTTAACAAGTAAGTAGTAAGTCTACATGTAGCTGCTCACAGCTGCTTGCCTACTCTTCTAACTGACCCACACAGGATCCTATCTGACCCCTCAGGATACTTGTTTTCTCCTACAGAAACGGACAACTTATCAGGATTTTAGTCCTGACTAAGCACTCCTAGACAGCCCTTAAAAGGTTTGTCTTCTTCTTCTTCAACTAGATGCAGCAAGCTTTCGCATCTTTTACAGGTTGCTCTGTTGTAGCTTGCTGCTCGACTATTTGACTGAGTATGCGTTTCTAGGGTATAGAGTGTTTGAGCTTTCTCCTCTTCTTTTTATCTTCTTATACACTCTTTTCTCTCTTCTTCTTTTCTATATGCCCTTTTCCCTCTTTTCTATGCTTTCTCTTCTGAGCTCTCTCTTGCGCTCTTCTCTTCTCTCTATGAGCTTTTCTCTATGCTTTATTGCGCTCGTCTTTCCTCTCTCTTCTTCTCAATCTTCAGTCTTCTTCCATTTATAGATTAGGAAATCTGCCCATTGAAGGTAGGTAGGTTTCCATCATTAAATGCGCCACACTTCTTTTGGTACACGCCAGCTTTTCGCTTTCCACGTGTCTTCTTCTGATTGGCTCCATTCTTCTTCTCTCTACCGGTAACTTCTAGTTTCCTTCCATGCTTGCTTTGTAGCTCTCTTCCTAGCCGTGCTCTTAGGTGGCTTGAGGCTTTTGTAGCTTGCTTCTTCGCAGTATGCTTCGGCATGGTCTCTTCCAGGTAGCTTCCTGTCACGTAGCTTGAGTCTTCGGTAGCTTGCTGCTTTGCAGTATGCTCAGGCATAGTCTTTTCCAGGTGGCTTCCAGCAGTAAGTTGTATCTTTTTTAGTTTACCAGATTCCTTTTACCATTTCTCTTCAGTATCCTTCTTCTGAAGCTTTCTCTGTCTTATATTTCTGCAGTAACCTCTTTGCAGTAACCTTTATAATATAGGTTATACTTATAGAATGAGGGTTACTATTCTATGGTTTTGTCTCATCAAAACATACTTAAATATGTTCTTACATAATTTGCACAAAAATCCATAGGGGTATAATTTATAGTTTTTTTTTTTGAATCGCGCACAAATTTTCGGGCCTCAAATGACCTAAGAATATAATTTCCCTTCATATACATTATTTTTACATCATTTCAAGTCTATCTGTTGATTAAAAATTTAAAATTTTCAAAATTCCATACGGGTACAATTTAGGGTCATATGTACTTAAAAGTAAACATTAGTGACATTTTTGTATCTAAAAATACTTTAGTGGAATACTTGAACCTAAGGGTAAACATTAGTGGAGTATTTGAACTTTTTCCCTTTTAAATTTAACTCTAAAACATGTTTTCCTGACAAAAAAAAAGTTATCGATTTTAATAAATTTATAGATACATGTCATTTTTATAATTTATTTTTAAGAATGTTTTCAAATTTTCATACACGCTTCTACTAATTTGAATATATTAAAATAGAAAAAGAAAATTGTTGCGACTAAATTTTTAAATATACTTATAGTTAATTCTAATCAGAAATTTTGTTCATCTAAGTACCTATATATATATATAATTGTATCTATATATATGTATGTATCTTAACAAAATGAGTAAGTCTCTTGTGCATCAGGTGCATGGATCCCCGGGTCGGATCCGGGTAATCTGACCCGCTTTTTTTTTTTTTTTTTTTCGCGCTAGCTTGTTTTTCCATTTTAGTCATGACTTTTAGTTATGTGTAAGAATAACTTTATGTAATGTGTAAGAATACCTTTAGGTTACGTTAAGGATACCATTATGCCCAGATTTCATACATTTACGTTAAGTTAGACATACCTTTAGGTTATGTTAAGAATACCTTTAGGTAATGTATAGAGATACCTTTAGGTTATCTTAAGGATACCTTTATGCCCAAATTTCATACATTTAATTTACGTCAGGCATACCTTTATGTTATGTTAAGGATACTTTTATGTTATGTTAGAGATACCTTATCCATAAGGTAGTTGTGTTACACATTTTGCATACAAAGGTATCTCTACCATAACATAAAAGTATTCTTAACATAACCTAAAGGTATCCTTAATATAATGTAAATGTATGTGATCTGGAATGAATTCTAAGGGTATCAAATCAGGATTTCAAAGGAACCTAGAATCACGATTTCAAAGGTATCTTTAACATCACCTAAAGGTATTCTTAACATAACCTAAAAGTATGCTTAATATAATCAAAAGGTATTCTTAAAATAATTAAAGGTATCCTTAACATAACCTAAATGTATGCTTAACATAACTAAAAGGTATTCTTAACATAACATGGTATGTAACCTGGAATCACGATTTCAAAGGTATCCTTAACATCACCTAAAGGTATTCTTAACATAACCTAAAGGTATGCTTAATATAACCAAAAGGTATTCTTAACATAACTAAAGGTATCCTTAACATAACCTAAAGGTATGCTTAACACAACTAAAAGGTATTCTTAACATAACGTGGCATGTAACCTGGAATCAGGATTTCAAAGGTATTCTTAACATAACTGAAAGGTATCCTTACCATAACTTAAAGGTATCCTTAACATAATTGAAAGGTATCCTTGAAAGGTATCCTTACCATAACTTAAAGGTATCCTTAACATAACTGAAAGGTATCCTTAACGTAACCTAAAGGTGCGCATCCGCCCAGGCACGTGGGAGCGCGTCAGACGCGCGTGGAAGCGCGTACACGCGTGGGTCGGGTCGGGTGCATGGATCTAGGATCCATGCACCTGATGCATAAAAGTTTTTGTCTAACAAAATGACTTTTATTTTTTCCTATTTCCTATCAAAAGTCAATATTTGAAATGTGAATTATTCGACATGATTATTTTATTAGAAGAATTTTGATTTTGAGGTATTTGAAGAAAAAGATTGTATAGATTTGTTAATTAGATGTGTAGATTCAAAAATTTTATAATTGAGAAATATACAAAAATATTAGTCCTAGTTGCTTTTGAGCTCATTATGATTAAGTTATTGAATATATATTTACATGAGTTTTTTTTTCAGGCCAACCAATTAGTAAATTATTCAAATTATGTATGATAGAAACAAGAAATATTTAAAATTGATAAATTATATGGTAGTAGATAAAACTGAAATAACTTTTAGGGACTTTATTATTTTAATTTTCATGACCACAATTTTTATATCAAAAAATATTAACACATCAAATTTGTTTGTTGCATCATACAGTTAGCAAATTAGGTTAATTGTAGAAAAATTAACAAAAATTAATTATTACATACAATCATTACACCATTTGCACCTATTTATGAGTAAATTACTAAGCATATATTTACATAAGTTTTTTCCAGGTCAATTATGACGAATAATATTACTAAAGTAGTTGGACAATGTAATGAAAATAAGAAATATTTAAAATTGGTAAATGATATCAGTATTAAATAAAATTAAAATAACCTTGAAAATTATATTGTTTTTATGATCCAACATTTCTATTACAACAAATTACTAACACTTGAAATTTATTTACTCATACATCACACGAGTACCAATTGAGATTAAAATATTATCGAGAACATTATTTGGTTCATAACTTAATATTTTTCACATTAACTCAATATTTAAATGTTATGATGATGCATCAAATTAGTAGAAATTGCTGATACTATTTTTTATATCAAATATTTTCATATTATAATATATAAATAATAAAATTTATATACCCGTGCATCGCACGGGACTTATACTAGTAAGAATCAATAACAGAATAAATATTTTTTTATAGAAATAATAAATATTGGGTAATTATTCAAAATTATTCCAAATAAATAGATATAATTATATTAAATTTTTTTAGAAGCTATAATATGTTCTAAAAATTTTAAAAAATGGTTTCAAAAATTTTAAAAAACATTGTTTTAAAATGTGAAATGAATTTAAAACCTAATTTTTTTTAATATATACTAAGTTTTTTTAATATATACATTATTTTTTTAAATATATCCATCTAGATTAAAACAATTGCAAATAATTACTTACAAATTCTAAATACAATTAATCTAAGATATGAGGAACAAAATTATAAACATAAAATATTACCAAATATAATTAGAGAAGGACTTGGGTGCCTCGGGGAACGGATTCTAGATCCGTGTCCCTAACCCGCTCCACATATATATATATATATATATATATATATTTGTGTGCCCTAATTTTTCTTCTCTTATTCTTCTTCTTCTTCTTCTCCCTTTTCTTCTGCTGCGTTCATTTTTTCTTCTTCTTCTCATCGTTTTCTTCTTTTTTCTTCCGTCTTCCATTTTCACAGATTTCCCAACGCCTCTTCCTCTCATCATCTTCTTCTTCTTCTTTTCCATCTTCATCAATTTTCTATTGCGTTTATTTCTTCTTTTTCTTCTCACCGTTTTCTTATTTTTTCTTCCGTCTTCCATCTTCACAGATTTCCCGGCGCCTCTTCCTCTCATCATCATCATCATCATCATCATCATCATCTTCTCCATTTTCATCAATTTTCACAGATTTTCTAGTGGTGGATTACGATCCACTCGTGAAATTTTCATCGACTTCACTCAATTTGAAGGTGGTGTTACAGTGTTCTACTCTCTTAGCTCCTTTAGTTGTTGGCCTTGTGCTTTCTGTGGTGGATCCGATAAACCTGATTTGATAGATTTGAAAGATATTAAAATTGTGAAAAACTTGGGTATTGTTGACGATACTGAACAAAATCAACATATATTTTTGTTGATTTGCAGAATATTAATAAAATCATCATATATTTGAGTTGATTTGCAGAATATTTCAAGGATGAAAATAATGAAAATCTAGATATATTATGTAATACCACAAAAGCACACATGTAATACCTATAATACCTAAAAAGTTGTGTTAGTTATTTATGGCATACCTGAAAGGTTGTGTAATACCACATAAGCATACATGTAATACCTTAAAGATATTTATGTAATACCTGAAAGAGACTTATGTAATATCTGAAAATTGAGTATCAAATACCTTAAATGTGAGTACAAATGTGTAATACCATATAGATAAAAATGTAATACTTGAAACATATTTATATAATACTTAAAACATATTTTATGTAATACTTTAAGGATAAATATGTAATACGTACCTTAAACTATAAGTAGTAATACCTTAAAGTTTAAGCAGTAATACCTTAGAGCTGAATATGTAATACCTTATACTCAAAAGCAGTAATACCTTAAAGTTGAATATGTAATACCTTATACTCAAATATGTAATACCTTAAAGGTGAATATGTAATACTTTATACTCAAATATGTAATACCTCAAAGGTGCATATGTAATACCTTATGCTATAAGTTTAATACTTTAAAGATAAATGTGTAATACCTTAAGAGTATGTATATAATACATATCACTGAATCACATGGTATGGAATTTGGTGTGTGTGGGCGCACACCAACTTAGTTAGGGGCACGCGTGGGGGCATACGCACACAAGTTTTTGTCATATAATTAATAACTTCTTAATTATTTAGAATTATAGCACATAAACACAATTTTTCTTTTGTCGTTATTGTCGTTGTTGTTATCATCATCATTAATATCATCATATAAAAATAAAACGGATTTTTTACAAATCTCAAAATGATAAACTCTCATGAATAATTTTTTAATATAAAAACTTTACTATATTACTAATAATCGTATTTGTCATAATAAATAATATATCATGTGTCGCGCGGTTGTACTGCTAGTTTATTTTATTAATTGACTAGGTCCCCTAAGTTAAAATCTTGGGTCTGTCGTGTGTATATATATATATATAGAGTCAAATTATTTTGTACACCCGAGTGCACGTGCAATCGATTTTAACGTGGGTCAAGACGTCCCCATGTACGGTCAACGCGTTCCCACGCGCTTGGTGGGTGCGCTCAAGCCCACCAAAATTCACCCAAGATAGTATTACCTTCATGTTATGTTAGGGTAACCTTCATATTATGTTAGGGTAACCTTCACACTAACATAACATGAAGATAAATGTAATATTAGACTGACCTTCATGTTATGTTAGTGTCATGAACTTCATATTAGTTTGATCATAGTGTTATTTTAGTTCAATGGTTTTGAACTAAGGCTATGAAATCTGGAAATGAAGATCACACTAACATAATACAAATGTAACACTAACATAACACGAAAATCATACTAACATATCATAAAGGTCATGATCAAAACTCCCGAAAAAGTAAAGAGCGTGAGGCCCGGGTGCACGAATCTAAGATCTGTACAGTTGGTGCATAAGAGACTCACTCATATATATATCAACCATATTGATTTGTCCTTGCTTCTATCTCCTCGTTTTCCGGTGTCGATTGGAATTCTCCGATACCGATTAGAATTTTTCGATTTAAAAGACCTGCAAAAACAAAGAAACACCGGGGGTTTTTCCCGGTGAAGAGACTCCGACACTCAAGTCAGTAATCTGGGAAAAAACGTTGATATTGCTCTTTTTCTTAATAACTATTGTGTATAGTATTGTGTGTGTGAAATAAGAAAATAAGGGTTATAAATACTCCCTGAAAAACGTGACAGTTAGGATTTCTCCGAAAAAGTGGGAAGTGGGCGAGATACTCGCGATCGTGGCGGTTGCTTCAAATTTGAATTAGTTCGTTCTGGATTCAGTTCGACATCTCAGCTTACAGTTCGACAGTTTAGCTTGCAAGTCTGATTAATTCGATCATGTTTTTTATAAAGTGCGAACTTTCTTGTTCGCCCAAAACGTTCTTCCTACTTCTCTGTTCTGTTCGCATTAATTAGCCTTCAAGTCGATTGGTTTCCCGGGGTAGTTCGAATGTGGTCAGTTCGACCACATCAGTACTCCCCTCCTTTCGGAGTGCGTGTGTTTGCGCACTGACGCAGTTCGGGTTGTTGCCACTTACGATGCTTCTTCGAGAAGCATCGCGTCCCATCAATCACCCGCCTGCGACGTCTTCCTCCTTCACGAGGTGCCTTTTCGTCTTCACCGTTAGATCGAACTGCATCCAACGGCTGAGATCTGACTTGTCAGTTTTCGCCAATCCCTAGGCGCCTCTTCGTCTTTACCGTTGGATCGAACTGCATCAACGGCTGAAATTCGGCTGGCCTATTTTGAGGCACCTTTTCGTATTCACCGTCGGATCGAACTGCATCCAACGGCTAAGATCTGTGACCTTTCGTCTTCACCGTTGGATCGAACTGCATCCAACGGCCAAGATCTCGCATCTTTTCACCTTTTTCCCCCCTAAACCAAGAAGTTTCTCTATATATACCCCCTCTTCTTTTCCATAAAACTCTTCTGCGAATCTGTAAAAAACTACTCTTCACTCATAAGCAAGAATCCTTTTCCTGTGATTTCCAAAGTTCCTCAAACCAGGTACCCTTTCATTTCCTTCTTCCTCTTCGTTCATATTTTTCAAATGGCTTACCCTTCTTTGATCAACCTAAGGGACGAGAGTGAATCCGAGGAGGGTTTCGAGGAATTTCCCTTGCGGCCTATCTCGGATTCGCCAGTTCCGAAGGCTTCTTCTTCCGGCCGTCAAAACCTTTCTTCTCCCTCTAAGCGATCTCGCAAGAAAACAATAGATAACGTTTTCTCTGCTACAAAAACCACCCAAACTCATACTGTTCTTCTTAGTTCGCTCATGGCAGCGGCGGGCGTTGTTATTCCTGGCCCCGATGATCGTCCTCATCGGGCCCCCGCCGGCTGCCACACATGGTTCTTGAGACATGTCACTTTAGGCTTAGTTCCTCCTATCCACCCTTTCTTTTTTGAGGTCGGTTCGGCATTTGGGGTGTGTCCCAACCAGTTGCACCCAAACTCTATAAGCTACATTGTAGCTTTTTATATGGTATGCAAATGGATGGGGGTCGAGCTGACCTCCGATCGATTCCGTTCCTGCTTTGTACTCAAACATACCAACCCCTTCCGCTTTTATCTGAGCCCTCGTAGTGGAGGAAAACGGGCTTGATTTTTATCCTCAGGAGATGAGAAAATCAGCTCCTAGGAATAATATTATTTTTTTGTTCGTGCTCCCATAAATAGGTTTTTACGAACTATCCCCTAGGCCGAGAGTTCGAACCAAGTTGAGCCTGCTCCGCCCAGGGACTTCGAACTCGCATCCTTGGATAGGCTCTTTCGGAGGGGGTCGTTCGACATAGTTCGCATGAGTTCATGCGAACAATTGTTAGCCTTCTGGGGGTTCTATCCGAACACTCGAGTTTCTTGCAAGTTCGATCTAGGTTTCTTAAAATTTTCCCTTCATTTCTCATTATCTTTTTTCCAACTTTTCGAACTGCATTATATTGACCCCTTGTTTTATTATGTTGCAGATAAGGTAATGAATAAATTTTTCATCTTCGACGAAGCGATCCCTGCAGCCCAAAAGACTGCTTTTTCTCCGACCGATGAGGCGATGAATGGTAGGCAAGCCGCGGCCTTCCGCGAGAAGGAAAAGAGGCGCCTGAGCGAACTGGCGTCCAAAACCAACCCGAGTTCAGCTGAGGGAGGCAGTACTTCTGCTGCTTCTCCCTCGACTGTTGCTGTTGCTCGAGCTTCCCCTTCGCCACTAACCGCTTGTGCTGCGGACGCTGCCAATCCTGCCGAGGAGACGACTGAGGAAGTGGCCGAAGCTACAACCTCTCTCCGCAGGAAGAAAAAGGGGTCTTGCAGTTCGTAAAAATCGGTGAAAAAGCAGCGAACTGGGGAGGGTTCGCAGGTCGATGCCGAACGAGCTGAGGTAGAGCCCGAAGTTCAGGAGAGGGCAGTCGTTCCCAGCGGCAAAGCTGCAGAAGAGGAGGATAGCGAGGCGAAAGAGTTCAAGATGAACTTATCTCGGGCGATGAGTTTCGTCAAGTACTTTGAATTCCTGGGCAAAAGGGCCCTTCGTCGCCGAGATCGCCTGAGAGATGCATTGGAGGAAAAGAAGACGCTAGAGAGCGATCTGACCTTGAATACCGGCAAAGCCGAGAATTTAACCGCTAAGTTGGAAGAGCGGGAGATGGAGCTAGCGCTTGCTCGCTCGGAGGTGGCCAGAAGGGAAGAGCTGCTTCTGGCGAAGGAAAAATTTGCCATGGAAAAGCAGTCCGCTCTTTCGGATGCGCAGGCCGAAATTCGGAGGCTGGAAGAGGAGAATCGAGAGTTGCGGGCGGAACTCGAACAGGAAAAGAGTTCCCAAGTCGAATTCGGAAGAGCCATGTATACTGAGGGCTTTTATCGGTTCGCTCGAAGCCCGGAGATGGAGTTAATATCGGAAACTTTCAGAGAAAGACTCATATCTCGCCTTTGGGATTCTGTTCTTTTCCTCTCGAAGGCAGCTCCCATGGCCCTGGCGTACTTCAAAGAAGGAGTTCGGCTCTGCCAGGAGGAAGTTGGGGAAGCGGTCCAATTCGATCTGAACGCCCTGGGCCAAAAAGTGATGCAAACACATTCCATTCCTCCTGGCTGGCGTGGGAATCCGGATGAGGATTTCGATACAAATTGGTGGTCGGGCTACTTAGAAGAAGCGGTAAAGGAAGTTCTTCCCGACAACCAGGTCAGCGCTCTTGGTCCCAGTTCGTCTCATCCAGCGCCTGCTGAGCCCTCTTCTGGCCCGAATGTGGATTTGCCAGAGGATATGTTCGATCCTCTGCTTCCAGCTCCAATCCAGCGCACTCCTGAATCATCACCTTCTCCCGATCGTTCTTAATCAATCATTCCTGTTGTAATATTTTTTCTTTTCAAAGTTTCTTACTTGTATTTTTTGATGAATTAATCGAAATGAAACAGTTCGTCTACTTTAGTCTTAATCCATTCATTTAATCGCAGAACTTCGAATGAATTTCTTCTAATTACTTAGCTACAAAATTTCAAGAAAATTTCCTCAACTTACTTAATAATTGAACTTCGAAGAGGCTCCTTCACTTCAATTAATCATTGAGTTCGACATGACTTCTTCAATCTGTTTTAATCATTAAGTTCAGAAGGAACTTCTTTAGCTCGTCGCTTACTCAGCGAGTTCCGAGGGAATTTTTAATCGACGAGCTCCGAGAGAATTCTTGTAATTCGTTTAATCGTTATGTTCAGAGGGAACTTCTTCAATTGGCTTAATCGACGAGTTCCGAGGGAACTCTTGCATTTCGCGTAATCGTTAAGTTCCGAGGGAACTTCTTCAGCTTACTTAATCGACGAGTTCCGAGGGAACTCTTGCAATTCGCTTAATCGTTAAGTTCCGAGGGAACTTCTTCAATTAGCTTAATCGATGAGTTCCGAGGGAACTTCTTCAATTCGTTTAATCAACGAGTTCCGAACGAACTTCTTCAATTCGCTTAATCATTGAGTTCCGAGGGAACTTTAAGTTCGCTCCGCAATGTAGTTCAAATAGATATGTACGTAAATATATGTAAATCAATAAAGAAGGACTCAAGGGTTTAACGTGGTTCGGTCAAATCGACCTACGTCCACGGAGTATAAAATATCTCTTATTCATAAAAGCAAGAACAACTTAAAAAAAAAAAAGTAAAAGGCAACATACTGGGGTTTGATACTTCAAGTATAAAATTTCTTCAAGTGGTTGATGTGCCAAGGTCTATGCAGTTCCTTTCCTCGTTCATCGGCAAGCTCATAAGATCCTCCTGGCAAAACTCTTGTAACAGTATACGGTCCTTCCCAAATGGCATCTAATTTTCCGATCTCCAACAAGGCGTCAGATTGCCTTAAAACCAAATCCTCTACTTGGAACTCTCTCTTTCGAACTTTCCTATTGAAGGCCGCCTGAATACGTCTTTTGTATAATTCATGGCGAACTCTGGCTTCATCTCTAATTTCCTCCAGAAATAATAAATCTGTTCGGATCAATTCTTCATTTTGTTGGGGATCAAAGTTAGTGATTCGTAGAGCTTCTCCTTGAATTTCAGCTGGGACCACTGCTTCCATTCCAAATGCCAAACTAAAAGGAGTTTCTCCCGTAGTTGATCTGGATGCAGTTCGATATGCCCACAGGATTGATGGTAGTTCGTCTACCCAGTTCGATTTCTCGAATTCAAGTCGTTTCTTAAGCCCATCTAGAATAATTCGATTAACCACTTCGACTTGCCCATTTGCCTGAGGATGGGCCACTGGAGTAAACACTTGTAAAATTTTCATTTCTTTACACCATCCCGTGATCTTTTTGCCTCTGAACTGAGCTCCATTATCTGATACCAAAATCCTGGGTAAGTCGAATCTGCAGCAAATACTCTTCCATATAAAATGGATCATATCGGACTCGGCTATCTTGACCAAGGGTTCTGCCTCGACCCATTTGGTAAAGTAGTCCACGGCTACCACCAAGAACTGTTTGTTTCCTCTGGTTTTGACGAGTGGACCAACTATGTCAATACCCCACCTAGCAAAAGGACAAGGCGAACATACTGTAAGCATGTCTGTTGCAGGAGTATGAATTCTCCATCCATGTTTTTGACAGGAGTTGCACTTCCGAACTAACTCTTCAGCGTCATTCTTCATTGTAGGCCAATAGAAACCAGCTCGCGCGACCTTTCGAGCAAGTGCTCGAGCCCCCGCATGTTCGGCACATCCTCCTTCGTGCGCTTCCTTTAAGACCTTGATTCCCTCTTCTTGGGATAAACATCTTGCATCTGTTGGTAGAAAAGTTTTTCGATACAATACTCCATCAAGAATGTAGTAGAATCGAGCCTGTTTTTCCAATTTCTCGAGGTCTTTCGCCAGTCCACCTCTTACTCCTCCTAAAAAATTCAAAAAAAGGAGTTCTCCAGTCATGCTTGGCCAAGTCGACACTCATCACCTCGTTTTCCTTTCCTACTCCCGTAACTGTAATACTTCTCTTTGAACAATCCTGTAACGAACTCCCAATCTTAGCTAGATAATCCGCTCTCTGATTCTTGTTCCGAGGTATCTGTTCGATCTGAAGTTTTTCAAATTATTTCTCTATCTCTCTTATTTTCTGTACGTAAGAAATCATACGATCTTCTTTAACTTCACATTGGTTTAAGAGTTGTTGTGTCACCAATTGGGAATCTGATTTAACTGTCAGATCTCGAGCTCCAGCCTGTTCAGCTATTTTCAATCCCTGCAAAAAAGCTTCATATTCTGCCTCATTGTTAGATGCCTTAAATTGGAATTTTATGGCAAATTCTAACTCATCTTTCTCGGGGCTGATCAATAATATCCCTGCTCCTGCGCCCTGGCGGGATGGCGATCCATCTACAAATACTTCCGACTCTCTCTTGTCTTGTATACTGGTGGTTTCCTGAATAAAGTCTGCCAATGCTTGACCTTTTATGGCTGTTCGCGGTTCATACTTCAAATCGAACTGTCCCAGTTCAACGGCCCATTTTACTAGTCTTCATGATGCGTCTGGTTTTCCCAACACTACACTCAGCGAGTGATTAGTTCGCACTGTGATCCCATAACCCAAAAAATATGGCCTCAGCCTTCTTGCCGTAGTGACTAAGGCATAAGCGACCTTCTCTACCTCTGTGTAGCGGATTTCTGCCCCATGCAGAACTTTACTAATGAAGTATACTGGAAACTAGTCTCTACCTTCTTCACGGACGAGAACCGAACTGATCGATTCCTCTCCGATTGCCAAGTACACGACCATCACACTTCCTTTAACAGGCTGTTTCAACAAAGGGAGTGTGAGGAGAAAGGCCTTCAAATCTTCAAATGCCTTTTGACAGTCCGCATCCCATCTAAACCGACCATTCTTTCTCAAAATTTTGAAGAAAGGTAAACCCCTGTCCGCCAACCTGGATATAAATCTACTCAAAGCAACGATGCGGCCAGTTAGTGTTTGTACCTCTTTGATGGTTCGAGGGGGCATCATTCCTTGTATAGCTCGGACTTTCCCAGGGTTGACTTCTATTCCTCTGTTCGTCACCATATATCCCAAAAACTTCCCTGCTTTCACCCCGAACGAACACTTGGCTGGGTTTAATCGCATCCCATGCTTTCGGATCGTCATCATCGTTTCCCTCAAGTCCTCAGCATGTGTGTTCACCAGTATGCTTTTCACCAACATATCATCGACATATGCTTCCATGTTGCGCCCCAATTGGTGTTTAAACACTTCGTCCACCATTCGCTGATAAGTGGCTCCTGCATTTTTCAGACCGAACGGCATAACCGTATAGCAATACGTACCTGAAGAAGTAATAAAAGCCACATTGGGTTTATCTTCTGGATGCAACATGATTTGGTGATATCCTTGTGCTGCATCCATCATACTTAGCAGTTCGCATCCTGCAGTGGAATCAACCAGTTTATCGATCCGCGGGAGAGAATAATGATCCTTGGGGCAAGCTTTATCCAGATCCCGGAAATCGATACACATTCGCCACTTGTTTCCTGGCTTTGGGACTAGCACGACATTAGCCAACCATCGAGGATACTGGAACTCTTCGATATGCCCAATCTCTAGCAGCTTCTCGACCTCTTTCTTGATAATTTCATTCTACTGGTCCCCAAAATGCCTCAACTTCTGTTTAACTGGTCGAACATCAAGCTTGATATTCAACTTATGGACTGCTACTTCCAGATTTATACCCTTCATATCTTCAGGTTTCCATGCAAACAGGTCCACATTATCTTGGAGAGCAGCCACGATTTCTCCTCTAACTTGTTCCGACAATTGACTCCCGAGCCGAACTGAATGTCCTGGCAGCTCCGGGATTCATTTCATGCTCATCAATTCGCCCTCTTCAAATTCCACAGTCTTTGTTTCATCACCTTTTTTCAAACTTTTATCCCTTCCTTGATCAACAACGTCCCTCTGTTCGCTATGGCGTTTGCGCGACTCGGATTGTCGAACTGCGGCTACATAACAACACCGGGCAGTTTGTTGATCGCCATGAACAACTCCTACTCCTACCACTCGCCCTTCCTCATTTTCAACAGGGAACTTCATCATCAAATGGGCAGGTGAAATGACAGCAGCATACGAGCTCAGAGAAGGACGACCCAAGATCACATTGTATTGAGAGGGTGCATCCACTATAAGAAAAGTCATTGTTTTGTTCTGCCTCCATTCCCCATCCCCTAGCACCATAGGTAGTTGGACTTTTCCGTACACCGTTACAGATTCTCCTGCAAAACCATAAAGTGAAGTTTCCACAGATTTTACCTCCACTGTTGATCTCATCTTCTTGAAGCAATCCATGAACATAATGTCCACCGAGCTTCCGGTATCCACAAATACCCGCTCAATGTTAAAGCCTCCTATCTCAGCGACGATCACCATGGCATCAAACTGGGGGCTTTGAATGGCCACACAGTCGCGAACTCCAAACTCGATCGCCACCTCCTCGATAATCGAGTGAACCATATTCTGTTCTTGCTTGACAGAATTAAGTCTCACCTTTCGAGCTCTGTTGGAATCTCCATCTATTGGCCCACCCATAATCATGTGAATAGTGGGTCTTTCCTCCCGTTCAGGTCTAGCTCGCGCCGGTGGGGGTGGAGACGGAGGTAGTTCTTGCTGCTCCTGCCTTCTTTCCCGTCTCGGCTCGTTCTGATCGTTCTTCTGTTCACCGTTCGATCGAGTTCGACGGACAAAATGAGCTAATTTGTTTTCCCTAATTAGCCTTTCTAATTCATCTCGTAAATGCAAAAATTCATCAGTTCCATGCCCATATTCATTATGAAATCGACACAATTTACCGTTACCGAAGGTAGATGGCTTCTTCGGATTAGGACTCCAGGTCGACGGCCATTTCAGTTAGGGCAGATTCCATATCTCCATCAACACCTGTCCGGGTGGCATAGTCATGGGCGTGTATTGTTCGTACCTCCGCCCTGTCCGATTCTCTCTCAAGGGGGTGGAGCGAACCTTGCTCGCTGTTCCCCTCCATCTCTCTTTCTCGCTCCCTCCTGCTCCAGTTGCGGCCTGCTCATTCGACTCGAACTTCCCCTTTCTTCATTCGAACTGCTTCTTCCAAGTTAATGTATTTGGTAGATCTCTGTAACAAGTCATCGAAATTGCTGGGTGTTTTCTTAACCAGCGAAGTATGGAGATCACCTTCTTTTAATCCTTGGATAAAAGCACTAACGACCAAATCATCCGAAGCTTCAGGAGCTTCCAAAGTAGCAGCTGTAAATCTTTTGACATAGTTCCGCAAGGTCTCATCCCCTTTCTGTTTCACCCCGAACAAGGTTTGAGTAGATCGCCTCTGTCTCCTCGAACTGGCGAACTGATGCAAAAACAACTTTGACAGCTGTTCGAAGTTGTGAATCACCCCATCGGTCAACTGGCTGAACCATGTCTGAGCAGCCTTGGTGAGGGTAGTCGCGAACACCCTACATTTGATGTCATCCGAATACCGATGTAGCAGAGCGGTATTCTCAAACCTACATAGATGATCCCACAGATCAGTGGTACCATCGTAATCAAAATTTACCGGCCGAAAGGAGGCTGGCAGTTCATCCTCCATATCACCTCTTCAGAAAAAGGATTTCCCCTGGAACTCCGAGGAATCCGTCGAACAGTCTTCTGGACTTCTCTCAACTCCTTTCTGAGATCGTCCACCTTCTTGGACAGTTCGACATGTCCTCGCTTCTGGCCGCGAGGGTGGTCAGATTGACTCTCTTGTTCATCCGTTCGAGATTTATCACCTTCTAGCCCCTTTCGGGCGTGAATTTCAGTGTTGCCTTGTTGTGACTCGGCCCTTTGTTTCCCTAGAGCCCTCTGGACAGCCGCCTCTATCAAAGTCGAAAGTTCCTCCGGTGTCAAGGTGACAGTGCCGGGAGGATTCGCTGGTGCAGAACTTTGGTCCTCATCTTGTCGCATGGATTGTGCTCCTTCTTCTAACCTCCTTCGAGATCCTCTGGTATTCACCATCTTCATAATTCCTCAACGTCTTAAATACCCAAAGTTATGAAAGAAAATTCCCACAGACGACGCCAATTGATTTGTCCTTGCTTTTATCTCCTCGTTTTCCGGTGTCGATTGGAATTCTCCGATATCGATTGGAATTTTTCGATTTAAAAGACCTGCAAAAACAAAGAAACACCGGGGGTTTTTCCCGGTGAAGAGACTCCGACGCTCAAGTCAGTAATCTAGGAAAAAACGTTGATATTGCTCTTTTTCTTAATAACTATTGTGTATAGTATTGTGTGTGTGAAATAAGAAAATAAGGGTTATAAATACTCCCTGAAAAACGTGACAGTTAGGATTTCTCCGAAAAAGTGGGAAGTGGGCGAGATACTCGCGATCGTGGCGGTTGCTTCAAATTTGAATTAGTTCGTTCTGGATTCAGTTCGACATCTCAGCTTACAGTTCGACAGTTTAGCTTGCAAGTCTGATTAATTCGATCATGTTTTTTATAAAGTGCGAACTTCCTTGTTCGCCCAAAACGTTCTTCCTACTTCTCTGTTCTGTTCGCATTAATTAGCCTTCAAGTCGATTGGTTTCCCGGGGTAGTTCAAATGTGGTCAGTTCGACCACATCACATATGAACTTTTCTTGTTCTGAAACCAGGATCCAATCATGTGTGTGTATAGTGTGTGCTCCATGTGTAAAAATCATGGTGAAGATTCATCGTTGTTCAAGAAGATTAATAAAATTCACGACCATGGAGGATTGGATTCTAAAACGAACACGAGCAAATTGACAGTGAGAAAATTAATCTTGTCGTGTAAATCAACTTGAGATCAATTTTACGAACACAATAGAAAAGTAGAAATAAACTAATAAAAAATCACTAAAATTAATCAATATTTCCTTGAACGCAGAGGAAATTGGAAATTTAAATACCCCGAGTATCATCTAATTCTACATCAATCTTTAATTGAATAAATGAATGAATAAATAGTAGAAAAATAATTCCTATCTTAGAAAATAATAACGTTATACACAATTGCAACCAGATCAAGATATAGTTGAAAATTCCTATCCTCACCAAAGAATAAAGAGTTCATGGGAATAATGACGACTCATATTCATCACTGCTAAACTCCTTCCTCAGTTTCTGCGAAAACAAACGACAAGCATCCATGCTTAGATCTATGGCGGCAGAGAGCGCAACGAAGAGGGCGGCATCTGCCATGCACGTGACATGCAGTGCCCCGACTTGAACCACCGGTTTGCTCACTTTCCGTTCACCTTCAACGCTCGATCCCATCACGAACCCTCGTACTGCAGACTCATTTGACCTCACATTGTCAATGCAGAACTTGCCCCCTTTTTTGACACTCATTGTCCCCTGAGAAATGGGGATCCGACTAGAATCGGTCACGAGCTCAAACTTGTAGCCGAGGCCGTCTCTGAGCTCGCGCCAGGCCTCGAGACGGCCCCAGGGCTTCCAGCTACTGATGGAGACCCCGTTGGGGCGAAGAATGAGCCAGGCCCCAGCATTTGATCGAGAAACACGATCAGATCCTGGGGACCGGACAAATGGAGTTGTCATAGAGGCGGCGGCAACGGCTGATCCAGATAGATCGTAGACTATGATCATCCACCCTTTTCTTTCCCTTCCAATTCTCTCTGAACAAACTTGGCTTCTCATCGCCCACCCTCCCTTGTTAATGCTGAAATCTGAGGGTAGCGACCTGCTTTTATTTACCAAACCAGTGAGTTGTTTAAATCACTTACATATTTATCGATATAGAAGCAAATACATTGTCATATTTCAGTTTTGAGAGGCCAATCAAACTAGCCAATTTTCCACTGTCCATATTCAATGAGTGCTAATACTTAAGGCTTCGTTTGGATAGAGTGATTTGAAATCCAGAATTTGAAATGAGTGGATTTCAAATTCTCTCAAGTTGGAGTGAATTTGGAGAGAATTTGAAATCCACCAAAATGACTCTAAAATTAGCTCAAAATGAAAACCATGAATTTCAAATCCACGTCCATCCAAACATTACCGGTGGATTTGCTATCATGGATTTCAAACCCCTCCTCAAATCCACCCATCCAAATAGACCCTGAGTGTATTCATACTTAAAGAGTGAAACTATTAAATTGTGTAGAGGTATAAATATTACCACATATTATTAAAAGGTGACTATATGTTCAAGACATTAAATAAAGGTTATAAGTGGAGTAAGACTTCTGGGCACTTGGTGCACGGATTTGAGATCCGGGCACTCGGGCCGGATGCGGACTGGGCCGAGCTGGACGCTTCTTTTTTTTTTTTTTTCGGTACTTTGATTGTGACTTTAATGTTATGTTAGTTATACATTCATCTTATGTTGGTCATACCCTCATTTCCAAATTTTATATCTTTAGTTTAAAACCGTTGACCTAGCAGTCATACGTTCATGTTATGTTAGTCATACCCTCATTTTCAGATTTCATGTATTCATGTTATGTTATGTTAAATACACATTCATAAATGTATGACTGACATAGTATGAAGGTACAACACATTGAACGAATTTTTAGTGGGTTTGAACACATCCACCAAATGTGTTCAAGCACGTGAAAACCAAATATACAAAGAAATTGGTGATAAGTACGTAGGGAATGCAAGGAGTAAATGACAGAATAATTAGATTTTTAAGACCAAATCTTAGCACATGCAAAGAAATCAATTGGTGGTTACAACAACAGTTGATTATACAGTGGGCTTATCATTTGTCTGTTTGACCAAATAATAATCAGATTCCAACCAACAACAAATTAATACAAATCATATTCCCTATTCCACATGTCTTTGTAACGTGTGTTCCACATTTTAAAACACGTTAAATTAGTTTTTAAAACAAAAATGGGTATCAATTATAATATATTTTAATATCAAAAATAAATAATTTTAATGTGCTATACAAGTTGGACATGATTTTTGGTACCGAGGATGATATCTGAAATAAATATACCCCATAAAAGCAAACTTCTCTTTATTAAAAATAACTTCTTTTTGCCTACCCTTCCTTTCAATTCTCTTTTTCTACCACAAAGGAAACAATTTAAGCAGATTTTTTATAGCACCAAAAATTACCAATTTGTTTGTAAATTAATTGAAATTCACAATATAGGAATGTGCAGTAATCAATTAATTTTTAGCAAGAAAACGAGAAATTAGAAGCTTAGAACAAAAAATTAGGTCTCAAGAATCACAATCTATGAGGCAAATATTTCATCCCATCCATTCTACATTGTTTTCAAGTCCACATATGCTCCCAAATTTCTTCAGACAGACTCCTAAAATGAGTGACTTATGAAGCTAAACATTAAACTAGCCATTTGTGTTTGACATAGTATTCCCTCCGTCCCGATCTAATTTGTTTATTTTAACCAGGCACGGAGCCTAAGAAAATACAGTTGACTTTGATTGAATGTGTTAACTTTATGTTTTTTGCACTTTAATTAGAATTTAAAAGGGGAATTGGGGTGACAATTTTGTAAAATGACAGAAATATAGGGGTAAGGAGGAAATTTTTCTTTTGTCATTTATGAGTTAACAAATTAGAATAGGACAAAAAAAAATGACAAATTGGCAAATTAGGCCGGGACAGAGGGAGAATCATTTTTGTCTTGTCAATATCATCACAAATATCTTTTAATTACCAAAAATGATAAAAATACTTAACTTAGAATAGAATCGTTAGACCCTTGTTCTATTTCCTTCCCACGTTAGGATTAAAACAAACAAATAAGGATAGTCCGCTGCTAATTGAAAGATTTTAATCTGAATTTGTTTTCTTGGTTGGTAGGGTCAGATACAATTTATCATACATATAAACGAATAAGGAACTACTATCATCATGAATTCTAAAAGAGATATGTATATATACACGTATATATATTAAGAGTGACACTTGTGTGCCCCAGAGCATGATGTCCCCAAATTAATCATCATATGGTGTTAAATATATATTCTATAGGTATCATTTATATACTCTACAGGTATCACATGAATACTCTTATATACATATGATGCCTGTAGGGTATATTTATAACACCAAAAAAATATAACACCTATAGAGTATATATAAAACACCTGAAAAACATGTATATAACACCTAGATCCGTGCCCCTATGTGTGCCATTGACATATAAGTTTTTATCATATATAAATAATAGTCATTATTTCGTAATTCATCACTTACCTTAATTATTTTATTTGATATTTTGATTTTAAAAATCGAATTAAAGTTGTTTGATTATATTTTTTAGATTCGGCTAAGAAATGACAACACTTTAATGACAAAATAAAAAGAAATGCAACCAAAAAGAAAAGTCAACATCTATAATTACTTAAGTATTACTTTTTAAATTATCAAAAAATAAAATATCGCTTTTTAAATAAAACCGCAAAGAAAAAAAATGCTCTGAATGATTGAATCAATTATCGTACATAAATATAAATATTTGTTTTTGGAGAAAAATAAATAAATTTTAATCAAAAACCATAAATTCCAGAGAGGATAATATTAATAGACAGTCTGGCAACAGTGGCGACTGGTGAGTCCTACATCTGGATCAAAAAATCGCGAAATATCGGCGAAATATCACTGATATCTCGCCCAAAAATGATGTTTGATATAAAAATGGGGTATTGTATTTTTTCATCAAAATATCACCGATATATCGACAATTCGTGTTTCGATTTCCATGAGATGAAGGAAGAAAAAGATGGGTTTGGCCGGCTACATCCCACTTGCCGGCTTTATGCACAACCAAACTCCATAGTACGGCCTACGTTAGCAAATAATTCTCTAAAATGCGCCGGGGGGGTGCATGATAATATAGATGACTCACCGTAATCTATTATTGGGATCAGCGCTGAACTTGCAGCTGAAAACCGGTTGCCGAATATTCCCCTGAATCTGGAACACGACAGGGCTACACTCCGGTTCACCTCCGAACTGGAACACGAACCGCGGATCCGGTTCAGATCGGACACTCATGTGAAGCCGCGCCACCGGTTCGCCGCCGCCTCTGCTACCCAGCTTCATCCACCCGTTTTGGTAGACGCAAGCCCTCGCCTGCGCATTACCGACGTTGACACACACCTGGACGGAGCCCAGCAGCTTGCTGCCGGTGACCCCACACGTGCGGCCCATACGACCCGTGTAGACCGAGATTTTGAGGGTTAGGAGAGGCCTGCATGAGAGACTGCGGAGTGTGTCGGGGTCGAGGTGGAATCCGGGGGCGGAGGTGGAGGATTCCGGCGGGGAGGCGGTGGAGGCGCCACTGCAGAGTGGGATGAGGGATGTCTGGGAAGGGAGGTTGTTGATTTTGAGCTTGGCGTAGCAGGGGGTCGCCGAAGGGTGGACACCGCCGGAAGCGGCGGCGGTGGGGCCGGTGGTGGAAGGGAGTTTGAGGGCTAGTGATTCCACGATTAATCGAACAAATGGGCATGGATCCATTGGAATATTGTAGGGAACAATGTGAGCCTTCAGTTGTGAATTGGTGTGGAGAAGATTAGAGTGTTGATTTTTGGGAAATTTCTCTCCCTCTCTCCTTTTCTGATTTGCTGCAAAATGTTTTGAGAAAGTTATAGACTTGAGAAGTTGCTTTACCAAACCACAATTTCTCGTCAATATCTCGCCAAGACATGCAACCGAGGAGAGGTTCACTGTTATTTCACAGTAGGTAGAGTATCCTGCGTTACACAGCGTGTTATATATATTTATTTTTATGAATATCAGCACATGCATCGCATGTGGAAGATAAATTATTTAAATTAAAAATATTATAATACTGTTAACCTTAAATAATAATTTTTTTATAAGAATATACAATCTATATTAAATTAAATTAAATTAAAAAAAGTATAGTAAATTAGAGTCCTACTTATAATAGAACTCTATATGATTTTGGTTTGGAATTCTTTTGTAAAATTATTTAAATATGAAAATTATAAATTACTATTATAACCTTAAATAAAATCTTTAATAAGGATATATTAGGCAATCCATATTTTGTAAGAAATATTCATACTTTTATATAGGTAATAGATATAGTAATTTAAAATTATAATACCATATATAACGTGATTATTAGAAGGGAGGACTACCCACATGGCAACCATTTCTAAACACACCCTATAATAAAATAAATAAATAATTATTATAACTAAAAGACTAAAATATCCTTCTATTCTTATATTAATAATAGATTTTTCTCCTCCTTTTACATTTGCAAACATCAACATGAGCTTTCAACAGTGACAATGGCGGCAAATCCTCGATCAAGAGCAAAAAAGAGATTGAAGATCCCAAACCATTACTTCATAGCCCAGTGGAAAGAAAAATGGTTGAAAAAAAGAAAAATCAAAAGAAAGCCGGAAAAACACACAATTTGCATGTGTTCAATCGAACAAGTGAGGCTTGTTTGTTCCTTCTCTTGTTATATTCGACCCTGGTTGGCCGAACACACTGAAACATGTTCGACCACCATGGTCGAACAATGCTCTCGAATTTTCTTCTTTCGAACTTTTTTATCTTTCCCAAATTTCTTCTTCGAAGAAAAGAGAGCTAGAGGGACAGAGAAAACAACGCACTCAAACCAAATGATAGATGAAAGTAAAGAAAGAGAAGTTGGGAGGAGAGATAGACCACTTTGATTTCAAAAGAGAGAAGGGGGAGGTTTAAGGTTTTTTTTTTTCCTCCCTTTTCCAAAGAAAGGGTTTAATTTGGATTAAATGGGGTGCTAAGTTGTTGAAGTTATAATAATTTGGGAAAAAAAAATTAATCCTCTATGTTTACCACATTAGATTTTTAGTTTTTTAACTTTCAACTTTTGATTTTTAGTCATCTATGTTTATCATTATTAGATTTTTAGTCTTCTATCTTTCAACTTTTGATTATTAGTCATCTATATTTATTTCATTAGATTTTTAGTCCTCCAATTTTTAACTTTTGAATTTTAGTCCTCCATGTTTAAAAAATATCATTGTTATAAATTTCAAAACTAGTAAAATATGAAAAATATCACGGGATTAAGCTTTTTTAAAATATAAGTATAAATATTTGTAATTTAAAATAATAATATATAAATTTATTAGAATAAATTTAAGTGATATATTTATATATTTTACATATATATAGATATTTCAATTTTCTAGAATAATTTTTACAATAATCCACTATTAAAAAAACTTTATGAATTTGATAAAACAATTTTATTATTGAAAATGATTTTCATAAATTATAGAGCAACCATCACAATATAAAATAATGATGAAAAAAAATACAAAATATTGTGAAACATCAAAGTCAATTTTACTATGGAAAATAATTTTCTTGAATCGTGTTCTTCACAATTCAAAGTATTCAATTAACAATAAATATATATAAATGTTGTATTTTGATACTAAGAATTTTTAGTGGAATTAAACAATGGATTTGATGCAATCTATGTATAACCTTTTTAACACCTTATTTCAAAAACTTATTTCCAAGAATAATGAAATTTATTCTTGACAATGTTTGAAATATAAAATCAGTATTTTTGACAATAGTCTTAAAAAACAAAAACAAAAATGAAATTTATCTTGTAGTGTATTACTTTTAAATCTATAAAATCTCTAATCCAAAATTAGAGACTCTCGACCCAAATTTCTACACAAAATAATTTGAACTGACGAAATAATATAATATTACATAGCAATAAGAATAACCAATATACAATACTAATAAAATAATACATATTCTGAATTGTTCTTCTTCAAATTACAAATAACAATAACTTAAATCATTAAAAAATGAACACTATGGTCATTAATTATTGATCCAAACTACAAATATCTCGAAAATCAATTCGTAACCAAATAAATATACATAAAGAAGAAGAAACAATCCACTAATCCAAGAAAACATAATGTTTGGAATGCAGAATTTGAGAAATTGTGAATGGAAAAGGTGTGAGTGAATTCCAAGTTCATTCTCTCATTTTATAGTGGATGATATGCTTATTAAATATGGAATTAGTGCATTATTTATGATATGATCATAATTGATTGATATTGTGATTACATAATTTTAGGTTGTCTTTTGAAAAATATAAAATTTTAGATCTTTTATATAAGTTAAAAAATATACATTTATTCGACTGAATACAATATTATATCATCTTAAAAATTAATAAACATTCCAAATCCAAAATATGACATAATAAATTGATTCTCATAAACTAATAGTCTTCCATATATGTTGGTTCCCAGTGGCAGTAGGCTTAGATGAGGGGGGTGAATAAGCCTACTCAAAATTTTCAAACTTTTCTCCAAACGAATGTCTAAATCACAGAAGGCAGGTAGCTACTGAGCTTTCTCCTTCAAATAGGTTACTGCTTGAGCAGTTACCTTAAGACTTAGTGAAAACAGAGAATGCACAGTGGAAATAAACTTTAAAACAGTGCGTTTTCTAAAAACCTTTTCAACAGGATGTTATGACAGATAATATCAAAGATATAATAGATTAAGCAAAGATAGAACAGGCAGTAAGCTAAGCGATAAATAGGGAACAACAACTTATAGAGGTTCGAGGAACTTTGTTAAGTGATAGTTTGAATTACAAAGATACTGCTTAAACAAACTAAACCTAACAAGAACTGTCAGTCTATCCCACACAGTGACCGAATTCTCAATGCACACAAAGAGCACTTGTTTTACTATCTAAAGCGAAAACACTTGATCAGGAACAACCTCCGATCAAGTGACTCCTACAGTCTAAAAGGATAGAAAAGAGTTTTCTTTAACAAATGGTGGCACCAAGCTTTGAGCAGTATGCTTTTGAACAGAGTATGCTTGTTGCGATTTAAACTGGACTTGAAACTATAAGATATGAGAGATTTGAATGAGTGATTGATTGCTTTTATGCATGAGTTTCAGGTTATTTTCAAGTCCCGGTCTTCTTCTATTTATAGGCGCGAGGATTCTGCCCGTTGAAGAGAGCTTCCTCCTGTGTAGCGTGCTTAAGGTGACGTGGCTTCTTCTATTTGGCTCGTACGCGATTCTGTTGCGGTTGTACACCTCTGTAGCTGCGCCCATCATATCATTCTGAGCATCGTCCTTTCATTCTTTATGTTCCTCCAGATGGCGCTCTTTGATTAATTCGTACTTGATTGTGTCTAACGGAAACTCAGAGTGCTCAATCCGAGGTAACTGCTTCATAAAAAGGTTCTCGCTGCTTCTTTGTCTTATTCGGCCAGCTTCCTGCTTTGTATTAACCTTCCAAAAGGTTGTTGTTTTCTTCTATACTTGGTCGATTTTGTGATTATTCTCGGGCAGCATCCTATTGCAGCATCCTCCAAGGGTTCCTCCCAGTATCCTGCTGCAGTGACCTATACTTGGTCAATTTTGATCATTTTGGGCAGCAAGGTCTTCATCCATCTTCAAGCTTTAATCTTCGTCTTCAAGGCTTCTGATCCTAGTCTAAGCAATTACAACTGAATCTAAATACATAGGATCCTAGGCCCTATCTATTACATGTTTTATCCTCATCAAAATCTATACATAGTTTCTTACAATTTCCCCCTATTTTATGATGACAAAACTCCTTTAAGAGGATCAAAGACTTGAATTTTTTTTAAGGAAGAACAGTCAGTAACCAAAAGGGAAAATCAGAAGAATTAAGTTCACGAGTAGTGATCTTTCAGAACTGAATTTTAATTTTATTGAGATAATAATAATCATAAGAAAAAGATACAAGGATAGAGAGCGAAAACAGATAAGCATATACAGAGAGCTAGGGGAGAGAAAGCATCCTTCAGATCTTCAACCAGGATGCTCGTTTCTTCTTTTCGTTCCGGGAGCCTTTCACCAGTTAAGGATAGATTCCTGGTAGGTAGGCTCCAGCATCCTCTTCATCTTAGAGGTTTCATCGTACCTAAGCCAGAAGTCTTTATAAAACGAAATAACTTCCCCCTTTTCCATTCAGCTTCGCAGCCTTACTTGAATGGGGAGTACTCCTTTGCTGGCGAGTTCTCTAAACTTTTGAAGACCTTCCCTATGGGATTTTCCTCTTATCAAAGTAGACTCCTTGCACAACTTCATGTAGTACTTCAGGTACTCGATCCTTTTATGGTTTTCAATCTGCAGGTAGAAAGGATTGAAGGTAGTAGGCAGGTCGAACTTGGGGAAATTCCACTCTTGGAATCTTGAGCTTCTAACATCGGGTCTCCCATCAAGAAAAAGAATCAGGGAGTCTGACATCTCAAGTTCATTCTCTACCAGTATCTCGAGGTCAGATTGCTTCTGAGCTGGATATGAAATTGAGAGGCTCTCTTTGGTAGACTTCTCAATTAGCTGATCCATTCCTCTGTACATTTCATCGACCTTCCTCCTCTTTTCCTCCCTTTCTTCGTGGCCTCTTCGCAAACCTGGATGCACTGTTCCTGAGACAAATTCGGATTTTCTCTTTGTTCCGCTGTCTGAGTAACCTCGGGCTCCTCCTCCTCTGCTTCCTCCGTCTCCGCCAGTATATCTCTTCTCGGTACAATAGCTAGCTGTATGCATAATAGATTGTGATGATTGGAAGTTAAGAATGCAGACACATCTCTCTACTATGCATGATGAGATGTGGTATGTTATCACTGATGGACCACCAGTCATCACCAAGCCAAACCCAGTTTTTACAAGAGCTGTGGAAGAAGCGGCAAAGGATATAGAAGATGCAGATGTGATTCCTCACTCTCCAGTTATTGAAAAGCCTAGAGAGGAATGGACACTGGAAGAAAGGAAAAGATCAAACTTGGATAATGTAGCCAAGAATACCTTGTTCACCACACTGGACAAAGGTACCTTCAGCAAAGTCAAGACTTGGAGAACTGCCAAAGAAGTATGGAACAAGCTTGAACAAATCTGTAAAGGAATTGAGCTAACCAAGGAGAACAAAGTCTCCACTGCAACTCAACTCTTTGAGTTATTTGAAATGAAACTATGAGAAACTCTTGAGCAACTCGATCTGAGGTTCACTAACATAGTGAACGAGCTGGAATCCCTGGAAAAATATTACACTCAAAGAGAGAAAAACATGAAAGTGCTGAGATAACTACCTGCAGAATGGGGCAGCAAGACAACGACCATGAGAGTGTCAATGGACTTAATGTCCATGAGTACCTCCGATCTCTTCTCAGACCTTAAAACCTTTGAGTTTGACATCAATCAAAAAAAGAAGGAAGTAGAAGAAAACAACTCAAAGGTTACTACTCTAACAGCAAGAGTATCTAGGGATGCTGGAAAAACAAGCAGCAGTAAACAGATAGTGACCTTTGAAGTAGATGCTGAAGAGGATATGGTCTTGCTGATGAAGAAATTCAAGAAGTTCTTCAAGAAGTATCCCGGAGGCAACTTTCAAAAGAAGAAGCAATCTCCTCAACCATAAGCTGACACATAAAGAAAACCCACTATAAGTGACACTAATATGTGTTATAATTGCAGGAAGCTAGATCACTATGCCAGAGAATGCCCCTACCCAAAAGTACATCGATATCCTGAAGAAGAAAGACAAAGAGGAGAGAAAAGAAAAGCTTTGAAAAACAGAAGTTGAGAGCCTTGATAAGTGAATCTGAAGTTGTGAAGACAACAAGTTCTGAAAAAGAGGAAGCAAGAGAAGTAACTTCCTCAGACAGTGACTCTGATAGCTCTATATCAGAAGAGTAAGCTCTTATATGCCTGATGGCCAACTCTGAAGAGCACAACAATGAAATAGAGGTAA
Source organism: Scutellaria baicalensis (assembly GCA_005771605.1). Lineage (NCBI taxonomy): Eukaryota > Viridiplantae > Streptophyta > Magnoliopsida > Lamiales > Lamiaceae > Scutellaria > Scutellaria baicalensis. The sequence goes on from CM016727.1 coordinate 27,227,403, forward strand.
CCCTCGAAACCTCTATTTCAATTAAGGAAGAAAGGTTGAACATGATCATTGCCCTTAGGCAGATCATGAGTGACTTTGAGTAGATAAACTCAGCCCATGAGGAGCTTAAGAAAGAAAACAAACTACTTCTAAGAGAGCATGTTGCTATGTCTTTCACTCTAGACTTAGATAAACTGAAGACACAAGCATGCAGTGACCTTAGAAAAGAAGTAAGCAAGCTCAGACTGCAAGTCACTAAGCTAGAAAGTGAGAAGAGAAGCTTAACTGCCACAATAAATACCTTTAACAAGTCCTCAAAAGACCTGGATGCACTTTTGAACATCCAAAGAAGCTTTAACTGGACTAGGGTATAGTGAGGAAGCTTCTACCTCATATGCAAAAAGGACAGGAGCACCTAAGTTTGTACTTGGAGAGACCCTTCATTTAGAAGAAGAGACCATACAAATAGGGAAAGATGCCCCTCTCTCAAAAAAGATGGAGTAAGCCTGTTAAAAGCAAGCGGCGGCAGCACAATCAGTATCCTACAAGCTGTAGCAAACAGCAACATCAAGGTTGGTTTCAGATGAAGCAACCTCCACCTGTTAGTACTATGACCTACATGTCTAAATCTAAAGGAGCAAGTGCTCCAAGAGTGTACAACAGAAGAGCACAACAAAGTGGTATAGGTTACACACAACACATACTGCACAGTTTCCCAAGGTTACAAATAGTAGAAGGAAAACCAAGCAAGCTTACAAACAAATCAATTGTTGTAAAACACATTTGGGTTCCGAATAAGACTAACTTGAAAGGACCCGTACAATTATGGGTACCTAAAATTAAGTGATGTTTTTGTAGGAATCCTTGCCAGGAAGCAGTAATGAAGTATGGTACATTGATAGTTGCTGCTCAAGACACATGACTGGTAACAAGGAACAACTGTCAAGCTTCCAGGCCATAAAAGGACCCAAGGTGGTATTTGGAGATGACTCCAAAGGCAGCACCAAGGAAATTGGCAATCTAGTGAAAAGAAGCACATGCATAAATGCAGTATCATATGTGCAAGGATTGAAGTACAACCTGCTTAGCATAAGTCAATTCTGTGACAAAGGAGACTCAGTTGAGTTCACACACAACAAGTGCCTCATCAAGGACAACAACACTTAAGAAGTTAAGCTCACTGGAACAAGAAAAGGAAATATCTACGTAGCTGACTGGAACTTCGTGAAGACAACAACCTGCTTTATTGTAAAGAGTACTCTAGAAGTGAGCTGGTTGTGGCACAAAAGGATGAGTCACTTGAACTTAAAGACAATCAACAAATTAACAAGAAAAGGCCTTGTTAGAGGTTTACCAGATATTGTCTACAAGAAGGAGAACATTTGTGGAGCATGCCAAAAAGAGAAACAAGTCAAGAGCACATTCAAGAGCAAGCTCAGGAAGTTAAAAGACAGAATACTGGACTTACTTCACATAGACCTGTTCGGACTGGACTTACTTCACATAGACCTGTTCGGACCAGTAGATCCCATCGGCATAAGTGGAAAGAAGTACTCACTAGTTATAGTAGATGACTACTCAAAATTTTCTTGGACACTGTTCCTAGACAAGAAGTCAGATACACAACAGAGGCTGCCTGAAGTTTTGAATAGGATTCAGAATGAGAAGAGTTTGAGCATAGTGAAGATCAGAACAGACGGAGAAACTTAATTTACTAATAAATTCATTGAAAGCTACTGCTCTGACGATGGAATCAAGCATGAGTACTCAGCAGCAAGGACACTATAACAGAGTGGAGTAGCTGAAAGAAGAAACCGAACCCTAAAGGAAGCAGCCAGGACCATGCTGGTTGAAGCTGAAATACCTAAGGCTATGTTTGGAAGAGAATTTCAAAGGCAGGATTTTGGACTTCAAAATCCTAAACTATGTTTGTTTTCAATTTTAAAATTGGATTACAATATCCTGACATAATCATTACAACCTATATTTAATCATTCAATCATTAATAAATACATTTTTTCACAATAAAACTATTATATCAATATAACTTTTTACATTAAAATATTATATTCACCCACCTTTCCCAGCATTGATTTGACATCTACAATATAATCTTATCCTACTAAATACTCAAACAAACATTCATTTTCACTATTCATCTTTACTACAAAATCCAGAATTTCAAGGTCAGAATTTCACCAAACCCATTAAAATCTCTTCCAAACACACCCTAAGAGATTTTGGGCAGAAGCAACCAACACAATATGCTATACTCAAAATAGATGCCTAATCAATAAGGATTTAAATAAAACAACATATGAATTATGGTATGTTTGGCTATTCACCAAATGTGTCTTACTTTCATATTTTTGGTTGCAGGTGCTACATTTTGAACAATGGAAAAGAGTATCTGAAGACCTTCGATGCTAAATCACATGGAGAAGTATTCTTAGGATACTCCTCTGTAAGCAAAGCCTTAAGAATCTTCAACAAAACAACCTTGATTGTGGAAGAATCTATGCATGTGGTTTTTGATGAACCCCACTGCAGTAACACTGCTGATGTTGAAGGACTAAGAGAAAACTTTAATAAAATCAACATCAACAACAAGAAGGTTCAGTACATAGATGTGATTCAAACCAACTTGTTGAATGAAGATAATGAGCAAATACAGAGGAGTAAGCAAGCTGAAGGGTTAGAGCAACCAGATGAGAGAAACAGACAACTTGCAGAGGTACATGAACCTGAAAGACAGTAACCCATAGACATTCAGCAAATAGTGGAAAAAGGGCAATCTACAGTCAGCCAACCAAATATATCAGAAGATGAAGCATGAAGAAACTGGCTAAAAGATCACCCAAATGATCTAATAATTGGAGATTCTAGAGTTAGGGTGAAGACCAGAAGAGCCAAACAGCAGGAAGCTATGTTTGCGTGCTTCATTTCACAGGTTGAGCCCAGAAGCATGGAAGAAGCGCTAGAAGATACCAACTGGATCCAAGCTATGTAGGAAGAATTAAACGGATTTGAAAGAAATCAAGTCTGGAATCTTGTGGAAAGACCAACACATAATAGAGTTATAACCAAATGGGTGTTCAAGAACAAATTAGATGAAAAATGTGAAGTTGTTAGAAACGAAGCAAGATTGGTAGTAAAAGGTTACTGCCAAGACGAGGGCATAGATTTTGATGAGACCTTTGCCCCAGTAGCAAGACTTGAAGCTATAAAAATCTTTCTTGCATGCTTCACATAAGAATTTCACTGTATACCAAATGGATGTGAATAGTGCATTCCTCAATGGACTCTTAGTGGAAGAAGTATATGTGAAGCAACCTCCTGGATTTGAAGATGACCCAGAGAAGAAGGTGTGAAAGCTAAGGAAAGCTTTGCATGTATTGAAGCAAGCTCGAAGGGCATGGTATAGTAACTTGTGGAAAATGGATTCAAGAAGGCCAAGGTTGATAAGAACCTATTCAGAATTCAAGATGGAGACAACATTCTTCTTGTGCAAATATTTGTGGATGACATTATATTTGGATCAACCAACAGAGATATTTGCAAGAAACTCTCAGAATTAATGCATCTGAAATTTGAGATAAGTATGATGGGAGAATTTAGTTTCTCTCTCGGATTACAAGTGAAGCAACTTGATCAAGGAACATTCATAAATCAGATGAAATATAAAAAAAAACTGATCAAGAAGTTTGGATTGGAGAATGGAAGCACAGTAAGCATCCCAATGACTAACTCAACAAGCATGCACAAAGATGTAGAAAGAAAGCCAATGGATATTACAAAGTACAGAATATTGATTGGATCACTACTGTATCTTACAGCAAGCAGACCCGACATCATGTTTGCATTAGGCATATGTGTAAGATATCAAGCAGCACCCAAGGAATCTCACATGTCTGCAGCGAAGAGAATCATAAGATATCTCAAAGGGACAGAAGATGTAAACTTGTGGTATCCCAAGGATGGTGGTTTTAAACTGATAGGTTACTCTGACTCTGATTTTGCAGGATGCAAAATAGACAGGAAACACATGAGTGGAACATGTTAATTCCTAGGTAACAAACTTGTTTCTTGATTTTTCAGGAAGCAAACATCAATATCGAGCTCTACAGCGGAGGCAAAATATATTGCTGCAGGAAGTTGTTGTGCTGAAATACTATAGATGCAACAGGAACTAAGAGATTATGACATCATTGAGAAGTAGACCCCTATCATGTGAGACAACACAAGTGCTATAGCCATCACTCACAATCCAGTTTTCCACTCCAGGACAAAGCACATTGATATTCGACATCACTTTATACGTGATCATGTGGAAAAGAAAGATATCTCTCTTGAGAAAATTCATACCGATCAGTAGCTAGCTGACATCTTCACAAAATCTCTATGTGAATCTAGATTTTCCTTTTTAAGAAGTAATCTTAGAATTATAAAAATCACATAAAAGGAAAAGTATATATTAAGGGGGAATTTTTCTTTGAGACTAACATTTCATGCAACTAAAGTAACCTAAGGTTACTCTACATGTTACTTCTACGAGAGAATATAGGAGGGTAGCTGTACCACAAAGTCTACTCCAGGAGACAACATTTATTGAAGAAGTATTTATTTCTCCAAGAGTTATACATAACAACCTAAAAGGGAATTTAAGGAAACAATCAAAGCAAGAAATAGAAATAATTTGCGACGTGGAAGCATTTAATACTGGAAAGCAGCTTTGTCAGAAGATTGTCGATGGAATTTGCAACTTAGTCCCTAGACTAACAGCTTACTACGGAGAAAACCCCTCAAACTAGTGCAACCGTTAGATCATCTGATGAGAGAGAAACCACTAATTGTAGCACATTAAATCAATCAAGGAGTATTTCCATACATATATACTCACAATCTCTCTCTCCTCTATCCCTTACTCTCTTATTTTCTTACTCTCTATCTCTCAAACACAGTTGCAGTTCATATCTAACGAATAGATGACAAGCATTGTCGATGGAAGGATTGTCAATGCAGGCGTTGGAGGGAAGCTGATGAAGGAGATCCTTAACTGTCTCCAAGATACCAGGCTTATGGGACTCTGCTCGACAGTCCAATAACCTTATGATGAAGCTTTGGTCGCTAAGTTTTACAAGCGAGCCAAATTACAGACTGCACACTGTTGAAGGACGTGTTTGACCTACCAAGTAAGGGAATGTCACCAGGAGAACTTTTTGTCTACAAGGAAGAAGAACTTGAGGCGTGCTGGATGACATTTACTGGAAAAGAAGTCTCTGAGATGTCACACAGGTGCCTTCAGAAGTTTTGTAAAATTGAATATGAGTTATTACATGATATTTGTGTACATATTGTTGAGAACCGTTCTGGTGTATATAATCATTGCGCAAACCTTAGATTTAGGATCATGATGGCTATCACGAAGAAAGAAAAAGGTGAACTAGGAACAATTTGTGCTGGAATACTTGGGGAGGAAGTTGTGGAGGAGGTTGGAAAGAAGTCGTATGGTTTGGTACTCAACTACCCTGTTAGGGAGCCCTCAGATACAGTTTGGAGAAGGGAAAGCCTATCCTGAAGGGTAAGTACTTAGGAGTTGGCAAGATTTTCAATGGGGAAGAAAAAACAGGCCAAGAAGGTTGCTGTTGTTGAGGAGGAATGAAGTGATGAAAGTTCATCGAGTGAGGAGGAAGGAGAAAACCTACCCCACCCCTACCAAAATATGTCTCTAAGAGTAAGCCCAAACCCATCAAGCCAAAAGCCACACCAAAACCTCGAGACCCTAAATAGAAGGAACATGAAGCCCAACATGATATCGTTGAGATAACTGACTCTCCACCACAAACCCAATAATCCAAGAAAGTCATCCAAAAAGTACCAAAAAGGATCCTTAGGAGGAGGATTCTGATAGAGGAACTGGAGCCTGGGGAGTCCTGCATTGAACATTTTGACAACCAGCAACCTACACCTCAACCCGATAGTTTACCCTAACCCTCACCCCCAACCGAGCCTACATCCCTACTTCTACCCCCACCTGCCTCCAGTATGGATGATGCCCTTCCAGATGAGATCATGGATAGGGTTGTGGATATGGAAAGGGAGGCCTCTACAGCGGTTGAGACTGTTACAGGTGAAGCATGAGAAGAAGAAGAAGACAAGGAGGATGAAGAGGAGGTTGTTTTGAATGAAGGAAAAGTAAGGGCTGATTTCAAACTGCTGTTGAACAGGTACATTGAATGGTGGAATAAGAGACATCTACCCTTTGATGTCCTTATACAGTGCCCTGAAGTCAGTGAAGAAGAAGCATGAGCATGTAGATTGGGTAAGAGAGACCAATCTGCATGTCCTTCTGGAAAGCTAAATTTTAAAAAATGTTGAAAAATGGTTGTGGAAAGAATACCTAGAGCAAGCCAAGGAAGAAGCTCAACTTACTGCTGCTAAAGCTAACCAACCTCTTGTTGCTGAAGAGCCCGCGCCTATCTGACCAAGGTCTATCAAAGGTAAAACAGTAATTGAGGTTACTGCACAAGAGACTAAGCTACCCACTTCGGACCCTGCTTGCCGATGCTATACGCGCAGGAGATGAGGAAGCCTTTGCGGCTAAGCAGGCTGAAGTCTTTTGTCCACACAACATCCTGTGTGGATCCTGTCTTTAGAGGGAGTAGGAAACTTAGTAGGCTAGTGAGTCCTTAGAGTCAATTTTAGTTGGATTGAGTCATGTAAATCTAAAAGCACTAGTGGATATCTTCCTTGTGAAGGAGAAGAGAGGATGTAGAAGGGTTACACCACCTTTGAACCTTTATAAAGCTTTGTGTTCATTTACTGCTTTCAACATTCATATCTTATATCAGTTGCATGCATGTTTATGACTTTGTTATTATGTGCTTATCTGAGAATCTAGCATATTAACTTCATTGTTAAAAGTGTTAGAATTTATCTACTGAACTCTCTATTCTTGAACAACTCCGCTGTACACAAAAACTATGAGTGTAAAGCTGCAACAACAAGTTTGTTATAAGCAGAATGCTAGATTGCCAAACTGCTACAAGCAAAGATAGCTTACAGCAGCTTGCAGCGAATAAGGAAAAAGCGTGAAAAAGAGAGAGGTTCATTCACCCCCCTCTGAATCTATGCAACCACTTGGGACCAACAAGTCATATTAGAGTGAGTTGGGTTAAAAACCAACTCATCTGATTGTCTACCTAGATCCACCCAAGACCATATCTCTGCTTTGTGACTAAGTGTTGTTTTCTGCTTTTATTCATTGTGGATTCTCTGTATGCTAAGTTGCCGATGTTTACCATTGAGGATTATGATGATTGGAAAATAAGGATGCAGACACACCTATCAGCGATGCATGATGAGATGTGGTACGTTATCATGGAAGGGCCTCCCACCATTACAAAGCCAAACCTGGTGTTTGCTAGAGTAAAGAGAGAGGAAACTATGGAGAAGGATGGTAAAAAAGACAAGGATGACGATGAAGGTGAAGTAGCTGAAATCGAACTATCCAGGATGTAACTGTATATTGAGAAGCCCATGCAAGAATGGACTACTGAAGACAGGAAGAGGTCCAACTTGGACAACATAGCGAAGAACACATTGCTTCTCACCTTAGACAAATGAACACTCAGCAAGGTGAAGACATGTAAAACCGCTAAGGAAATTTGGGATAAGCTGGAACAAATATGTGAGAGAACAGAGCTCACCAAAGACAACAAGATCTCTAATACCACTCAAAAATTCGAACTGTTTGATATGAAAGCAAATGAAACCTTAGAACAACTTGATCTGAGGTTTACTATAATCGTGAACGAGCTCGAGTCTTTAGGAAAGAGCTACTCACAGAAGAGAAGAACGTGAAAGTTCTCAAAGCGCTGCCAGCAGAGTGGGACAGCAAAATCACTGCTATGCATGTCTCTATGGATTTGAAATCTGAGTACCTTCTATCTATTCTCAGATCTCAAGGCCTTTGAATTCGATATCAACAGAAGAAAAAGGAACAGGAGGAAGGCAGCAGTAAAGTTACTGTTCTTACTGCTAGAAGCCCAAAGGAAAACTCTGCTGCAACCAAGCTGACATTTACAACATAATTTGCTACAGTAGCAGAGGACGATATGGCGCTGCTACTAAAGAAATTCTCTAGCTTTATGAGGAAAGACAACAAGCCAGGAGAAACTTTCCTTGAAGGATGAACTTGCAGCAGCAGCCACAGCAGCAAGCGTAACAAACCCAGGATACAACAGAGTCAAAAGACTTGTGCTATAACTGCAGAAAGCCTGGACACTATGCTCAAAATTGCCCTCATCCTATTGTCCACAGATATCCACCTGAGATAAGAGCCAAAAGGAAAGAAAGAACGAAGATTGAAAGATAAAGCTAAAGGCACTGCTGATAGAAGCTGAAAAAGCGAAAGAACGAGCATATCCACTGAGGTCCAAGAATAATCCTCATCTGAATCAGACTCAAATGAATCCACCTTAGAAGACGAAGCAATGATCTGCCTAATGACGCAAACAGAGGAGGATGCAGAAGAAAAGGTAATCTTTAAACCTGTCTCTCTAGTGGACAACTCTCTTGAAGCATCACCTAGAGATGATGTCTGCTCAACATCTAAGTCCTTGCCAGCTTCAGGTGACTCTGCTGCATCAATTAATCCTGCAGCAGACAGTACTGTAACTTTTGTCAGTACCGGGAGACCTGCCTCCGCAACTTGCTCCATCGTTACATCATCGGCAACTTTAGTGTCTACACTGAAACCTGGAAGATTTGCAAGAACAGATTTAATGATATCTGAAGGTTCCTTCTCTTCTTCAGCATCTTCTGGGTATTTTGGTGACTCATCGTAGTCTATCTGCTCTTTCTCCTCACTTGTGCTGTAAGCTCTCGATCGGAGGTAGACTACTCATCACCGTTTCAAAGGTTGGAGAACTCCCTACCTTCATCGTGGGAGTATTATAAAGTTTCAGTGACCTGATAGGGGTTTCAGTTCTCCTTCTTTCTTGGCTAAGTTCCAAGGCTTTGATGCTGCATCCTTCGGAACCGTCTCATCCATGGACAAATTTACCTCTACAACAACCGTCAGGGCATTCTCTATTGTTTCATCGGCCTTTTCAACTCTGGATTACTTGCACCCCTTTCTTACAACGATTGTGGCAAAGTGGGCCTTTGTTGTAGCAATCCTTACTTCAGATTCTGTAGGAGGGACATAGTCAAGCAGCATCTTGACATCCCAAGTCCCTGCCTACAACATGAGAGATTCTTCTATCACTGTCCAATTTCCCATGTCTTTAGCACCCAACTTTCTTGCAGCCTCATGCCTTCCAGATAGGAGGATGTTCATCATTTCAGTATCAAATTTCTCAAAAGAAATCTTGAATACTTCCTTCACAAGCCTTCTCCTTATCTTCTTTACCACCTCATCCTTCTGCTGTATGGAGAGCACTGTGGCATTCAGGATTTTAGCCTTCTACTGCTTTAGCAACCTCTGGATCAGCTTCTTGCAGAGCTTCTTTTAGGGTTAATCCTTCCTTCGAAGAGTTTTTTTCTTGGTAGCAGCTGCAGTAGGAAGTTCAGTTTCCCCTGCTGCTACTTCTGGGACTTCCTTTGAACCCATAACACCACCACCCCACTTCTTCATTAGCTCATCGTATTTATCATTGAAGTTGGCCTCTTGAGTGGGGTCCATTGTGGGTTCTTTTGTCTTCTCGCCATCATTTGTATTATCGATGGGAGCATCTTCTTCTCCTTCATTTCCTATTGTTTCCCTCTCCTCCATTGGAGTTGCAGTGACAACTAAAGTAGTTTTCTAGTCCACACTCTCCATCTCCATGGTGTGGTCATCTCCACCTCTGGATACAGTTGATGTGCTGCTACATTCTATGGGAGCAGTAAGGTACTCAACCCTTGAAGGCTTCTTGGCCATCTACTTCGATTGACTCTTCTTCTGTACCTTTGCCGCTACCAGCACCTCTGCTGCATCTTCAGCTTCTGCAACAGCCTCTCTTGTAGCAACCCCTTCTGTTGCATCCTCTTCACCTGCTATAGCCTCCAATTCCGCTGCAGCCTTCTTCAGTCTTTTCTCATACAGCAGGTTGACTGCTTTCTCCGGTTTCTTCTTCTTTGTTCCCTCTGCAGCTGCAACCTTCTTCTTCTTCGGTTGCCCTACAACACATTTGCTGGCAGATTCTTCCTTGGGCTGCACCTTCTTGCACTTCTTCTGTTCCCCAAGGAACTTTACAGTAGCAATGGGTACTGGATCTTGTAGTGGGATGCCCAGATGATTCAAGATTGTGAATATGACAATATCATAGCTTCTATGAGGAGTAGCCTTTGAAGTTTCTTCCCAGAGGAGAAACTTTGTTAAAGATGTTTGATTTACACAACATATCTATTACAAATGACTTAACAAAAGATAAACAGCCTTCACACAGGTTGCTGCTCTATTCGACCAAGACCCACACATGATCGACCTAGCCCACACAGGACTCTTACTATTTCTTCAAGAGTGAAGAACAATAGCAGGTTCTTAACCCTCCACTAGGTACTCTTAAAACAATCTAAGATAAAAGATATAGAGTTTTCTTCAATGAATCTACAACTAGCTTCTCTGGGAATATGAACTTTGAAGCTTGCTTCTGAGCTTGCTGCGCTTAGATTGAGTGACAGAACTTGAGAGATTTTGGATATCAATATAAGCTTTGTAGATGATAGATAATCAGTTGTTAAGTACTTAGCTCTGTTGGTCCCAAGTGGTAGTAGGTTTGGGGGGGGGGGGTGAATAAGCCTGCTAAAATTTTCAATCTTTTTTTCTAAAAACGATACACAGGCAGTTTATAAAGCACTAACTGTCCTGAAGGTTACTGCTTGAGCAGTTACCTTAAGCTTTAAGATAGAATGAGATTTATGCACAGTGGAAATACTTTTCAAGTAAAGCTTCTTTTCTGAAAGACAGATATTATGTTTATAAATGATATGCTGATGATAAGAGCAGATAAGCAATAATATCACAAGATTAATGAAGACAACACAGTAAAGAACACAACGATATATAGAGGTTCAAGGGTGCAGTAATCCCTCTACGTTCTCTATTCTCCTACACAAGGAGGAACTTTTGTTAGGTCAAACGGTTGATTTACACAAGCCTCGCTTAGACAATCTAAACCTAACAAAAATTGTTAGTCTATCCCACACAGGGTTACTGTACAGTGACCAAACACCCCTATTCTACTAAGAACGAAAAATACTTGATCAGGAACTCCCTCTGATCAAGCAATTCCTTTACAGTCAAAATAAAAGAAAGAATTCAACAACACAGACAGAAAGCTTAGAAACGATTGAGCTCTCAAAGGTAAGGATAGCTTGCTGCTAGACTGGACTTGAAACTTCTATGTATTTGTAGATGATCTTTGATAACTTGAGCGTTTTCATCGCAAGAGTTTAAGGTGCATTTCATGTGCCAGTCTTCTAATATTTATAGGCGATTCAAATATTTGTCCGTTGGAGAGAGTAAGCCTTCTTTGCAGCTTTTCGTAGATCAGAGTGACAGTTTCTGCTTTGTTCGTACACTGATCGTTGAGGGTGTACGTGACTGATGCTGCAATCGCCATACCTAGTCAGACTTCTCTGCAGACTCCCTTTTTGCTTTTAAATACGTGGCATAACTTGATTAGTTGCAAATGCGGCTTTTGCCTAACGTTAACCTTGTACACACTTTTCGAGATAACTGCTACAGAATCAGGTTACTGATACGTCCTGATGCTTCAGTCATCTTCAGTTCTCCTTTTGTTCGTCTGGTAGTCAGTAACCTTTAGTGTCCTCGGGTAGTACGACCAGTATCCTTTTTTTGAGCAGCCTGCTGCTGATATGTATTCTTGCATTTTCTCTTCGGCTTATGTGCAGCAAGTTCATCATGTCCATTCCTTTGATCTTCGAGCATCCTGTTCATATACTTAGAAATGTTTTACAACAGAATCTAATACATAGGTTCATAGACCCTAATCTATTACATGTTTTGTCACTCATCAAAATCTTATACAATGTTTTTTACAAGCTTAGTCCACACTCAATCTCTATTTATAGAACTTTGAAATCTGTTTGTTGGAGTGTGGCAGTTCCAACATTTAATGTGCTGATCTTTCTGGTACAGAATTGATCTTTATAGTACGCACATTTAATGCGCCGCGTAGCAGGTCTGACTTTCGTATGTTGCTTGTCGATTTCTAATTAGTCCTTAGGAGAATGCCTCTACTGGTAATGAAACATGTTCCAAATCAGGTGACCTCTCCTTAAGTTAAGCTGCTGTAATTCCTTTCGTTGGAAGTGACCTTGTCGGGCGGCTGCTTGCTTCACGTGGTTGCTCCTACTTCATTCGAAGACCTTGCTTCTGGTTGGAGCGAACATACTGCTTGCTATAGTGAAGTTGCTTCTTGTTGTAGTATTCCTCCTACTTACTATAGCGAACTTCTTGTACTTTAGAAAATATTACATTACAAGCTTAAGTACAAGGTTACTTCTCCACATAAACTTACTGCTACTAAAGTGTTTGTTTTATCAAAACTAATATAAATCCTAAGAGATTCTATGCATGCCAAACTTCCCATGTTTACAATTGAAGACTATGCTGATTGGAAAATTAGGATGTAGGCACATCTCTCGGTTATGCATGGTGAAATGTGGTATGTGATCACTGAAGGGCCACCCGCGATCACTAAGCTAAACCTGATTTTTTGATCAAGAAAGAAGAAAGATAGCTGATGAACATGAAACTCATGATGAGGGTGAGGTTGCAGAAATTGAACAACCCAGGATACAAGCCTACATTGAGAAGCCAAGAAAGGAATGGACAGCCGAAGACAGAAAGAGATCCAACCTGGACAATATAGCCAAAAACGCACTGTTTCTCACCTTGGATAAGGGTACATTCAGGAAGTTGAAGATGTGCAAAATAGCAAAAGAAATATGGGATAAGCTGGAACAGATCTGTGAAGGGACAAAGCTCACAAAGGATAAGAAGATCTCTACAACTTCTTAGAAGTTTGAGCTATTAGAAATGAAGTCTGATAAAACATTGGAATAACTGCATCTTAGATTCACTGGAATAGTGAATGAATTGGAATCTCTAGGAAAGAGCTACTCCCAAAAAGAAGAAGAACATGAAGGTCTTGAGAGCTCCCAGCTGAGTGGGATAGTCAAACCACTTCCATGTGAGTTTCCATGGACTTAAAGTCTATGAGCACATTCGACCAATTTTCTGATCTCAAGGCGTTTGAATTTGACATAAATCGGAAGAAGAAAGAATTGGATGAAGGCAATAGCAAAGTTACTGAACTTGGTGTAAGAATCACAAAAGAGAACACAACTACAACTAACCTTACACTTACAGTAGAATTTGTTGCAGTTGTTGAAGATGACATGGCTTTGTTACTGAAAAGGTTTTCCAAATTCATGAGAAGAAGCAACAAGTTAGGGGGGAACTTTCAGACAAAGAACAACTTACAGCAACGGCCATAACAGCAGATGCAGCAAGTCCAGGAATCAGCAGAATCTAAAGATTTGTGCTACAATTGCAGGAAACCTGGACATTATGCCAGAAACTGCCCCATCCAATTATTCATCGATATCCACCGGAGGTTAGAGCCAAAAGGAAAGAAAGGAGCAAGAACGAGAGACAGAAACTGAGGGCAATGTTGGTAGAAGCTGAAAAAGCAAAAGGAGCTAGCACATCCACTGAAGAACAAAAAGAACCTTCTTCAGAGTCAGACTTAAATGAATCCACCTCAGAGGATAAAACAATGATCTATCTTATGGTACAAACATAGGAGGATGTAGAAGAAAAGGTAATCTTTAAACATATTTCTTCTAAGTCTGATGATGTTAGGATGAATAACTTTGTTAGATAGCTTCTAAGTGACTTCAAAAAGGTAAACTCAGAAAATGAAGCCCTAAAAAGAGAGAATAATAAGCTGAAGCTAGATAGTGACAAAGTTTGCAGAATGGAAATATGAGCATGAAATTCTGAAAGAACTAAGTGAAAGTAAGAATAAGGAGTGTACTAAACTGAAGAACAGAGTTAGAGAACTTGAGATTGAAGTTATAAAGCTCAAATCCATTATTAGCTTATTCATTAGAGCTTCTGAAAAATCAAGGGACTTCATAAATCAACAGAAAACTCTAGAAGCTAGACTTGGAATAGGGTAAATTGAATTTGACAAAACTAGTTAAGAAAAACCATGCATGAAACCTAAGTTTGTCAAGGGAGAAGTTCTGTTTCTTGAAAAAGATCTTGAGAAGAAAGTGGAGGACCTAATCATTGAAGATAATGAATCAAAGAAGACGGTTCTAACCATGGATACAAAGACTGCTGAAAGTTATAGCTTGTAGCAGACTACAGTTGCTGCCAATGGAAGCAAGATATAACAACCATGTAGGTTACAACACATCAGAAAAGAACGAGGAAGTGAAGTTCAACAAACCGATTGAGATTTAATAGTGATGGAGCCGTCGAACTATCGACACCATATGATCGGACTCGGGATCCATGAGAAGCATGATAACTCGTAGCGGAAGGACAAATGAATCATACATTTCACCTAAGACGGATTGATACGAACAAGGACTGAAATACCCGATCGAATCGAAGTCTTAACCTCTTGATCTTCCGCTGTATTCCTTAACTTTTTCTCGGATTTCGTGTGGGCGACGATCCTCCAAGAATATTCAGCCACCTCGCCTCTTCTTTCTCGTGATCTCACTTCCAAAGCACACGTAAGATTAAGGTCATGTGTGTGTGGAGGTCAGCTGACTTGAGGCATATTTATAGGCTACAACGGGGACCTAGATGAGGAATTAGGGTTGGGTCTCTTGATGGGCTTAGGTGTCTCGTGTTCGGCCCGAACACACAGCTTAAGTTCATAAATAATAGCTCGATCCACTGAGGAGTTATTATTGAACTACCGCCTTAATCTCATATTATTATATGTGCTCCTTCTTATTATGTGCACGTTTATCTCCCCATGTTTAAGATATCGAATTCCGTTAATTAAATAAGTTACTGATAACTTTATTAATTAACATCTAATTCCAAGAATAGTACCACTATACTTTATTATCATGTCGGAGTAAATCCACCTGCAGGGTTTACATAATAATCTTGATGAGCTCCTCAAGGGGACATCATCATCGTAAATTATTAGGACACAAATTCCTTCTATAATAAACAACACACCATATAATCAGCACTATCTCCCAACTCACTGAGCTTATTGATTCATGAATAAATCTCACCAATTGGTGAATTAAAGAAACAAATACTAAGTACACATGCCCGTTATTATATAGGGATTAACAGGACGCACATGCATAATAACATAGCTCTTGTTCTTTTATATAGTCACTACAAATCGAACAACCTCAAATGGTCCCGCTCAATACACACAAAGTGTACTAGTGTAACATTATAGTTAAGATAAACTAATACCAAATTACACTACAACCATTCCGATGGTTACTCCAAATCCATCTTGGTTGTGAGCTACTATTTATAATTCATAAGGAACTGAGAACATGATCTTCTGTGTGGCACCACACACCATGTTATCTGCAATATAAATTAATTGAACAATTTCATTAATTTATATATAACAAATATAAACGCAAACATTTGACCAAACTGATTTTCATTTCAATAAAGACGTTAATTCAAAAGCTAGTCTTATAGTATACATCCAACAATCTCTCACTTATCTCAGAAGACTATGTTGTAACAAACTCTGCCATACATTTGATTCATATCCCCTCAACATGCCCATCAAAGGCTTTCACCGGAAGGGCCTTTGTGAAATGGTCCGCTAGGTTATCCACTGATGCAATCTTAGCGACAACAACTTCTCCTCGTTTTACGATATCTCGTATCAGGTGGTACTTGCGCTCAATGTGTGTACTTGCCTTATGGGCTCGTGGTTCCTTCGAGTTTGCTACTGCACCACTATTATCACAATAAATGGTGATAGTTTTGGGCAAACCAGGAATCACTTCTAAGTCCATTATGAAGTTTTTGAGCCATACAGCTTCTTTGGCTGCCTCAGAGGCTGTCACATATTCAGCTTCCATGGAAGAGTCCAAAACGCATTTCTGCTTAACACTCCTCCATACTATGGCTCCACCTCCTACTAGAAATCAGAATTCGTGTAACCCACATGGAACAAATTATCTGCCTGGTAAACCAGCATATAATATCTAGTCCTTTTCAGGTACTTTAAAATATGTTTTACCGCAGTCCAATGTCCTTATCCTGGGTTACTTTGATATCTACTGACCATGCCCACGGCGAAGAAGATATCTGGTCTCATACAAAGCATTGCATACATTAGGTTTCTTACAGCCGAAGCATAAAGAAATGCCTTCATATCCTCTATCTCCTTTCTTGGAGTTTTACATGCTAAAACGAGCTAGGATAATATCAATGTACAGAGCTTGAGACAGGCACAACATCCTTTTCCTGCGATCCTTTACAACTTTGATCCTAAGAATATATCTGGCTTCTCCCAAATGCTTCATATCAAACTGCTTGGATAGTCATACCCATACGTCTGACAACACTTTTACATTGTTGCCAATGAGCAAGATGTCGTATAGGTATAGTACAAGAAATACTACTACATTTCCGTCACTCTTCTTGTATACACAAGACTCATCTGGACATTGAATGAATCCATAAGACTGGATTACTCATCAAAATGGATGTTCCAAGATCTCGAAGCTTGTTTCAATCCATAAATGGACCGATTGAGCTTACACACGAGATGCTCTTTCTCTTTTGCAATGAATCCTTCTTGTTGCTTGATATAGATGTTTTCTTCAAGACTTCCATTAAGGAAAGCTGTCTTGACATCCATTTGTCACAACTCATAATGCATATGAGCGGCAATAGACAAAAAAATCAGGATAGACTTAAGTTAGCTATCGGCGAAAAAGTTTCCTCATAATCGATCCCTTCTTTCTGAGTATACCCTTTCGCAACAAGTCTTGTCTTAAAGGTTTCCACCTTCCCATCTGATCCTCTTTTTCTTTTGTAGACCCATTTGAATCTAATGACTTTTACACCATTTGGTGGTTCTACAAGCTCCCAGACTTGATTAGAATCCATAGATTCTATCTTAGAGTTCATTGCATTTTTCCAAGATATCGCATCTTTATCTAGGAGTGCTTTGTCATAAGTCCAAGGATCAGGTTCATGATCACCAGGTACTAAGTCCGAAGACTCTGTTAGGATGTATACTATAAGCCTAGCTTTTGTATGAACATCTTTTATGCAATGAGAATTACTATGGTCACATGTTTGCATTTTTATATTTGTTATATATGATTGTGCAATGTCCAATTAATTTATATTATAGATAACTTGGTGTGTGGTGCCACACAGAAGATCTTGTTATCAGTTTCTTATAAATTATAAATAGTAGCTCACAACCAAGATGAATTTTGACAAATCATCAGAATGGTTGTAGTGTAGTTTGGTATTAGTCTGTCTTGACTATAAAACTACACTAGTATACTTTGTGTGTATTGAGCAGGACCATCTGAGGTTGTTCGTTTTATTCTGACTATGTAATAGAACAAGACCTCTGTTATTATGGATGTGCGTTCTCTTAATCCCTATATAATAACAGCCACGTATACACAATATTTGTTTCTTTAATTTGCCAACGAGTGAGATTTATTTATTAAATCAATAAACTCGATGAATTGGGAAACATTATTGTCTATATGGTGTACTCTTGATTATAGAAGGAATATGTGTCCTAATTATTTAGGATGATGATGTCCCCTTGAGGAGCTCATAAGGATTATCATGTAAACCCTGCAGGTGGATTTAATCCGACATGATAATAAAGTTGAGTCGTACTACTCTTGGAATTAGATGTTAATTAATTAAGTTGTCAGTAACTTATTTAATTAACGGACATTCGATATCTTAAACACAGGGAGATAAACGTGCACATAATAAGAAGGAGCCCATATTAAATATGGGATTGGGACGGTAGTTCAATAATAATTCTTTAGTGGACTGAATTATTATTGATGGGCTTAATTTATGTGTTCGGGCCGAACACAGGATACTTAAGCCCATCAGGAGGCCCAACCCAATTCCTTCTCTAGGTCCCTGATGTAGCCTATTTATAGCCTTTTTTTCATCAGCGCCTCTTGATATTCACAGATTACAGAAAACACGTAATAGTGAGAGAGAGAGAGCAGAATTGTGATTTCTCGAAGGATCGTTGGCCACGCAACGTTCGAGAAAGGCTGCAGGAATACATCAGAAGATCAAAGAGGTCTAGGGTTACGTAAGATCAGTCTTGGCTCGATTTCTTATAGACTGATCGAAAGGTATAATTCTTTTCATTCCGCTGCTTCTTCTTTATACCTTGCATGGAACCCGATTTATTAATTGCATAGAGCCGGCGATCGTCGGTTCCTACAGACTCTCCCCAAAACATGAATCTATCAGGTTGTCTAACAACCCTCCCACTAAGACGAGGCACTACCGGCAATTATGAATCATTTGTGACACGCGATGCGATCACTTGTTGTAACACCCCCTTCTAGTAAGGTTATAACTTTTACTAAAACATATTTAACTTTACAAACTAATAAAAGCTTCCATAAAAATCATAGATTTTTGTTTTTCATTTGAACAGCGGAAACAAACTTTCTTAAGAAAAACATGCTAAATATTTTAGTTATATCAAAAGCATTTGAGAATCAAAAGTTGGCATTTAAACATAACTTCAAATTATGCATTAAACTCATAAAAATACAAAACCAATTCCGAGGTTCCTCCATCATTACCAATCACATTTCAGGGCTGCTACCCCATTCATTATCTGCATATTGAGGTAAAAACTATAAGCGATCTGCTTAGTAAGTACATCATCCTATCTCACACAACATTTTTTTCTATCATTGCAACCTTTTGAAGAAAAGATATTAAAAGAAAGCTCAGTTAATAAATTAAATAAAACTTTTATACTTGAATAATATACAGTGGGTCCAGACATGGTACTAATGTGCGCAACTCCAAAGAATCCGCGGTAGCTAGCCACCGAATCCAAACGAAGAAACTCAAAACTCATAGGGCGGTCTCGGGGCCCTTAAACTCATCTCGTGGGCGATCTCGGTGCCCGGTACTAGTCTTAAAAATACATAAAATAAAACTATATATATATATATATATCCATATATTTTCTCAAAAATATATTTTTCTCTTTCTGTTAAACATTTCTCACTTTACATGAATATAATTAACTCACATCTTATCCTCAATCAAAACTCATGGAAACACATCACTTAGCCAATCATCATAGCATACTCACAGAAACATCAACAAGCATCCACGTAAGTTTTGCATCAATATATTAATCAATAAAATTGAACTACTCATACTGCAGGTGAGAGATGTACTTACCTGGAGCTTCCAAAATTTAGAACATCTCAAGACTCATAAACATGTACTATGCCTTCTCAACCCAAATCTACAACATAATTAATCGATGATATCAGAATTTATGAAACTATTTCGTACTAAATCTATAGTCTTCAAACTCATAACTCTAACATGACATTTCCATTAACTAAATATTGTTGGCAGAATAGTCTGCACCTTATAACCTACAAATAATGCTCCTACAACAAATCTGGAACAACACAGAAGTCTCAAATTAGCCCATTAATTAGTTCCTACAAAATATTTTAAAATCTCATTTAATGATGCAAACTAACATCAAATTCCTAAACTAAATTAATTAAACAAAAGGTTCATTATCTAATGCTAAAAAATTGAACTAAGCTAATGCAGTACAAAATTTCCCGGATTCTTATAAAGTGGACATTAATTAGTTAACTAATTATTCCTTTTTTTCTTTTTAAGGTTTGAGGACATGGCTGGAGGACTGCCTATCCAGATTAAGCTGAAGTAAAGGCTGTAGAGAAGGGAGTTCATACGCTTTGCTAAAGATTTCTGGTTGAGGTGTGATCAGACCGAGGAGATGAAACAGCAAATGACAAGAAGCTACCGGGAGTCGATTGAGAACTGGTGGAAAGGGACCAGATTTGGAATTGCAGGAAGATCAACCACCTGGAGAAGATAAACACTTTTATTTACTTTATATTTTTAAGTTTGATATTTACTGATGCTGAAAAAACATTTCCACCTCGAGAATATTTTATCCTGTCTTTACTGTTTTTGATGGTAGATGGAAATATTCTGTTGTTTCCAAAAAAACAATTTGATGATGTTTGATGATAGAGTAGGGCTCCTGTGCAACGGTTGCACGGATCTTAGGATTCGTGCAACCGCGACCCGACCCGACCCGCTGACATAACTATATATATATATATATATATATATATATTTTAATTTGCCCTAGTTATTACGCGATTTGCTCATCATCTCTCTCAGCTGTTCATCGCCTCTCTCAGCTATCGATTACTCCTCGTTGCTTCC
Organism: Scutellaria baicalensis; assembly: GCA_005771605.1. Taxonomy (NCBI): domain Eukaryota; kingdom Viridiplantae; phylum Streptophyta; class Magnoliopsida; order Lamiales; family Lamiaceae; genus Scutellaria; species Scutellaria baicalensis. The sequence continues at coordinate 27,247,885 of CM016727.1, forward strand.
GATTTCTTCTTCCAATTGGTTATTCCTCTCAGATTATCGCAAATTCATCCAGATTCATCTGATATGGAACAAACTGGTAAATCTAGTCAGATTTTGTGGAAAAAATATTCATATTTTATGAGAATTTCAGTACGAAATTGATAACTGATTGACTATTCTTAATGTTTTATCATAGGTGAACAAGTTTTTGATTATCAAATTGTACATATATCTACTGATGAAGATGAATATGGGGATGCAGTTGACAATATTTCTGAAATTAACAAGAGTAAGTTATCTTTCCTAGTATTCTTAATATAGTATTCTTAATTTAGTCTAAAGGTATTCTTAATGTAGTATAAAGGTATTCTTAAAAATAGCAGAAACATATTCTTAATGTCATATCAGGGTATGTTTATTATATGCTAAAGGTATTCTTATTGTCTTGTAAAGGTATTCTTAATGTACTATAAAGGTATGTCTATTTATCTGTTGGAGATCTTTTTTTTTTTTTTGTCTTGTAATGTATGTATGTGGTAAGGTATGCTTATTATATGTTAAAAGTATTCTTATTATACATTAAAAGTATGCTTAACAATGTGTGAAGATTTTAGTTAAATTTTATGAGTATAGTGATATCAGGGTATGTTTATTGCGTACTAAAGGTATTCTTATTGTCTTGTAAAGGTATTCTTAATGTACTATAAAGGTATGTCTATTTTTCTGTTGGAGATCTTTTTTTTTTTTTTTTTTTTGTCTTGTAATGTATGTATGTGGTAAGGTATGCTTATTATATGCTAAAGGTATTCTTATTATACATTAAAGTATGCTTAACAATGTGTGAAGATTTTAGTTAAATTTTGTGAGTAAAGTGATATCATGGTATGTTTATTGCGTACTAAAGGTATTCTTATTGTCTTATAAAGGTATTCTTAAAAAACTGTATGAAGATAACACCGTTTATACAACTTATTAATTTTTCTCAACATAACACAGATGAATTGCATGATTTCACTGGATCTCTAATTGGATTAACAAGAGAAACGATTGATGACATGTATGAACTCTATTGCAAGCATGCGCGACTACTAGGATTTAGCGTTCGTAAGTCCACTAATCGATTCTCTTTAGGAGAGCAGCCTGTTCAAACAGGAAAACTTTTTGTATGCTCTTGTGCTGGAATGAAAACATCTACCTGTATAAAGGTTAAGAGAAAAAAAACAGGGCATACAAGAACAAACTGTAATGCATTGATGAGCGTTAAAATGAATGGCGAAGGCCTATTTGAGGTTGTTAATCATGTATTAGTGCACAATCATTCTCTCACCAGACCTGAATGGAACCATCTACACCGTTCCGAGAGGATGATCACATGTGAAAATGGAAAAGCAATTGAAAACATGATATCTTCCGATATGAATGCAACCCATTCTTATCGTTATATGGTCCAAGAGGCAGGTGGTGAACAGAATATAGGACATACACTTAAAGATCATTTCAATTATGTCAATCGTGTGAAGATGAAGGTTATTGAGGGTGGAGATGCTCAAACGGTAATTGATTTGATTCAAAAGGAACAAGATGATAATGATGATTTTTTTTATAAAGTCCGATTAGATAATGAGGGAAGACTGAACAATGTATTTTGGAGAGATTCAATGATGAAGGAAGATTATAGGATATATGGTGATGTTGTTATATTTGATACAACCTATAGGACAAATAGATACAATTTAATTTGTGCTCCATTCGTTGGGATCAACAACCATTGGAAGAATGTCATGTTCGGGTGTGCATTTTTAGCTGATGAAAATACAGAATCATTCGAGTGGTTGTTTGAAGTGTTTCAGAAGTCAATGGGAGGAAAATGTCCAGTAACTTTATTCACTGATCAAGATTTTGCAATTTCAAAAGCTATAGAAAAGGTATTATTCTCAGTTCTGTAAAGGTATCATAAATTTATGCTAAAGGTATGCTTATTATACATTAGAAGTATGCTTAACAGTGTGTCAAGATTTTAGTTAAATTTTATGAGTATAGTGATATCAGCGTATGTTTATTGTGTACTATAGGTATTCTTATTGTCTTGTAAAGGTATTCTTAAGTTACTACAAAGGTATGTCTATTTTTCTGTTGAAGGTTTTTTTGTTTTTTTTGTCTTGTAATGTATATATGCTAAGGTATGCTTGTCATATACTAGAGGTATGTTTATTATACATTAAAAGTATGCTTAACAGTGTGTGAAGATTTTAGTTAAATTTTATGAGTATAGTGATATCAGGGTATGTTTATTTTGTACTAAAGGTATTCTTAGTGTTATATAAAGGTATTCTTATTTGCACTTAAAGGTATCCTTATTTTGACTAATAGATAATATAATTTTTACAGGTTTTTCCCACGACAAGGCACCGGCTGTGCTTGTGGCATCTTCAACAAAATGCAGTTAGCAGGTTTGCACAATTGAAAAGCAGTCTTACATTTAAGGATTCATTCAACAAATGTTTGTCGGGATGTGTTGATGAAGCTGACTTTGAGCATTGTTGGGAAAATATGATATCAACTTATGGATTGAAAGATCACCCTTGGTTTGAGCGACTGTACAACATAAAAGAAAAATGGTGCACAACCTTGAGCAAGGACTTCTTTTCAGCTGGTATACGATCATCACAACGGAGTGAGAGCACAAACAATGCGATTTCTTTTAATGTCAAGAAGACAACAAGTTTGACTGAATTCTACACAGTTTTCAAAGAAACCATCCACAATTGGAGAAGCAAAGAACACCAAGATGAATTTCAATCTTCAAGGTGTATCCCTGAATCAGTTCTGTCAATGGATGGACTGTTGAAGCATGCAGCTGAGGTATATACCCTGCCACTATTCAGAAATTTTGAAAATGAATTTATCCAGTGCATATCAGCTACTTCTGTTATAGTTGGAATTCAAGACAACACAATAATATACAATGTTTCTGTTCATGATGGCCTTATCGGCCGTGTGGTCTTTGATAGTAACCTGAATTTGATTGTTTGCTCTTGCAAAAGATTTGAAGAGTGTGGTATGATGTGTTCTCATACATTGAGAATACTTCACATCAATTCAGTTCAAAGAATACCAGATCCTTACATAAAAAAACGATGGACAAAAATGGCAAAATCAGATATTTGGGATAGTTTCAAGACCACTACTGCTAGTGCAACAACCCAGACTCGTGACTGTGTTATTTGGAGGCATGAAATGGCAAGGAAGTATTACAATCTGATTTTGAAATGTGAAGATGACATAGATGCAAGAAGACTACTTGAAGAAAGTTATGACAGGGATTCTTCACAGATTAATCCGATCTCTTTAACACATTCTACTGATCGCTCTTGTTCAGTCTCCTCCAACGTTGTACAAGATCTAGCTCGATCTGTCACGAAGGGACGAAGGCAGAGAATTAACGGTCACTTTCAGAGAAAAAACAAAGATAAGGAGAAGACAACAGCAAAGGAATTTGGTTCTAAGACACCAAATGTTCATTTGTTTTAGTACAGCTTATAAAATGTTTATGACCTTTTCTCACATTGTAATTATGATACCTTTACTTTATTATTATGATATCTTTTAGCATAATAAAAACATAAGAAAATCTATCACTTATATATTACAGAAAAATAGACATACCTTTGTAGTACATTAAGAATACCTTTACAAGACAATAAGAATACCTTTAGTACACAATAAACATACCCTGATATCACTATACTCATAAAATTTAACTAAAATATTCACACACTGTTAAGCATAATTTTAATGTATAATAAGCATACCTTTAGCATATAATAAACATACCTTAAAACATACATACATTACAAGACAAAAAAAAAAGAAACCTCCAACAGAAAAATAGACATACCTTTGTAGTACATTAAGAATACCTTTACAAGACAATAAGAATACCTTTAGTACACAATAAACATACCCTGATATCACTATACTCATAAAATTTAACTAAAATATTCACACACTGTTAAGCATACTTTTAATGTATAATAAGCATACCTTTAGCATATAATAAGCATACCTTAAAACATACATACATTACAAGACAAAAAAAAAAGAAACCTCCAACAGAAAAATAGACATACATTTGTAGTACATTAAGAATACCTTTACAAGACAATAAGAATACCTTTAGTACACAATAAACATACCCTGATATCACTATATTAGCATACCTTTACTTTATTATTAGGATACCTTTATTAGTTATTAGGCATACCTTATTTTTATGATACATAGTTTCGAAAAAAAATTATTCATGTAATTAGAATACCTTTACATTATAATTAGGATACCTTTACATTAAAATTAGAATACCATTTTATTTGTTAAGTACATTTACATAAAAATCATTTGTATTGGACTGCTATTTCACAAAAAAATAATTCAATATCATAATTTCTACAAATAAACAACAGAAGTATTATACCAAAAAAAAAACAACACATAAAGAAATTGTATTAGTACTATTCCATACACCTGAACGTAGATGCCCGTCAACATCAACATAAAATTGCCAAAAACATATGACCAAAACATAATGTATATACCCACCAACATGAACATGCTAAAATATAAAAGATGTACATTACTACAATTTTGAAAATGTTTTCCCACATCACTTTTTCCCTTGCCTGGTTCTCCTATCATGTGCTAATTCATTCAAAGTCTTGGCTTTTTTCTTCTGATGATCTGCATTTTTTTTCTCCTTCAGTTTATTTTTCAGTTCAGGATTTCCTTTATAGAACGCATGCACATCTTCTGTGACTTTAGTCCTCAATTCATTGATGTCTGACAGAATAAGTGTAGCGCATATTGAAGCTCTAAGTGCACGACGTACAGTAGCCTTCAAAACAAAAGGAAAACATTTATTATAATAAACAAAATTATAACATAAATTACACAAAAACAGTTAAAAATAATAAAAATCAAGTGATCATACCTTCGTCATGTCAGGACTCGAATATATAAGTCCATTGAAATTTCTTACATGATGCATGACATAGACTCCACAATCAAGATCCTTGTTTGTTGTTGTCCACCTAAAGATCACCATCTCAAATTCGTAGTCAATCATCTCTTTAGCTTTAGGATGTTTTCTTGATTCAAGAAACTTTGACAATTGAGTTTTCTGAAAACACAATTAACAAAAATACAAAACATACCTTAATACACCTTAAGGTATTCTTAATATAACATAAAGGTATTCTTAACAAAGCATAAAGGTATTCTTAATAAAACATAAAGGTATAGTTAAAAAAGTTACCTTTCAACCTTAAGGGTATTCTTAATACAGTATAAAGGTATTCTTAATACACCTTAAAGGTATTCTTAATACAACATAAAGGTATTCTTAATACACCTTAAAGGTATTCTTAATATAATGTAAATGTATTATTAATATAACATAAAGGTATTCTTAAAAAAAACATAAAGTATAGTTAAAAACTTACCAAAATCAATGCACTTCTATAAAATGTATTTTCCTCTCCTTGATATCTTCTATTATCCAAGTACTGAAACTTTTTATCAACAAAGTTTACTACCACTGTTGCATAGTGGCCTTCCAAACAGAATGGAACAAATATCTAAATTGAACAAAAACATCAAAACAAACCATTTATATTTACATTCATATATAAAACTTATACCTTCAAGTACACATATACATACCATATCCACATGCAACAGAGTGCTTTTATCGTTTGAAGCAATCCATGCATCCCAACATGCTTTGATCTCTTTCTCATTCTCAGCAACTATTGAACCATTCAAAATTTTTTCCACGTTTCTCTAATAAAAACAGAATATACATAATCAGAATAACTCACATTTACAATAAAAAAAACATTACATTGCAGTAAAAAACTTACACTATGCTCTAAACCAAACACAAATCTGCTTCTCCTACCATTGGATACAGCCTCAGCATTGACAATCAAATTCCAACATGATAAAACTGACTGGTAAATTTCAACTTTAGGGGACAATGACATCATGTCCCCCTTGGTAATGAAGTTGAAATATCATTTTCTAAACAATTCTTCACTGTTTCATAGAAAAAAAATATTAAAAATCAAATGTAAGCAGATATAATTCATTCAATTCAATGAAAAAAATAATAAATAATAACATTAAAAACCAAAAAATACTTACTCCTCTCGACCATCCATGAAAAGACAGTAGTCCACAACTTCTTTTTGAATCTGATTTAGATCATTCAAATATTTATTTGAATTAATCATAAACTCAGAGACGTAACAAACTTCCTCAGAAATTGACCAGAAAGGTCCAAGCTCATTTTCTTCAGTCACTACTTCCTCCTCATGCAAATTTGATGGACCAGCTTGATCCTCAGGACTAAGAATCTCGAATGAAGGCATCTCTGATGCAAGCTTGTTCATGGCCAAGAAATTTTCAACAACAGTATCGATATAACTGTGTAGTGCTGCATCAGAGAAAAAGGCTTGAGTACCACTATCCTCAGGAGGCGTACTAGAGAGCTTCTCCTCGATATCCTTTTTAACACCCAACAACTTCTCCATGTGATACTTAGTAACCACAGAAATATCTCTTTGAAATAAAAGAAATGATTCATGAGTAGCCTGCACATGAAGGTAAAAATAAGTTTAATAAAGGTTAAAGGTATCTCTAATGCCACTTAAAGGTATCCCTAATGAAACTTAAAGGTATCACTAATGAAACTTAAAAGATGTATGATTTGATGAACTTACATCCTTGGCCATTTTTCTGATATCATTGTCATCAGGTTCTCCCTCTGGGTAAACAAACTTTATAAACCTTCCACATTCTTCATTCGCATCTTTGTGAGCAACAGAACGACCAGAATCATCATCATTCCCAACAGCAGCACCAGTATCATCACCAACATTAACAGCAGCAGCCTCACCACCCACACCACCAATATTACCATCTTTAGATATTGGGAATACATTAACCAACATCTCCACATCGCCATACGGACCAGCCTCAGCCTCCTCATCACATCTACTGTCCATTTTGTCATCTGTCCAATGTTGAATTAAGGGGAGAGAGCGAGGCTCCTCAATCCCCTGCCATTTAAATCTATGCAAATACACCATTTGCAAGACAATGACATAACAATTTAAACAGGTAGTCTTCCCTGTGTGGTAGTTGTTCACAGATTCACATATCCTCTCCAAAACAAAATTACACCAGTCATAATTGCGAATGTTTCTCACATCCATCAAAGGTCTTAAGAAGCTCAGACTCACTAAACGGTTTGAAGATGGAGCCAAAAAAACAGACATCACATACACCACAAATAATCTCTTAAAATCCTCCCCCCCATCAGGAAAACGAGAAGTCAAAACAACATACAAACTCTTAACAGTTGACCTAGACTCAATACCATAATTGTCCTTTAACATAACATAATTGTCCTCGATATCAGATTTCCCAAATTTTACTACATCGAGTTTTCCCCTGGGAAGCATAAAAATGTCAAAAACATCATCTGCAGTAATAGCAAAACTACGGAAACTATCCACTGTTTTAATATACGACTACGACCATTGAAACAACTTAATAACCATGTCACCAACATTCTGTTCAGCCTAGTCAAGCGCATACTCAATAACCACCCAAAACCAATAGCTTCAACATCAGCCCTTTGTCTTTCGTTTAAAGACTGTACAAGTTCAGCTACACCACGAAGTGTGCATGTTGTATAAATCAAACTGCAACAAATAAAAACATAAGAAAATCTATCACTTATATATTACAGGAAAATAGACATACCTTTGTAGTACATTAAGAATACCTTTACAAGACAATAAGAATACCTTTAGTACACAATAAACATACCCTGATATCACTATACTCATAAAATTTAACTAAAATATTCACACACTGTTAAGCATACTTTTAATGTATCATAAGCATACCTTTAGCATATAATAAGCATACCTTAAAACATGCATACATTACAAGACAAAAAAAAAACAAAGAAACCTCCAACAGAAAAATAGACATACCTTTGTAGTACATTAAGAATACCTTTAAAAGACAATAAGAATACCTTTAGTACAAAATAAACATACCCTGATATCACTATACTTATAAAATTTAACTAAAATATTCACACACTGTTAAGCATACTTTTAATGTATCATAAGCATACCTTTAGTATATAATAAGCATACCTTAAAACATACATACATTACAAGACAAGAAAAACAAAAAAACCTTCAACAGAAAAATGGACATACCTTTGTAGTACATTAAGAATACCTTTACAAGACCATAAGAATACCTTTAGTACAAAATAAACATACCCTGATATCACTATACTCATAAAATTTAACTAAAATATTCACACACTGTTAAGCATACTTTTAATGTATCATAAGCATACCTTTAGTATATAATAAGCATATCTTAAAACATACATACATTACAAGACAAGAAAAAAAAAAAAAACCTTCAACAGAAAAATAGACATACATTTGTAGTAAATTAAGAATACCTTTACAAGACCATAAGAATACGTTTAGTACACAATAAACATACCCTGATATCACTATACTCATAAAATTTAACTAAAATATTCACACACTGTTAAGCATACTTTTAATGTATCATAAGCATACCTTTAGTATATAATAAGCATATCTTAAAACATACATACATTACAAGACAAGAAAAACAAAAAAACCTTCAACAGAAAAATAGACATACATTTGTAGTAAATTAAGAATACCTTTACAAGACCATAAGAATACGTTTAGTACACAATAAACATACCCTGATATCACTATACTCATAAAATTTAACTAAAATCTTCACACATTGTTAAGCATACTTTTAATGTATCATAAGCATACCTTTAGTATATAATAAGCATACCTTAGCATACATACATTACAAGACAAGAAAAACAAAAAAACCTCCAACAGAAAAATAGACATACCTTTGTAGCACATTAAGAATACCTTTACAAGACAATAAGAATACCTTTATTACGCAATAAACATACCCTGATATCACTATACTCATAAAATTTAACTAAAATCTTCAAACACTGTTAAGCATACTTTTAATGTATCATAAGCATACCTTTAGTATATAATAAGCATACCTTAGTATACATGCATTACAAAACAAAAAAATTATACTGTTAAGCATACCTTTAGAAACATGCATTAAAAACCAACAACAAAAACAAAAACAAAGAATTACTGAACTGCAAAAACATACTAAATCAAACGAAAAATGAAACCATACCTGTCCTTTTTCACAGATACAGTGTCGAAGGCCTTCCGAGCTCTCTTCCTCCCAACCTTGTTCTTAGGATGTTGACTACTTTCAATCTTTGGTGCCATCTAAGAACATGCAAACATATAAGAAAACCGGAGATACAAAACACTAAACATTCAAAAAAAGTTCAAAAACCCTACGAAAAATAGGGTTTTAATGTTCAAAAACACTACGAAAATTAGGGTTTCAGCAACTAGCAACTGCACTACACACACTAAAGCATTAACCGACAGAAAACACACAAAAACACAAAAACGGAGAAGAATCGAAGGAGAAAAATATGCAAAAAAAAATCGAAACGAACCTGAGATCAAACTTCAACAAATAACCGAGTTAAACTACCGATTTCAAAGAACAAGTTGAGCGCGAGAGATCAGAAAACACACAAAAACACAAAAACGGAGAAGAATCGAAGGGGAAAAATATGCAAAAAAAAATCGAAACGAACCTGAGATCAAACTTCAACAAATAACCGAGTTAAACTACCGATTTCAAAGAACAAGTTGAGCGCGAGAGATTTGAACGCACGATCGAGCACGTAGCGAAAAGAAAGGAGGAGAAGATGTACCGCCAGAGAGAATGAAATCCAAAAATTGAAAAAAAAAAATATTCCTTTTATACTTCTGCAGTCGGGTCGGGTAGTCGGGTCGGGTCTGACCAGGTGCATGGATCCAGGATCCATGCACCTGGTGTACAAAAGTTTTTGTGTTGATGATATGTTTAGTTACTGCTTGAAGCTCACTGTTTGTGATCTTGGTTTGCATGCTTATTTTCTGCTTACACTGATCTATATTGTTTGTGCTATACTGTATAATTTTTCTGTTTTGTAGTGAGTAGCTAAGTTGCTTTTTCTGCTTTGTGTAAAATGTATATGTTTTGTCATCATCAAAAAGTCTTTGAGAAAGTATATAAATATATATAGTATTATTTTATATTTTTTTAGATTGGTACCGGGCACCGAGATCACCCACGAGAAGAGTTTAAGGGCCCCGAGACCGCCCTATGAGTTTTGAGTTTGCTCAGTTTGGATTCGGTGGCTAGCTACCCCGGATTCTTCGGAGTTGCGAGCATTGGTACCATGTCTGGCCGCACAATATATTATTTTCAAGTATAAGAGTATATTGATTTTTTTTTGATTAGTTGATGTTTCTAGCTTTCCATAAATGTCACCAAGAAAAAAAATATTTTGTGAGATTATATGATGTGCTTGTTAAGCATTTCACTTTTAGTATTACCTCATACTGCAGACCAAAGCAAGGGTAATGTGATGCAAGGAGGGAGTAGAGTTGAAGTGTGATTGGTGGAGACGGCGGAACCTTGGAATTGGTTTTAAGTTTTTTTTTTTTTAAGTTTTCGATGCTTTCAGAAATAAAAATAAAAGAGAGTGAATTTATATGAAAAGTGAAGCATGTTTCTTAAGAAAATTTGTTTTCGCTGTTTATTAAAAAGAATTGAAAGTTCTACGTGGATCTGTAAAAACAAAAACAAAAACAAAATAATCAAAGTATACGGTGTTGTCAGCGGTGTCGACAACACCAGCGTAACACACAACGGAAAATGGATCGAAATTAAAAGTTGCAGAACACAAACGATATATCCATGAGTATACAAATACTCATGGAATGCCTTCAGGGCGAAAACTCCATTATTAATCTTCGTATGTGTACAAGGAGATAGAAAGATCTCTAAAAGAGATTCTTTCATACAAAGAATACAATACGTCCTATAGGATGAATATAAATACTAGGGACGTATACAAAGACTCTCAGTCGAACACTCTGAAAACACCTATACCAAAAGTCACGAGTATGCAAACTCTATGACACAACAAGAAAACGGCGTTGGCTCAGTGTGAACAACACAAACCACGACACTAGTGTACTGCTGAACTTTTGCTGCTTGAACTCTCGATTTCTGTGCGCCTTGAACTTCAGCAGCCTTCACCTATTTATAGAGCTCGAAGTACACTTGTGTAGACTCCACTTCCCATGATCTTGGAGTGCTCCATGTTCTCCATGATCTCACGTGCATGATGGACATGGTGGAGTAGACTTGTTCATCTTCATCTTCCACTTCCTTGGACTGATTCTCCTTGACTTCTTCTTCATGATCTTGCACTTTAATCCACGTTCAATTCTCATCTTAATCTCACGTTGATACTCACTCTCAAAAGAACGTGTTTGACTCCATCAAACTTCACTTGTTTGATCTTTTATAAATCTCTTTTGAATCCTATCAAGAAAAGAAGATAACAACCTTCCCAATACTTAGGAAATTTGTTAGTTAAGATTGGATCCAATAAATCACACGTGAGTTTAAGAAGTCAAAACAATAAGAGAGAGAAATCAAAAAAATTTCAAATCTTTAAATAAATCTAATAAAATCTAATTTGATTGTAGGATAAAAAAAAATGAAAAAGGAAAATCAATTAATGTTGAAAAATCCAACACTAACAAGAATTTTGCAAAATTTTAAAATAGGAAAAAATTTTATGACATAAAGGTTATGCATGTGTTAGTAGAGGTAATAACCCCACTAGAAAGAGGTGTTATAAATATGGTATCAGAGCCAATTTTCGACCTTCCGTCATCCTATCATCAAACTTTAGTGCTGCTGTCTTCCAAGTAAGAACGTTTATTTTCTTTTGTAATTAATTATTAGTACGTATAAAGTGTATTCATTAAGCTAGAGTTTCTTATGTGCAATGTTTAGTTATTTTATATGAATTATATCAATATATTGTTTAGATTTAATTGTTCTGTATGTGATTCGACTTGTATGCTCCATCATGAATTGACGTGCAAACTTCCTATTTGATATGCCAAATTTATGATGTTATGAGAAATCCGATAAACCACATTTTAAGAGAAAACAAACATGTTTTAGAAATATCATAGAAAGTAGGCAATGGCCTAGTTGGTGCTGATAATAAAATATGTCTGGTTGTATTTTTATATGTGTGTGTAAAAAAGTTGTTTGTGAACACTATTAACCTAATTAATACAAGTTAGTTGGTAGTGGTTCTTGTTTGATAGAGTTTGGACCATAAGCATTTGAAATAATTTCTATTAGAGCTAATTTTAGAAATAAAACATAATAAAGATTGAGGACATATGATGACAAGGTAGAAGAAGAAAAGGTTAAGTATTTTAATTTAGTTCGATAAATGAGGTCTTCTATTTCATTATATGTTTCAGATCTGATGTAATATTTATTAAATAACATCATACACCAACATATAACATATATTAACTATTAACGATTATTGAAATACAAAAATTCATGTGAGATTGTGTCACGTGCGACGGCTTTACAAACACATACTTATAAAACTCATGTTTATTGTTGGAAACATTTGAAATATGTTTTGATGAGACAAAACCTTAAATAACTCTAACAAGCATAACCAATCTTAGGATAGGTTACTGCAACAAAGTTACTGCAGAAGAAAGAAAGATTAGAGAAAGTGTCAAAAGGAAGGACACTGAAGAGAATGGTGAAAAAGAATCAGGTGAACTAATAAGGATACTGATGACTACAGGAAGCTACTGGAAGAGACCTCACTAAAGCAGAATGCAGCGAGACAGGAAGCTACCTAAGAGACCATGCCGAAAGCATACTACAGGAGCAGCATGCTACAGAAGCCTCAAGCCGCCTGAAGGAGCAATCCAGAGAAGGAAGCTCCAGAGTGAAGAATGAGGAGGAAGCTACAAAGCAGGCATGGAAAGAAAGTCAAAAGTTACCGGTAGACATATACAAGAAGTTACCGGTAGAGAGAAGAGAAGAGGAGTCAGTCAGAAGAAGACACATGGAAAGCGAAAAGTTGGAATGTGTCAGGATTGCAGTGCATTTATAGATTAGGGAACCTACCTACCTTCAACGAGCAGATTTTCTAATTTATAAATAAGAAGAAGACTGATGAAAAGAAGAGTGTGCAAGAGAGAGAAGATAGCGAGCACAATAGAATATACAAGCTCGCAGAGAGAAGCGCAAAAAGAAGAGAGAAGAGCTCAACAGAGAGAAGGCTCATAAGAAGAAAGCGCAGAAAGAGGGGGAAGACAAAATAGAAGAAAAGAGAGTGTTCAGAAGAGCAGAAGAAAAGCTCAAACACTCCACATCCCAAGAGACGCATGCTCAGTCAGTTAGTCCTGCAGCAAGCTACAACAGTTCAATCTGCAAATGAAGGCCAAGCTTGCTGTATCCAGTTGAAGAAGAAGAGGACAAACCTTTTTAAAGGCTGTCTTGGAGTACTCAGTGCGAGGAATAAAGTTCTGCTGAGTTTTCTACTTTCTAGGAGAGAAAGTGAGGACCCTGGGTGGGTAGAATAGGATCCTTCAGTGAGAAAGTAGGCAAGTAGCTGTGTGAAGGCTTGCTACTTACTTGTTAAGTGAGGTTGTAATAGATAGGGCTATGTAAATCAACCAGCTTAACAAAGGTTCCCTCTTGAGAAGAGGCAGAGAGGATGTAGAAGGATTACTCCACCTTCGAACATCTTTATATCTCTGCGTCTATGTGTGCTTATTGCTTAACCTGCATACTCTATGATTAAGCTGCACATCTTCTATACTTGGTTCTGCAATGAGAGAAAAGCTTCCGCAACTACTCTGATCAGTAACCTCCCAAAAGGTTACTAATATTATAACTGAGCCGATAGAAGAAGAAAAAGTTTTGAAAATATAGTAGGCTTATTCAACCCCCTCTAAGCTTACTACCAGCCTATTTGGGACCAACATTTATATATGTAAAAACATATTTATAAAACACATTCTTATAATTGAAAAATATAGTTATATCTGTAAAAGGCATACATGAACCCGTCATACGTTAGACGGTCTCTATCAACTCTTATTGAAATATGAGATGAATAATCAAATTAATATAACAGTCCGTTTTAGCTTGTTGAATATGAAGGTTCAGTATCAATGGAAGAATCTTTTGAAGATATATATGTTGCCAATGCTTTTTATGGAAACTAATCAAGGAAAAATTAACTAGTTGGAGCATTAATGGTTGAAGTAATGTATTTCTCATCTAATCCCACTATCAAAGAAAGAAACTTCAATTGAGTAAAAGAGAAGAAAAATAGTAATGCTTAGAAATAATGATTATTGAGTAAATCACCTTGAAATTGTTACAAATGATAAAAGTGAGATCATAGAATGTCTGGTAACTAGCGTAATGAGAGAAAACATACACATGACCCAAGATATAGTATAGTAATGTAAATGATATAGCTTATTAGAAGTTGACGAATACATTTAGGGGGTGTTTGGCTAATCTTATTTTTAGAGATTATAAGCTATCATATCTTATAAGATGTTTTTAGAGCTTATAAGATGTTTAATTTAAGTTTAATATAAGTTGTTGAAGTGTTTGGGTAAATAAGATGGTGGAGCTTATAAGTTATTAGTAATGACATTTGTGTAATTTCAATGATTAAATTTGAAGGTGTTTTGAAAAATAAACTTATTTTAAAAATAAGTTGAGATTTCCCAACTTTTCAAAAAAATAGCTTATAAGCTCTTTACATCTTATAAGCTCATAAAATAAGATCTTATTTTTAAAATTAGTCAAACATTTTTGAGGAGCTTATAAGCACTTAACATCTTATAAGCTCTTCTTTTAAGAAGCTTATAAGCTTAGCCAAACACCCTCTTAGTTTTATATACCTTAAACATCTTGTAATTTGATACAATATATATATATATATATATATATATATATATATATATATATATATATATATATATCCCTCATCCGATTCAAAGCAAAGATGTAACTTTAAATGAGTTAAAGAGAGAACTAGTAATTGTGGAGCTATAATAATTTGTATTTCCTATTAAGTAATGTGTGTGTGAATGTACTCAATTACGTAAATGAAGGTTGATAGCTTTAGACAATCAATAACACAATACTAAAGAGCTTGAAATTAATATTAATTGATGATTAAAAAAAACATTTAAATGTATACCTAAACTTAAATAGAATTAACATTTACAATAGGAGTAAATCTCTTGTGAATCAGGTGAGATCCATGCATCTAGGTCGGATCCGGGTCAGGGGGGACCGTCTCTTTTTTTTTTTCCGCGCATGATTTTTGAAAAAATTCACATACCAATAGGTTATGTTAGACATACCTTTACGTTATGTTAGACATACATTTAAGCTATGTTAAACATACCATACTGCCCAGATTTCATATCTTGTCTTTTTTGGGCTTGAGTTTTAAATTTTACCACATACCACTACGTTATATTAGACATACATTTATGTTGTGTTAGCCATACCTTTATGTATACTTAGACATACCTTTGTATTTGTTAGACATACCTTTGTATATAATTAGACATACTTTTATATATGTTAGACATACCTTTGTATATAGTTAGACCTACCTACATAAGGTTGGTCTAACTATACATAAAGGTTGGTCTAACAATATACAAAAATTGGTCTATTGGAGCGAATTTTGGGTGAGCTTCAGCGCAAGTGTTCAGCGCATGGGAGCGCGTGGGAGGCGCATGGAAGCGCATTTTGGGCACTTGAACGGGTCGACCCAATTGCACGGATGCCTTACAATAGATAACTTCTTATATATCCACAATGAGAGTTAAGATATGATAATAGACAGAGTGCAAAAGATATCATATGCACCTCGTACTATTTAATGATCTTATATATACGAGTTTTATTGATAAGTATATCAAGTAGGGGGCTTCCAAGATCCAAAAAAACCATCATGGTTATTTGTTCTAAATAAGAAGAATAAGGAAGGAAATTTTTTTTTTTTTTTCTATCCAGTGAGAAGAATATTTGACGATCTAGTTGACCTTGGGAAATTAATAAAAATCTGCATTAAGATCGGTCTTCAACGCTTTTAAGGTAACAAATTTTATTAGTCAAAGAGAAAGACACCTTGATTGTAAATAAATATCAAACATTCTAAGAGTGCATAGATAGCACTGGCCAATTTATGACCAAGAGATTCTTCAGTTTTGCATCATTTTGTTTGTCTTATGAGAATAGCCTATATGTTATTAGAAAATATGGAAAGATAGGTTATGTAACTACTCATACTGTAGGTGAGAGATGTACTTACCTGCAATTTCTTAAGAGTACTCCTAAACATGTTCTAAGCTTTCTCAACCAAATCTAAACCATAATTAATTGAATTGATGATATAAGAAGTGTTAGTGTTGGATTTTCCAACAATTAATTAATTTTTCCTTTTTCTTATTTTATCCTAAATCAAAGTAGATTTGTTAGATTTGTTAGATTTGAAAAAGATTTGATTTATCTCTCTTAGAGTTTTGACTTTTTAAACTCACGTGTTTTTGAATTTGTGGATCCTATCTTTTACTAACAACTATTCCTAAGTTTAGGGAAGTTGTTATTTCTCTCTTTTCTTGATAGGATGAAACATGAAGATTAAAAATCAAACATGTGATATTTGAAGGAGTCAAACTGATACTTTGAGAGTGAAAAGCAACGTGCAGATGGAGAGGGAGAAAGTTGATCAAGTCAATACATGAAGAAGTTAAGAGAACAAGTCGAAGAAAGTGGAGATAGTGAAGTTGAGTTCTTATCAAGATCATGGAGCATAACAAGAAGTGGAGTAATGCATGAAGTAAGTGGGTACTGCATGGAGCTCTATAAATAGAAGAAGAATTCTAAAGATTTGATAAAGCGAACAAGAAAAAATTTCGGAGTCTATTCACTTGCAGCACCACAGTGTCGGGCTTTGTGTTACTCATACCAGAGACGACACTGCCATGTCTTATTTTCTTTAGGTCATTGAGTTTGCATACTTGTGACTGTTTTTCATAGAGATAGGGATTTTTAGTGAGCTGTTGAGAGTCTTTGTATACATCCCTAGTTTTCATATTCATTACAAAGGACGTATTGAGTCTTTGTACGGAAGAATCTCTTCTAGAGGGTTTTCTATCTCCTTGTATACATACGAAAGATCAATAAAGGAGTTTTCGCCCTAAAGGCATTCCACAAGTATTTGTATACTCGTGGATACATCGTTTGTGTTCTGCATATTTCATTTTCAATTTATTTTCCGTTGTGTGTTACGCTGGTGTTGTCAACATCATTGACAACTCCGTGTACTTTGATTGTTTTATTTTGTTTTCAAATCCACGCTACACTTTCAATTGGTATCAGAGTCTCCACTTGACATACTAAGTGGTTGATCCAGCCATGCAGGACACGGACTATTGTAATCCTAACTTTGGATGCCTTCCAATTTTGGATGACTCCAACTATGTGTATTGGAAGATTCGTGTACGCTCGAATATCAAGTCCATTGATGCACGTGCTTAGACAACAGTGTTGGAGGGTTATAGTTCCCCTATGAAGGAGGTACATGGTGAACTTATTCCTAAACCTCAAAGTGAATGGACAATCGAAGAGATCCACAGTGCTAATTTCAATGAAAAGGCTATCAATGTCATATTAGAAACTGTGGACTACAAGGTTTTCCAATTGAGCCAAAACGCAGCACATGCCAAGGATGCTTGGGATACTCTCCAAAAACACTTTGAAGGTGCAAAATGTGTTTGTGAGGCTAGGTTGCGTCTCATTATGTCCAAATTTGAGAATATGCTCATGGAGGAGAATGAAGATATTGGAACCTACTTTGAGAGGCTCCGGGACATCACGAATCAAGCCCAAATGCTTGAAGAACCAATTGGACGCAAGCAACTCATGTCAAAGGCCATTCGAACACTACCACCGAGGTTCAATATCAGAGTGTCCGCCATTGAGGAGGTCCACAATCTTACTGTGATGGACTTTGACACACTTCAAAGTATTCTTCAAACGTTTGAGCTCAATCTTCGAAGTCAACTAGAAGCGGGCTATAAGACTAAAAATATAGTCTTGCAAGCTCAAGACGATGAAGAATCTGAGGATGATGATGAACCATTGGAGGAAATCACCGAAGGACAGAACATGGCCATGCTTACTAAGAAGTTCAACTCCAAGGTGTGGAAGTTCAACAAGGAGAAGCCCCTTTCGAAAGGAAAGAAGTCGTTCAATCGATCCTCTGATCGATCTCAATGGAAGCCAACTAGATCATCATCTCAGCCTAAACGTCATCCTAGTAAACCAACTTCAGACCATGGACGAAATGATCCCAAACATCTTGATACCATTCAATGTTATGCATGTTCGGGATGGGGTCACTATGCTAATGGATGTGCTAATACTCTAAGGAAGTATGGTCTGAAAAATCACTTGGTATCCATGAGTGATGATGAGGATGATGATTAAGCTGAAACTGAAAGTTCCACGGCACTGGTTGCAAAAATCGCCGATGGTGTTACCGACGGTGTTGAACCACAAACAACACCAAAGAGAACACCACAGAGGTATGAATTGTTCGATTTTGCTAACATAACCTGCCTTAATGTTGTTTGTGATGATATAGATTCTCTTGTTGGAGACGACTTAGATAATGATGAAGCCATTGAAGAACTTCATGGTCTTTTAAACTCCTTGCTTAAGGAATGGAAAATGCAATGCAAGCTTGTAGAAGTCGTACCCAAAGAAAAGGAAGTTTTATCCAAGGAGAATGATGTATTGAAGAACTTAGTTACAAAGCTAGAAACTGCTCTCACCAAGAAGGACATAGAACTTGGAAAGGTGCAATTAAAGCTTAAAGAGGAGGAATCCTTAATTGCAAAATGGAACTCAAGTTCTTTCAAGGTAAGTGAAATCATGGGATCAGGTAATTCCATAAAATCAGGTATTGGATCAAATAAAACTGTTGAAAATATTTTTCAAAACTTCTTTTACGATTCACATGCGAAGATAAATTTTGTGAAGGAAAAGTCGAAAGAGTCCATGAAATCCTCTGTTTCAGGTCTTAGGAAAAGAAAATATGTTTGTCATTACTGTTTTCATCCTGGACATATATACGACCATTCTGTCGAGCATTTAAAAATGATTGAGACAGTGGTCTGGTGTTATCTCCGGTGTCACGTAACTCCACCCGTAACACCACTGTTGGAAAGAAAATTTGGGTTCCTAAACAAACTACTCAAGTCTGCCAAGTTGTTTTTACTGCTCTTAAAACTAACATTTCAGGTTCTTTGTACTTTGATATTGGTTGTTCACGCCACATGACGGGAACCAAAGAGTTTTTGTATAACTTTGTGCCTCTTACCGAAAGATCCATTACTTACGGAGGAGGTGCTAAGGGCAGAATAATTGGTAAAGGAACTTTTAATCTACCAGGTTTTCCCAGGTTAACTAATGTTCTCTTAGTTGATGGTTATATGGCTAATTTAATTAGTATAAGTCAATTATGTGATGACAACCTTGAGGTAAAATTCACTAAGGACTCTTATGAAGTTTATGATAAGTCTAACATGTGTATCATGACAGGTACAAGATCTCATGACAATTGCTATCTTGTTGGAGATAAGGTCACGTGTAATAAGGTTAATTTAGATGACACAATTTTGTGGCATAAAAAATTAGGTCATGTGAATTTTCGAACTCTCCAAAAATTGATGAAGTATGAGGTTGTACAAGGTCCGCCTAGTATGAATCACAATGGTAAGATAGTTTGTGGGGACTGCTTTAAAGGTAAACAGACCCGTTCCCAGCACATCGCTGGAGGAGGATGGCCGCAATACCACCGACTTCGGCCTTTGTGAACGGACCGAAGAATGCAGGAAGATCTAGTACACGACAGACCGTCATTGTGTTGAACTACAGATTGTTGACAAACTAAAGATTTTTGGATAATCCTCTGATTTGGGTTTTAATATAAAGTGTGAACACGCAGTTAATTAATGGTCACGCTGTTAATTAATATAGTGTGAACACGCTGTTAATTGTTGAGACACGTGTTCCATAAAATATAAAATCATGAAGACGTATGTTCACCATTAAAATTTTATATCCTGAGATCACGATTCACAATAATATTGTGTTCAAATACATATCGTAAAGACGTGTGTTCTAATGATATTTGGAAATGTGCTGTAGACTTACAATATCTATGTGGGGTTAAAGTTGTATTCTACACGACAACCATCTCAATCTAAAAAAAAGATTGAATTTGTCAATCAGGTGTCATTCAGTCAATCACGATGTTACAGGACACTTGCCCCTATATGCCTCGGTACTTATGAAAATACACTAGCCCCTATATGCCTTGGTACTCATGATAATTAACAATATGATCCTACTCCACACCCAATATTGTGAACAACCCCACGGCCCGTTGGATATAGCATGGGTCGAGTATTGGATCATTTTGTATGAACACGCTTGTGTGAACACACTGGTGTAACAATTTGCTTGCAAACGTACATATTAACATCAAATATTAAACACACTCGACCAGTTTGATATAGCACTAGTCGATCGTTGGGTCAGTTTGTGTGAACACGGTGATCTGAAGCATATCGTGTGAACACGATTGTGTATCAGTTTGCTATGAAACAATAAGATGAACAGAAGGTATTATAAAAAAAAGCAAACCGTGTAATATCGTTAGAGTCGTGTATTAGTTCAGTTTGCGTGAACACGCTTGTACATTCCTATCGCAAATATTGTGTGAACACGATAAAGTGAAACAAGCTAAAATCTGTGTGAACACGATAAAGTGATACACAGCCTAGACAGCCGTTTAATTCAAGCGACCTCTACTCGACTGGAGTCAATATAACACGACTCGTGCCTCAAAGGTGTGATCATGATTTCGATTGTTATATATCGTGTTGACATGATATCACTAGTGCGATCTAAAAAGTCAATCAGTGACAGTTTTTTTCAGAGTAATAAAGCAATATTCGCTTCCAACAAACATTATTGAAGAGAGGTGTCTATTTCAATCCAATATCATTAACTTGTATTTTAGATTGTAGTATTGAATTTCAAATTAACACATCATGGTGGAATATGAAAATTTTGATTGGGAGGATGAGGATCTTCAAGTGGAGGAGTGGAAGCCAAGGAGCCATCTGGAGTTATGTCTGTATAAAGACACTAAATGGACACCAACCGTTGAGGAAACTTTATTCGATTCATTGTTAGAGTGCAAGGAAAATGGAACGTGGCAGGTGGGCCACGAGAGGAATGAAGCAGCTATAGAACGTGCAACAAAAGCTGTTAACAAAGACACGGTCACGAAAATGACACGTCTAGAGGTCATTGATCGTGTCAACCAATTGGAAAGATGTTTCAAGATGTACTCTATAATGTTGAAGACCCCTGGAGTTACTCTATACTCGGACATGAACTGGATACATGCGAGTTTTGAACAAGATATGAAGTGGTACCGTGTAAGTATACCATCCGTTAAATTGGTACTTTTACTACAAACAGGTCGATAATACATATTTCATAGAGAAAGATCTCATTTTACACAAGATGCTTAAATACTGTTGTTTTCTAAGTCAATTTCTAATGTGTGTGCACTTATAGATTGATCACATATCCTCGGCATACTACTTGGATGGAGAACCTTATGTGAAGCAGTTAGAGTTACTTTTCAAAGGTCCAGACTATGAAGATGATGCAGACAAGAGAGCCTCAACTTCAACATGTAAGAAATGATCGGGTCAAAATTTCCCTCTACGACGATATTAATTTCTTTCACCGTATTATTTATGCAGTATTTTATTATGTACTAAGTAATGGTTCAAGACTCAACGTGTTTATCAAAAGTTCATATGAACAATCAACCTTTAATTACCATTCAAACTTACACTACAAGTTCTCCTTGTATGTCCAAGCCCCCCACAATTGCTACAATGTATTACCATTCACAACACGTACTGTGAAATGACACTCGGGTTGAGTGCATTTAATGTACAACTGGGTACTATTAGAACGGACAACTTTATAATCAACCTTATTTCTTAAGTGATATAAACCAACTTCCTTAACCAACTGGTCTTTTGACCCAAATGTCAAACCCTTTAACAGAGGGTTTACATATTCAGAAGTGGATTGGGTTTCAACATCTTCAATATGATTATCATTCACAAATGTAGACCTAAGTGTTGATGCAATACGTTTTGGATCAATAAGGACTTCACCATCGATGTTAGGCTGACTGGATGTGGATGCAAAGAACTGGGAGAGGGCACCACCTTTTAGTATAACATAAGATCCGAATTCTTTGAAAAAAGCTCCAACGTCCAAGTTGGAGTCAACTTCAATTCGACTATCAGGAACTAAAGACTCTGCATAGTCATTATCTTCATCAATATGCAAATCTGACTCAGTATTCATATCATCTTCACTGTTTTCATAATGCTCCACTTCATGGTCAGATGCATACTCAAGTACGTCACCCCATTTGCTGTCATGTGAACTTTCAAAATTTGAAACGCCTTGATCCAATGGGTTGATGGAATCATCAAAATTACTAACCAAATTCTTGTTCCGCGGTGTACATATGTCATTACCCAATGATGTAGGAGGATCACTGAGATTCAGGCTGATCGGTGAATGATGTCAGGATGAAGAGTTACGACATTGATCATTGCATTGTGTTGTCCATATTTGAGCAGTCTGAGATTTCATTAACTTAACAAAATCACCTTGCCTACCACAAGGTTGTTACCTAGCAAATTGATTTGTTTGGGCTACTTATGCTTTTAAGTGTAACATAAATGATCGGTAAATGATCGGCATATCTAAGCTAGCTAATACTCGATCCACATCATGATTTGTTTGAATCATCAATTTTCCTCTTCTATAGGAAACTATATTAATCAAAGCATGAATGATGTATGTTGTAGTAGCTTTATCTGCTTGAACAACACCGTGGACCAATTCATATAACTCATCACGGGTAATTCCATTTGGTGGAATTGTTATGAACTCTTCCTCCCAAAACGAACAATCAAATTGTTCAAATCCGTCTGAAAATAAAGTACATAAATTTTTGAATAGTACTATCTACAACGAGGATTTAACTATGCATAAATTTCATATGTGGACATCATATTTATATGCATTACATGTTAATCGAATGAAATCACGAAGATATACATATCATGATAGTGATGATGGACGTTCATATCGTGAACATGTGTTGCAGTTCATAAATTAAGGTTTCATAAATTAATATCATCAAAATGTATGAAAATTTCATATCGTGACCACAACTATTCAGTTGAAAATCGTGATCCCAATTTACATTTTCATGTCGTGAACACTCAATCTGAGACATAATCGTCATCACGTATCACATTTTCACGTTGCAAACACACTTGCTAAGTTCATATCGTGAACATGTAATAAAACTTCATTTCTTGAACACAGTTTCGCCATCCATATCGTGTACTAAATTTTCATGTCGTTTAGAAACTTCATGGGTGATATCGTGACCACACCGTCAACAAGCTTCATCATTTCAAATATTGAGATGCTATTCTCAGTTCATAGCATGAGACTCGGTTAACATTAGAAGTTAGAAATGAGAACTACCCACCACATCAATAGCGAGAAAACTAAAAGCTAAAACATACAACATCAATGGCGAAAAAAGTTAAAACTACAAGCTCAAACTTACCATTTGCAATGAAACTTCTGTTGCTTTTAACGAGGATGAAAGTTTCAATGGAGATGAGGATCACAAAAAAAAATGTTGTTTCCATGGACATGAGGAGCTTCAAGCTTTCAGAGGAGATGATGATCGTGTAAATGTGACTGCAAAAAGTGGGTTAGGGTGTTTTGATCACGCAAGGTTTTGAAATACATGTTAAAATATTCATTTAATTTAATTTGATGTTATATACAATGTATTACATTGTGTATTTAAATTAAATTACAATGTATTCAAAACAACAATAATACAAACTTAAGTTGAGGGTATTAAGAACTTTTCACTATCCAAATTGGGCAAAAAAGTAATTTCTTCAAAAAATTGGTATAAAAGTTCCTTGACACATGAATTTGGGTAAAGGGAGGTATTTCTACTATAATTAATTACTTCTTATTTATTCAAAAATGAAAACCCACAAACATAATCCAATTAAAATTAATTATACGAGTGAGTATAATTAAACCCTCTGAGCAAAATGACTTGCATTTTCCTTCCGATTTTCATAAGGACACACGACAGGAAGATACTCAACCTGTAAATAGTAATAAAGATTGATATGAATGCATCATTTCAACACATCAGAAGGTGTAGAATTAAAACTTTAGCAGCATGTTAGAAAAACAAACTGTAAGGATAACTCTTCAGAAACTCCAAAAGCTCTTCCCACTCCCATTACTGAAATCATTTTTAACATGAATATACCATTTAAATATTCAGTCACATTCCTTTCTATCCCGTGTGAGAGTTTTTTAGAGTAACTATTCATGAGAAATGTTACAGCAACACAAAATATGATAGGAGAGGCCACAAGAATAGTTGTCAACTATATTCAGCAATTCAGTCATGCACTTGACACATGTAAACACTTCTTTGTGAAACAAGCAAAGGAAAGGTATTTTTCCGTCTAGAACTCCTACCTGGCAGTAAAGAAACAAGCAATGAAAGTTAAATTTCATAAAAATACCACCAAGTAAAAATTGAAAAAATCATTATCTATACATAGTTACTGCTGCCACTGCAAATATAAGCACCCTCATAATGACCAGCATGAAATATACCTAATGTACAAAACAACAAGTGAGAGACAAGAACATTCATACCAGCTATCAACAACTACAAAAAGGAGTGTTCTCACTTGAATTAGTATTTCAGCACATGCTGAAACATCTCAAAACACCGATTTGACCAAAAAAAAAAAAAGAATGATCATATTAGTCACTATCTGTGAGATTAGTTCCATCATAAAACTCTTCTTCTTCTTCAGTTGAAATGAAGTCTTCTTCATCTCATCCAAGTAATGCCTCCTCTTGTTGTTCCATATCATCATCCTCAAGCTCTATAAAAGTGTTATTTGGATCATTTAAAGAATCTACATCATCCAATTGAATCTGATCACGAGGATGTATGTCAACAACATCCACTTGAAATGGTGTCTGATCAATTCCTCTAGAAGTTTATGTAACATCCACAAGAGCTCTAGCTTTCACTTTAAACACGGCCCACCAATCATTCTTGTCCCGTCTAAAGCTAGGAAAATTAGAAAATACACATTGGGTTGCTTGCATAGCTAACACAAATGGTTCATATCTACTGAATCTTCGTTTCCAGTTCACCTCCACAAGCTTATACTCTTTATGGATTTTTGTTCCCAATGGAGTAGGGTCAAACCAATCACACTTGAACAATACAGTTCTCTTAATTGGTAAGGCTGGATATTCTAACTCAATAACTTCTATCAATTGACCATAGTAATCACTTTCATTAACAATTGAATTGGAGCCTCTAATGCACACCCCACTGTTCATAGTAGCTCTCATAGAACCATATCGTAAAGTATGAAATCTATAACCATTTACATAGTACCTGTGATACGACTTGACAGTTCGCAATGGGCCTTTTGCAAGATCTTTATGAAATCATTAGAAATATTATTTGAAGAATCATGTGCCTAAACATGAAAAGAAGAAAAGATATTTATTAGAAAAAAATTATTGATAGTGAAAATACCTTCTTTTTATAAAACTCACATATGTTTCAAACCAATCTGAGAACTCATTTTCCAGTTTCCTATCAACTTCAATCTCAGCTATGCTTGGTTTAAATTGCTTCAAAGAGTCGATGTAACTTCTGTAAAAAGAAACAAGTAAAAAGCATAAAACAAAAAGATTAAACAGAATCAAAATATAAGATATATATATGGTATAAGTCATGTTGGTCCCAAATACGATGGTAGTAGGCTTAGACTGGGGGAGAGGTGAATAAACCTACTGTAATTTCAAACTTTTCTTTCTTCTATCGGCATAGTTCCAGAATTAGTAACCTTTTAGGAGGTTACTGATCAGAATGGTTGCGAAAGCTTTTCTCTCTTTTGATGTGCCAAGTCTAGAAGATGTGCAACTTAACATAGAGTAGGCAAGTAAAGTAGTAAGCACATATATACGCATGATATACAGAGGTTCGAAGGTGGAGTAATCCTTCTACATCCTCTCTGCCTCTTCTCAAGAGGGAACATTTGCTAAGCTCTGTTGATTTACGTAGCCCTATCTATTACAACATTCACTTAACAAATAAGTAGCAAGCCTTCACACAGCTGCTTGTCTACTCTCCTATTTGACCCACACAAAATCCTAATCTACCCACCCAGGGTCCTCACTTTCTTCTTCAGAAAGTTGAAAGCTTAGTAGGACTCGTTCCTCGCACTAAGCACTCCAAGACAGTCCTTCTTCTTCAACTGGATGCAGCAAGCTTGGGCTTCGTTTGCAGGTTGATCTGCTGAAGCTTGCTGCAGGACTGACTGACTGAGTGTGCGTCTTAAGGAATAGAGTGTTTGAACTTTTCTTCTCTTTTGAACACTCTTCTTTTCTGTTTGGTCTCCCCCCTCTTTTCTGCGCCTTCTTTTTCTGAGCTTTCTCTCTGTTGAGCTCTTCTCTTTTCTTTTGCGCGCTCTTCTTTTCTTCTCTCTCGCACTCCCTCTTCAGTCTTCAGTCTTCTCCTTATTTATAGATTATGAAATCTGCCCGTTTAAGGTAGATAGATTTCCATCATTGATAGCGCCGCACTTCTTCTGACACACGCAGGCCTTTTGTTTTCCACGTGTCTTCTTCTGATTGACTCATTTTCTCTTCTCTCTATCGGTAACCTTCTTGTGTCTACCGGTAACTTTTGACTTTGTTCCCATGCCTGCTTTGTAGCTTCCTCCTCGCGCTCACTCTGGTGCTTCATTCTCTAGCTTGCTCCTTCAGGTGGCTTAGAGGCTTTGTAGCATGCTGCTTCTGTAGTATACTTAGGCATGGTCTCTCAAGTAGCTTCCTATCTGGTAGCTTGCTACTTTTCTGCTTCAACAAGTTCTCTTCCAGTAACTTCCTGCAGTCATCAGTATCCTAATTAGTTCACCCGATTCCTTTCCACCATTTTCTTCAGTATCCTTCCTTTGACACTTCATCTGATCTTTATCTTTCTGCAGTAACTCTGTTGCAGTAACCTCTCCTAAGATTGATTATGCTTTAGAGTTACTTTCTTAAGGTTTTGTCTCATCAAATCATACTTGAATATAGGTGAAGCATCTTCTTTTGGATATAACGTACAGGCTTCCCTTCCTCATTTTCAAGTCAAGTGACCAAA
The DNA here is from genome assembly GCA_005771605.1 of Scutellaria baicalensis. Classification (NCBI taxonomy): domain Eukaryota; kingdom Viridiplantae; phylum Streptophyta; class Magnoliopsida; order Lamiales; family Lamiaceae; genus Scutellaria; species Scutellaria baicalensis. The sequence continues at coordinate 27,275,411 of CM016727.1, forward strand.
ATTTCAAGCCTGTTATCTTCAATCCTTTGAAGATTCTTTCATTTGGCTTTCTTGATCTTTGATTTTCATGTGGTCACTTGAGATTCTTAACAGAATAAAAATAAGCGAGACCAACAATATAAGAGTAAATTAAAATGAGGTATCTGGTCGTTGTTATTCTTTCCTTGAGAGTAGATTTAAAGAGTGGATCCTCTTTCATCACTTGCTTTCGTCTGGAGGGTGGTCTGGTTGATACAGTGAGCTTCTCTTCTTACTCCTTTGCTTGACATCCTCTTCATTTTCTTCTCTCTCGCACTCTCTCTTCAGTCTTCAGTCTTCTCCTTATTTATAGATTAGGAAATCTGCCCGTTGAAAGTAGATAGATTTCCATCATTGATAGCACCGCACTTCTTCTAACACATGCAAGCCTTTTGCTTTCCACGTGTCTTCTTTTGATTGGCTCCTCTTCTCTTCTCTCTACCGGTAACCTTCTTGTGTCTACCGGTAACTTTTGACTTTCTTCCCATGCCTGCTTTGTAGCTTCCTCCTCGCGCTCACTCTGGTGCTTCATTCTCTGGCTTGCTCCTTCAGGTGGCTTGAGGCTTCTGTAGCATACTGCTTCTGTAGTATGCTTAGCCATGGTCTCTCAGGTAGCTTCCTGTCTGGTAGCTTGCTGCTTTTCTACTTCAGCAAGTTCTCTTCCAGTAACGTCCTGCAGTCATCAGTATCCTAATTAGTTAACCCAATTCCTTTCCACCATTCTCTTCAGTAACCTTCCTTTGACACTTTTTCTGATCTTTATCTTTTTGCAGTAACTCTGTTGCAGTAACCTCTCCTAAGATTTTTTCTCATCAAAACATACTTGAATGTATCCAACAAGTCATAAGTAGATAAAATAATTAAGCAACAACCTGATGAATGGATCCACTTCGGAGCAATTTAATAAAACATAACTTCGAGCAGCTTTATATTCTTGGTCACTTAGATATGTTGAGTTAGCATTTCCAAAAGGTCGACCAGAATATTTAAAAATTGATAGGTTTCCCTCATGTTCTTCAGCTTCCTCCTCCTAAATGTGGGTGTCAACATTGTGTGGCAGTTGTCTATGTCTCGTTCTTACATGCTCTTCAAAGTAGTAAGAACAAAATGATGTAGTCTCTTCAACCAAATATGCATTGCCTATTGATCCTTCCACCTTTGCTTTATTATTGACATTGTTTTTCAATTTTCTTAGGTACCTACAAAATATATGAATATTCAACATAAAAAAATTGCATAAAATAAGAAAAAAAAATTAAAGAACATACTCTTTTATTACCTTTGAAAAGGATACATCCACCGATACTGTACAGGACCAGGTATATTTGCTTCATAAGCAAGATGTACAGGAAGATGTTCCATTGAGTTAAAGAAACTTGAAGGGAAAATTCGCTCAAGCTTACACAAAATGACAGGAATCTCTTTTTCCAATCGAACCATATCCTCATTTCTTATAGTAGTAGATGTTAGCTCTTTGAAGAAGAGGCTCAACTCTGTAAGAGCCCTTCAAACATGTGATGGGAGTAATTCAGTGAATGCAATAGGTAACAATCTCTGCATAAAAACATGGCAATCATGACTTTTCATGACATACAACTTATGCTTCTTCTACATCCATGACGGTGTTAAAGATGTTGTCAAATACATTTTTTTCAATATGCATAACATCTAAGTTGTGTTGAATCAAGTTTGAACTCCAATAAGGCAAATCCCAAAATATGTCTCTCTTCTTCCCACCGTTATCAATACATCTCACTCGATTGATCTTACCAGCCTCAAATTCACTGACTTTTATTATTCCCAAATTTTCAATCTGTTGGTGGTTTTCAGTTCCAGACTTGACTGGGGGCGCAACCTTGGACACAGTTTTATTTTTTATGAATGAGGTTTTGTTTTTCCGAAATGGATGATCCAGTGGTAAAAACTTATAATGATTATCAAACCATGATTGTTTCCCACTTTTTGAACGAGTAAATGCATATGTGTCCTCCATGCAGTATGGACAAGCTAACCGACCAGCAGTACTCCAACCAGAAAGCATCGAATATGCAGGAAAATCACTAATTGTCCACATAAGAGTAGCTCTCATCTGAAAGTTTTGTTTCTTGAAAATATCATATGTCACACCAACCTGCCACAATTGTTTCAATTCCTCGATAAGAGGCTGTAAGAATACATCTAACTTATCTTTAAGGTTCTATGGCCCGAGTACTAATACAATTAAGAACATATATTGCTCTTTCATACACAACCATGGTGGCAAGTTGTACGGCGTAACTATTACTGACCATGAAGAATATTGTTGTCCTGATTGTCCAAATGGTTGAAACCCATCAGTACAAAGTCCTAGACATACATTACGAATTTCTTCAGCAAAATCGGGATATGTCTGATCAAAATGATTCCAAGCAGGAGAATCCGAACAATGAATCATAACACCTTCTTTAGTCTTATGCTCGGCATGCCACCTCATTTCTTTAGCGGTGGCATTAGATGCATACAATCTTTTTAATCTAACTGTAAGAGGAAAGTAATACATTTTCTTATATGGGATATTAGTTTTCCATCTCTTACCACTTTCTTCACATGATCTCCTATAGCGAGGATGTGCACAGAACTTGTAACTCTCTAATGTGGAATCTTCACGCCAAAATATCATACAACGGTTGCTACAACAATCAATCTTCTCCACCAGGTAGACCCATACCTCGTAGCAACTTCTTAGTGCTATAAAAGTTCTCAGTCACCACATTATCATCTGGAAGGATCTCCTTCATATATTTCACCATCTGATAAAAAAAAATTATGTCATATGGTTTTCAGACTTCATAGTGATGAGAATCAAGTAAAAGAAGATTGCCAGACTAGGATCAAAATTTCCAAAGTACTGGAGGCACAACAACTGACGCTGAAAGTATCAATTCACAAATTGGTCATAAACCCTCAAGTTCCAAAAGAAAAGAATAAATACTAGTGTACAGCCCATGGGCCAAACTTCCAAAGGCTTACATGCAAACTAAATAAAAATGAAGATAATTAATAAAATTTGCCATTGTTCTTCAATTGCTGCTCTCGGGTTTCTTCTTCCTCCTTACGTACACACTGATCAATCGGCACCACTATTGGATTCTCATCATCTCCCCCATCCCTAAAACGAACCTTATCCTCAAGGTTTAGATCCAGGAAAACTAACTTTTAGCTCTTCCACTTCTTCCCAGGTAGCATCGTCGATGCCCTATCTACAACTGAATCAAAGCTTCTCGCACAGCAATCCCCTTTTGATGCACCCAACGATAATCAAGAACCACATCCGGAATGCAAGCAAGAGTACCATCTACTGTGTAGGGTGGCAAGGTGGTCCGAACGTCATCCGTGGGTCTGATTCATCGACGGAGCAAAGACACGTGAAATACCGGATGAATCCTGGACCCTTCTGGCAAGGTAAGTTTGTATGCCATAGCTCCCAGACGACTCTCAACCTGAAATGGCCTATAGAATTTACTAGCAAGCTTCTGGTTAATTCACTTAAAAACCGATTGCTGGCGGTAAGATTACAATTTCAGGTAAACCCAATCCTCTGGCCGTTTCTTAGCATCCGCGTATTGACGCATCCGATTTTGATCAGCCTCCAAGTTATATCTCAACTCACGTAGTAGCTCGCCATGTTCTCGCAATTGAACGTCCACTTCTTGTACGGCTGTCGACACCGACTTGTGAAAATGTATGTTTATTGCGGGCCGTCCGTACACTACCTCAAACGGAGTCATATCCCACCGGTTTGCGGCTAGCAGCTTTCTTCCGTTGGCAGTTATCACAAGCTTGAATATGCTCAATGACTTCCTGTTTCATTCCTGGCCAGAAGAAAAGTTGGTGCAGCCGTTTGAAGGTCCTAAGAACCCCGGAATTGTCGCCGAAAGCTGATTCATGAAACTCATTAATCAAGCGTGAGCGAAGCCTACCACCTTTGGGAATAAAAATTCATCCCTTATGTACAAGACAACCAGTTTCGAACACTTGTATCCCTCCTCCACAGCTTCCCCATTGGTAAGAGCTTTCAATTTTGGGCCCCATTCGGTATCGTGCATAGTGGCATTAGTGATTTCTCCCCAAATCTGAGCAACCGGCACTAATCACCATCAGCTCGTCCATGTGGACCTGAGTAAGTTCTCCACACTCGTCGGTCAACCTCTCTCTCCGCGATAGTGCGTCTGCAGCATCATTTTCCCGATCGGGTTAATAGATAATTTCATAGTCGAACCCCACCAACTTAGCAATCCAACGCTGCTGTTCTAGGGTGGTTATTTTCTGCTCTAAAAGGTACTGGAGGCTACGTTGATCAATCACAATTTTGAATCGACGCCCCAGCAAATACGGCCGCCAACATCGGATCGCCTCAAGTATCGCCAACATCTATTTTCCATATATGAACCAGGCCTGTTTTGACTTGGCAATTCCCCGACTCAGATAAGCAATGGGTTTCCCACGTTGAGATAAAACTGCCCCAATTCCGAGTCCGGATGCATCCGTATCTATCACAAAATCTTCATTAAAGTTGGGCAAGGCTAAAACTGGCGTTGAACTCATAGCTACCTTCAGTTTCTCAAAAGCACCCTGTGCCACTTCATCCCAAATAAAATTATTTTTCTTGGTTAGATTATGAAGATGGCCGTGTAATCTCGCCATATTTTGGGCAAAATTTTCGGTAGTATCCTGCCAACCCTAGAAATCCTCGCAAAACGGAGACAGTGGTTGGTATCGACCAATTTACAACTGCTTCAATTTTCCGGGGATCCACGTGTACTCCATTAAATGATATAAAGTGCCCCAAATATTCTACTTCTTAACCCCAAAAAAACATTTAGAGAGTTTAACCACAAAGGAGTTAGATTGCAAAATCGTCAACACTACTCGAAGATGCTCCAAGTGACTACTTCACAACTCGCTATACACCAAAATATCATCAAAGAATACAAGGACAGACCTTCGTAAATGGGTTCGGAAGATATGGTTCATGATCACTTGAAAAGTGGCCGGTGCATTACTTAAGCCAAAAGGCATAACCAAGTACTCGTAGTGCCCATTATGTGTTCGAAAGACTGTCTTATGTACGTCATCGAGGTGCATGCGGATCTGGTGGTAGCCTGCTCGCAAGTCCAGTTTCAAAAAATATCTAGCCCCATGCAACTCATCCAACATGTCATTAACCGTTGGTATGGAGTATCTATCTTTGATTGTGGCTGCACTAAGTGCTCGATAGTCTGTACAAAACCTCCACGAATCATCCTTCTTTTTAACTAATAAGACTGGCGAAGAGAATGGGCTCGTACTATGTTTGATTAATCCAGCCTGAAGCGTCTCCTCTACTTGTTTCTCAATTTCATCCTTCTGAAAATTGGCGTATCGGTATGGCGCAACATTCACTGGTTTCGTTTCATCGATTAAGCGAATCCGATGGTCAAACTCACACTGAGGTGGGAGTGATTTCGGTTGACTCATTGCTCCGGCAAACTCGGTCAATAAATATGTAAGTTCTCCCTCTTTGTCACGACCCACACTTCCCGATGTTGTGCTAACGCCAGTGGAAGATAACAAATAGCACCCTCGCTCCTCGTGCTTGGTTTCACGATAAATACTATGCCTCCTCATTATCAACCCAATCAGTATTCCGTAAACCCAATCACCTTGAGTAAGACAGCCTCATCTCCAATCCAAAATTTAAGGTGTTTATCTTTAAATCCATCACTAATGGACTTCTTGATGCTAACCACAGCGTCCCAAAAATTGTATCCCATTTATGTACTGGTAAGGTATGAAACGTAATATAAAATCGAATTCCTTGTATCACAACCGGAACGCGTTCGTACTTAAACTGACAGTACATGGAATGGCCGTTGCCAACTCTGACCAGAATAGGATTCAGACATGGTTGTGCCGGTAGCCTTAACTGATGCGCAATATCCTGGCTAATAAAGTTCAGCGTTGCTCCACTATCGATCAACACAATCACACCCAACCCGTGAATGTGTCCTTCATAACGAAGTGCCTCAATATTGTCATCGCTATTGATTATGTCCAAATTCGGTTGTGATCCTCAACAATTAAGCTCAAGGACTTGACATTTGCGCATTCATGATTTCAAGAATATTTTTTATTGCATGTAAAACAGAGTCCCGCCTGACGTCTACGATTAATCTTTTCATTAGAGAGCACATTCGTCCTCGTCCCACGGCCAGTGGGTTGTTAACAACCACTTGACCTCCAACTGATGTCCCTACTGTTGTCGGTGGTCTCATTGGCACCCCTCTACCAATTAATACCCCACGACTGTAACCGATACTTTGCCGACTAATGCGTAACTGTTCCTCTTTACTCGTGGCCAATTCGATCGCGTCTTGTAAGTCCCTAGGGTGCCACATCCTCACCTCGCTTGCTAGTTCGGGCTTCAGTCCCACCATGAATGCTCCCAAGAGGGCACTTTGCGGCCAATGGGGAACACGATTAACCAACCTTTCAAATTCACATAAGAAATCTCGTAAACTACCGGTTTGGTGTAACATATTCAATGCCTCATTCACATCCTCACGCATTTTATCTCCAAACCTAGGTAACAACCCTTCCTTGAACCTTCCCCAAGATATCTTATCACGGTTGGTCAATTTAAACCAACGCCACCATTGTCTTGCTTCACCGTCCAAGTAATATGATGTAATTTGGACACGATCTCTTGTTCGCACATCTTGCAACTCAAAGTATTGCTCCGCTTTGTCCATCCAATTAAGTGGATCTTCCTGCCACGCTGTCGCGACGGGATAAAATTAATTAATCTTCCCTATCCTAACCAACTAGTAGTTAAGGCAAGTAAGAGTCGATCCCACGGAGAGTGACAATTCAATTATGTTTACTTATGTCGAAATTCAAAGAAACAAGAAATATGGGAGTTATCAGATTGATTGATAATTAAACTAAAAATTACTAAAGATCTAGAAAACAGATTAAATAAAAATTAATTGATAAAAAAGCATTCCAGTCAACAGTTTAGTTATCCCCAATATCAATTACGTCTTAATCAATGTTACCCCCTCTCTTAGATTATCATAGAATTATCACCCCTAATCTAACAATAAGCTCTGTTAACCGAATCGTCTCTTATGATTAGTTAAATTAGGATAAGATCGCTAATTAACCCTATTTAATTGAACAACCTAGAATGAGCTCTCTAGATTTAATTCATTAAATGCATTAATTACCAAGACGATAGGGTGAACTAGACTCCAAATACACAAGCTCGATTTGATAATCTAGGATTGTGTTACCCTAGAGATGCACAACCTCTAGTTTACTACCATTGAAAATTAAACCACAACAATTAGGATTCATGATTTAAGATTCTAGCAATCAATTATCAAACACTTAACCTAGGTGGTCAATCTAAATCAAGCATCAATAATTGAAATCATTCATCACAGATAACACAATCAATTCCAATCAAAACATCGAGATGGAGAAACGGGATTAATTAAAACATAAAAGGATAATTGGGTTCAAACATCCCTGCTAACCGGAATTAAGAAATTATCTAATTGTCATCTCGATCGAATCCACAAAAGTTGTTGATTGATCCATCAAAGAAAATAAAATAAAGTGAAGTATGTGTATAATTAGTTCTCTCTCTAAGACTCTTTCCAAAACTGTCGTCTGGCCCTGTGCCTTGGTGACTTCTTCTTCTTATATATGCTTCCTTTTTGAAAAAGAGACGAAGTAGGGCCTCTTAATCTTTAAGCCCATGGTTTGAGTTTCTTATTCATTTGACTACTTGAGCTTCTTAATTGAGTTCATCTCAACTCAATCTTGTCCCAATCAATTTCACCACTCCAAAATACTTCAAAAATCCTACAATAATCGAGAAAATAAAATATGAAGTATCTCGAGTTCAGAAGCACACATAGGTACGAAAATAATGCATTAAATCACATAAAAGATTATAAAAATCCAATTAAGTCAACAACTAAATGCATATATTTTCTACCTATCACTTCCCCAGCAAATTTGGGAAATTCAATCATGATTCCTCGTGATTTATGATCCCGTGGTCTGTCGTAGTTTCGGATCGGACCCCGGCTACCAACCGAATTCCCAGCCTCGTATCAGGAAGTCCTCATCTTCCTCTCCCGAAATTGACCCATCCCGGCGAAAAGGGTTATCATCTACTGCAAAAGGGTTCACAACTTGGTCCCTCTCACGCCTCGCCCCATCACGTCTCCATCGCGTAGGATCGTCCCAAGCGTGCTCCCTCACAGCGTGGCGTTCCAGACCAATACCCACCTCACGGTGATGATTTCTGGGTTTACGCAGGTTCGCGATCACTCTCGTTACCCCCATGTGATTGCTCATCATTATCGCGACGCCTATCCAGGCGTTAAACACTACCTTCCTCGTCGGATTGATGCTCGCGCTACGTTGTCAAAGTGCGCATCGCATCGCTCAACTCAGCCAATGTTGTCTCGATCCTTTCGAATCGTTGTTTATTCGTTAACATTATTGTGGAATTTCGTGATAGTCGACCCTGTCTCTGTGGCCAAGTGATGATAATCAAGTAAAAGAAGATTGCCAGACTAGGAACAAAATTTCCAAAGTACTGGAGGCACATCAATTACGCTGAAATATAGTATCAATTCACAAATTGGTCATAAACCCTCAAGTTCCAAAAGAAAATAATAAATACTAATGTATAGCCCATGGGCTAAACTTCCAAAGGCTTACATGCAAAATAAATAAAAGAGAAGATAATTAATAAAATTTGCCATTGTTCTTCAATTGCTGCTCTTGGGTTTCTTCTTCCTCCTTACGTACACACGATCAATTGGCACCACTATTGGATTCTCATCACATAGTCAAGCAACATGTTATAACAACTCTTTATTTGCAGCACTAAGCATGTCATAAAATTTCTGAGCTTCTGGATTTGGAGGTTCCTCCACGTCTTGAGCTGGAGCAGTAAAACTAGGACCCGCAACATCAAACACCATATTGTGGTATGAAGATAAATCATCTGTATTACCCATCTCAGTGTTCTCATTGTAGTTGACATCCACATATGTTTCCCCATGGCAATCCCAAATATAATATTCCGGAACAAATCCATTTTTAGCCACATGAAATTTCACTGTGTCTATATCATGATATACACGATTTTGGCACCTACGATTATTACAAGGACACCTAATTCTATTTCCATCCATCCATTCTACTTGAGTACTAGCAAATTCGATAAATTTCTGTAGAGCATCCAAAAATTCTTGGTTTAAGTGACCACTTATGAACCTATTGTACATCCACTGACGATCTTGTCTCATTTTCAACCTGCTGAAATTAGGTATTACATCAAATACTTAGCATAAATATGCAATGTAATACATAAACAATAATTACAAATGCAAGATAGGATGAGAAAAACAACACATAAGCCAAAAAAATAAAAAAGTTTGAGGTGAATCACATAAATAAGCAATAATTATGATTTTCTTTGATATCAAAATTGGTTAAGTGAGGGGTAAATACAAGAGAGTGCTAAAAATAAACTCTCCACTCAATGAAATTTACCAACCAAAGAGATTAGAGGAACTCGGAAACTTATAAAAACCACCAAAAGGTTAAGAGAAAATCAAGAAGAAATCAATTGGTCTCGCCCCCACCACAAGCAAACATCAACATTACTCTCATGCTAAAAGTCCTACATATCAGTTTCAAGCATGATGCTCACTCATCTATATGATCATTGTCAAGATTGTAAGAACTGATATAAAAATGCAAGATGTAATGTAACATGTTGCTAAGGTATGAGGCTTGTATCAATCAAAGCCATGTGATAGGAATTCACCATTATGTCTTTTGTAATTGTCAATAAAGCATTAAAGCCAACTTTTCTTCTTGTGTGCAGACAATTGTCTCATAGACAGAACAACAACACACTCACTACATATCTTATTTGCAGAAATTAACATGACAATATATGATCTTTGTTAATTTGCTTATAAAATTTTCAACTTAATTGATGATCAAGTTGGCCAAATAGAACATGTACATGACATAAGAGAGGTGTTTGATAAGATTATGACTGGCATATACCTTGCAGCACCATTCTTTTCATGACAACTAAAACTTTACTTTCTATCATGTTCTTTGTATTTGCCACCAAAGCCCCAACCATGTAACATTTCCTTAAAGCTATTATGTTAGATAAGGCCATTATGATTTAATAATTTCATCTAAACTTTGTTCAATTGTACCAATTCTACAAATAATGAGTATAATCTTGCTAGGCATTTCATCGAACAGCTTTAAGTCAGAAATGGACCAATTCCTTCAAATTCTTAGTTCATATACTTTAATAAAAGCTGCATAATTGTGCTTGATATAGGAATTTTCCTCAATAACTTTCCATGTATATAACACCAACATTTGCTTTGTGAAGAATACAAGCAGAGAATAATGATTCTTCCAAGATAATTAATTAATCAACTGTAGCATAATTAATTATTTCTCTTCACTGCAATTTCAAGAATGAAATGCAGGGCCTGAAATTCCAGTCTTCAAAATGGGGACAAAAAAGAATATGACCAAAAAAACAACTTGATCCATAAAAAATAAATTCACAGCTCCAAATGAAAAGCTTGATGGCATCAAATGTGGGACATAATCTAGGCAAAAAATAAACTCAAAGAACAGGGTTTAATGGGGTTCTGAGAATATTGGAATTAGAACAAAAAATAGAAAAGAAAATCACCTTCCTCGACCTTCTTCTTGACGTGATTTTCTCTGCCTTCTTGAACGTACCGGTGGGCTGTCAGCTGTTACGATGGGAGGCAGGCGGCGGGCGCGGTGGTGCGACGGCGGCTGCCGGCTGGTGGTGCAGCGGGTGACTCAGGAGTGGAATCGGATAGTCGGGTTTCAATAAGAGTGGAACTGAGTTCTAAATGTGAGGTATCCTATTCAAATTAGGCAAAGGGTTTAATGTTTATACTCAACTTTACATATATATATATATATATATATATTTATATTATATAAATGTATATCAATTGAAAGTGGAAACTGATTGACTCACTTTAATTTGGAGAAAGTTCTTACGTATAAAAGTATATTAATATACATACATAATGTTATAATACTTAGAAAATATAAAATTAGAGTGAACTGTTTTTCCTAAATATAATTAAATTTCACGACCCAGGCACAACATAAACATGTGATCAAGCATCACGCATATAGGAATCTAATTACAAATCTGAATTGGGAAACCAATTACCAGAAAAGGATCCATCGAGAAAGTAATTAAAGTCAAGATCAAAACCCAAAAGCACTGACTCATGCCAATCCGGCAAACAATGGGCAAACAGGGTTGTCAGATCTTCTTCGATTACTAATGCCAGATTCCCTACTGAACCCATTCAAGATCTAACCTAAGCATAGATCTAATCACATGTTGTTGTTACACTCAAATCATAAATACATATTGGAGCATAGACTTATCATTTAATTATGTAAGTTTAAACATAGTCTTAACACACAAAGGATTTAGCCTATAAGGCTCATCCTCAAAACAGAAAGGTAAATTAAACACACATGTATGCTAGTTGTCTTCGATCCAAACTAGCTAAACCACAAACAAAGTTGTATTATAAATACAAACTTGAAATGAGATTACAAGAATAGAGAGAGTAGAGAGAAGTAAGAGAGAAGGAAGAGGGGCTTCTAAAGCATACCTAAAAAACTAAACAAATGGCTCCTTATATAGAGGGAGAGAGCCGACACAAAGATAAAAAAAGTCAATAAGTGCACAGTAAAAGTACACAGTAAAAATGTACAGTAAAAATATACAGTAATATACTGTACGAATACGACTTCAACAGTAATTTACTGTTGATAGATATTATCTAACTATTACATTTTGTTTTATTCTAGTTTAGAAGAAAATCAAAATTTTCTTCTTGTTGATCTAGAAAATCCCGGATATTGAAATCTGCTGAGAAACAATCTTTTGTCAGAGGATATTTCTCCATACATCTGTAGAATTTTTTGTCATGGTCTTCAATAGCTTTCATGACTTTTTTCTTTTTCTTCTGGTAGACCATAATTGATCTAAACATTTCTCCTCTTGAAGGAGGATTATGAATCCTAGGTATGATTTCTCGAGAGCACATTTCTTTTCTGTTAATACTCCATTGAGTAAAACAAAAACATCATGAACATTTCTTTTTATGTTCTTTATCAATTTGATAGAACTGAACTAATCTTTCAATGTATTCCATAAATTCATTTTTTCTTTTGATAGGAATCTCCTCGTTCTATTCCTTGATTAAGGTCATCAAACATTCTTTCAATATGATCTTCTGATAGTAAGTCCTCCATTGGGTCTTGGGCTTCTTGAATTAAAGTCTCTGCTTCATTGATTGGATAGAACCTTCTTCAGTTTCTTCATCATGAATATCATTCATTAATTCTTTTCTCATATTATCGAGATATAACTCGACTAATCTTTCTTTGGATAAATCATCCACATTCATTTTTAATGATTTGGAGATATTACTCATGACTTTTCTTTCTTTTGTTCTTTTCTTTTCATCATCATATGATGAAATGGTCGCTTGGATATTATCCAAAAGTTCTTGGCCATATAATGCCTTTGTTTCAGGATCAATTTTTATTAACTTTTCCCAAAATCTTACATAAAAAGTTCTTTTAATACATGGAATTTTATATTTGGTATAACCAAATTCAATATCCCATTTCCATATCCACGGGATTGAGAATTCAATAAAAAAGTGCATTGCACTTTCCCAATCTGTGAAAGGTTGGTTTTGAGTTATTTTGTCCAATTTTGGACTGACATACTTCCATTCATTAAAATCAAAAGACTTTGGAAGAATATCTTCCATTGGGCCGAATTTTTGCCACCATTTTCGAAACCAATTTGGTATCTCAGCATCATATATATGCGAACATACTTTTATCATCCAAGTATGTTTTCTTTTATCATTTTCATAAAAGAATATATTTTCGAAGGCTGAGATATAATCCCAGAAATTATATCTGTATGTAACATTGTTATTTGGAGAAAATGTTCTTTCCCTGAGTGGAGATATTCCCCAATCTTCAGCTGTATAAAGCTTTTTAATAATTGCTTTGGAGAAGTTATAAACTCCCTCCTTAGCACCACTCATGTGAGTAATTTCACATGACCCACAATCTTTAATAGACCTTCATAATTTGGTCTTGATTTATAAACCTCAGAGGTATAACCGTGAGTATGGATATATCTTTCCATAATTTTCCATGGTTCTTTCACTCATTTCTCATCAGTATTACTGATAATCATAATCACAGATTCCTTTTGTAATCTATGAAATTTTTTATTAAAATCTGAGTCATCATCTTTGATAACTGTTGAGCATATGAACTCTGAGTTTGTGAATTAGATGATTAACCCTGAGAAGTATTACTTCCTTGAGATTGTTTCCATTTTAGAAATTCATCATAATCTTTTATATCAGATATTCCTGATATGTTGGAAGAAATCAATTGTTTCTTTCCATGCTGAATCAGAATATTATTCTGATTTTGTCGTCCTCTGCCTCTTCCCCTATAAGAGGAATTTCGGCCTCCAGCATACATACCTGCAATCATTGCAAATATTCACGGGTTAAAAAATCAGGAAGAGAATTTTCTTCACCTTTTTTGTATATAATATCAAAATAAAATGGGGCTAAATGAGTCTGTCATCTAGCAAACATTTGTTTAGAAATATCATGTTTAAAATCTTTTTTAAACTTTAACTTTGCTGCATTGCAATCAGTTTTAATGATAAATTTTTGATTATATAAATCATCTTGAAATTTTAAAACACATTTAACTATAGAAAGAATTTCTTTTGCTATAGTTGCATAATTTCTTTGACTTCCATTCCATTTTCCAGAATGAAATCTTACTAAATATTCCTTTTTATCTAAAGGATCAATTTGTTTTAGTATTCCACCAAAACCAATATCTGACGCATCAGTTTCTATTATTTTTATCCAATTTGGATTTGTAATAGATAAACAAGGTAAATATTTAATCTTTTCTTTGATTCTTTTTACTGCCTCAGTATGTCTATCAGACCACTGAACAGGATTCTTTTTTAATCTTTCATATAAGATAGTAGTATCTTCTGCTAGATTTTTATAGTAAGAAGAAATGTAATTTAAACTTCCTAAAAATCTTTGTAACTGATTTTTATCAGTTATTTTATCAGGAAATTTTGAAGTAAAATCAATACTTCTATTTATAGGAATAATATTTCCTTTTTCAATATTATGTCCTAAAAACCTTATTTTAATTTGACATAAAATCATTTTTGGTTTAGATATAACTAACCCATTTTGTATAATTAATTTCTTGAATATATCAAGATGTTTAAAATGATCTTTTATTGAAGTAAAAAATACAAGGATATCATCTATATAAACAATTATAAAATTACTATAAAGAATAAATATATCATTCATAATTTTCTGAAATTCAAAAGGAGCATTCTTTAAACCAAATGGCATAACATTCCATTCATAATGTCCTATTGGAATATTAAAAGTAGTTTTATACCTGTCAGGCTTATCAATTTGAATTTGCCAATATCCTGATTTTAAATCGAATTTAGAGAATATAACAACATTATATAATCTATCAAGTAAATCCTTTTTATTAGGAATCGGGTGTCTTATCCATTTTAAGACTTTATTTAGTGGTTTGTAATTTATTACCATTCTAGGTACACCTCTTTCAATTTCACTATGTTTATTTACATAAAAAGCAGTACAAGACCAAGCAGACTGCGAAGGAGCTATTAATCATTTATCTAAAAGATTTTTAATCTCTTTTTTTACATAATTCTAAATATTCAGAATTCATTTGGCATGGCCTAGCTTTAGTAGTTATCTGATTTTATTAAAATCATCTTCATAAGGTAAAGAGACAATATGTTTCTTTCTATCCCAAAAAGATTAGGATGATCATTACAAATATCTAAAGAAAACTTATTATAAATCAATTTTATCTTATTTTGTAATTTAGTATTTTGAAGTTTATCTTCTATGGTTAATATATTAACCTCTGATTTTAGAAAACTTATCTGGTTTTCTTTAGCCTTAATATTATCCATGATATTATGTAATATTTTTGTAAAAGGCTTTTCAATAAACTTTATTTGTAAAGATTTATTATTATAAGTACCAATTATACCTTCTTTATCTACCCTTATAAAAGGATAAATAAGATTTACAAAAGGAGTTCCAAGTATAACCTGATTTGAAATATTTTTTACTAGTAAAAAACTAGTAGGAATACATGTATTATCAATACACACAAAAGTTTTAGGTAATTTAAAACTTATATCGAGTTTTTCACCACCAGCATGGGACAACGAATGAGTTGTTTTTTCAAAATATCTAATAGGGATTAACCCTTCTTGTATAACATTTAAATCTGCTCCACTATCGATAAGAGCAATAAATTCTTTATTATATAATTTATCAATATAAATGGTTATTTTTACATACCATTTTTGAGATGTTATTATCTCTAAAATATTTAACAATCCTTCATTATTATTAATAGGATTTTTTAATTTATCATTTGTAGATAATGATTTATCTATATACTTATTTTCTATATTTGTTATTCTTTTTTCAAAAGAATAATTATTTTGTTTTAATAAAATAATTTCTTTTTTAAGATTATTAATTTCTTCTGTTAAATCATTAAAAGATACAGGAGAATTATTATTGTGCTTTTCTCTTATCATTTTATAGACATGACTCATCATATAAGGTTCTTGAGAAATATTAACATTTTCCTCAATATTAGATGTACTAGATGTACTAGGAATATTTTCCACTTGATCTATAATTTTCGATCTTAGATCTGGATCTTTAATTACTTTTAATAATTCCATGATATTATCATGATTTAATACATTAATATTTAAATCATTCATTTGAGAAAATATTCTATAAATTTCATCAGAATTTTCAGGATTATTATCCTCTTTTATATAAGATTTTCTTTGTATACACTCATTACAATCACAATTAGATTCACACTCAGATTCAGAATTTAATTTTGAAATATCTGAATTAATTACTAATTGTTTAATATATTGTTTTGTAGATTCTTTTGAATCTATTTTAGCAGTATTACTACCTGAAGAATACTAAGATTCTGAATCAGATGATTCATTTAATAATATCTTTGATATTAATTCTTTTATATTATTGTCTATTTGAAGATTATTAATCTTCTTTTTGGTCCAACAATTTCTTGCATAATGACCAACTTTTTGACATTTATGACAAACTATAAGTTTCTTCTTATATCTTTTTTCATTTTCTCGTTTTTCTTTTCTAAAACGATGTTTTTCAATTTGTTTCTTAGAAGATTTTCTTCTTTTATAAGGTTTAATATCCTTATCCTTATCTTTATTTTTCTTTTTACTAGTTTTACTAGTACTAGGCATATCCATAGCAAATTGTTCACAAAATTGCCCTAATTGCTTTCTTTCAGAAAGATTTTATCTTTTAATTTGTTGATTTAACTTTATCTCATTACACAAAGCTAAACCTTCTTGAATACAAGTACCTATCAACTTACCATAAGTATAACTTTCGTAAGATATAGCAATATTATTGCCTCTTAAATGTTTTTTAATTCTTTCAGCAAATAAATAAGGTAATCCGTCTATAAATTTAGACTTCCAGTGAGCACTATTACTCTCTGGTAATTCCATAACTCTACTTAGGAAAGTATCTTTATACCACCTAAAATCAGTAAGTGTTTTACACCTAAGATTTTGCAATAGAGTTCTAATGTGTTCACTGTTATCCGAATATCTACCAGTGAAATGTTCTATTATATTTATAATTAAAGTATAAACAGCATTTTCATAAGAAGTATTATTCTCAATTTTTATCATATTTAAAATAGAATCTCTATTTTCTTGGGTCAAATAATGATCCCACCAGCCTTTTAATTGACCAGTAAACCCAACAACTATCATTGCTGCTATATTTTTATCTGTATTACTATTATTTTTACAAACAGTAGAATACATAAGCATTCTATGTACAGTATTATAAATCTGTTTTTCAGTATAACTATCAATATTCCATTCGTAAATATGACGACCAGAGTAACTGTTATTAACAGTATATTCATGTTCTTCATTAAGAACATCTATAGGAGTAGGTCTCCTATAATAATATAACCTTTGATTAGGTTTATCAGCTCATTTAGTATCAATTTTATTGATTTCATCATCAATAATCTGTCTATAATCAGATTTATTTTCTAAAGAAGATACAAACTCTTCATTTAAAGTATGTAAAGAGAATTTCTCAAACTTTTCATTTAATAATTTTTCAAAATCAGAAATAGATTCCATCTTGAAACCCTTTATTTCTGGAGGAGGTTGACACTAGGAAGAATATGTTCCTTTCTTTTTCCCTCTTTCAAATCTTTATTTAAAGATTTATTTATTAATTTATAAATATTATCAATTTTAGTTTGAAGATTCAAAATA
Organism: Scutellaria baicalensis; assembly: GCA_005771605.1. Classification (NCBI taxonomy): domain Eukaryota; kingdom Viridiplantae; phylum Streptophyta; class Magnoliopsida; order Lamiales; family Lamiaceae; genus Scutellaria; species Scutellaria baicalensis. The sequence goes on from CM016727.1 coordinate 27,293,037, forward strand.
TGTTCTCCTAGTATATTAACATAGAGATTACAATAATTATTTTGTTGTAAAATTAGATTTATATGATTATAAGTTACTTGTAAAACATCTCCATCTAGTAATTTGGAAAATGCAAGAAAATTACAAACATGATTATCTTTTTCAATTTTAAAACAATCTTGTGGAGGAAAAACACTAGTAATCATGTTACCATTCTACACGTATAAAAGTATATTAATATACATACATAATGTTATAATACTTAGAAAATATAAAATTAGAGTGAACTGTTTTTCCTAAATATAATTAAATTAAATTATATATATATATATATATATATATAGATATTTTCACATTGTATATATGCAACAATTATAATTTCTATTATAACACATTCTTTTGTTAATAATTAATCGAGAATTTGAAAATTCTTGTGTTTACAAACACAACTATGTCAATTGGTAATTACATATAATCAAAAATATTTTGGCAAAATACAAATTGATGGTAAATTCATTGGTATTTATCAAGGAATTGTAAATCAATTACTAAATACCAACAAATTCTAAATTTTTTAGCAATTTACCAACAATGTGATTAGTTGTAGATGCTAGACCCTTTATCCTAACAAATATTAACAGTGTACTTATATCAGTTGGTAACATCCATTAGTAATCAATCAGATGAAATAGTTGCTAAATTTAGCTCAAAAAAATTGTGTATTTACTAATGGAGTTATATTTGTAGGTAATGTCCATTAGTATTTCAATGGTAGATACTTGCTAAATTTTACCCAAAATATTTTTGCCAATTTTACAAAAGGATTTTTATCGGTTCCTAATGTCCGTTAGTAATTTGATGGTAATTAGTTATTAAATTATGTTCCAAAAACTTGTCACAATTTTACGAACGGATTTATATTGATTGGTAATGTCTATTATAATTTGATGGTAAATAGTTGTTAAATTTGGCTCCGAAAAATGGTGTCAATTTACAAACGGATTTATATCATTTGGAAATGTCAATTAGTAATTTGATGGTAAATAGTTGTTAAATTTAGCTCCAAAAAATGGTGCCAATTTTACAAACGGATTTATATCAGTTGGAAATGTCCATTAGTAATTTGATGGTAAATAGTTGTTAAATTTGGCTCCAAAAAATTATGCCAATTTTACCAACGACTTTTGCTTGTTAGCAATATTCAGTTGTTAATTTGTTGATAAATCGGTCATGAATTTCAGTAATTGAAATTTGTTAGTAATCCATCATTATTATGTTTCTATTTATAAACGACTACCATTTGTCACTAAAATCCTTTGCTAAATCACTGTTTTCTTGTAGTGTCGGCATTCTCTTCAAAACTAGGAGGTTGTTCTACATACGCCACCTCTGCCAACATCCCATTCAGGAAAGCGCTCTTAACATCCATTTGATAGACACTAAGATTCTTGTTCGCTGCATAAGCTACGAATATCCTAATTGCTTCAAGTCTAGCCACTAGAGCAAAGATTTCATCAAAATCAATGTCTTCTTCCTGGCAGTAACCTTTTGCCACAAGTTTCGCTTTGTTCCTTACAACCTGTCCTTCTTCATCTAGCTTGTTCTTGAACACCCACTTAGTTCCAATGACTCCTTGATGAGTAGGTCTAGGAACCAGGTACCAAACTTAGTTCCTCTCAAATCCATTCAGCTCTTCTTGCATAGCTTGAACCCTGTTAGTATCTTCTAAAGCTTCATCATGATGCTTGAGTTCAATTTATGAGATAAAGCAGGCAAACATGACTTCATGTGGATTTGATCTTCTTGTTCTCACTCCAGAGGTAAAGTCTCCTATAATCAGGTCTCTGGGTGGTCTCTGAGCCATCTCCTTCTTGCTCCATCAGTTTGCTGAGGTTGCTCTTCAAGTATGTTCAACTGTACTTCTAGCTGAATTCCTTCAGGATTGTAAATCTCCGTTTGTACTTCAGTTGGGTTTTGATTGGTAGGTGTAGGCTGATCTTCTTGAGGTTCCTGGTTGTCTTCAGGTTCTTGTGTCTGAGCAGGTACCTGCAAGTTAAGATCCTGTTGAGTCCGGAATGGTGGGATTCCATCCATATGTTGAAGATTTGGTAACTGCACATCAATATATTCAACATGATTGTTGTTGATATGAGTTTTGCCCAACTCTTCTTGGAGTTCTTCTATATCAGCCTTACTGCAATGTGGTTCATCAAAGACCACATGTACAGATTCCTCTACAACAAGTGTTCTCATGTTGAAGATTCTGAAGGCTTTGCTTACTGATGAGTATCCTAGGAATACCCCTTCATTTGATTTGGCATCGAAGGTCTTGAGGTACTCCTTTCCATTGTTGAGCACGAAGCACCTGCAACCAAAGATGTGAAAGTAAGCATATTAGGAGAGTAACCATACCACAACTCATAAGGGGTCTTATTTAGATCCTTGTTGATCAGGCATCCGTTCTATGTGTAGCATGTTGTGTTGATTGCTTCTGCCCAAAATCTCTTTGGGAGCTCAGCTTCGGCTAACATCATCCTGGTAGCTTCTTTCAGGGTCATGTTTCTTCGTTCAGCAACTCCATTCTGCTGAGGTGTCCATGCTGCTGAGTATTCGTGCTTGATTCCATTATTTGAACAGTAAGTTTCAATGAATTTATTTGTAAATTCTGTTCTTATATATGTTCTAATCTTCACTATGCTCAAGCTCTTCTCTGTTTACAGCCTCCTCAAGAACTCTGGTAGACGTTGCTGAGTGTTTGATTTATTTGCAAGAAAGATCGTCCAAGTGAACCTTGAGTAGTCATCTACTACTACTAAGGTGTATTTCTTTCCAAATACGCTAATTAGTTTGATAGGTCTAAAAGGATCCATGTGTAGCATATCCAGTATCCTATCTATAGATCGGTGGGTTTTGTTCTTGAACGAGCTTTTTACTTGCTTCCCTTTCTGGCATGTTCCATATATAGCTTCCTTCTTTTACACCATGTCAGGTAGCCCTCTGACCAGACATTTCTTAGCTAAATTGTTTATGGTTTTGAAGTTCAGGTGGCTCATCCTCTTATGCCACAACCAAGCTAGCTTCTGTGTGTTCCCTTGGCTATGAAACAGATAGTTGTAGTTACTGATTCCCAATCAGCGACATAGATAGTCCCTTTCCTTGTTCCAGTGAGCTTAACCTCCTAAGACTTGTTGTCCTTGATCAAGCACTTGTTAAGGTTAAACTCCATACAATAGCCTTTATCACAGAATTGGCTTATACTCAGAAGGTTGTATTTCAAGCTTTCTATATGTGATACTTCCTTGATGCAGGTCTTTCCCTTAATCAAGTCACCACTGCCCTTTGTACTTCCCTTGGAATTATCTCCAAATATGACTTTGGGTCATTTTGAAGCTTTGAAGTTGATCAGGCTTTTCTGGTTCCCAGTCTTGTGCCTAGAGCAGCCATTATCAATGTACCATATGTCCTTGATGCTTCTGCCACATGTTCCTGCAATCAAAGAGAAATTACTTCTTTTAAAGTACCCATACAAGTACGGGTCCTTTCTTGTTAGTTTCAATTATCTTCTTAGGAACCCATACTTGTCTTATAACAATTGTTTTGTTATAAGTCTTGTTGGTTCCTGACTTTCTACCAGTATCCTTAGGATACTGTATTTGTGCTTTGTGTGCTTGTGACTTCCTTCTTTGCCTTCTAGGAACATACATCCTTTTAGATTTAGACATGTGAGTCTCTGGCATATTGGAAGGTAGAGATCTTTTACCCTTTCTAGGTTACTGTCTATAACTCCTACTTTCAGCATACTTAGGTTGCTGGAGCCAGCTTCTGACAGACTTACTGCCATGGGTCACTGTAAGAGGTCTCTTACCCTTTCCTACAAAGCTTCCTGCATTTATGCTTGCAGTTCCCCCTAAGTCAGGTAGCTCATTTTTATAAGGGACAACTGCAAGCACAAATGTAAGTGTCTTTGAGGTGCTAGCCGTTGAAGTGGAAGCCTCTCCACAGTAACCTATACCAGCATGATCCTTCAAACTCCTTTGGATATTAAGCATTGCATCCAAGTCCTTTGAGGATTTGTTGAAGGTATTTACTGTTTCAGTGATGACCTTCTTCTCACTTTCTAGATTAGTGACTTGTAAATTAAGTTTACTGACTTCAGCTTTGAGGTCACTGCATGCTTGTGTTGGTCCCAAGTGGCAGTAGGCTTAGAAGGGGGTGTGTGAATATGCATACACAATTTTCAAACTTTTCTTCTTTCCAGAAGACTTAGGTTAGGAGACAGTAACCTTTTGGGAGGTCACTTATCAGAGTTATATAAGGAAGCTTTCTCTCCTGTAAAGAATATACATACAAGACATGCATCTAACTTAAGAATGCATATAGAACAGTAATCATAGATAAATGCATGGATATACAGAGGTTCAAAGGTGGAATAACCCTTCTACATCTTCTATGCCTCTTCTCAACAGGGAACATTTGTTAAGCTTGTTGATTTACATAGCCCTATCTATTACAACAATCACTTAACAATTAAGTAGCAAGCCTACACATAGTTGTTCACAGCTGCTTGCCTACTTTCCTTACTGACCCACATAGGATCCTACTCAAGCCACTCGGGGTCCTCACTTTCTTCTTCAGAAAGTGGACAACTTATCAGGATCCTAGTCCTGACTAAGCACTGCTAGACAGTCCTTAAAAGGTTTGTCTTCCTCTTCTTCAACTGGATGCAACAAGCTTGGACTTCTTTTACAGGTTGATCTGCTGTAGCTTGCTGCCTGGACCGTGTGATTGAGTATGCGTTTCTGGGCATAGAGTGTTTAAGCTTTCTTCTCTCTCGTTATCTTTTGTACACTCTTTTCTTCTTCTTTTTTCTGTATGCCCTTCCCCCTTTCTTCTGAGCATTCTCTTTTGAGCTCTCTCTTGCACTTTTATCTTCTTTTGGTGCGCTTTTCTCTTTTGAAATCTCTCTTGTGCTCTCCTTTCTACGAGCTTTTCTACATGCTCTATTGTGCTCGCTTCTTCTCTCTCGCACTTCTTCAATATTCAGTCTTCTTCTATTTATAGATTAGGAAATATGCTCGTTGAAGGTAGGTAGATTTCCATCATTTAATGGGCCACACTTCTTCTGATACACTTCAGCTTTTTGCTTTCCACGTGTCTTCATCTGATTGGCTCCATTCCTCTTCTCTACTGGTAACTTTTAACTTCTTCACATGCTAGCTTTGTAGCTTCCTCCTCGTGCTCACTTTGGAGCTTCCTTCCCTGACTTGCTCCATCAGGTGGCTTGAGGATTCTGTAGCATGTTGCTCTGTAGTATGCCCCGGCATGGTTTCTCAAGTAGCTTCCTGTCTGGTAGCTTACTGCTTTGCACTCTACTTCGGCAAGGTCTATTCCAGTAGCTTCCTGCAGTCATCAGTGTCTTTTTAGTTAACCCAATTCCTTTTACAATTCTTTTCAGTATCCTTTCTCTGAAGCTTTCTCTGTTGTATCTTTCTACAGTAACCTCGTTGCAGCAACCTCTCCTAAGATTGGTTATGCTTATAGAATGAGGGTTACTATTCTGTGGTTTTGTCTCATCAAAACATACTTAAATATGTTCCAACAGTTTTCCCCTTTTTTATGATGACAAAACCTTTGCAGAAGATCAAAATGTCATAATCTCTTAAGCACATAAAGAAGATATATAAGTTAAAGAAACTTTTAAACAGGCTGCTTTCATTAAAACACATATGAGTCAGAAAGAAAGGTTGTAAGCTTTAGAAAACAAAAGATATTTTATATAGACAAAATATTTACAGTACAACGCAGTAAGCTAAGTACAATGTAGACATTCTATCTAGACTCATTATTAATTATCTTGTTTTTGCCTTCCTTTCCTCCTTAGCTTGCTGTCAGCTTCTTTCTAGCTACTTCCTCTTCTGTGCAGGTTCTTACTCCCAATTGATTTTCTTCTTTGATTGAGGAGGAGAGCTGAAAATGGTGAGGAGGTCGTAAGAAGAAAGAAAGAAGGTTCAGTCGGAGTATAACGTAAAGTGGCAGAGGAGCTTTAGGCGCAGTAGCTTGCTGCGGCCTTTCTTCCTTCCCTATCTTTACCAACTCCTGTGACTGTCCCCTCCTCCTCACTCTCTTGGACACAGAAGAGAATTCACCCCATAGAAGGGCATAAATCTTCTCTTCTTCACCTTTGGATGACTTTTGATCTTCCAAGATCCTTCGCAGTTCTTCCCTCGTTTTGTCATAATCAACAATGAGCTGAAGCTCTGGGTTAACTGGAGAGGGATCCTCCAACTCTACCTCCGGCCTCTAAGAGGAGACCTTGGGCGCAAGTCCTCAGGCACCCTCGGATTTGAGGTAAGGAAGACACGTTAGAAGATCAACTCTTCTGAGAAAGCTTTGTTTGGCAAACATTGATCGTAAGGAGTGACTCTTCATGATTTGAGGTGTGCTTGGTTGTTTATTTGCAGAGAATGTGCTTCTAAGAAAGAATGGAGAGAATGGTTTCCAATAATCTCGTGTCATTATGTAACACCCCGACCCAGTTTTGACGGATTGAGGCACTACCATGACGTTACATGCTCAAAATAAAATATTTGTATAAGGAAAAATTAAATCTACTTCTTGTTTCGTCCAATAAACCGCAACTTTGTTCTTACATAACGTTCTTGTTCATTCTTTGTATACGTCAAAGTACTGTATTCTTATCGTATTTAGTTGGCTGCAAAACACACACTCATCTCAAGCTCACCAAAAAAAAATCTTAGCTAAGTTCTTATTTTGATGTTTCTCCTAATGATATCTTCTATGAAAGCTCATCTATATTCTTTCTTACAGGTATCATCATTAAAGAGTGTAAAGTCCTCGTATCGAATACAATATGTGCTGGTATACTTGAGAAGTGAAACGTACTTGTCCTCGCTTCATTTGCCCCTTCACCTTCTTCATGCTAATCCTTACCCTTCAGGTTTGGATTCGTGGAACTTCCTAGTCGTGGTCCAAGAGCAAAATTATTTTTTGTCGGCACGCTCATTTGGTTAACACAATTCTTCGCTTTGTGGCCCGGCTGTCGACATCGAAAACATACCCTTTTACCTCGTAAACACTCTCCTCTGTGGTTTTTATTACAATTGGGGCATATTGGTAAAGGTCTTCGGGAAACCGCATTGGTGGGTTGTACACTTTTGACTGTGGCGTTACCTTTTGGTCTTATAGGTGATGAGTTCCCCCTCTCCAACTGAATTTCCGTTGGCCTCTGATCATTCTTCGATTCAAGTGATGCTCTAATGGACTTAACTCTTTGAAATAACTCTTGGCTGAGCGCATTAAGTCTTTCATACTCATCATAAGTCTTAATTAGGGTATCCTGGATAGTATGCATATGAAGTTCCCAGTTCTTCGCTTGCACCGTGTAGTGATGTGCCTCAGCCTCTAGCTCGATCGCCTCCCTCAAACATGCCTAGTAATGTTCTACCGACTCTTGAAGACTCAAGTAATATGCTCGAAAGTCGATCTGTGCACCAACCTCACAATCATAAACCACTAGTCTCCTGAACACTATCTGGGCTATGGTTCTAAACATTGGGTGCACTCTGTCTCTAAGATGTTCCGCCGCTTCGATATCGGTTTCCTTCATCTCGTTCAAACGAGCTCTCTCACGAGAAAGGGTAATCCTAGCTATGAACTCCCGAAAGTCCTCCCGCTCAAACTGATAAGAGTCTCTATACTCCATCTCTAGATGTTGTCTATGAGTCTCATCATGGTCCATCTTAGGAAGTCTTATCAAACAACGAATGAACTCTAAGTCATTTCTAGTCTTACAACTTCGAGGGTACATTTGTAGAATAAAGTATGCGTATTCATAAAGTAACTTTATCTTTTAAAACACATGTAAAGTTTTCATAAAACAAGCATTTGAAGATAATTTTAAATGCAAAGAGGATCATAAAGCATTTAAATAAGAGAAATTCATCAAATACTTCATAGATTCATTCATCATTCATGCTTTCCTTCCTTATCATTGACTCATTGTCATCATTCATGTTCATCATAAACATTTCCTTTATACCATATACATAAAACATCTTTCAGAAACATTCTAATAACTTTTCTTTCATGAAAACCATTTTTAAACATTTACTCATGTGTGCTTACCTCGGAACGATACGGATGTTTAGCTTCGCTGTGGACCTCCCATCAATTGTTGAATTTCTTAAACATTCACATTACAAAGTAACATTATGTTTGTTTTTTTTTTTTTTTTCATCATGTATTACTTCAAAGATAAGCATCACTTTAAAGGAAAAATGTTTTGACTTATAATCCGAGGAGGAAAACCCAACCTCGGCTCTGATACCACGTTGTAACACCCCGACCCAGTTTTGACGGATTGAGGCACTACCATGACGTTACATGCTCAAAATAAAATATTTGTATAAGGAAAAATTAAAATGATTAAAAATTCTTTTCGTAAAGAAACTCAGCGGAAGACTTAATTATGAAAACACGAGCCCCTTTTTTTTTCTTTTTAAAAAATATGAAGGATGAAGATGTAAACATCCGACTCGTGTCTTACCCACATTTGTAAGACAAAACCTTAAAGTATTTTAAAACATATGAAAATCTTACATAAACAGTTAAACCAACATGGAAGGTTTCAGAGAGTGTTAAGCACCATCGAAACATACATATTAACATTAATCAAAACATATACTTCTCGGGAGGAGTCCATACAGCCGGCTACACATCCGTTTCGTTGTAAGCTGAACCTGAAAAGATTTAAAGGTAACATCATGAGATTCCTCCGGAGAGGAAGCCCAGTGGGATAACAATACTCTCTCATACATAGAAGCAATTAAATTATTAAGCACGTACAACATGTCCAACAGGCACGCTCACCCGTTTTGGACCCTCATAACATTAGACCAGGCACTCTCGCCCTTATGGTCACATAACATTAAGGAATGTGGGCACGCTAACCCACAAGACCTTGCTTTCATAGACCAGGCACTTGGCCCTTATGGTCATCGCCCGGCGTGAAGCCCTCCCGGTTATAGCTACGGTGCTTCCCTCCGTAGATTTTCATACATATCTTACTAATTTAATTATCAACACGTAGTAGAGAGTAGTAGTTACCCACATGAAGATTTCACTCGAAGCGGGGATAGCCACTGAAGTATCCGGTTGTCTCGTACTGCACTCGGCACATTCATTAACATTTAGTCTTTGATCACGTCTTGATCATATCATACAAATATATGCTAATCCAATTTCATGAATTACTTAGTTAACATATTACTCGATGCTCATTAACATGTCTTAGCTAAGCATCATACCATGAAGTCATGTCATGGACAACAATATAACCTAACATACTTATCATTCATGCCACATATGTATATCATGACAAGACATAACAAAATAATTTTATAGACTTCATAACATTCTTTAGAACATGCTTCAATTAATCATTTGAAAGAAAACTATTTAGACCTTATGAACTCATAAAACTCTATTACATTACTTTGAAACCTAATGGTTCATCATCTTACACATAAGCTCACATTTTATTTCTCAAAAACAGTTTCAAAAGATGGTTGAATCTCACTTTTAATCATAGATAAAAAAATGGCAAAATAGCCAAAAAATTCCAAACCTTTTAGAGTTTTTTGTCATTTTGGCCAAAGCTTTAATTTTTGTCAATTCATGCACTATTTAATAAATTAGTTGCAATTTTGGCCAATTTTATTTTGGTCAAAATAAAATTATATAGATATGATGTGGCAGATGACTCATCATCAAATTATATTTAAACTGATTATAACATGAAAAAGAATAGACTTCACCTCCACAAACATGTTTCCGGTGAAGCACTGGACCTTCACCAGGTTAAACCCTCTTTCCTGTAACAATGCCATGATTTTCCTCTCCTAACTTCTAATTGTCCACCCAAGAGCAGTCATTACATTTTCCTGATCTACTGTCTCCCACATTTTCAAATCACCAAAATATCGCATCATTTTGTCTTGTTAAAAACATGATATTATTGGAAACAACCATAAAATTATTATTTTCTCTGCCAAAATACAATGGACTTCACATGCCAACCTCAAGTCGTTTGGAGTGTGATGTGTATATGTGGATGTATCGAGCGCGTATAAAAGGAGTGTGGTGACTGGTGATGTGGGGATTAGGTGTGAGATAGAACTTGGGAGAGAAAGGTTTGGTGCGTGGAACTGAGTTTTTGAATCAGTGAGTTTAGGTTTATAACATGTCATGATATTTAGCTGGTGTGTTCGCCACATCATAATCAAAGTATTTAATTTTGACCATAAATACAAATTGGTTAAAATTGCAACTAATTAGTAAAGTTGAGGATTAATTGACAAAATTAAAAGCATTGGCCAAAATAACAAAAACTCATAAAGGTTTGGATTTTTTCAGCTATTAGGCCTAAAAAAATAGATTCAAAAGCTAGTAACTTGTAGATAGAAATACACTCGCTAACATATAACGATTTTCATATTTATAACAAAACATCTAAAATTCATGAAAATAATCATCATTCACATAATACCTCTTAGTTAGTCATGCTATAACAATAGATATAAGTTCCAAACACACAAGCTTTAATAATTAACCTATTGTACCCAAACATTTGTTTGGAAGGTACTCTATATCAGTCTGATTTATAAAATTCACCATAAATCACATAGTTATTAAAATCCTTTGAAATTAATAATTTAAACTTACAACATCATGTATTAAAACATACTAAAACAGTTCGGAATAATTATAATTCATCAAATTTCTAAGATTATCCTTCTAAAGTCAAAAACTGTAGAATTTCATATTGAAACTAGACTATGTTTGAAAATTCATTATAATTTGTACACTTCATTAAACATTACCAAATTTTAAACATAGACTCATGACTTCATGTAAAATGACATACCAAAACAGCTTTGAAAAATCATGACTAAGATAATTTACAAAATTGTTTTTCTAAGGCCCAAGATTGCAGAATTTGAATTTGAAATTGGACTAACTTTGAAAATTCATTATAATTCATATACTTATCTAAAAATTACACAAGTTTTATCATAGACTCAAAATCTTATGTAGTATAACATACTGGAACAGTTTTGAAAAATATTCATTGACCGATTTTATAAAAATATTTTTCTATGGTCCGAAACTGCACATTCCGGGTCTGAAATTGGACAATTTTGAAAATTCATTATAATTCATAAACTACTCCAAACATTACCAAAATTTAACCATACACTCAAGACTTCATGTAAGATAACATATTTAAACAGTTTTGAGAAACTCTAAGCAAATGAGTTTATAAAATTCGTAAAAGGGGACTGCAATTTACAAGTTTTCCACGAGTTGATTAGATCCACTTATTTCTTTGATTATTCGACTTTAAGACTCCATTAACCTTAAGAAATCACCATCACTCAGTTTAATATACCCTCAATGAGTTTAGGCAAGATAATCAAACATGCAAAGGCCAAACCAAAATGCAATTGCACATTCAACACTCAAATATCACATTTTTTGAAGATCAACACTTAGAACAAGACATTTAACAATTTTCTTCACAATCTTCCTTAAATCTTACATGCAATGACTTTTTGGTGAGAGAATTAAACACGCAAAGCTTAATGGAACATGTATTTGTTTAATCAATACTAATGATGACATAATTTTGTAGATCAAACACATAGACCCAACAAATTTCATTACATTAGAAGAGAATCTCCCTTAGACCACACATGCAATGAACTTAGATGAGGGGAAACAAACATGCAATACTTTTTCAACATGCATTTCAACATTTAGAACCTAATTATGCTCCTAAGGAAATGATTTGTGAGATTTAGCAAACTACCTCTTGATTTGCAAACAAATTATGTGTTCTTGAGATGTTGCTTGAGGAAGATTGTACTTTGAGCTTAATTTCTCCTCTTGTCTTGCAAGGATCTTGCCTTTTTCACTTAACTCTTGAAAATGGCAGCTTGTTTGAAGGTGGGAGTGAAGGTACTTTTGTGAAGAAGGGAAGAAAGAGTAGAGAGAAGGAGGAGCAAAAGGCTAGAGAGAGAGAGAGAGAGAGAGATCAAAATGAGAGGGGTGGGATGTCTATCCCCCTTCACATATCTATATATAGTGTATAATTATGGTATAATGCATGTATTATACATGTAGATCTTGTAAAAAAAATAATATAAATTAATATGTACAAACATATAGATCACCTCTTGTAGTATTTATCCACTAAAGGTGTGATGATTAAAAGCATTGAGACTTGTGGTGGATTTGATGGAGGCATGGGGCTTGAGTGTATTGTCATCTAATATGACACAAATGAGTTTGTAATGATGATCACAGTAGTTTCAATATTAATGTAATTGTTACCTATAATGTTTAATTCATGTAAACTTAATTATCATATATGTGCGGGAAAAAGTATAATGTCACACATAAATAAGATAACATGTAAGATTATGGACATTACTTGGAATCAATTTAGACATCTTTAAATTAAAGTCTTCATAATATTTGATCATCTAATTATGCGTGAAAGTATGTACAATATTATACGTCATATAGTCACATAATTGATTTCACATAAAACTATATAATATAAGTTCCACATAATTATAATTGAACACATTAGTCATGCTTCTTTTAATAATTATTAAAATTCAACTTATCTATATTATTTTTTTTTATACGATCCTTTTACCCGTGTGTGTCGAGTGCATCACGATCAACTCGGTCTCTTCGGGTAGCTATCCTGCAAGACTTTTCATACTTAAAGAAACATTAGTTCATTTCTTTTGGTAAAACATAAAGCTTGATATATAGAGATTATTTATAAAAAAAAGATTCATGAATAAAAAATATGCAATGCAAATTTTCTGAAAACGGGGTGTTACACATTATGTTTAAAGATGAGATAGAGAGAGGATATATGAATGAAGATGGAGTAAGAAGTGCATGTATTTATAGAGTTTGAGATACTCCCTGTTTTGAATGTTCCATGAGATCCCTATGGTTAGGTTTATCTTCTTAAAGATCTCATTAACTGCTCCGCCGGTTTCCAATAAAGTTGTTAGCAGTTTCCACAACTTTATTTATTTTCTCCTCTGCATGAGGTGATTGCTTAAGTGTTTGGTCAACACTTGATTCTCAGCCCTTAGATTTTCTTGATCGCATGACTGATATCCAAGGGTTTTGAAAAAGGTGGTCCGATTTTTATGTACGCACGTTACCGATTGCTTTTAGGTAACCGTTGTGTTTGGTAAGATGTAACCACCAGTGACCTCCTTTCCAGTGACTTGTAAACAAGTACTCCAATGTCCAGTAACCTAGTATCCAGTAGCTCGGTGTCTAGTGTCCTGGTGTGCAGTGACCTGATGTTCAGCGACCTAGTATCCGTCCATCTGGTGACTAGCGTCCTGATTTTTAGTGTCCTATTATCCAGCGACCTAGTATCCAGCAACCTAGTGTCTAGCGTCCTATAGTCAGAGCTTTGTGATATCGTCAAAGGTTCCCCCTGAATTCAGTAGCCTATTGTCTGAGGGTGAGTTGACCTTCTCTTGAGTTTCAGATTCCTGTGGCAATCACATCTTGCTTCGGTTGTTTATGGTTTGCTCTTTAGTGTCTGTTTCCTTTTGAAGGTACCTGCAGAACGAATATCCTTACATAGGTACCTATACAAGTATAGGTCCTCTTGGGTTAATTTTATTTTAGGAACTTAGACTTTCCTTACAACCTACAGTTGCTGTAAAGATAGTTTGCTTCCTTTAAGATTATTGACAGTAAGTAAAAAGAAGGTGTGTGTAGGTGTTTACTCATTGTATCTCTTTAGAGTATGAACTCCTTTAGGTATAGTAAAGACAAAGTAAGATACCAGTAAGGTAGACAGTTTTCTTTCCTTTTATGAGTTGTTGTTCTGCTTAGTTTCGTTAGAGAATGTCAGGTGGTTACAGACATTTTACAGCATACCCATATCCTCTGAGTCTCTTCAAGAATTTAACTCATTTGTCTACTGAGTTACCTTGATTTGTACTAGAGGTTCGCCCTTATTTCATGATTATTTCTTTTAAGATGTAGGGTCACTTTCAGTACAACCTTAGGTACTTCTGAGGTTTCTGTATGAGTAGGTGAAACATCCTCCTTGGAATTTGACGTACAGACTTCACTTCTCATTTTCAAGTCAAGTGACCAGTATCTTTTAAGCCTGTTGTCTTCAGTCCTCTGAAGATTCTTTCATTTGGCTTTTTTGATCGTTGGTTCTCATATAATCACTTGAGTTTCTTAACAGGATAAAAATAAGTAAGACCAAAGACATAAGAGCAAATTAGAACGAGGTACCTAGTCATCGTTATTCCTTTCTTGAGAGTCGGTTTAAAGATTAGATCCTCTTTCATCCCTTACATCCTTTCTGGAGGATGGTCTGGTTGATGGAGTGCACTCCCTCGCTTGACTTCTTCAGTATCTTCTTCCAAGGTTGCTTGTTTGCTCATTGCTGTAAACTAGAAGCTCCAATATGGTCCATACTCCCTAGCTTCGCTTTGATTCCTTTGTATCAGCTTCCTCTTCATGCTTAGCAACCAGCTTCACTTTGTCGATCTGCTCTTCATTTAAGTAGGAACTTGCTCCTCAGGCACAGCTTCCTACTTAGCAGCCTGTTCCTCGAACATAGCTTGCTGTACAGCTTTTCTTCACAACTCAGCTTGATTTTCTATATCATTTATAGCTACTTGTTGTCTTCACATCAATCGTGTCCTTTCAACGAAGACAATGGATTTTTCTGATCTATGATGTGAGGGAGAGAAAGAGAGCGAGAGAGAGAGAGAGAGATGTTTATCGAGGATGGGATCTGGATAGATCGATTAGATCTTACATTTCATCCAACAGGCTCAGATACCACTTGTTGGTATCAGATATCATCGTTGGATGTTTTATCCATCCTGCTCTGATACCACTTGTTAGTCCCAAGTGGCAGTAGGCTTAGAGGGGGGGTGTCACGACCACTTTCTTACATAGTAATATTTATAATAGATTTTATATCAAAAGACCTGAAAAACGTGTGCATTTTTTTTCTTTCTTTTTCTTTTTAAAACATAACCCTCTTTGCACACGAAACCCTTTAGGATTATAACAAGCTTCATTGCATACATACCATAATATTAAACTCGACTCACAGATATATTTACATACGTATATATATCAGAGTATGAAGATAAAACGGAAGTTTAACAAATATTAAAGCAAAATAGGTTCATAACATATAGCTTAGCCTAACAGGTCATCATCCATGTACACCATCTCTGATCTCGTAGGAACTCAACATAGCATCAGTAAGTCCATGAACTTACGCATAATTCCATTTACCTACAATGCATGAACTATATGAGCTAAAGCTCAGTAAGCAGAAATTATGCATGTGCATAACATGAATGATATGCATGATGCTCATGATGCATGTTAATGAATCAAAAACATTTCTTTCAAAATCATTTTCTTTCATTGGGCCCTTGACCACCCTCTACTAGGCACCGGATTGAGCTCAACATAATATCATTCATCATAGCCATATCCATATCTCACATGCCACCGGATGAACAAATCAAGCCATATCCATGTCTCACATGCCACCGGCTAAGCATTTATCATTAATAGCCATATCCATGTCTCACATGCCACCGGCTAACATATAGTATTGGTAGCCACATTCATGTCTCACATGCCACCGGCGGAGTGAATCCAGCCTTTCCATGTCTCACATGCCATTGGCTACCCCATATAATATAAGCATGACTTTCATGCCTCGGTGAACTAGTAGGGGTCAATAAAATACTTTTCTTCTTAAAATCATTTCGTGCATGTAAAATGCAATTACCTTCATCATTTGCATATGCACGTGTTGATGCTCGTGAATAACATTCACAATGCAATCCATATATTTCACCATAACATCAATTAAACACGTCAATTCTCAAGGATACATGAACTCATATAATATCAATCAATCGAATACAACACGTAATACTATGTTCATGCATTGTAGTTGCAGATGAATTTCTACTTACCTTATCTCCGGAACTGATTATTCTGAAACCTTTTTATCTCTCACGCCAATACAATTAATCTAGAATTATAAGAAGTATCTTATTGTTAAATCAGTGATATTAACACCCTGCTTAAATAACTTTAGAAACAAAACTAATAACTCCTCATTTAAATTAAACAATTCATATATGAAGCTAATTAATTGATTTAGAAACATAATCATTTTAAACAAATGTTTAACAGTTCCTATGAAATCAAAGTATATAGAATTTCTTTTCTTTTATTATCTACGTAACTCATATATGTATTATTTATTACTATAATTCATAAATGTCCAACTAATGTAGATTTTGAGACATGATTAGTAAATAAGTATATTACATGCCCCATAAATAAATGCGAATTAATCAAATCTATTCTAATGTAATGTTTGTTTATTTGGAACAATTTGAGTAATCACACAATTCCATTTTATTCAGTTATTTTAATTTCAATATTTCAAATGTTAACAGACTGAATAACTTTAGGAAGAAATAATTTTCATTTATAAAATGAGACTGCAACATAAATTATTAATTAGTTCTAATAAGTAAAAATATTATAAATATATGTGTATATAAAATTGAGCCAGTGCCTCAGATTGGCATCCAATATTTGTATGCTTAATTAACTAATCTTAAAGAATTTCATAGCCACATGAGCTTATTATACTTAATATTAATATACATGAATTAGAGATTTGTCAACTTGGATGAATACATGTAATTTACTTTTACCAGTAAAGTGGATTGCTAATTAAATCTATTTGAAGCAATTAAAATAATGAAATAATACATACTTGGAACTCAATTTGAAGCAAGTGAAGTACGTACCTTTTCTTCTACTTCTATGCCTTTTTCTTTTTCCTTTGTTTTTGCTTTCACTTACTCTCTTATATACTTCCTCTGTGAGTATATGGCTCTAAATATGAGTCATCCCAAAAATGAATACGAGGCACTCTCCCTCTCATCTAACTCTTATCAACCTTATGACTCAGCACATGACCCTTATTTTATTGCATTATTTTCTTTTATTTAGTATATGGACTATTCTTTTATGTATATAGCATATATAATCATATCTATATATATCATATATGATTTTATCTTTAAATTATTATTTTTAGAGCAACTAATATTATACAATAAAAATCACCGGCACCTAATTTCTCGTTCTTAACAGATCCTTTAGCATAAATTAGGAGTTTTCAATCACCAATGACCAACGAATATATTTATGTTTTTCCTAAGTTTAATTAAATAAAATTAACATGTTCTATAATATCCATGTAAACCCAAGTATCACAAAATAAATAATAAGAAATTCATAAAATGCATCGATGCATAAAGAAAAGAGACTCGGGGTATCACAGGGGGTGAATAAGCCTACACAATTTTCAAACTTTTCTTCTTTCCAGGAGGCTTAGGTCGGGAGACAGTAACCTTTTGGGAGGTCACTTATCAGAGTTATATACGGAAGCTTTCTCTCCTGTGAAGAATATATATACAAGACATGCATCTAACTTAAGAATGCATATAGAACAGTAATCATAGATAAACGCATGGATATACAGAGGTTCAAAGGTGGAGTAACCCTTCTACATCCTCTATGCCTCTTCTCAACAGGAACATTTGTTAAGCTTGTTGATTTACATAGCCCTATCTATTACAACACTCACTTAACAAGTAAGTAGCAAGCCTACACATAATTGCTCACAGCTGCTTGCCTACTTTCCTAACTGACCCACATAGGATCCTACTCAACCCACTCAGGGTCCTCACTTTCTTCTTTAGAAAGTGGACAACTTATCAAGATCCTAGTCCTGACTAAGCACTCCTAGACAGTCCTTAAAAGGTTTGTCATCTTCTTCTTCAACTGGATGCAGCAAGCTTGGGCTTCTTTTGTAGGTTGATCTGTTATAGCTTGCTGTCTGGACTGTGTGACTGAGTATGCGTTTCTGGGCATAGAGTGTTTGAGTTTTCTTCTCTCTTGTTATCTTTTGTACACTCATTCTTCTTCTTTTCTGTATGCCCTTCCCCCTTTCTTCTGAGCATTCTCTACTAAGCTCTCTCTTGCGCTTTTATCTTCTTTTGGTGCGCTTTTCTCTTTTGAACTCTCTCTTGTGCTCTCCTCTCTACGAGCTTTTCTACATGCTCTATTGTGCTCGCTTCTTCTCTCTCGCACTTCTTCAATCTTCAGTCTTCTTCTATTTATAGATTAGGAAATCTGCCCGTTGAAGGTAGGTAGATTTCCATCATTCAATGCGCCACACTTCTTCCGATACACTCCAGCTTTTTGCTTTCCACGTGTCTTCATCTGATTGGCTCCATTCCTCTTTTCTCTATCGGTAACTTTTGACTTCTTCCCATGCTAGCTTTGTAGCTTCCTCCTCGTGCTCACTTTGGAGCTTATTTCCCTGGCTTGCTCCGTCAGGTAGCTTGAGGCTTCTGTAGCATGCTGCTCTGTAGTATGCTCCGGCATGGTTTCTCAAGTAGCTTCCTATTTGGTAGCTTACTGTTTTTCACTCTGCTTCGGCAAGGTCTCTTCCAGTAACGTCCTGCAGTCATCAGTATCCTTTTAGTTAACCCGATTCCTTTTACCATTCTCTTCAGTATCCTTTCTATGAAGCTCTCTTTATCGTATCTTTCTGCAGTTACCTCGTTGCAGTAACCTCTCCTAAGATTGGTTATGCTTATAGAATGAGTGTTACTATTCTATGGTTTTGTCTCATCAAAATATACTTAAATATGTTCCAACAGCTTAGCTTTTTAATTTTTCAAGGGTTATGAGTCTTTCAAGTGAAGCATGCTCACTCTTAAGCTTTATGTTAACTTGTTTCATCTCCTCATGGGTTGAAGTAATTTGCTCAAAGTCACTCATGATTTTCCTAAAAGCACAAATCATGTTTAGCTGTTCATCAATTTGAACAGGAGGGTTAAGACATACTACCTTATCTTCTGAATCGTCTTTCTTGGCCATGAGGCAGATTAGGGCTTCATCATCAGAAGATGAGTCTTTTAAGTCACTATCAGTGGTTGACTCTTCCTTATTTTGTGCCTTCTCAGGTGTAGCTACCTGAGAGGTTTCTACTTCACCAATCAACGCCCTCAACTTCTGGCGCACCTGCCTCTTTCTGTCCTATCTTATTTTTCGCTCATCCTCAGGATAACGATAGACTTTGGGGTGTGGGCACTCTCTGGCATAGTGACCTGGCTTCCTGCAGTTATAGCACATGTTAGTAACCTTAGCATTGGATTGAGGTGTCTGCCCACTAGTTCCAGCTTCATTCCTCTTCTTCCTGAAGTTGTATGTCCTATAATTCTTCCTGATGAAATTCTGGAACTTTTTCAGGAGTAGGGTCATATCTTCTTCTGCAGTAGTCTCCAATATAGTTGTCTGGTCCTTTGACTTCTTAGCTTCCTGAGGTGACCGGGCAGTCAGTGCACTAACCTTCGAACTTCCTTCGAGCTTCCTGAGGTGACTCGAAGGCTTTTAGGTCTGAGAAGAGATTGAACGTGCTCATGGATTTCAAATCCATGGACACTCTTATGGCTGTTGTCTTACTGTCTCATTCAGCTGGAAGGGCTCTCAGCACCTTCATGTTTTTCTCCTTCTGAGTATAGATTTTATCCAGGGATTCGAGCTCGTTGATGATGGCTGTGAATCTCAGGTCCATCTATTCAAGTGTCTCCCCAGACAACATCTCAAACAGTTCAAACTTCTGGGTAGCTGTAGAGACCTTGTTTTTCTTAATGAGCTCAGTGCCTTCGCATATCTGTTCGAGCTTTTCCTAGATATCCTTTGCAGTTTTACAGGTTTTTAACTTACTGAAGGTACCTTTGTTGAGAGTAAGAAATAGAGCATTCTTTGCTACATTGTCAAGGTTTGCTCATCTTCTTTCATCTGTTGTCCATTCCTCTCATGGTTTCTCTACCACTGCAGGGTGCGGGATGGCTCCCATATCTCTCTGTCTATTTGCGGCTTCGTGAATGGCTCTGTTGAACATTGGGTTCACCTTGGTGATCTTTGGTGGTCCATCAGTGATGACATACCTCATTTCATTGTGCATGGCCGACAGATGTGCCTGCATGCGGATCTTCCAATCGTCATACTCTTCAATAGAGAACATAAGCACTTTGTGAGAATCCATTCTCAGTATGCTATGAAAGATAATGCAAATGCTAGTTTCAGAAAACAGGGATCAAAGATTGATCAATTAGATCGGACGTTTAATCCGATCTGCTCTGATACCACTTGTTGGTCCCAAGTGGTAGTAAGAGGGGGAGAGTGAATAAGCCTACTCAGATTTTCAAACTTTTTCTTTAAAACAGATGTTAAGTCACTCAGGCAGGTAGATATCGAGCTTACTGTCCCAGAGGTTACTGCTTGAGCAGTTAACTAAAAAATGTATACTTTTTGACAGGTGTTGTAACAAGAGAGATTTACAATCTTCATAGCCTAGTTAAATTCAGTGCCCCAATGAACAAGATTAGTGGGAACCTCTCAAGAGATATCTGGAATCTTAGCATGATTGAATGGTTGAATCTCTCCTACAACAACTTAGGAGGTGAGTGTTTTTTGTTTTTATTATATATATGTATGGATACACTAAGGAAAGGGTGTGCAGCTTAATCAAATAATTTATATACTCATTTCAAATTGAATTTTGATGTATAAATTTAACTTTTTATATTAGTTTAGTTTACTATTATTTTTAGAGTATTATTTTTTTACCATGCAATAACTTAATATTATATATGGCAATTTTTGTTATGAACTTTTCGGACTAATAATTTTATTTCTTAATTTTTAAAAATTAAAAAATTTATGTCAATTTCATATTGAAATTGTTAATTTCGGGATATTTACCCAAATTTAATTATAACATAATACAAGAGAATTAAAAAATAAAATTTGAAGATTAGCGCATGACATTCTATAAAATAGACAGCTTGAAAATTTAATTGACAAAATTATTAGAACAAATAAATTATTAAGAAAAATTGCTAAAACAGATAAGTTACTAGGCAAAAAATAATCCAAAATTAGAGTGCCAATGCTAATCATGTGCGAATTTACCCCTATTTGAATTCAAGATAATTTTTTTGAATTTTCTGAAGATGATTGATAAATTTGTCAGCCCGAAAAGATAATGGGTAAAAGTGTAAGAACTTATGAAAATCTTTAAAAAATATCATGGAGTAGGAAAGAATGATTAATGTACATATTCATGATAATACTAATTAATCCTTATATTGACGATGACAAAGTTCTTTTGATTACAAAGAAGAAGTGGTTTTGATCTTCTTCTTTAGATTGCAACAAGAATTTTATACTCATAGTGATAGTTTTTCATTCTTAAACAGGTGTTCTACCCAAAGAAATTGGGAATCTTACAAACATAAAGACATTGCGACTCTCTTACAACAACTTCACAGGTATTATATATAGAATGACAATACAACTATCTATCTTTAATTTGCAATACTTACTTTTTCTTTTTCATGTACAGGTGTTATACCTAATGGAATTGGCCAACTTTACCAGATGGAGGTTTTAGTATTAGACGTTAACAATTTCATTGGTTTGATTCCATCCCAGATCTTTAATATCTCAACTCTTCTACTTCTTTCACTTGTTCAGAATGGTCTATCGGGTAAGCTTCCAACCAATTTGTGCTACGGGTTACCCCTTCTTCAAGAACTTTACCTCTCTATAAATCACTCAGTGGACCAATACCCGACTCCATTTCAAATTGTACCAAACTTTCGGATCTCGGACTAGGTGAAAACGATTTTACTGGTTTTGTACCTAACTTCTTTGGAAACCTAAGATTCCTCAAAAGTGTTCAATTGTATCAAAACGATTTAAGGACTGAAACATCTTCTTCAGAATGGAGCTTCATCACTTCATTAGCAAATTGTCGAGCTTTAGAAAATGTTGCGATTAATGATAACCCTCTCCATGGTGTAATTCCTGATTCCATTGGGAATTTGTCATCCTCTCTCCAACAATTCTTTGCTTCTAATTGCAATGTTAAGGGTCACATTCCTGCTAATATTGGAAATTTAAGCAACTTGGTCACACTTTCCCTATTCAATAATGAGTTATCTGGTAATATTCCTGACACTGTCCAATATTTGCATAAGCTTCAAGGATTAAGGTCCAATTCTTAAAGGTCTGTGTAATTTACACAGCTTGACTTGGCTAGAGTTAGGAGACAATCAATTTACAGGCCCGATTCCTGAATGTCTAGGAAATGTCTCTTCTTTAAGAAAGGTTTCTCTCGTTTCCAATAAGCTGACTTCCAGCATACCATCAAGCTTATGGCACCTCAAAGATTTGTTGTTGCTAGACCTCTCCAATAATTCTTTGAGTGGAATTCTAGCTCCGGAGATAGGTAATTTATTTGCAGCAACCATAATTTCTCTATCAATGAATCAGTTGTCAGGATCTATTCCAACCACAATTGGGAATTTAATAAACTTGGTTGATCTATATTTGGCATGTAATAGACTTGAAGGGACAATTCCTCTATCCGTGGGGAGCATGCTTAGTTTGGAAACACTAGATTTTTCTTACAATAACCTTTCTGGTTCGATCCCAAAGTCCATTGAAAACCTTCAATACCTTGTCTCTTTCAATGTATCTTTCAATGCTCTAAGTGGAGAAATTCCTACCGGTGGTCCTTTCAGAAACTTCACCGAGGAGTCTTTTAAAGCTAATAAAGCATTGTGTGGAATCCAGAGGTTTCATGTCTCTCTTTGTCACAAATCAAGGAAAAGGAATGTGAAAATTGCTCTGTTTATTCTTGCGGGAGTGATTGCATTAATCACTGTTGTTTCATTGGCCTTTATCTTTATAAGATACAGAGGAAAAGATAGGGCTGGTATAAAAACTGATGACCAAGTGCCTACTCTGTTGGAAAGAATTTCCTATTACGAACTCTTGCAAGCAACTCAACAGTTCAATGAGAGCAATTTGATAGGTACTGGGAGTTTTGGTTCTGTTTATAGAGGGATTCTTAGAGATGGGAAGAATATCGCAGTGAAGGTGTTTAATATGCAAAATGAAGCAAGTTTCAGGAGTTTTGACTTGGAGTGTGAAGTACTACGCAACATTCGTCATAGAAATCTTACAAAAGTCATAAGCAGTTGCTCCAATGAAGATTTCCGAGCATTAGTACTTGAATATATGTCCAATGGAAACCTTGAAAAATGGTTGTATTCCCACAACTATTGCTTGGATATGATGCAAAGATTGAATATAATGATCGATGTTGCGTCTGCATTAGAGTATCTTCATCATGGCTATTCACAACCCATTATTCATTGTGACTTGAAGCCCAGCAATGTGTTATTAGACGAAGAGATGATTGGCCATGTATGTGATTTCGGCATAGCAAGACTTTTGGGCAACGAGGAGAGCATGGTGATAACCACCACCCTTGCAACATTTGGTTATATCGCTCCAGGTTCAATATTTCAATTAATTGTAAATATTATGTATTATATTTCATAATCTTAATTTTAATTGTATCTACTTGCATTATGATATTTGTTAATATCCAGAGTATGGTATAGAAGGGCAAGTTTCGAGAAGATGTGATGTTTATAGCTATGGTGTGATGTTGATGGAGACGTTTACAAGGAAAAGACCAAGTGATGAGATGTTCGTTGGAGATTTGAGCTTAAAGAGTTGGGTTCAAAACTCACTTCCACAATCATTACATGAGGTTATAGATGTCAACTTACTCGTGAATCTTGATCAGCAACATAGTGGCAAAATCGTGCAATGTGTATCGTCCATCTTTGAATTGGCTTTGAAGTGCTGTGCAGAATCGCCCAATGATAGGATAAACATGGAAGAAGCTCTAACACAACTGCTGAAAATCAAATCTCGATTTTCCCTACCCTTGCAAAGATGACGCCCTGAACGTGAGAAAAATATATATATGTGAAATGTTTTGGGTTTTCCCCATTTTATCTCATAAAGTTTTAAATATTCCAAGTTTGATACTAATTGGTACTTTTGCCATAACGTTTATGCTTTTTTTTTTTTTAAGGTTAGGAGTCTGTCAGAAAACAGCTTGACCATCCTGGCCTGCTAGCCAAGGCTAGCCGAGAACGATCCTCTGCCGCACCAAGGGTTCAGGGATCTGAACCAAGGGTGCTGTTAATCACGCTCTGGTCGAGCAGCCTCATCCACCAGACTTGGTTTCCTGTCTCCTTAGAAATCAAGGATACAGAGGTACGATCCTATAGAACAGATCATGTTCACGTAAGGTCGTTTGCCATAATGTTTATGTATAATAAGTGTATATTAGCCATTAAAACTTCTTAGTAAAACAAGCATCACATCGTTATAATAGTGTCGGAAACTGGTTATTGTACCTTAATTTGATTGTGAAAATTTCAGGCATAATCACCAATTTAGGAGTACTTAAATACAAAATTTTATAGCATGAGATTTATCTGAAAAACTGTATACTTTATATAAAACCGAAAAATAAGTAATCAATAAAAAAAATAACAATTAGAATACTTACTTCAAGAAAAAGAATTTGTACGTCAACTCATCTCCACCCTTGAGGGATTTGTAATTTTTTAGTAAAATTAATAATGTTAGATAATTGAGTAATTTAATATTATATGTATTGTTTTATTAATATATTATTCATATGAAAATCAATGTTATGTATTACAAAACAAATTATAGACTTATATCGAGTTTCTTGGCCAATCAACCTATTTAAATAACTATAGGAAATGTAAGCCAAATTAATTTAGAAGCTACACATTATTTTGTAAAATGATGTGAGTGTAAGGTAGGAAATAATAAAGATTAAAAAGTTTAATTTGGATATTTTAAATTTGAATCATGGTGGATTGAATTTGTGGATTTATAAAGGTGGTGATGATATTTAAACTACAAGACTGGTGATAATTTAAACACTTACATTCAAATTGCTTTTTATTATTTGAATCGAAATAAATCTATTCCAAATTAAATATTACAAGGTAATATTCATATTATTTAATTTCCAAAATGAAAAACTTAAAAAGAGAAAGATGTCATTAAATAATTTATCTTATTTTAAAGGGGTCAAAGTACTGGTAGAATTTACGAATTTAATGATACGAAAATGTTACATCAGATCATCTATTATATTCGACATTTCATCTTATAAATATCATATTATATATAAAGTATTCATTAAAGGCTAACAAAATCTTTTTTCCCGTATATTATTCAAACATATTTTAAACCCTAATCATATCAAATCGATAATCCACTTAAACATTCGATTGTAATTAAGTTGATATTAATAGCTAGTGATCATTTATATCTATATATGTATACTTGTGTGTGGATAAAAAGTTGTCGAGTGAGTTTTATGTGAGACCGTTTCACAAAGCATGTTCCGTGAGATGGACCAACCTTCAACCCAGACTTCACAATAAATTAATGAAAATGAGTTTGATTTATAAGTTAAAAGAATACGTCTCAAAAAACTCTGCGTAAGACACTATATGCGTTTTCGTGAAAGTTGTCACCTTCACTTGGAAAGTGCATGTCTTGTTCATTCACTGTTGGTGGCCACTACATAATATTAGTTGAAGTTTATTGTGTTCTAAAATGTCTGTTTTATATATATATATATATATATGTGGAAGTTGAGCTCAAATTCGTTTTATTTGGCTAAGTAAAGAAGAAGCGTGAGTCACTTAAAGAAACGTAATAAGCAAAGTGCGATTTCAGACGGTTATGTTAGTTGGGCGCGATTTCCGAGGCATTTGGATGAGCTGAAGTTTGTTTGGATCAGTTTTGAGCAGCCGACTTGCGGGCGTGTTATCTCACTCGATTCTTGATGGATTTAGCTCATTCTTGTTTCTATAAATAGATCTTCTATTGTAGTTTCTAATTCATTCTGTAATTTTCTGCTAATAGTGTTTAGAGAGAGAGATATTCAGAGTGAAAGTCAGTTGAGCGTTTATCTAGAATAGTTTGAGTGATTCTTGAGTGTTTCGTTGTAATTTGCTTTCGGATCTTGCGTGGTGGTTTAATAAAGTGTTCCTCAGTTCATAGTGGATGTAGTCTCAAGTGGACCCGAGCCGAACCACTCTAAATCGGTGTGTTTGTTCTTGATTCTACTTTCTTGGTTTATGATTTTATGTGAATTAGTTTCTCATTTCTTTGCTTGATCTTTGGTTGATTTGCTGTTAATCCACAACAATTGGCGCCGTCTGTGGGAAACTCGATCAACCATGTCTTCCACGCGATTTGATGTTGAAAAGTTCACTGGGAAATCGGATTTTAATCTATGGAGAATCAAGATGAAGGCCTTGCTGGTACAGCAAGGGGTGTCTGAAGCTTTAACAGGAGAAGGAAGCTTTCCTGATGATATTTCAGAGCATGAACGCAAACTGATGATGAAGAGGGCACATAGCACCTTGATATTAAGCCTAGGAGATAAGGCTTTGAGGGAGGTTGCAAAGGAAGACACTACACAAGGGATTTGGGACAGGTTAGAATCACTATACTTAGTTAAATCTTTGGCTAATCGATTGTTTGTGAAGCAGAAGTTATATGCCTTCAAGATGGTGGATGAAAAGCCTCTGAATGACCAAATAGATGAATTCAATAAGATCTTGGATGATCTTGAGAATTTGGATGTGGAATTAGCAGAAGAAGACAAGGCTTTGATGATGCTCAGCTCACTGCCTAAGACCTATGAGAACTTCAAAGATTCAATCCTCTATGGTAGGCAAAATGCTATCACATTAGAAGAGGTGCAGACTGCTCTGAAGTCAAAGGAACTTTCCAAGAACTCCAGCACATCTCAAGAATCTACTGGAGAAGGATTGTTGGCTAGACAAGCTGGGAAGAAAGGGGGTTTTAAGAAAGGAAGAAGACCTGCAACTCCAAGGAAATCTAAGGATGACACTTATGAAAGTGATGTTGAAGGTAAGAGGTGTTTTCATTGCCATAAGCCAGGACATATGAAGAAGGACTGTCTAAAATGGAAGAAGCTTAAGCAATCAAAGAATGGAACAACACCTCCACCCAACAATCAAGCAAACCAAGCAGCTAAAGCTCCAGAAGACAACTCAGGATATGAGTCTGGTGAAGTGCTGGCCATCACCACTCAGAGTGTGAGCAAGGATTGGGTAATGGACTCAGGGTGCTCCTTCCATATGAGTCCAATAAAGGAATGGTTCAATGATCTAAAGTATCAAAATGAAGGTGTTGTGCTACTGGGAAATGATCAGACTTGCAAAGTAAGAGGAATTGGTTCAATCACACTTAAGATGCATGATGGTGTCTGCAGAATCTTAAGCAATGTAAGATATGTTCCTGATCTTAAGAGGAACCTGATCTCCTTAGGAATGTTGGACTCAAATGGCTTGAAGTTCCATTGTGAAGCTGGAGTGCTTAAGGTCTCTAAGGGATCTCTTACAGTTATGAAAGGAATCAAAAGGAATGAGTTGTATTTCTTGCAAGGAAGCACAGTTATAGGTGAAGCTGAGGTAGCACCTGAAGTTGATAACACTGAACTTTGGCATCAAAGGCTAGCACATATAAGTGAAAGAGGCTTGCTGGAATTGGCAAAGCAAAACCTGCTGTGTGGAGATAAGATATCACATCTTAAATTTTGTGATCATTGTGTGCTTAATAAGTCAAAGAGGCTCAGATTCTCTACTGCAAAACACACTACAAGGGATATCTTAGAGTATGTTCACTCAGACATTTGGGGGCCTGCTAGAACCTAAACAAGGAATGGTGGCAAGTATTACATGACCATCTTGGATGACTACTCTAGAAAGGTATGGATCTATATCCTTAAGACAAAAGATGAAGCTCTAGAAAGGTTTAAGAATGGATAATAGAAGTAGAGAATCAAACTGATGAGAAGGTTAAGTGTCTAAGGACTGATAATGGCCTAGAATATGTGTCTGAAGAGTTTAATAAGTTTTGCAAGTCAAAGGGTATAATTAGGCATAGGACAGTGCCTGGAACACCCCAACAAAACGGCTTGGCAGAAAGGATGAATCAAACTATCCTGGAAAGGCTGAGATGCATGCTATCTAGTTCAGGCCTAAGCAAGAATTTTTGGGGTGAAGCAGCTACTATAGCTGTGTATCTAATTAATAGGTCACCTTCTACTGCTTTAGACTGCAAAACTCCTGAAGAGATATGGAGAGGAGCTCCAATAGACTATAGCAATCTCAGGGTGTTTGGATCTCTTGCTTATGCACACATAAGACAAGATAAACTTGAACCTAGAGCTTTGAAATGTCTGTTTTTGGGCTATCCTAAAGGAGTAAAAGGGTATAAGCTTTTGTGCCTTGAACCTGGTAATGAGAAATGCATCATTAGTAGGGATGTTACTTTCAATGAATCAATCATGCCTTATAAGATTTCAGTGTCTACTAACAATGATCATGCAGGTGGACATGCTAGTACTCCTACTAATCTTGCAGGTCAAAATGATGCTCAATTTGAGGTGGAGGCACAGAAGAAAGGACCTCAAGATCAAGCTCAGCAAGACTTAAACTCAACCACTTCAAGTTCAAAGTCAGAATCAGACTCAAATGATGAAGGAAATCTGAGGAACTACCAACTTACCAGGGACAGAGGAAGAAGGATGATCACTCCTCCTCTCAGGTATGGAAATCTAAGTGTTTCTTCATATGCTTTAGTTGCTGCTTTGTCTATTGAGTGCCAGGAACCAAGCAACTATAGAGAAGCAGTAAGCTGTAAAGAGAAGGATAAATGGCTATTAGCAATACATGATGAGCTACTTTCACTAGACAAGAACAAGACTTGGGAAATAGTGAACAAGCCAAAG
The DNA here is from genome assembly GCA_005771605.1 of Scutellaria baicalensis. Lineage (NCBI taxonomy): Eukaryota > Viridiplantae > Streptophyta > Magnoliopsida > Lamiales > Lamiaceae > Scutellaria > Scutellaria baicalensis. Next base: position 27,321,988 of record CM016727.1, read on the forward strand.
GGACAGAAGATGGTGAGCTGCAAGTGGATCTTCAAGAAGAAGATTGAAGCTGCAAAAGGAAGAAGCACAAGGTATAAAGCTAGACTTGTGGCTAGAGACTTCACACAGAGAGAAGGAGTGTATTATGATGAGATCTTTTCCCCTGTGGTTAAACACTGCTCCATCAGAATTTTGCTTGCCATTGTAGCTAAGTATAAACTGTAATTGCATCAAATGGATGTTACAACAGCTTTCTTACATGGTGATATAGATAAGAAGATCTATATGAGTATTCCTGAAGGGCTTCATGTGGAGGACAGTGAATCAAAGGTGTGTTTGCTTAAGAAGTCACTATATGGATTGAAGCAAAGTTCAAGGAGATGGTACAAAAGGTTTGATGAGTACATGATCTCATTAAAATTCAGAAGAAGCAAGCATGACAGTTGTGTCTATTTTAAAGGAGAAGCTGGACAATGCATCTATCTATTATTATATGTAGATGATATGCTTATTGCAGCAAGCTCTATGAAAGGAATTCAAGAAGTTAAGGCTATGCTTAAAGCTGAATTTGAAATGAAGGATTTAGGAGAAGTCAAAAGGATGCTTGGCATGGACATCTTCAGAAGCAAAGACAAAGGTACTTTGATCCTAAATCAAGCTGCCTATTTGGACAAAGTGCTACAAAGATTCAGAATGCATGATGCAAAGATGGTGAGCACACCTATTGGTCAGCATTTTAAGCTATCAATGAAGCAATGCCCAGAGTCAACAGAAGAGAAGACTGAGATGAATATAATACCTTATGCTAGTGCAATAGGAAGTGTGATGTATTCCATGGTTTGCTGCAGGCCTGACTTGGCACATGGAATGAGTGTGGTTAGTAGGTTTATGAGAAATCCTGGAAGATATCATTGGGAAGCAGTTAAGTGGCTACTAAGCTACATAAGGAGGACAAAGGAATGTGGACTGATTTTCAGGAGTGATGATCAAACAGAAACTCCTCTTAAGGGGTATGTTGATGCAGATTATGCTGCAAATCTTGATACAAGGAAATCTCTCACTGGCTATGTCTTCACACTCTTTGATACAGCAATAAGTTGGAGGCAGTTCATCAACCTGTAGTGGCTTTGTCAACTACAGAATCTGAGTTCATAGCATTAACAAAGCTATCAAAGAGGCTATGTGGCTGCAAGGGATCCTAGAAGAATTTGGGATTTTTCAGAAAAGTGTGAGCATCTATTGTGATAACCAAAGTGCAATACATCTTTCTGAGCATCAGGGATATCATGAGCGCACCAAACACATTGACATCAAGCTCTATTTTATAAGAGATGTCATTGAAGGTGGAGCTATAAAGGTTAAGAAGATTCACACCACTGAGAATCCTGCAGATGCTTTTACTAAAGCTTTACCTGTAGCAAAGTTCGAGTTGTGTATGAGGTTGATTGGATTAAGTGGAGAAGGATTTGGCAAGATTACTTGAGAGTGTTCTGCAGCCTTAGTCATTGGAGCTCAAGGTGGAGAATTGTGGAAGTTGAGCTCAAATTCGTTTTATTTGGCTAAGTAAAGAAGAAGCGTGAGTCACTTAAAGAAACGTAATAAGCAAAGTGCGATTTCAGACAGTTATGTTAGTTGGGCGCGATTTCCAAGGCATTTGGATGAGCTGAAGTTTGTTTGGATCAGTTTTGAGCAGCCGACTTGCGGGCGCGTTATCTCACTCGATTCTTGATGGATTTAGCTCATTCTTGTTTCTATAAGTAGATCTTCTATTGTAGTTTCTAATTCATTCTGTAATTTTCTGCTAATAGTGTTTAGAGAGAGAGAGAGATATTCAGAGTGAAAGTCAGTTGAGCGTTTATCTAGAATAGTTTGAGTGATTCTTGAGTGTTTCGTTGTAATTTGCTTTCGGATCTTGCGTGGTGGTTTAATAAAGTGTTCCTCAGTTCATAGTGGATGTAGGCTCAAGTGGACCCGAGCCGAACCACTCTAAATTGGTGTGTTTGTTCTTGATTCTACTTTCTTGGTTTATGATTTTATCATGTGAATTAGTTTCTCATTTCTTTGCTTGATCTTTGGTTGATTTGCTGTTAATCCACAACAATATATATGTGTGTATATAACTAGAATAATAATAATAATAAATTCTTAAAAGCATGATTTGATTTTTCCAAAATGGATGCAATTAAACAAATATAGGTCCCGACATACGTGGCCAAAGTCCAAACCTTATAATCTTGATTGTCAGAGGAATATATAATTAATAACCTTATAATTATAATATTTACCTAACCACATTAATCATAAAAAAATTATAAGAGATTATTATATGGATATAATTTTATAAGATCATGAAGTCCTATTAAACACATAAGCTCATTTTACAAGTCTATATATATATATATATATATATATATATATATATATATATCCTCACCTAATAAATTCCTATTAGAAAAGTAAAATTTAATTGATATAGTAGATATCTGACAGTAGGTAGAGTAGCAGGACTATATAAGTTACTACTAACTTTCTTATTTGATTTAAACATGGAACTAGTATTGTACTCGTGCATTGCACGGTATGTGATATATATATATATATATATTATAGTTTTTCAACTATTATAATATCATATTTCATTATTAATATTTTAATATAGATATATTAATACTTTAGATAAATTAATACTTTTAATATTTAAAATAGTATAATGATAGATATTTTAAACTTAAATTTATATCATTATAAATAATTATATTAAAAATATTAGAAATTTGAAATAAATAAAATAACTAATATACTAATGTATGGATTAAACAAACAAATTGGAGATTCAGTATTTGTAATACAAAATAAATAAAAATGACCATTTTTACCAAACTTGTGCACCTGTTAATTACTTAAAACTCTCAATAAATTTAGTGGCAGAAAAGAAAAAAGAAATATGTTATATACATATATATTCAGAAATTATAACACACACATACATACATATATACATTAACTTTTAGTGTAATGAAATATTCATTCAATAACACATATAACTCATTTCTTTTGAATTCAATAAAAAATTTATATTAGCTTATCAAATACACAATATCTCTTTAAATAAAATGATTCGAAATTGGACTTAATCTAACATTTTCAATAAAAATACTATAAATAATGATGATAAGATTGATAAATCAATTTATCGGGTATGATTTGTGATAATACCAAAAAATCACCATCATCCAACTCATTGGACGACCTCCACTGAAAATATAAATACGCAAAACAAAACAAAAAAATTGACAACTATATGTGTATAGATAAAATAAAACAATAAGAATGATAAATTAAAACATGTGTGTATTTCAAATGAAGAAGTTGTTTAATTTGAAATAACCATTTTTATCTAAAAAATTATAAATATTACTTGGTTTTGTTTTGTATGTGTAAACTATTAAGTACACCTATAATAAATTTCCATTCTATTTTTTTTTATTTCTACATTTAATATTAATTGATAACAAACTAACACTTGTAGTTTATCATAATAACGTTTAAAAAAGATTATTGAAACTCTCAAACATATATTTATATTTTTAATTTGCTATATTTAATATCAATATTACATTTAAGATCATTAAAAATATATGTATATATTTAAAATAAAATATTTATTATACCTAAAGAAATATTGATGAAATATAGTAGCTATATTATCTTGTTTTAAGATCTATTAGCATCTATTTATTCTTTCTTTTGAGTTTCTATAAAATAGCTACAAATATTAAATGTCACAAATAACTTTTTTAAATTAAATGTTTATTTATTTTTTATTAATAAATGTTATTATTGATTCTTACAATGTAAATATTTCATATATGAGAAATTTATTTCAATTATTTTGCACACACTCAAAATAGTCTCCCAGTCTAAGGAATCAACCAAATAAATTAGAGACAAAATACTAATTGCAAGTCCAAAAATGTAAAACATGCTTTATATATAACTTAATCACTTACAAAACATTATAAGATTATGGCTATTTATAGCAGCCACTACATAATTCTAGACTACCATAATATCTCATGACTCTACAACTTCATTGCATAAAGATAGACTTTTCAACTACAAAATTCACCAACTCTTCATATTTTCGGATAAATCTGTCACCTTCCAGAAAAAAAAAAAAAAAAGACATATATTCCTCTAGAAAATTCCAA